>JAZBNJ010000010.1:13587500-14187500 GCA_037349165.1 Choristoneura rosaceana
CTCGCCTTTAAGTATGTAAAATTTTATTCCTTGAGTATATGATACATATTAATTCAATCAAATATTGATTGGCATAGGTACCTTAACTTAGCAACATGTTGAATGTCATTAAAGCTACTTTCCCACTGACAGGTTATACTGACTGCTAAAAAAAACCTAACATAGAAGGCTAAGGTGGCATCGAAGCCTTAGCCTTCTGAACCTAAACTATCCAAGTCGCTTCTGCTCCGAACGGTCTTGCTCGCTCGCACAAATTTTGAAGTACTTAATGCTTTGTAACATAAAAATTGGTCAAATGTTATTTACTTAACAATTTGTTATTTGTCTAAACCAATCATTTACTACATAATTATTTGCCACATAAAAGTGTGACGAAGTAAAATTTTGCAATATAAAAATGTTGCGAAATTAAGAAAAATGCACAGTAAAGTAATGCCAACGATTGGTATGCCAAATGAAACCTCGGCGAAAGATTGGTTGCTAAGTGAAATTTGGCGAAACATATTTCGCCGAAAAGGCAGTACACATCGGTTTAGTAATGTTTCGGCGAAAATTATTTAGCAAATTATTAGCTCCCAAACTAGGTATTTATCCCATATTTTTATTTAGGCGAAATATTATTTCCCAACTCAACATTTCGCACTGATATCATTTCCCAACTAATCATTTGATAAATTATTATTATGCAAATTATTACCTGGGATTTTTTTAAGATGTCATTAATGTTTTGGTCAAAATGTATTGATTGGCATACCTTAACAGACTTAGCAACATGTTGAATGTCATTAAACCTACTTTCCTACTGACAAGTTATACTGGCTGATAAAAAAAAAACCTAACATAGAAGGCTAAGGTGGCATCGAAGCCTTAGCCTTCTCAACCTAAACTATCCAAGTCGCTTCTGCTCCGAGCGGTCTTGCTCGCCCGCACAAATTTTGAAATAATACTTTGTAACATAAAAATTGGCCAAATTTTATTTACTTAACAATTTGTTATTTGTCTAAGCGAATCATTTGCTACTTAATTATTTGCCACATAAAAGTGAGACGAAGTAAAATTTTGCAATATAAAAATGTTGCGAAATAAGAAAAATCCGAAGTAAAGTTATGCCAACGATTGGTTTGTCAAATGAAGCTTCGGCGAAAGATTGGTTGCTAAGTGAAATTTGGCGAAACATATTTCGCCGAAAAGGCAGTACGTATACCCAATCTACCGCTATACCCTGAGTTTATCTCTCCGATTTCAACAAATTTTGGGATGTAGACTCAGTCCATGATTCTGAGCTGTAAAACAGAGTCTCCAGATGTGAATGTGAATCTTAGTGAACAGGTTTTTCAGTTGATATTTATCCGCAGTTTGAAAGAAGTTTTCGAAAATCCTTATGAATCGGAAAATGTGGGACATTGAAGTTTGTGAGAAAATCTGATTAGGTACTCTCGAACCAACTGTATCGTAACTCACTGTGAAGCATTTTCGTAGAAAAAGTCATAGTGACATCGCATTGCTTTACAATGGAATTTATTATGACTCTTTGATAAAATTCGACGGTGCGTCCGGACTCAAAGGTTTACAATACAATACAATACAAATGCTCTTTATTGTACACCAGAAACTACACAACTTTGTTTTTACTAACGTTTCGGCGAAAAACGTTTGGCAACCTGGTTCGTTTGACCACTTTTCATTTCCCAACTGTTTAATATTTCTGAATTTCTGAAAGTGTAAATATTTCATGATTTTTATAAAACTAATCTACACGATGGCCCTGAAATAAATCCTGAAATATTTTCAGTTGTGCAGTATGTAAAGTTGCGAAATGAAAAGTTGCGAAAAGGCAGTACCCGGAACTCAAATGGTTCGAGTAAAGGTTCCCCTGTACTATGAAGTATTTTGTAAATATCGAAATCTACGCAGACGAAGTCGCGGGCAAAAGCTAGTTAAGAATAAAATAAGAATATAGTTCTCCACATCGGTGTCAATGACGGCGACCGTGACTATATTTCTATTCCAGCCTATATACTCGTATGTCCCACTGCTGGGCACAAGCCTCCGCTCAGAACAAGAGGAGAAGGAAGAAGAGGAGCGGAAGGAGGAAGAGGAGGGGAGGGTGACTATATTTATTGTATAAAAAATTATAAGAAAAAAGAAAAGGCTTATTTTCTAGCGTGAGCTGTATGCCTCGCTAGATCGAACTTGGTTTTGAAAGCTCTATCGCAGGGTGCACAATGGAGTTGGCCTTGTGCATTACGCATTGTGCATACGTATAGGAGGGCTTTAAAAAATTATATACTTGCCAAATTAACTTACAATATTTATACAGATCCATCTGTTGCGGTAAAAATACCGCATCTTTCCATGGGGGCAAGGGAGCTCTCCGAAAGATCCACTTGCACCAGATTGTATCTGAACCGCGAATAGAACGAAAACAATGCACAGCATGTAGAAGACTTTGGACGCCATTATGGTTTCTGAAAAAAGTTTCATTGGCTAAGTAATATTTCTTTTTCATGACACTTGCTCGTCAATAATGTTGTTCCATGCCTGTATAATCATCATCATCATGTCAGCCGAAAGACGTCCACTGCAGGACATAAGACTCCCCAAGGCACTCAGACCCGTCTTGGGCTTTTCGCATCCACCGCGATCCCGCGATCTTAGCCAGGTCGTCGCTCCATCTTATTGGAAGCCTACCAACAGCTAATCTCCCGGCCCGCGGACGCCATTCGAGAACGTTTTGACCCCATTGGCCATCAGTCCTGCGAGCAATGTGCCCCGCCCACTGCCACTTCAGTTTCGCAATTCTTCGGGCTATGTCAGTAACCTTAGTTCTACTGCGGATATCATCATTTCTGATTCTATCCCGCAGAGAAACCCCGAGCATAGCGCTCTCCATAGCCCTTTGAGTGACTCTGAGCTTCCTTATGAGGCCCATCGTTAGCGCCCACGTCTCAGATCCGTATGTCATCACTGGCAACACACACTGGTCCCAAGACTTTATATAGCCTGTTTAATAATAATAATAATAATAAATTCATTTATTTCGGGCAACTTGTCGCTTATAATAAATACTTTACAGACTACCGAACATATTTAAAACCAGAAATTATTAAAAACTGCATAATTTGGTGACAAAACGGCGTGACCCCGAACAAAGAAGCGAGTGATACGAAACGGCAATGGCGTAAATTGTTCCCGCGGTAATACCTAATGCATTTACGTATAGTTTTCCCACCCGAGGGAGGAAAAGTTTAGTTTTAAAACTTGCAAATAAGTATGTATGTATGTAAATACTTTATTGTACATAAAACACAAAGTAATACAAAAAGAAAACAACAAACCAAAAGAGTACAAAGGCGAACTTATCCCTAAAAGGGATCTTTTCAAGCTAACCCAATAAGTCATTTTGGACTAAGTTTCAAGTCAGCCAACGACTAACGAAATGACTAGCCAACAAATAAATTTTCAGAACTCCCGTGGGAATTTAGTTTTATTAAAAAATCCCGGTAATTAAATTCATCAAATCAAATGGTTTCGACGTCTGAAGCCGCGGGAAAACTCAAGTACTTAAATAAAATCCATTCCCAGAGAGAAAGAGAGAAAGAGAGAGAGAGAAAGAGACATTTATCTACACATATTCGATACACTAAAAAAATATATTACATGAAAAGAAAAAAAAAACATCAAATGGTATAAAGTGGGCCCCATACAGCATACCAAATGTATAAACAAGAAAAAATATTTAATTTCTAACTAACATTAATTTTACCTGCCTCGCAATCTGCTTTAACACAAGTATGTTACTGAAATGTACTGACATGTATCAAGCTTTTATAATACTACAGCAACCATAGAGCACTCATGACTGGAGCAGTCAACGCGAGCTTTCTTCCTTACCAAAACTCATCGCAAAAAATGTACAGATCTAATAAATGTCTTTTATCCATCGTATTTTGCGGGATATTCTAATTTAACTTGCTTTCTCAATTAACTTCAGTGTGATAGTTGAGAAATCAAGATAAATACGAACTCTTCCGACACCATACGTACAGGATCGTAAAAATTGAAGAAAAAACACTTTGAATAGTAAAATAAAATATAAATCAAAATTAAAAAAAAACTACATCAAATCACGTCTTTCGTCTTTCGTCGCTTAGCAATCTTATATTGTACATTTAAAATAAAATCCTCCTGCTCCTTATTCATTCTTCCTCTTTCACTCTTATACACTCACACCTCATACTATCGCTTACACTCTTCATACGTCATAATACACTCCTTTCCACTCATCCTACATACGATAACAAAAAAAACTGGCCAGTGCGTGTCGGCCATTACGATAAAATTAAGTAATATTTTTCTAAGGATTTCGTACTTTATACGGAATCTTCCAAGTTTAGGTATATTTTATACCTTAGGCTACTATTTACTCTTAAACTACTAATCTCAAGCAAACTTTTTATTAATTACTTGTAATTTTGATATACCTACTACCATCCTGAATTTTGCCACCCACCGGTTTAGATTTTAGAGGGGTAGGGAGGGGAAAATTTGCACTTTAAAGTTGAATATTTCGCAAACATATCACTGGATCGAAAAATCGTACTAGCAAACCCCTAATTATTTTACAAGACCTATCCAACAATATCTCACACTATAGGGTTGGATGAGAAAAAAAAATCACCCCCACTTTACGTCTATGGGAGGTACCCTAAAATGTTTTTGAATTTTTTTATTATACCATTTTGTCGGCATAGTTCACATATATATCCGTGCAAAATTACAGCTTTTTTGCGTTAATAGTCCCTGAGCAAAGCGGCAGACGGACGGACAGACAGACGGACAGACATGGCGAAACTAAACATAAATTACATTGATATTGACGCGGGGTAAAAGACATCTAGGTACACATTTGTGCCACTGGCCACATCATTTATATTGTTAATAGTCTAAGGTTTTCTTTTTGTTTTTTAACTATTTATTCTGGGCTCCACAGAAAACCAGCGTTGCTGCACGTAATGTGCGGCAACACATTTCATGCTGAGTGGAGACCCTTTTTGGTGTCCTGTCGTGTTACCTAGTATGTAATATAGTTATAGTGCTAGTTTTAGTCTTAGTCTTAAGTGGTACTTATGGAGCCAAAATAAATTTTTCTTTCTTTCTTTCTTATTTAGGTTCTAGCATTACAGGCACCTTGGTTCATACTGTAAGCCTGTAAATGTTAATTTTTATTAATAAATAAATAAATAAGGTACACATTGACTGCATAGATATTAATGCCCTTAATTGACTGTACACAGTCGCCCCGTTCGAGAAGCGGCTGAAAAAGTGTAGTGTAGCTAATGGTAAGTCCGGTCGAAAGTGCTTTATGTCAGTAACATAATGGTAATTTTAAAAGAATTATATTTTTTCCTTCCTAGTTGAATAATGGAATAAAAATAACAGTGTTTTGAAATTGTGGTTTTATTACAATCATTTAGGGAAATACCTAAGCAGAACATTGGACGGCTAAATATAGTCACATTTGTACATTATCAATATTATTTAGATTATTCTATGTAGTATATAATTAATTAGATACAGGATATTTTCTGTATATATGCAACTTGTAGCAAAAATAATATGTGAGTCAAAACTAAGGTCGTGGTGGCCGAGTGGTTTGATCTACGGCCTCTAGCAGAGGATCCTGGGTTCAAACCCGGGCTTGCACCTCTGAGTTTTACAAAATTCACGTGCGGAATAACATCAGAAATGTACCACCAGCTTTAAGGGAATCATCGTAAGGAGACCTGCACAAACTATGTGCAAAGCTGACAATTTGCACTGGGCCCGCGTGCGAACTTTGAAAGGAGGCCAAAACAATTGGAATAAAATTACTTATACATGTAAAAAAAAATTAAACCCTTCCCCTCTGTCTTTCCAAAGTTAAATAAAGTACCTCAAAAAGGCTGAACTGATTTATATCATATCAAACATAAGTAAGAACTAAGGTTACTGACATAGCCCGAAGAATTGCGAAACTGAAGTGGCAGTGGGCGGGGCACATTGTACGCAGGACTGATGGCCGATGGGGTCAGAAGGTTCTCGAATGCAGTGGCGGATTAGGCACATAGCAAGAGTAGCAAATGCTACGGGCCCCGCGCATCCAGGGGCCCCGCTAACCAATGCTTTCTGATCGTAAAAAACGTCAATTCAGATAGAAGCATGTTTTTTTTCTAAATTAATGTAAATAGAACAAAACCAACACAAAACACCGCTAAAGAAAGAGATGGTATCAATATGATCGACTTAAATATAATGTTTTACTTATACTATAAACTTTAAGCAAATCAAGGGCCCCATGATAAAATTTGCTACAGGCCCCGCGCTGGCTTAATCCGGCTCAGCTCGAATGGCGTCCGCGGACCGGGAGACGAGCTGTCGGTAGGCCTCCAACAAGATGGAGCGACGACCTGGCTAAGATCGCGGGATCGCGGTGGATGCGAAAAGCACAAGACCGGTCTGAGTGGAGAGCCTTGGGGGAGGCCTATGTCCAGCAGTGGACGTCTTTCGGCTGACATGATGATAAGTAAGAACTACTGTAAGGAAATCCGCTTTCACATGAAAAAACTAAGTATATTGTAGTCGATCCGTCTGTTTGAAAGAGTAATACTATTTCTCAAAAACTTTTCCATTTTTAACCGACTTCAAAAAAAGGAGGAGGTTATCAATTCGGTTGTATTTTTTTTTTTATGTTTGTTACCTCAGAACTCCGTCATTTATGAACCGATTTGAAAATTTTTTTTTGCATCGTCTAGGAATACTTTCAATTAGGTCCCATAAGAACCAAATCAAGACCTGATGATTGGATCATAAGGAAATCGAGGGAACTCTTCAAATGTTGTAGGGACACCTATGGTAATTTTGATATATTTAGTATTAACTTGTGCATTTGGTCTTGAAAATCATCATTAAATTTGGTAAAGTGGAACTGATGATGAAGACCACAGTTGACCATCGGAATTAATACTCAATAACAAGTATTTCATGGGTTGAATTTCAATTGCTTTAACACAGTTGCTAAGCAACTTACGCTCCTCGGAACACATATATGGTGAAATGGAATGGATGATGAAGCACCAGGACTCCTCAATAATGATCATCTCTGCATCGGAAAGAGCAATTTTTCATAAAAGGTGACGAGCAGTTGACATTAAACTATTGTATCTTAGATGTTTTACACTGAATAGCGTGAAAAAAAATTTTATAACAAAAAATAGAACCGACTACAAAAAACCATGAAAATAATTTTCTACCAGCCTGAAGTCGGTGCCTCAGCACGAGCCAGCAGGAGTGATTGAAGCCATTTACTCGTATAGTTGTAGGTGAGATAGACGATTATAGGTCCACTAGGTTTTTTGTAGTCAGTTCTATTTTTTGTTATAAATTTTTTTCAATTATCCACTTATTAAAAAATAATCCTGACACCATTTTGAAACAAAAAATAAGTGATTATTGTGTTTAAATATATACAAAATCTTGTGGTAAAGGTGATAATAAGTGAGATAATCTTTATTGTTGGATCCAATAAAACGTAGCGATAAAAAATTACGATTTTTTTTTATTCGACTGGATGGCAAACGAGCAAGTTGATTTCCTGATGGTGAGCGATCGCCACCGCCCATAGACACCTGCAACACTAGGGCGATTGCAGATGCGTTCCCAACCTAGAGGCCTAAGATGGGATACCTCAAGTGCCAATAATTTCACCGGCTGTCTTACTCTCCACGCCGAAACACAACAGTGCAAGCACTGACAAGGCAGGATTAGCGAGCAAGATGGTGGTAGCAATCCGGGCGGAGCTTACACGAGGTCCTACCACATTTCGTGACGTCAAGATATTTTGGATGTTTGATGCAGTAAGTGTTTTATGGTCTCGTCCTTCGTGTTTATTTCTTGAAAAACTGATTTCTTGGCAATTTCACGACGGTACCACTTTTTGAGAAATACTCATATACAGACAGACAGACATTGTTGTCTATCTTATAGCACCCCTCTTTTCAACCCCCGACGCAAAAAGAGCGGTGTTATACATAAGTTTGACCGCAATGTGTTCTGTCACTGGCACCGTAGCTCTTAAACTGGTGAACCAATTTGAATGTTGTTTTTTTTATTTGAAAGCAAATTTTTTAAAGATGATTCTTAGACAAGTTTTATCAAAATCGGTTCAGCCGTTTTTGAGATATTGAACTTTGACGAGACAAAGTCGGGGGTTTTCCAACTTTTTGTTGTATCGTGGGTTAAATACTGAGATAACGTTTTGAATAACTCTTTGTCATAACTACGAGCTTACAGACTAAAGCCTTCCATACACGGTTGAATACAGGACCCCATTTGCGCGAACCCCGGTCACAATGAATAGCGGCCTTTAGAAAGTAACGCGTGCCATTAACGAGTACGTATACAACACTAGCGACCGGACGACCGAGTAGCCAAGGGGTTTGAGAATATGATTATGAAGCTCGAGGTCGCGGATTCGATCCCTGATTATACAAATATAAATTTACTTTTTTTATACGAGTGGATGGCAAACGAGCAAGTTGGTCTCCTGATGGTTAAAGATCACCATCGCCCATAAACATCTGCAACACAAGCAGATGTGTTGCCAACCTAGAGACCTAAGACGGGATACCTCAAGTGCCAGTATATACATACCTATATAATATGCATTCATATACACTTTACCAGCGAAGGAGTAAAGTAAAAAAATGCAATTTGTTATTTAATTGACATTATCCAAAATATAGGTACTTGCTTGAAGTAAAATCATTTGTTCGTTTGCCTTCCAGTCGAATAAAAAAAAATGAATTTTTTGGCCCTGTAAAATGAATAACAGCGCACAAAAGGGCAGAAAATATGTTTTTACGGTACCAGATGATCTTTTGATCCAACTCTGTCACAATGGATCCATTTTGCCCAATAGATCCCTAAAAATATGTTATTCGGCAATCGGATGACGGCACGAATGAATTATTCAACATAATATAACTTTGTTGACCTCTTCCTTCCCGGAAATTATATTAGAGCCTCCGTGGGCATTTAATGTTAGATAAGTATATTCATTTAGGTACATCATTTACAAAATGTTTACCCACGGTTTCTGGGGCTATTCTGAGAGGCCCGTGCCCACCAGTGGGAAGTAGATATTAGTAAATAGCAGCGTAAGGTATAAAATATACCTAAACTTGGAAGATTCCGTATAAAATACGAAATCCTTAGAAAAATATTACTTAATTTTTTCGTAATGGCTACGGAATCCTATTTTGGGCGTGTCCGACACGCTCTCGGCCGGTTTTTTATTTTTTATTTCAACGCCAAATTTTTGTTACTTTTACGGTCATCGGTAAAAATATACAACAAAAATTTTTAAGATTCATACGACGTTAAGAGTATCGTGTCTCTTGAAATGCGTCGCGGTATCAAAGATGAGACATTTCTGTACAAGATTATTAATTGACATATTGATTCTCCAAATTTACTCTCAAAAATATTCTTCAGATGCCCCAATCGACGAACTCTATTTGCCGTTTCCCTCAGTCATAGGGCGTAAAGCGTGTAAAAAACATATCTTATTCTCGGATGCAGATGTGTTTTGCAGTATTTTGCACGAATTTAAATCAATTTGTATCTGCACAGGTAAAGAAGTGAATAAATAGCTATTACTTGGATTTTTTTACATACCTACTTGGAATAATAATATAGGTACGATTAAATAAAACTTAATATATAAACTAACTGATGAGGTAGAAATAAAAAGAGGAGTCCGGCAAGGCTGCATACTCTCACCAACACTTTTTAATTTGTACTCGGAGGCAATCATTGCTGAAGCACTGGAAGAGATGGACTGTGGAGTCAAGATTAACGGGCGTATTATCAACAATCTCAGATATGCCGACGACACAGTTCTGATCGCGTCTACAGAAGCTGAACTGCAACTTATGGTTGACCGGGTGAATGAGTGCAGTCTAAGGACGGGTCACGCCAATTAATGCAGACCATCAAAAAAAGGAAAGTTGCCTATCTAGGTCACGTATTAAGACATGACAGATACGACTCTTGCAACTGATAATGATGGGCAAGGTGGCAGGCAAAAGAGCAGTGGGTCGTAGGAAGAAATCGTGGCTACGCAATATCCGAGAATGGACGGGAGTTAAGAGCGCCGCGGAGCTTTTTAGACTGGCAAAAGACCGAGTCAGATATGCGGAGCTGACTGCCAACCTTCACTAGTTGGGGAGGCACTTAAAGAGAGAGAGATATAAACTAATTACAAAAACTTTTATGTACGCTCACTCGAGCAACGATTTTATCCATACCAATGTTATAAATGCGAAAGTGTGTTTGTATGTTTGTCCGTCTTTCACGCCGTAACTGAGCGACGGATCGACGTGATTTTTGGCATAGAGATAGTTTATGGGACCGCGAGTGACATAGGCTACTTTTTATCCGCGCGCGATAACTGAATACCACGCGGGCGGAGCCGCGGGCAAAAGCTAGTTTCTTTATAAGTGGAAACTGTTTTTGCTTATGTATCATCTAAATTATATTTATATTCAACTGTGTAAATGATGAACCGCAGCTTTGCACGCGTAAGCCATACAATTTAATCAACAGTTCAATTGAAACGGGATTTTCTAAAATCCCATGGTAATACCCAATAAATACATTAAGGTTGTATATAACACACCCGGTAGAATCCGCAACGAGGCTATCCTACACAGAACTAAGATCATCGACATAGCTCAGAGGATAAGCAAGTTGAAGTGGCAGTGGGCTGGTCATATCTGACGCAGAACCGACGACCGCTGGAGTAAACGAGTTCTTGAGTGGAGACTGCGTCTTGGCAAACGTAGTGTAGGACGTCCTCCGGCTAGGAGGAGTGACGATCTGCGAAAGACTGCTGGTAGAAGCTGGATGCGTCTAGCCGAGGACAGGGCGAAATGGTGCTCATTTGGAGAGGCCTATGTCCAGCAGTGGACTGCTATACGATGATTGTGATGATAACACACCCAGCATTTTCATGACTCTATCCAGGTGGTTGAAATTTCGATATTTTCCGTTTATCCCGTTGGAATATCGGAATAAAAAGTAGCCTTTGTATTATTCCAGACGTTCAGCTATCTAAATACCAAATTTCATCAAAATTCGTTCAATCGGTAACACACACACACACACACTCACACATACACGAGTAATCAGGTAACCTAACCTTGCCGTCGTTTTATGTTTTTGAAATAATCATGTGCGTTAGGAAGAACATATGTGATTTTCCCACTAACGTCGATAAGCCAATAAGTCGTTTCTGGGAAATTGCATACGTTTTTATAATAAAATTCTAAAAAATATTTAATTTTATTTAAAATATAAATGAAACGGATACAAAATTCAGAGCTATTGTCAAGAAGACATAATATCTAAGGCGTATTATAAAGTTAATGATTATATCATGGACAGGGATATTTGGAAATAATTCCGATCCGCATTAGCGATCCCTTCAAATAGCGAACCTAGGTTAGGTACATTTAAAATAAACTCACACACTTTTTCATCCACATATTAAATTAAAATTAATTAAAAGCTAGAAAAAATCACATCAACTATAAAATTAAGACCACAGATACAGATTACACTAGATTACGCAAATGCATCACTACCAAATGTCGGGGTTGGTCCCACACAAATACTGACCGCTAACTGACTAATCATGACTAGTGACTGACTCGAGCCCCACGGTGCCACGGTGCGGCGGCTAATTCGCTCTTGAGACATCACACTAGATATAAAAAAGTGACACGGTTGGTTTTCATACATACTGAGGTGTTTGCGTTATCTAGTGTAATCTATATCTGTGATTAAAACAATAAAAAATTAACACCAAAAAATAAATTCATTAATATACTTAAGAAATTGAAATAAACTATACATTAAATCAAATTACAAGATTAGTCAAGACAATATTTAAAGACAGAAAAAATTACAGTTGAGATTGTTAGAAAATATTGTACTTAAACTTATTTTTTCTTTTGCCAAACGAACAAAAAATGATAAAGATGAGCCGCGTCAATGTTTGTGTGTGGAATTCCGTGACGTCACGCCGTGCTAAAAAGTGTCGCACGGCCTGTGAACGTTAACTAGCTTGTATCTTCATCCTTTCATTTATTTTATTTTTTTCTTTTCATCTTAGCATGAAAATGTTTGTACCTAACCCTTACTTACGCGAAATAAAGATTTCTTATTCTTATTCTTTCCTTTTTTTTTGAAAATTTGGAAAAAGATATTGTTTTTCCTACACAGAATCAAGAACACATTCAATTCGATCGTTTAAAAAAATGACCCCATTTTTTCATATAAAATTATGTAAAATATCATATAAAATAATAAATCATATCATATAAAAGTTTTGTCACGCCCATACTGAGTGTATCAAAAAAACTTCGCAAAACTGACATTTTTTTAGGACATTTTTTTTAAACTATCGGTATCGATCGTGCTCTTGATTCTGAGTAGGAAAAACCATATTTTTTCCAAAAAAAAAGGAATGGTACTGTACTGACCCCACACTTCGTGTATTAAACTTTGTGAATTTATTTTAATCATGAGTAACCTCTTTGGGAAAAATTTTTGTTTGAAAGTGGATAGCAAGAATGTCAAAGAAAAAAAAAAAAGGGAAGGGATTGGGTTGTCAAGTGTCATGGAAAGAAAGATGTGCTAACCAAAATTAAATAAAATAAAATGTGAATTCTTTGATAACGCAATGAAAAGGCCTAGAAATCCATATATTAACTTAAAACCAATAATTAAAAATGGAGTACGGAGGTTACAAACGGTTTCAGTGAAAATTAAATAAAATCTAGTTTGACAGTCGTTGTATATTCGCATAGCAAGGTCGCTACGTATAGGATTTCAAACTCCGAACAAAACATAACACCCGGAGTTATAAGGAATGGATTACTAGGTCTTATCGTCGTGATAGAAGTGTAAATAGGTGTCCAATAGTGCAAGGCTGTGTGTGCTGGTGACGTGAGTTATTTACAATTGCTTTTGCCCTTTAATATTATGAGTTTCAGCGGACTGAGTGGCTACGGGGAGGATAGTGACAGTTGCTGTCATCATGACGAGAGGAGGAGGAACTGGTTGAAGACTATGAAGATACGCAAGTCTGGATTGATGGCGTGTAAGTTGAAGTTGAATTGAATTAAATAAATGTGATTTTATTGAAATATAAAAATTATGAAAACGAAAGACAAATTACTCGGGATTTGATGGAATAGTAAACATTGCTTATAATTAATTGCTCGAGCTTGCCCCGCGGTTAATACGCCCCAAAATACATAAAGCTTTGAATTGTGCGGTTCCTACAATAATATTTAATTTCATGCTGGCGTCGACGTCCAACGTGATGGAGATATCCTGGCTGGCTGTGTGGTGTGATGTGCAACGGGACGTGATTGGAGTATTGGCGTGCGGTCCGAGTGCTGATGGCGGTTCCTGG
Organism: Choristoneura rosaceana; assembly: GCA_037349165.1. NCBI lineage: Eukaryota > Metazoa > Arthropoda > Insecta > Lepidoptera > Tortricidae > Choristoneura > Choristoneura rosaceana. The sequence goes on from JAZBNJ010000010.1 coordinate 13,601,026, forward strand.
ATGTCCCTAGCTAAGTTCTTCCCTTATCCCAGTAGTTAATGATGTTACGACATAACAGCGTCGGAACAGTGAGGAGTATGTCGGGATCCTACCACTGTTATTGTATTCTGATTTGAGCTAATTATACAATTTGTAGATAGAAGTAAAGTACAGTTGGTCATAATTATATTATGATTTCCACGTAATCTGACATTTGTTGTCACAATGTTATAAATTTGAAAGACCAGCATTTAGACATAATGTCTATGACATTTTGATAGAATGTCTAATAAATTCAAACCGAGATGGAACCGCGACACTCCTGAGATCTCATTTCAAATCGGTCTTTGGTTCTATACGAACGTATACAATAATTTTATAAATAATTTATCCGTGTTCTAAATTTTAAACTTTCAAAATATAAAGAATAAATAACACCAGTCTAAATTCAAAAGACCTAAATTTAAATATTTGAAATTTAGAAGTCAAATTCAAATGATCGAATTGATTCAAATACGGGTCATTACTGTTCTGTTCTGCTGACGTTACGGAGTGTTACGAAGACATTGAATTGTTGAATATTTTTAACGAACATTATCTTCAATTGATTTAAACTATATTACTATTGACGGTACTGAAGTTACCATCGGTGTGTGGATACTATAGCGAAGAACTAATATATTTGTGGCACAAATATAAGACAGTGAGTAATACATTAGTAAAATTAAAATTGAATATCAAAACTGCTTATATATTATAACATGCTAGAAACTCCAAAGTTAATGGAAACGAGATATTAATAATTGACTTCAGCTTATTGTGTAATTGTTTATATTTCCTCAATGTTTCTTCCAAATTGCCCTGCGTATTTGGCCTAACTTTACAAATAAGCTATTTGGACCTAGAACCGGGGTGTATCACGGTCTCTACAAATATCTATACTAAACCTGATTACTTAATTTTGTCACCATTCTAATGATTTTAATAGAAACCCAGATAGCTCGGGAAGGATAGCTATACAATTCTATACTTACTATTGTATCCAGCTGGTGGAGCGAATGGAACTAGTGTGCCACAGATACGAGTACTAATCTAGCTGGCTGGGTATTAATGGTCGGTATTGCGCGCATGGATACTGTACAAAGTACCTTTACAGACTCCACAAACCATTATGATCGATGTTTCACAATGGAGTCTGTAGATTATTCAAAATTGTGTTTGGGGACCGAGGGTCTTCAGATACATGTGGTCACCAGGGGTCAATTCCACCTCTGGCCGCTGAACGTTGCATCCTCTTTGTCGGACTAACCACCCGGCAATACGGACTCTGTCCGATGGGGTTGTTTACTACTCACTTGGCAATAGGGCTAAAGTGGGGTTGCGGCTAAACAAGGTCTAACGACTAATAGTGGCGTTGGGAGTCCTTGTGGGGCATGTGGGGGGAAGGAGACTTTCTCTCTTGGTTGTGGACACAAATTGTGGAACGCGTCGTAATAACACAAACATGATTCCGAGTTGTTCTTCCTGACGCTAGTCTGTTAGAGGTTGGGGGGGGGGGAAGAGGAGACCGTAGGTGTATAGGATAGTCACTCAGGAAAAGGTTAGGGATTAACAAAGCCTGCCTCGGGAGTGACTATGATTTTGTTCTCCACTCATTCATTTGAAGACGAGGTACGCACGTGATTGACATACGACATTAATTCAATCCCCTCACGAGGTGCCGAGGCAGCCCGTGGGGGAGTGACCAGTACGGTGACGAGCTCCACAGGCCCGGGCGGGGAGGGGCCCGGCCTATACGGTATAAATCACCTCTTTTTATATTAATTAAGCGGAAATATAATCAAAAATAGATAGTAGCAATAATAATTTCTTATACTAAACGAAATAACTTTTGAGTTTCCTGTATGTATAACCAACGCTTTCTCAAAGAGGTAGTTACTCTACTAAATAGCCCTCTCACTCGGTTCGATCCTAGGTCTACTATAAATTATTATACAACTAAGGGTTCCTACAAACAGACGATGGCCGTAATTATACTTAGATAAAAGTACAAAAAAAAAAAATATAGTGTCTACCCCTATTGGGAACAGTACAAATTGGTGCCGTGACCAGGATCCTGAGTCTCAAGTAGCGGGCTGTTGAGAAAAAAAAAAAAGAGAAAAAAATTTTTTTCGAAAAAAAAAAAAAAAAATTTTTTTTTTGTGGTATTCATAGCTTTGAAATTTCAGGTTTGACATGGCCAATACGCTAAGAAAAGGAAAGGGAACGTTTACCGTTGTGTTAGAGGGTAATATTGGTTGTGGGAAGTCGACCCTATTAGAGTCTCTGCATACCAATAAGATGGTGACTGTTTTACCAGAACCTGTCCAAAAATGGCAAAATGTAAAGGGCGTCAACCTCTTCAAATTAATGGTAGAAGACCCCAAGCGGTGGGCTTATGTATTCCAAAATTATGTGGTGTCGACTCTGCTAGAACATCACACCTTGCGAGTAGAAACGCCAATTAAGATAATAGAAAGGTCAATATTTAGTGCGAGGCATTGTTTTATGAAAATACTACGTGAAAACGAGTTGATACACCCTGTAGAGGCGGAGATATTCGAGAATTGGATCTCATTTGTCAAGGAAAAGGCTTTAGCTAATGTAGATTTGGGAATTTACGTACGAAGTTCCCCGGAGGTGGTTTTACAAAGAATAAAAACTAGAGGTAGAATAGAGGAAAGTGCTATTACACTTGATTATATAAACCGATTGCACGAAAAACATGAGCATTGGCTAACGGGGAATGCTTGGAAGGACTCTTTCCAAGAGTTACGTATTATAGATGGTGATAGAGGAATAGCGGATGTTGTAAAACAATATATGTCGATAGAAGAAGAAATCAAACAACAATGGTGAATTAAGATCAATCGGGGCTATTAGTAAAGAAAATTTTAATGTATTACAGAAACACAACTATGAGCAAAATGATCCAAGCTGGCAAGGAAATGCGTGCTAAGGCGAAGGCTGCTGGAGCGACACCTGGAATAGTGAAGAAAACAACACCTGCTACTGGGGGTTCGTCTGCGATGGCACTCATGATGCGGAACATGCGTAGGACAATTGGGCAACTGCATTTAAAGGTATCGGAGCTGCAGGGAAAAATGCAGGAAGAACCAGTACGGGATAAGGTTAGAGAAACAATGCCTCAACTCGCAATGTATCCAGTGATAGATGGAAGGTTGGATAAACCCAAATACCCCGGAAGGTACGACGTACATCCAGTTACCTTCATAGAGGACCTATTTTCGTACCTAAGAAGGTTGCCGACTAAAGAACATGTAATCGACAATATTATCGGGTGCTTAGAAGGAGATGTCAGGCGGTGGGCGAGAATTTATAAGGATCGTTGGGACAACGAGGAAGATTTTAAAGCTGATTTCATGGATACTTATTGGGGAGAGTCTGAACAAAATCAATTAAGACGGAATATAGTGTGTGGAGTGTGGGAGAAGAATACTCATAAATCCATGATGGGTTACTTTATTTCACTAGCAGGACAAGCAAAAATGTTGAGTACGCCTCTAATGGAAAATCAATTAGTTAATGATTTAATGCACCATTTCCCTAGAGAAGTACAATATGCCTGGAGGATGAGGAAAGGGGAATCGATAATAGAAGCCACTGAATTCTTAAGAGATTTGGATGACGTGGATAAACAGGACCGTTATGTGGAAGGTGGAAGCTCTAATCAAACCCTACCAGGAATGAAGCAAGGGATGCCTGCGACTGGGAAATCAAATTTTGGAAATAAGAAGCCGAAAATAATCGCTAATTTGGAGATAAACGAAGAAGAAGAGCAGGAGAGGTGTAAAGATAGTGGTAAGAATTTAAACTAATGTTAGCTAGTCCAGATGCTCCGGGATTAGCTTATAAACATAGGGGCAACTATTTTAGGTTTGCGCTACGGCAGATGTTGTCATCGGGATGGGTGCCAGGAGTAGGGTTAGGAAAAAGGGAAAATGGGAAATTATACCCTGTAGTAGCAACAGGCGTGAGGACGAAATTGGATAAATCAGGATTTGGCTTTATCCCCACGGACGTGGAGGATCAGATACCAACCAACTTTGAGGGGCTGTCGAGCTTGTCTCTTAACTTAGCAGGTAGGCCGGTAGTAGTAGAACCCATGCAGAATTTTGTCACAGCGTCGTTATTTGATGAAGAAGTTTCTTTTGAGGAAATAGGGCATAAAATCAAAGCTGAAATTTGGTTAGAGATTTTAGGGAATAAAATACGTTGTCTAATAGATACGGGGAGTGAAGTTAGTTGTATTTCTGAGGAATTATTTGAATGGTTACAGTCGAGAGGAGATGTACAACTACCCTCATTGCCGGTAAAGCCTATACAAATAAGAGGGGCGGTAGGGCAGAAGAGTTTAAAAATACAACAATTATGTTCCATAGAAATAAAAATTCAAGAGGTAATTTTCGATACGGGACTGTTAGTTGTTCCTAGGTTGACTGTACCGGTAATTTTAGGGTTCGACTGGCTGTTGTCATACAAAGCTATTATTACATTACAAGATCCTAGATCACTAATTTTGGAAATGAAGGGGGGAAGAATTACCGTGCCTTTCATTGAGGAAGACCAAAGAATTGCAGCCATTAGGTCATTACAGTTGGAAAACGATGGTGAGGCTAACCACGAAGTATGCGAGGTAGATTTTTTAGACAGAATTAAAGCGGGTATAGAATTGACCGTTGACATGAGGAAATCATTGAAGCAGATTTTAGAGGCCCATAGGATAGTGTTCACCAAGCGAATTGGTAGGGCAAATTGTTATACTCATCACATTAGTATGCATGAGCATGTCCCGAGAATTAATCGGTCTTATCCCATCCCTTATGCATACCGATCCAAGGTAGAAGATAAATTACAGGAAATGGTAGATATGGGTATTATTTCGAGAGGTTCAACACCGTATAGTAGTCCACTCACATTTACTTCCAAAACTGATGGGACTATTCGAATATTATTAGATGCCAGGGAAATTAACAAATATATGGTAGCGGAATCAGAGGCTCCTCCAATGCAGATAGATATTCTAAATGCATTTCACGGGGTTAAGTACATAACTATTATAGATTTGAATAATGCTTATTTTCAAATCCCAATTTCAGAAACAAGTAGACAGTATACAGGTTTCACTGTTAATGGGAAGTCTTATATGTATAATGTATTGCCACAGGGATTGAAAACGTCAGTTGGAAGTTTTAGCCGGGCTATGGATGTAATATTAGGTCCGAGTGTTAGAAGTTTCTGTGTAAATTATTTAGATGATCTAGCTATACTAACCGACGGTCAGTGGGAGGATCATTTGGAACAAATAGATCTGGTATTAGAACGGTTGGAAAGAGCGGGATTAACATGTAATTTAGAAAAGTGTAAATTTGCATGTCAGGAAGTTAAGATGTTAGGTCACATTGTATCTACCGAGGGAATTCGAACGGACCCAGCTAAGGTCGAGTCAATTCAAAAGTTTCCTACCCCGAAAAAGGTGAAACATGTTAGGGCATTCTTAGGTTTATGTAATTATTATCGGAGGTTTATTCCAAATTATAGTAGTCTAATAGTTCCCCTGACGAAATTATTGAAGAAAGGGCAAAGTTGGTATTGGGATGAGGAGTTAGATAAGGCGTTTTGGAATTTGAAACAAGAATTTTCGACTACCATCCTTTTGTCTCATCCAGACGTGAGTAAACCTTACTATTTGCAAACTGATAGTTCAGGAGTAGGTATTGCGGGGGTATTGTATCAGTACGATGAAAAAGGAGAAATACGAATTTTAAGCTTTTGTAGTAGATCATTAAGGGGTTCGGAATTAAGATGGACTGTTACTGAGCAAGAGTTTTGGGCCATAATTTATGGAATAAAGAAATTTGAGACATACTTGCGGGGAGCCGAGTTAATTATTAGGACAGATCACAAGGCGTTAGTGTTTGTTAAGAACATTAGGTTATACAACAGTCGGATCACTAGGTGGATATTATATTTAGAACAATTTAACTATACTGTAGAACATGTCAAGGGGACGGAGAACATAGGGGTAGACATTTTATCTAGATTTCCGAATGATGGGGAGATACAGGAGGGGAAATTGTGGTATCCGAGTATAATGTACATGGGAGTGCAAGAAAATAAAGAATTACAGGATAAATTAGGGGAAATGGCCCAACTACAAGATAGGGATAATGTGATAAGGGGCATAAAAAATAGGCTGTCGAATCCAGGACTAGAGGGAGTAAATGATCGGTTAGCGCGGATAGCAAGCCGTTGTATCACAGAGAATGGAATTCTTTATTTCAATAGGCTGGATAGTCCAAACAGAGTATTGTATTTACCAGAAATTTTACAGGCGGAAGTATGTAGGCAGGTTCACTTAGAATTGGGGCACTTAGGAGTTTATAAAATGATAAAATATTTACAGGACAGATTCTACTGGCTAAAGATGAGGGAAACAATCAGAGATTTTGTTAGGAGTTGTCATCTTTGTCAATTGTCAAAGATAGACAATATTAAGTATGTAGGTACTTGTAAGTCAATTATATCCGAGAATCCAGGTGACTTAGTGATGGCGGACCTCTATGGGCCGTTGCCGATATCGAGAGGAGGAATTTCGCATATATTTGTCATACAAGATTCTTTCACTAAATATATAAAACTATATGGGTTGAAGGCGGCAACAGCAAGGGCAGTGGTGTCTAGGATGCGAGATTTTGCATTAACAATAAAACCAAAGAAGGTTATGACAGATCGAGGGAGGCAATTTATAGGGGATGTATGGAGATTAGGATTGCGCGGTATTGGTGTTAAGACAATCTATACTTCTATTAGAAACCCGAGACCTAATACTGCAGAAGTGGTGAATAAACAGTTAGGAAAGTTTTTCAGAATTTATTGTCATGAACAACATAGGAGTTGGGGATGTTGGTTGAAAAAGATTGAGGAGTTGTACAATAATACTCTCCACTTGAGTACGGGTTTCACCCCTAATGAGGTCCTTAGCGGGAATTCGACGCAACTTTCAATAGACCGATCTTTAATAAATTTTACGAAAAATAAGAGCGTTAATGAAATACGTGAACAAGTTAGGGTAAATTTACGTAGTGCTAGTAAGAAACGTCAGGATAGATTCAACAAGAATCACAACTTGATTCAATACCAAATAGGGGACTTGGTTAAGGTCCGTAGACTAAATAAATCTGACTCGTTGAGTGGAAGGATTAAGAAATTTGAATTGATATACGATGGACCCTATATAGTTGCAGATAGGTACTATGAGAATGTATATGTACTCGTGCACCCAGAAACACTAGTAGAAAAGGGGTTGTTTAATGCTGTACACTTGGCACGATATTATGTCTAGTGGGAAGTCTTACATTAGAGGTTTATAGTGACTTGTTGTCAGTTTTGTGTTGACATGTGAATAGGGAACTTGCTTATAGTTGTGAAAGGGATAAATAATTTCAAGAACAATATTGAGTTGTAAAATATTGTAATAATTTTAGATTATTATTAAGGTGGTTTAGAATGCGGATAAAATTGGATGTATTGATTTGTAGAATTATTAAACGTTACTGAAAATATTTCGGTGTTTGATTGTAATTAGAAGTTAGTTATAGGGAAGTATAGTTTGGGGGGGGAGGTAGATGGGGGTGAGGTAATTGAATAGCTACTGACAGTTGAATGAATGATCATTAGGGACAGGGAAATTAACGTGTTATGAGTTGGGACAGAATAGATGATGAGCTAAGTATACAGGGTGTGTGTAACTGAGGTATGGACGAAATATACAGGGTGTGGAAATGTGATTGCGCTTAAAATAAATTAACTTTATGAATATTATATGATAAGTATAGAATTAAATCTCGATTTAAAAGAATGAAATAGAGATTTAAGGGGGGGGATTGTACTGACCCCACACTTCGTGTATTAAACTTTGTGAATTTATTTTAATCATGAGTAACCTCTTTGGGAAAAATTTTTGTTTGAAAGTGGATAGCAAGAATGTCAAAGAAAAAAAAAAAAGGGAAGGGATTGGGTTGTCAAGTGTCATGGAAAGAAAGATGTGCTAACCAAAATTAAATAAAATAAAATGTGAATTCTTTGATAACGCAATGAAAAGGCCTAGAAATCCATATATTAACTTAAAACCAATAATTAAAAATGGAGTGCGGAGGTTACAAACGGTTTCAGTGAAAATTAAATAAAATCTAGTTTGACAGTCGTTGTATATTCGCATAGCAAGGTCGCTACGTATAGGATTTCAAACTCCGAACAAAACATAACACCCGGAGTTATAAGGAATGGATTACTAGGTCTTATCGTCGTGATAGAAGTGTAAATAGGTGTCCAATAGTGCAAGGCTGTGTGTGCTGGTGACGTGAGTTATTTACAATTGCTTTTGCCCTTTAATATTATGAGTTTCAGCGGACTGAGTGGCTACGGGGAGGATAGTGACAGTTGCTGTCATCATGACGAGAGGAGGAGGAACTGGTTGAAGACTATGAAGATACGCAAGTCTGGATTGATGGCGTGTAAGTTGAAGTTGAATTGAATTAAATAAATGTGATTTTATTGAAATATAAAAATTATGAAAACGAAAGACAAATTACTCGGGATTTGATGGAATAGTAAACATTGCTTATAATTAATTGCTCGAGCTTGCCCCGCGGTTAATACGCCCCAAAATACATAAAGCTTTGAATTGTGCGGTTCCTACAATAATATTTAATTTCATGCTGGCGTCGACGTCCAACGTGATGGAGATATCCTGGCTGGCTGTGTGGTGTGATGTGCAACGGGACGTGATTGGAGTATTGGCGTGCGGTCCGAGTGCTGATGGCGGTTCCTGGATGTCCCTAGCTAAGTTCTTCCCTTATCCCAGTAGTTAATGATGTTACGACATAACAGCGTCGGAACAGTGAGGAGTATGTCGGGATCCTACCACTGTTATTGTATTCTGATTTGAGCTAATTATACAATTTGTAGATAGAAGTAAAGTACAGTTGGTCATAATTATATTATGATTTCCACGTAATCTGACATTTGTTGTCACAATGTTATAAATTTGAAAGACCAGCATTTAGACATAATGTCTATGACATTTTGATAGAATGTCTAATAAATTCAAACCGAGATGGAACCGCGACACTCCTGAGATCTCATTTCAAATCGGTCTTTGGTTCTATACGAACGTATACAATAATTTTATAAATAATTTATCCGTGTTCTAAATTTTAAACTTTCAAAATATAAAGAATAAATAACACCAGTCTAAATTCAAAAGACCTAAATTTAAATATTTGAAATTTAGAAGTCAAATTCAAATGATCGAATTGATTCAAATACGGGTCATTACTGTTCTGTTCTGCTGACGTTACGGAGTGTTACGAAGACATTGAATTGTTGAATATTTTTAACGAACATTATCTTCAATTGATTTAAACTATATTACTATTGACGGTACTGAAGTTACCATCGGTGTGTGGATACTATAGCGAAGAACTAATATATTTGTGGCACAAATATAAGACAGTGAGTAATACATTAGTAAAATTAAAATTGAATATCAAAACTGCTTATATATTATAACATGCTAGAAACTCCAAAGTTAATGGAAACGAGATATTAATAATTGACTTCAGCTTATTGTGTAATTGTTTATATTTCCTCAATGTTTCTTCCAAATTGCCCTGCGTATTTGGCCTAACTTTACAAATAAGCTATTTGGACCTAGAACCGGGGTGTATCACGGTCTCTACAAATATCTATACTAAACCTGATTACTTAATTTTGTCACCATTCTAATGATTTTAATAGAAACCCAGATAGCTCGGGAAGGATAGCTATACAATTCTATACTTACTATTGTATCCAGCTGGTGGAGCGAATGGAACTAGTGTGCCACAGATACGAGTACTAATCTAGCTGGCTGGGTATTAATGGTCGGTATTGCGCGCATGGATACTGTACAAAGTACCTTTACAGACTCCACAAACCATTATGATCGATGTTTCACAATGGAGTCTGTAGATTATTCAAAATTGTGTTTGGGGACCGAGGGTCTTCAGATACATGTGGTCACCAGGGGTCAATTCCACCTCTGGCCGCTGAACGTTGCATCCTCTTTGTCGGACTAACCACCCGGCAATACGGACTCTGTCCGATGGGGTTGTTTACTACTCACTTGGCAATAGGGCTAAAGTGGGGTTGCGGCTAAACAAGGTCTAACGACTAATAGTGGCGTTGGGAGTCCTTGTGGGGCATGTGGGGGGAAGGAGACTTTCTCTCTTGGTTGTGGACACAAATTGTGGAACGCGTCGTAATAACACAAACATGATTCCGAGTTGTTCTTCCTGACGCTAGTCTGTTAGAGGTTGGGGGGGGGGGAAGAGGAGACCGTAGGTGTATAGGATAGTCACTCAGGAAAAGGTTAGGGATTAACAAAGCCTGCCTCGGGAGTGACTATGATTTTGTTCTCCACTCATTCATTTGAAGACGAGGTACGCACGTGATTGACATACGACATTAATTCAATCCCCTCACGAGGTGCCGAGGCAGCCCGTGGGGGAGTGACCAGTACGGTGACGAGCTCCACAGGCCCGGGCGGGGAGGGGCCCGGCCTATACGGTATAAATCACCTCTTTTTATATTAATTAAGCGGAAATATAATCAAAAATAGATAGTAGCAATAATAATTTCTTATACTAAACGAAATAACTTTTGAGTTTCCTGTATGTATAACCAACGCTTTCTCAAAGAGGTAGTTACTCTACTAAATAGCCCTCTCACTCGGTTCGATCCTAGGTCTACTATAAATTATTATACAACTAAGGGTTCCTACAAACAGACGATGGCCGTAATTATACTTAGATAAAAGTACAAAAAAAAAAAATATAGTGTCTACCCCTATTGGGAACAGTACAGTACACTTTTTTTGAAAACGCCCATTTCCAAAATAAATAAATATCAAAATATCATGGGGTAAATGACATCAATTGACCTAGTCCCAAACTAAGCAAAGCTTGTACCATGCGTACTGGCAAGGGATTTAACATACTTATATAATAAATACGTACTTAGATACATTTTAAACGGCCAGGATCCGAAATTGAAAATACAAACCGAAACATGGATACACAGAAAAACCAGAAAAATAAGACCAACACTGGGAATCGAACCCAGGTCCTCGGCACAGACACGAATTTCCCAACACCAGCAGTGACCAGCAGTGGTGTAGCGGTATAGCACGCGGCACGGAATGCCGAGGACCTGAGTTCGATTCCCAGTGTTGGTCTTATTTTTCTGGTTTTTCTGTGCATCTATGTTTCGATTTGTATTTTCAATTTAGGTTACACGGGATGACCATAAAAGTAAAAATTTGGAATTGAAATAAAAAATACAAAAAGATTCCAAAAAACCAATCTTAATTGGCCAGGATCTGAGTACAAACATTCGTATTATTCATACAAAAATTTGCAAGTACTGCTTTTTCGCGACGTAACGTTTGGCAAACTGTTTCATTTCCCAACTTTTCATTTCGTAAACTCTGAAACTGTAAATATTTCAGTATTTATTTCAGAACCATCGCGTAGAATCCTTTTTGTTAGATTACGTTAGTTTTATAAAAATCCTGAAATGTTTACAGTTTCAGAAATATTAAGTAGTTGGGAAATGAAAATTTGCGAAACGGAATAGTTTGCCAAACGTTATTCGCCGAAACATTAGTAAACCAAAAATTTGCCCCGGCCTGGAATCGAGCTCGGGACCTCAAGCTTCATAGTCAGGTTCTCTAAGCACTTGGCTATCCGGTCGCCCGTTTTTAGCTAATCTAACTGACGGGCTAGTTAGATTTTTTTGAGGGAACTGGCCTAGTACGTCGCCGTGGGACACGTTCATAACAATGTAACTTTTTTCCGATCATTGACCCTCTTTTTCCAGATTGGCATAGTAAACTACCAAGAGAAACAGCAGCATGATTCGGATTGCTGGACATATGCGGTGAAGTAACCACATTGAGGAAAAACACGAGATCATCGGGATTGATGACAGCGCCATCTATGTCGGCGCGTGCGAACTTCTGAAGCTGGAACGCGAGCAGAGCGGCGCACACGACGAATAGTTTTGATGACATCTGAAACAGTTTCATTGTTGTATTTGTATACGTAGGGCTGCCATCCGTCCGGGTTTCCCCGGATTTGTCCTAGTTTAGAGGGCGTCCGGGGAACTTCCGGGTGAGGTTTCATTTGTAGTCCGGGTTTAAAATATTTTTAATTTTTAGACAAATGCAATTAGAATTTTTCGAAGAATTAATTTCTAGCAAGATGGAAATTGTTTTAATGCCTTCATTTGGCCTTAAATGCGTGTAATCCGACCTTGCCCCTGAGATACCGCAAAAATTTTGCTCTTTTTTCAGTTTTTTTGGTTCTAGAACAAAATTGTACCGCCGGAAATGTTGTTCTCTTCAATATTAAAGAATTTTTTGAATTAATTCTTCAAAACACTTTTTAAGGATCTTATTTGATTGGCCTATATTTTATTAGACATATACTGACCAAGTTTAATGAAAACCTGAACCTGTTGACATGTCCGGTTTTGGGCTCCAAAATCCGGGGTTTTCACGAGTCTTGTCCTGATAGCCAAATTTTAGAGGATGGCAGCCCTACATACGTGTCATTAGTTTTTTTTTTAATAAATGGCGCCATTAAAGTTATGTCACGCAAACAAGAACATGTCATGTAATGACAGCGGGCTTTTTACATTCACTTATGTATTAATTTCATTTATTCTCCTTTTGTGAAATAGGCAATACGATTTAACTTATAATACTGCTTGCAGCAGACCCAAAAGTTTCGGTAAGTACAGGGCCGTACCCACCTTCTGGCCTAGGGGGGGCAAGTCAGATTTTTTAAGTCGGATCGCCCGCGCTTTTTTTGTCATACACACTACGCAAGACACCTATATGAAACACAAGGTATAATATTTACATATGTAGTGTGTAGGGCAAACACCCGCAAGGGATCCTGCTTCTTTTTTTTACGACTGGATGGCAAAAGAGCAAGTGGGTCTCCTGATGGTAAGAGATCACCATCGCCCATAAACATCTGCCACCAGGGGTATTGCAGATGCGTTGGCAACCTAGAGGCCTAAGATGGGATACCTCAAGTGCCAGTCATTTCACAGGCTGTCTTACTCTCCACGCCGAAACACAACTGTGCAAGCACTGCTGCTTCACGGCAGGATTAGCGAGCAAGATGGTGGTAGCAATCCGGGCGGACCTTGCACGAGGTCCTACCTGCAAATATGCTTCATAGGTAAACGGGGCATAATATTATATTGTAGAACATACAATTTCCAGGGGAGGCAGCCTCCCTCCCCTGCCCCCCCTGCGTACGCCATGTAATTATGTACCTATGTTATATGTCATTGTATTAGCACAGGTAAAGTAGGTCTTAATACGATGGTTTGGCGGCAAAACAAGTACATTAATGAAACTTTGTTCATAACTTTTATCTTGGCACTAGAAATGAGGATTTGCCGAGTCCTATCAAAATTTAGGCGTCCTACCCCCTCCCAAGCCAACGTTAAAAAATGCTAATTTTACAAACTAAATAGGCGAGTGAAGTGTTATTTTCTATTTAATTTTTGACGCTGAATCAATTAAGATTATGGTTATAGGCCCAATATTTCGCCAGTTATGAACAGTTTTTGTTGAACACATAGAACAATCTGAAATCCACTTACCAACAATAGTTTCTCAAGACTTGGATGTAATGGTAATACTAATTGCTGTCTGTCACAGTACATATAAGCTGCGCAGTATATAAGCTAAAGCAGTAAATGAACACACACAGACGCGCGCTCTACACGACCTCTAAGGGGGTCTCATGACTGCAGTACCGCGAGCCCCTTAGAGGCCGTGTAGAGCGCGCGTCTGTGTGAGTGTGTTCATTTTCGATCGATTTGTTCGTAGCTTCCATACTGCTTTAGCCTATATAAATATATATTCAAAATGCAAAAAAATACATAGAAAATGACATCTCACTCGCCTAGTTTGTAAATTTTGCATTTTTAAGCGTTGCCCTCTGCTCATACCCTCTGGGAGGAGAGACGTCTAAATTTTGGTAGAACTCAGCAGCTCCTCATTTCTAGTGCCAAGATAAAGTTCTAAACAATACGAGTATTTCATTGATGTACCTACATATTTTGAAAATGAAAATAAAAATGAAAAAAAATATTCGGGACAAAATAAATAAAAAATACTGTAAATACACATTTGCTTGCGCCCGAAATGGTCCCGCCTCAGCATAAAATGCGGACTCCTGTGAAGCCAGCGCTGGTCTTCCGGCGATACCATTTTGCCACCGAAAAATAAAAAAATAAAATTTTCTATTTTAATAAAAATCAATATACCAGGTAGTTTCTGTTAGTGTACCGAGCAACGTGTCGAATTTAACGGAAATTAACAAAAACACGGTGTATTTGTATAACAATCTACCTACAATCTAAACAAAATTAACACTTTTATAGTAATAAAAATAAAATACTGATAAAAGTTGCTGCGTGGCCATTAGGATATTTTCATGTATAATGATAATTTTGTTGTAAAATGAGCGCAATATTCGCCAATAAACATCATAGTTTGGCGAAATTAATGATGTAATTAAAATTATGTACCTTTTTTTTTTGAGAATAAATAAATAAAAATAAATAATATCACTAATTATAGAACTCATTTTATTTTCGTAAAAATAACACGGCAGAAAATCTTTGACAAAATGAAATTCACGCTCCCGCCTCAATTCCGATATTAAAGATTTGGGTCCGAATCGTATGTTTGGTTCCACATAAAATATAGTAATCAAAATAAATTGAAAGAAAAACTTATAGGATTAGTAAATATAAATATTATACATTTTTACTTTTAGTTAAAGCGGCAATTCCTAAACGCACGACATAAAAAAACATAAGTATCTTTTTGTTGCAAAATATTTAGTAGTCCGAGAAGATAAATGCAAAATATTAAGTCTCAATACACCTTATTATGATTTGGACACAATCATTTAGGCATTAGCTAAACGCAGAATACATTTTTTTTTAATCTCGGTTTTGTACGTGATTATTGAACAATTGGCTGGCTGTTTGGTGAATTTTCGGTCTTGGATGAAATTAAAAGTAAAAAACCTGCCCGATAATAAACACTTCCCGGACATGTCCAGGAAGTAATTTCATTTTTTTTTTTTTATATATTATTGGATCATCGATGCACTTCCCGGTCGATATTTCCAACATTAATGAGAACATTTCCGAGCAAGTTGGAGATAATAAATTTTCGGAACTCCCGTGGGAATTTTGCTTTATGAAAAATCCCGGTAATTATAATAATAATAATAATAATTTATTTATTTTCTTTACCACCACCAGTTACAATTTTCGATATTGGTTCTTAGTTTTACTACATAACTACACCCGTGTGGCAAAGACTGGTGCCCGAAATAAGATGAACCTGTGTGTCGGGTCACCAGGTCTCCGACCCTCGGACGTCTGCAACTACAGCTAATAAAGATGTTTAAACACAAATTAAAGTTCATCAAATTGGTTTAGACGTCTGAAGCCGCGGGAAAACTCTAGTACCTTAATAAAATCTATTACCAGAGAGACAGAGAGAGAGAAACATTTATTTGCACATATTCGATAGGTACATTAAAAATACATTAGACGGAAAGAAAAAAAAATAACATCGAATAGTATAAAGTGGGCCCCACACAGCATACCAAATGTATAAACTAGAAAAAATACTTAATTTCTAACTAACATTAATTTTACCTGTCTCGCAATCTGCTTTAACACAAGTACGTTACAAGTACTGACTGCACTGACATGTATCAAGCTTTTATAATACTACAGCAACCATAGAGCACTCATGACTGGAGCAGTCAACGCGAACTTTATTCGTCACCAGAACTCATCGCAGACAATGTACAAATCTAATAAATGTCTTTTTTCCATCGTATTTTGCGGGATATTCTAATTTAACTTGCTTTCTCAATTAACTTCAGTATGATAGTTTAGAAATCAAGATAAATACGAAATTTTCCGACACCATAAGCCATCGTAAAAATTGAACAAAAACCACTTTCAGCAGTAAAATAAAATATAAATCAAATTTCCAAACAAAAAACTACATCAAATCACGTCTTTCGTCTTCCGTCGCTTAGCAATCTTATATTGTACATTTAAAATAAAATCCTCCTGCTCCTTATTCATTCTTCCTCTTTCACTCTTATACACTCACACCTCATACTATCACTTATACTTACACTCTTCATACGTCATTATACACTCCTTTCCACTCATCCTACATACGATAACAAAAAAAAAACTGGCCAGAGCGTGTCGGCCATTACGATAAAATTAAGTAATATTTTTCTAAGGATTTCGTATTTTATACGGAATCTTCCAAGTTTAGGTATATTTTATACCTTGGGCTGCTATTTACTCTTAAACTACTAATAATTCTCAAGCAAACTTAGCCGTTATAGGTTTTCCTTGTAATTTTGATATACTTACTACCGTTCTAAATTTTTCCACCCACCGGTTTACATTTCAGAGGGGGAGGGCGGGGGACGCTCAACTTTAATGAAAATTTGCACTTTAAAGTTGAATATTTCGCAAACATATCACTGGATCGAAAAATCATACAAGCAAACCCCTAATGTTTTTAAAAGACCTATCCAACAATATCCTACACTATAGGGTTGGATGAGAAAAAAAAATACCCCCACTTTACGTCGTCGTCGTCGTGCTACCCTAAAAATGTTTTTTGAATTTTTTATTATACCATTTTGTCGGCATAGTTCAAATATACATATATGTATATCCGTGCAAAATTACAGCTTTCTAGCGTTGATAGTCCCTGAGCAAAGCGGCGGACGAACAGACAGACAGACGGACAGACATGGCGAAACTAAATATAAATTACATTGATATTGACGCGGGGGAAAGACATCTAGGGTACACAGTCGCTTCGTTCGAGAAGCGGCTGAAAAAGTGTAGTGTAGCTAAAGGTAAGTCCGGTCGAAAGTGCTTTGTGTCAGTAACATAATAGTAATTTTAAAATAATAGTATTGTTTCCTTCCTAGTTGAATTATAGAATAAATTTTGAATTTGTGGTTTTATTACAATCATTTAGGGAAATACCTAAGCAGAACATTGGATGGCCAAATATAGCCACATTTGTACATTATCATATTATTTACATTATTCTATGTAGTATATTTCATATTGAGTTGAATCTTAAAAAAGTAGAAAAACTATAATGAAAACTTAGCTGTAATGGTCCCACTAGAGGAAAATAAAATAAAATAAAAAGAGTTGAATCTAGAAATGACAATCGTTTCGCTACTTCGCTTGATGTCATACGTTACGTGTGCTCTTTTTGTGATATTTCTGACGACTTGGCTTGCTTATGGATTTATTTACGTTAATAGCAAAATAATCGGTCACGGTTTATGTACATTTTATCGACTTTTCCAATCACTAGTCATTGTCTATTACCACCTTTGACGTCACGTTTGTATATGTTATAAGACACGGAAGGATAAATCAGGTGTAAGTTGTAATTTGATTACATAAATAAATTAAAAAAAAACTTATAGTCAAAATACCACCAACGGGACTTATGCCCAAGAGGAATATTTATTGCAACGTCGAGGAAAATATTAGTCGTGTGTTGTTAAACTGATAAGACCCGTTGGTGGCATTTTGTCACGCTGAGGGTGTTCCAGCTGCAGTCGCGCCATTACGTGCACTTCAGCTCGTTTGTGGTGCGCGTGCCGCGGCTGCTGATGGGGACCATCGCGAGTGCTGCCTTCTGGCCGAAAGACGTCGTGTTCCGGCGGTTCCGGGGGACCATGCCGCAGATGAATGCGACGTCGGGGACGGTGACTCAACGGGGTCACGCCGTTTTGTCACCTACTTAATTAGTTTTAAGTATTATTCATTATAATATGTATGTTAGTCTGTAAGGTATTTATTGTATGGGCCAAGTTGCCTGAAATAAAGGAATTTATTATTATTATTATAACAAACAAGATACTTTATTACGACGTTCAAGATTGGATTACGAGTAGGTATAGGCACGCATAGAATCCCAAAATACTGGAAACGTCGTTAAATTCTTTGTCGAATTCTTCTTAACCAAGGTTTTCCCGGACCGATGGTAAATTTTTGGGCATTTCTAACTTTCATAAATGCTTGCCTAAATTTAATAAATACTTTTGACTTTGACGTTTTTTTCGCCCACCTTACAAGTAAAGGATGACCATGATGGTGTAATAGGAAACTTCATGGGAATCCCAGCGGTGCGTAACGAAGGAGAAGGATATAACAAAAATTGATGTGTATGTATGTATGAAAACTCTTTATTGTACAAAATAAAAGAAACAAAACAACAAAATTTGTTCAATAAATAATTTATTGAATCAGGCGTTACTTTGCGGAGGTCCATATCAATATGACATGTTCTTGTCTATGGGGCTTGTATATTTGGATACTAAGCTTTACCCGCTGACTTGCTCACTGCCATTAGATGTGGTAGTGGTCGCGGCATCTATCAATAAGAACAGGAAAAGTGGTGTGCCAAAGTTCGCATACTCTTTGCTAGTCATACCGTAATTTTTGTCCGAATCATCGCTTGTAATATTTTTTTTCCCACTGAAACCTTACATTTATTGAAATTTTAAAATGGTCATCCTAAAAAACTGTTTGGGTTAGGTTTGTTTTAAAACAATTCTAAACAATTATTGGATTCAGAGAAAAAAAAATATGACAAACGATCATTCTGACAAAAATTACATTCGGACTTGCAAGTATGCGAGCCGACATGGACCCATTAGTTACTTAAAATAAAAAAACAGGTATGTGAAGGTTTCAGTTTAATAATTAACACTTTGTATAAAATACAAATCATTGTTATGGTTATGGATAACCCGTTGTTATAAATAAAACACATAATGTTAACATTTAACAAGAGAAGGTTTATCCCTCCCTATTTATTATTCAAATTCAAATTCAAAAGTTTATTTGGTTCTTATACATTTTAGCTAGTTACTAGGTTGGAACTTTTTGCTTGTATCGGAAAGTTCTGCTCTTCCTTAACTCGGTGTTAACAAAAACCGAGCGGAATAACTATAATATAGGTAATAAAGTAAGTCTAATAACTACTTAATTAGGGAGCGTGTGTGTGTGTGTGCGTGTGTTTTTTTTTTGTGTGGAAGACAAACGAGCAAGTGGGTCTCCTGGTGGTAAGAGATCACCACCGTCCATAAACATCTGCAACAACTGTGAACTTTAACTAGCTTGTAACTTCATATTTTTTTGTTGAATTTATATAACTAAGATACGTGTCCAATATTTGGGCGTTTTCAAAGAAAAACTGTACCCTTTCCTTTTTTTTTTTGAAAATTTGGAAAAAAATATGGTCTTTCCTACTCAGAATCAAGAGCACATTCAATTCGATCGCTTAAAAAAAATGTCCCTATTTTTTCCATATAAAATTTTATGAGTCAGTTTTGTCACGCCCATGCCTACTGAGTGTATCAAAAAAACTTCGCAAAACCGACATTTTTTTGGGACAATTTTTTAAACTATCGGTATTGATTGTGCTCTCGATTCTGAGTAGGATAAAAACAATATTTTTTCCAAAATTTTAAAAAAGGAAGGGTACACTTTTTTGATAACGCCCATTTCCGAAATAAATAGATATCGCAGGGTAAATGACACCAATTGACGTAGTCCCAACCTAAGCAAAGCTTGTACCATGCGTACGGGCAATTGATAAACACACTTACATAATAAATACGTACTTAAATACATTTTAAACGGCCAGGATCCGAGTACAAACATTCGTATTATTCATACAAAAATTTTCCCCGGCCGGGGATCGAGCCCCGGACCTCAAGCTTCATAGTCAGGTTCTCTAACCACTTGGCTATCCGGTCGCCCGTTTTTAGCTAATCTAACTGACGGGCTAGTTAGATTTTTTTGAGGGAACTGGCGTAGTACGCCGCCGTGAGACAAGTGGTTCATCACAATGTAACTTTTTTCCGATCATGTGCCCTGGTTTTCCAGATGGGCATTTCAAATTACTATTAATACCACCAGCAGCATGATTCGGATTGCTGGACATATGCGGTGAAGTAACCACATTGAGGAAAAACACGAGATCATCGGGATTGATGACAGCGCCATCTATGTCGGCGCGTGCGAACTTCTGAAGCTGGAACGCGAGCAGAGCGACGCACACGACGAATAGTTTTGATGACATCTGAAACAGTTTCATTGTTGTATTTGTATACGTAGGGCTGCCATCCGTCCGGGTTTCCCCGGATTTGTCCTAGTTTACAGAGCGTCCGGGGAACTTCCGGGTGAGGTTTTATTTGTAGTCCGGGTTTAAAAATATTAACGGACCCACGCGGGTGGAGCCGCGGACAAAAGCTAGTATATATATATATATATAAGTATTGTGTCTCTGTGATCCTGATAAGCATAATAATATTATATTGTTGCTTAGACCCAAAATTGGTCGAGTTAAAAATAAAATATTTTGTTTTCAACAAAAACCCTTCATATCTCGCAAAATATCGATCTTATGAGTATGGATAAAAATACACAGAAATGACACCTCGCCTAGTTTTTAAAATTTGCATTTTTTAAACGTCATACCCCCTGGGAGGAGGTAGGAAGTCTAAATTTTGGTAGGACTCAGAAGATCCTCATTTCTAGCACAGTATATATATATTATTTAGTTTATATATATTTATTTTATTTAGTTTATATATAAGTATACAGTACGCTACGAAGCTACGATCGAAACGAACAGCGCACGTCTGTGTGTGTTCATTTCGATCGATTTGTTCGTAGCTTCCATACTGCTTTAGCTTATACATATACTGTGTTTCTAGTGCCAACTAGATAAAGGTATAAACAATGTTTCATTAATGTTCCTACATATTTTGCGGCCAAAATATCCTATTTTTCCTGTGCTAGTATAAAATGTTGATATGAACGAATCTGTGATATATTATATACTAACACACGTAGGGCACTTAAGATATTCTAAAAAACCGGAGTCGGGCTTGCGCACGAAGGGTTCCGTAACATTTATATTTAAAGGAATAAAAAATCACAATTTAAATTTAGGACAAACAAGTACCTACACAAAGTCCAACTTCCAAAGAACTCTTCCAGTCAACCTTTGAAATGTTGACAACATCAGAAACTCATGAAGGAAGAGAAGGAAGAACCTTACGTTACCCGTTTTACTGTCCATCTTACTACCAGTGTAAAACATAGAGAAAAGTAAAAATGTAAATAAAAATTATTTATACATTACCTTTTGCGTGTATGCTCGTTGACTCCCAGTAATATTTTAAAGACAAATGACTAATTATCCTGCTCATATATAATATATAATACGCCATAATGCACATCAAACTTCCTAATAAGTACAACAGGAAAAAAAAAACAGCTAAGTGCCAGCCAGATTAGCACGCAAACGGTTGTGTCACGATTTCCTCTGGGAAACCAATGGGAAACCCCCCCCCCCTCTCGTTTATAACAAAAGAAATTTAATTATCACGCGAGTCATGACACGTCACAAGTCAGTCTCGCCGGGGTGCCATCATCATTACTCCAACACTCTACTCTTCTGTTATCTTTTGTCTCTTCTCTTCTCTTGTCTTTTATCTCTTCTCTTATTGCATATGAAATCAAAAACTATCGCATTACAAAATTTGGGGCATTTGAGTTAAGTAAGTTTCAGGATAAATATGCTCAATTTTTTTGTATACCTAACTCAAAAGCCTGTGTTACAAGAGTTTTTGATTCCTCTCCTCTCCTCTAATAAATAAGCTATCTCTATGCCAAAAATCACGTCGATCCGTCGCTCCGTTACAGCGTGAAAGACGGACAACCATCTACAGAATAGCATCAACCAATAATTTACTTATTTATTTACTAGCTTTTGCCCGCGCACTGTTCCCTCGGGAACTGTGAGTTTTTCCGGGAAAAACATGTCTAAGAACCATAGCTAGAAAACCAGCTTTCAAATAAAAAAAAACGCATTCAAATCGGTCTACCCGTTTAAGAGCTACGATGCCACAGATAGACACACAGACAGACACACAGACACACATAGCGGTCAAACTTATAACACCCCTCTTTTGCGTCGGGGGTTAAAAAGGGCCAGAAATATATTTTTTTAATTGTAATTTTTCACCTTAAACAGCATTTTAAATGCAATTATTCCGATAGTTTTTTATTTATTTATTTGTGGCCCTTTTGTATTTAAGCAACGAATTTTACTGTCATTCAGTACAAATGGAAAATCGTCCACATGAATTGACCAAAATTAAATAGGTACTATCTAAAGTGAATTTAATTAAAACGTAATTAAGAATAAGAATAAGAAGTTTCTTTGTTTTCTCCACCACCAAGTACAATGAAATAAACTTTGATACTAATTGTGTTGGTCCCACAGTCTCAATACTAGGGGTATTGCAGATGCGTTGCCAACCTAGAGGCCTAAGATGGAATAGCTTCCCCCGTCATAAATGAAAAAAAAATATTATTCTGAAATATACATTTCAGGTCAAGTAACCATTAAGCTTTTGGATTCCGAAGGCAAGCTCACGTCTGCCGCCCCCAATTCTCATATACCTAACACAGGCACGGTATAAGTTGAGCACCTGCGCGAAATTAGAAACTACGTAATACTCGGTTTAGATATTTTGCAGAAAGTTCTAAAATTACCTTCTAAACTCTAGTGTAAACGATACATGCATTAGGAACGTTTAGTTTCAAGTTTAGTATAATGTGTAAGTTAGACAGCGCTCAACTTGGACAAGTTGCGAGTTTAGTAACTAGCTAGCGGAGATGTTAACGATAAATTGAAGTTAAATTTGTGTTCGTACATCACACACACTCAAAGATCACGCCTGTATTCCCAAATGGGGTAGGCAGAGCACACGAAACGTTACCGCTTCGGAGCCACTTTTAGCAATTTTAGGTTTTAACCCATTATGACCTGAATTATTTTAGGGTCTCAGAAATTTATCATGTTTTGATATATTGTTGTCTAAGGCTTCTCGAGTTGTTTTTGATTATTAAAAGTTTAATTGATTTATTAGTATTGGAAAAAACAATGGGTGCCGTATGGCACTGCTAGGAAAATACGTAAGCTTTACATCTCCCTATTAAGTATGTATTAACTTTTTATTAGCTAATTATTATTACCGTTTATTTATAAAATGATGAATATTTTAAGTAACATAGGAATCAATAAGTGATTCCGACCATCATAGTGAATATCATCAGAGACCCTATTGCCTGTACCGGCTACAGGTTATATATCTGGTGTCATTCGGTGGATTTCCGCGACTACTGGAGCGTGTCCGACGTGGTGATAGAGACGTTAGACGCCAACACCACTTCGCAGCCAGCATTGAGTTGCCGACCTGTGAGGTTATTTATAAAACCACTCTCTTCTTCGTCACCCTCATCATGATCAGAGTCGATTACAGATCTGGAGATTCAACTGCGGTTTGATCTACTCATCTTATTCTAGCAGGACTAGTGCCTCATGAAGTGTAAAACCACTATCAAGAGAAATAAATAGGCATTTATAGGCACCCACTCAGAAACAAAAAAATACACCTCCACCCTTTATTGGAATATACTACAGATCGACCTAGAGTTGCCGTACGGCACCCGTAAATTTTGTCGTGTGATATGAATATGCAAACAAAACTGAATTATATTACAATATTATCTAGTCACACAAATATTAAGGAATACAAAAAAACGCATTTATGTAACAGATTTTACGAAATATCAATATTTTGGCCAACTTACCGCAGCGTGCATTTCATTTTCTGCGATTATTTCAGAACACTAACTTTGTGACGCTCGTGTCGGTCTCAACAAGCAAACCAGTTCAAAAAAAGCATTAAAATAGATAGCTGTCTTGCTATAGCACCTAATTGATGGCAAACCACCGTGCTTTACTCTTCAAAACGCGCGAAGGGCGCGAATTTCTAGACTCCTTGAATTGGGTGCCAAACGGCACCGCTAGGTTATAATGGGTTAAGTTTGACAAAATCGGTACAATAGTGACAGGTTGCTAGCCTGTCGCCTACGGTATACCTGTATCCTCAGTGGCCTCTTACGACATCCATGGAAGAAAAAATGGAGAGGTATCTAACGTCGAATAATCTGTGTGGAGAGAGACAGGAGACCCACTCGTTCGTTTGCCTTTCAGTCAAATAAAAAAATAAAATAATCTGTGTGTGAAACTACTGACAAATTTGAGCATTCACTTGTAACAGAACATGAGCATTTGTAACAGAACATGAGCATTTGTAACAGAACATGAGCATTTGTAACAGAACATGAGCATTTGTAACAGAACATAAGCATTTGTAACAGAACATGAGCATTTGTAACAGAACATGAGCATTTGTAACAGAACATAAGCATTTGCCGTATTTGCCGAATAACGAACGGAGCCTAGCCTACAGTCAAACATCGGTACGACCATTTACACAATCAGTCTACGAAAGGCTTTATCTAGTAAATGCTCGTCAGAAATATATCCATACTAATATTATAAATGCGAAAGTGTGTGTGTTTGTGTGTATGTTTGTCCGTCTTTCACGTCGAAACGGAGCGACGGATCAACGTGATTTTTCGCATAAAAATAGTTTACGGGCCCGAGAGTGACATAGGCTACTTTTTATCCCGGAAAATGCACAGTTCCCGAGGGAACAGCCCGCGATAACCGAATTCCGCGCGAGCAAAAGCTAGTAATTAATAGCACAAACGTCGAATAATCCACTACCGTATCTTACAATAATCGAAGTATTTTTTCCATTGAAAATGAAGAAAAAGCAACAGGCTTATTAAGATTGATGTATCAAGCAATTATAATAATGAGTAAAAATAGGCGTTTAACTAAATTTGCGTAAATAGGTTTTTCTACTCAATTTAGCGCGGGCCGCCGTCATTGTTCGGTTGTTAAAGATAGGGTGGCAATGGTGTACAGTGAAGAACATACTATTATTTTATTTACATCTTCAAAATATCACAGTTTTATTGGCAAAATGTTCGCTCGATGAAATGCAAGACTTTTTAAAACAAAGTAGTTGTACTCGACATTATACGAAGCAGCATCTTTTGGCTATATCACAGAATATATTATATATGTCGTAAGATAGGACTTCGAGAGCCGGGATTCGACCCTGACATGATCAATGTGGGCATAACATGTGGGATTCGGGCAGAGAATGAAACAATTTTGAAGAACTAACAAAAGTCCACTAATCGTGGTCAAGATAAAACCAAAACAATACGACACTCATTCACTGAAATCTTAGAAATGCAATTATCATAACGATTCACAATAATCTTAAAGAAAAGCCTAGTTAATAATAAAGAAACGCGTAACAGTTCCTGAGACTGTCGGCTCGGGGCAAACTTCTTTTACAAACTGACAATTGACGATCGCTTTTCCCGCGTCCAGATCTCAGGCTCTGTCAAGCGCGCCACGCATGGCAACACTGGCGTTTCGAAAGTGCTATAATGCCAATCCTTAATAAACCATGCATGGTAATTACCATACAAGGACAATACTCATAATTCTACATATATGTATAATATAGTAACGTACAGAATGGCCACGCTCCGCCCCGCACCGGTTCGAGTTACCCCACCCCTCAAGCGAAGATTGCAGGAAAACCGCAGGAAAGCAGTCGGGTACGCTCTCATCTATTGCCTCCTCTACATATCGACGGATGCGTCGGCAGATTGTATCTGCGGATGCGTCCGCCGAGGTGTAGAGGGTGGTTTTTGCTTGTCTGTGGTAGGTATTTAACGTCGGCCGATGCATCTGCCACTTATCCGTTTGGTGTCGGTTTTTCGACACGGATCAACGGGTGACAGCGCGAACGCATTGCGCCTGTCCACACGTCTGCCGATGTGTGGACGGATCGCAATTTATCCGAAGATATGGTTGCGGATCCATCTGCCGACGCATCCGTCGATATGTAGAGGAGGCATATGGTATGTCGGCCGCACAACTATACAACTATCTCCACCACCACACTACGCTGACGCGTTTCAAACTCGATCAGAGTTCACTATCTGGCATCATGGTCAACGGTTGTTTGGGGAACTCAAGTTGTTGCATAGGCGTGTAGTTATAGTAAGATCGCGGTTGAGCAAAATTATGGGTTATAATATAGTTCATCAATATTAAGGATACCCAGGATCGCAGGATCGCGGTGGATGCGAAAAGCACAAGACCGGTCTGAGTGGAGAGCCTTGGGGGAGGCCTATGTCCAGCAGTGGACGTCTTTCGGCTGACATGATGATGATGATGTGATGAAGGATACCCATGTTGGTTCCAGGTTTTCAACGCATCTACAATCTCCCTGGTGTTGCAGGTGTCTATGGACGGTGTATAATATTATTAAAAAATATATTTCATGTACATTATAGAATCATTAAAAATACTCTGAATTCTTAACTTCTCTATTTAATCTTCAATTTCGTGCGTCTTCCAAAACTTAAAACAACATTAAGCAATTTGTTATTCGAGACTTTGTTCAGGTCTTAAAAGTTTTATTACTTCAATGGCTTGAATTTTAACTTGAAATACATCGAGTTGGGTTCTCGCAGCCTTGTAATTATGATGCTGAAAGGGAACGAGTTTTATAGAGTAGCTAAGTAGGTACAGTCGGAGTAAAAAAAGGTTCGTCACCTTAAGATCTATTTTCCTTTGCTCAGTATGAGCGCTCATCTGCTTTACCGATTAAGTAAGACATACTGCGTCAACCTGTCAACCTGCTAAACACAATCAGGTGACTATAGAAACCCTACAACTAAACCTTAGCACTGACAAACATTGACAATTAAATAGAACATTATTTGATTGAAACTTTTACGTAGTTGTTTATTAAAAAGGTTTTGTATTGATATGAAACTAGACATACGTCAGAGGTGTATACTATTTTGATCCTTGTTGTCATGCTGAGTAAGTATAATTTGATATGCACTTATTTACTTAGTACTTTGGTTTCAAAACGTACAGTCAGCATCATATAGTACGTAACAGTCAAGATCACCAAATACTTGGAAACATACAAAATAGTCAATACCCGTGACTCAATCAAAGCAGTCAAATTGTTGGAGACATCCATCGTGTAAAAATAACCCGAAGCACGCAAGTCGCCAAATACTTTATAACATTCAAGTCGACATTAGTAGGTATCGTAGCAGCCAAAGTATCCAAAAGTATGGAACACCACAGGAAATTTGATTTTATTACATACCATATAAGGTCCAATGATCTAGTTAGCTAGTCCTCTTTAATAGAATGTGAACGGTGTTCCATTTTCAGTCTCTGGGTACAAAATACACATGTTATTACCTTTTTAATGGAATAAAAACTCTTTTATAATGTAATTATACTGGCCAATTCAAGCCATATTTAAAAGGAAATCCGTTAATCCGGAATTCTGACAATGTAAATAAAAATGTGAAAAAAGCCGTCAGGGTCCAAACGAAAGAGACGGAACGATCACTGACAAGTTGGTACTCTTTTCGGTGATTGTCAAAAACAAAAATTGGAATATTATGACGTGCTAATTTATTTCGCACTCAACTCGAGATTAAACCTTAAACCTTTTAAATAAAACTCAGTTTTCTAGTGTGTGCCATACTTTTGGTTATTATGGCTGTTACGCTACCAGTGATGATGTGCGTGCTCCGGTATATTTTTACACGATGGATGTCTCCAACAAATTGACCGCTTTGACTGAGTCACGGGTAATGACTATTTTGGACGTTTCCAAGTATTTGGTGATCTTGACTGCTACGTACTATATGACGCTGACTGTACTAAGAGTCTATGACTTCGTAAAGGAATCAATTTAATAACTGGCGAAGGTTTTTCTACCCCCACTATACTTAAGTACTATATAATGAACGTTTTTCTAAAATAAATCTGAATTAAAGTATTTTTAAATTAGATTTGCTTAAAAAAAAACGTTAATTTGACTTGCGTTGTTATTTTGGAGGAAACTTGCACAAACCTGCAAAGCAATTCAATGGTGCGTGTGAAGTTCCCAATCCGCACTGGGCCCGCGTGGGAACTATGGCCCTTGCCCTCTTGTTCTGAGAGGAGGCCTGTGCCCAGCAGTGGGATGTACATAGGCTGGCATGAAATTTTTCTCTTGGAACAGGGGCTTTGCTAATACTGAATGTAACCCTCGGTCTGCGAATTCGACTCGCACTTGACTACTTTATAAACGTAGTTTATAAAAGTTATAATCATCTCATGGACTCTGTGACTAAAAAAAACAAAGGATGACCCCAAAAATGACGGAGGAACTTCAATTGTCTTTCACGTCGAAATGGAGCGACGGATTGACGTGATTTTTGGTATAGACACAGGCTATCTTTATCCTGGAAAAATGCACAGTTCCAGAGGGAACCAACGGGCAAAAGCTAGTGATAATAGGGATGATGACTGGGTTAAAAATACATCATTTTATTTAGTCCGACAGTTAGATTATGGAAAAATATGGGACACGTATTTTTTGGTTTATCTATTTATTAAAAATCGACAAAGTTATAGATGAACAAAGTTCCGGAGTGGGGGCTCGTGACGTCACTATCACATAAAAATCGTACCATATAGTGACGTCACTCAAAACTTGTAAGCACTGCATCTTCGTTATTTTTTGTTTGTCAAATAAAAGAAAAAATATGTGCACAATATTTTTAAATGATCTACCTGACCAATGACATTTAAACCAGGACGCACATTGCCGAACAAAATCCCCTTCAAAGAATGTCATAACTATTGATTTGTTTGCGTGACAAATAAAATCATCTCACACAAAATAATTAAAATAATACGAGACGAAATTTGAACCTAGTCTTTACTCTATTACGGGCAAATTTCGCTAGCGGCAAAACTCCACAACGCTTGACACTTGACAACAACGTACTGAGAAAAAAGAAGGCCACTTTTACCAAAGTGGCAGGCGAGCATTCTACCAACCTTTCTACCTACTATCGACCTACCCATCGACCTATCGACCAACCTATCGACCTAACCTATCCCGGTGATCTGAACCAGTGATTTTAGGCCAGTGATTCAAAGTGGCGCTCATTTGGCTCGGACATATTTGGGCGCGCGATTGTGAATCTACAGGTATAATTCATCAAAGTACCTGACGGAATAAACAGTTTTTTTTAGTCATCTAGCCTATTGGCAACAGCCTTAAGGGCTACTAAATATGTATGGTTCCGGAGACTGGGTTTCAGTGTAATCGCAGCAGGGGCACAGCATCAGAATAAATCAACATTAAACCAGCCTAATTTCCTCGGCCATTAGGGCCGCATTATGCCCTGTTTATGGCCAGAATATTTTGCACGTCATCCCCAATTAAAGGACAATTTTGTGCGTGAGACAAAACCAGCAGGTTCTTTATTAAAATTTAGTATGAAGATGTATGGGTAACTATTTTACGCCCGCGACTTCGTCTGACGTTTTTCGTTTGACGCCAATGTATGTCGGTCTGTCAGACTGCGGCTGTAGCTCACAAACATGTTAACAGATTTCAATGCGGGTTTTATGTGAAAGCGAGTTTCCTTGCATGAGTTCATTAAAATGTGTTCGGTTTTTGAGATAACGAACTTTGAAAATAATAAGGTTTTCCAATTACAAGTTCGGAATCATTAAAATCAAGACTTAGGGCTAGTTTCACCACTTGTCGACTAACTTTAAGTGTCAGATAAAAGTAATGCTGTCTTTGTTTATTCGGACGAAATAAACAGAGACGGCATCGCATCACTGATATCCCCCAGGTAGCATTTTTACGTCATTATGACGTCCGTTTACAGTACTGCTCGACGTAGGAGACGTCATTTCTTGACGTCGCGGACTCCCATCAGATGACGTCAATTTGCGGGCGTCAAAGTGACGTACTGATCCTAATAGTACGTAAGTATGACGTCTCTATAATGACGCATATTGCACTGAATTTAATAGTACGCATATATGACGTCTCTATTATGACTTATTTTGTACTGACTCTAATGGTACATAAGTATGACGTCTCTATAATGACGTATATTGTACTGACCCTGATTAAGCAAACCTTAATGACAATGGCGGGGGAAAGTCTTCGTGGGCGTTTAAATCCCACTTCCGCACGATACACACACACACACACACACACACACACACACACACACACACACACACACACACACACACACACACACACACACACACACACACACGTATTACAAGTTTTTGTTATGTTTTGTTAACTTTTATTTAATAATTATTGTCTCCTCATTAGTAAGTTTTTACTGTCAACCGCACTCGCATTTGGCCAAGATACAGGCTCAGCCTAGTTTGGTCACTGACGGATAGTCATGCTGTTGTAAAATTCTGTTTTCTGTGAAATTAACTATTTTGTATTTTTTTTTTGTTGACCCTAAAATGACTTAAAAATGTCGTCATTGTTTAGTAGCAGACGTCACCCTGCTACCTGGGCCGTCACTTAAGGTTAGTCAACAAGTGGTCAAACAGCCTACTGTAGGTCCCTTTCCTTTACGCTCAAGGGCCACAGTTTTCAATATTTCTTTGTGAGACATTAATATTTGTTTTTGGAATTTACTTGATTGATTACTGTCCTTTATTTCCTTCCGCCATTTTGCATAAAATTGAATAATAGCCGCATTTATCCTTGTTGATAAGGATATTTTTCCGAATCACTGAATTTTGTTGCAAATTCTTAGCGTCTAATTTAAAGTAAATTTAGACATTTCATCGTCATTATTATTTGCACGCAGTACCGTCGGAGTAAAAAAAGGTTCGTCACCGTAAGATCTATTTTCCTTTGCTCGTATGAGCGCTAATCTGCTTTACCGATTGAGTAGGACATACTGCGTCAACCTGTCAACCTGCTAAACATAATCAGGTGACTATAGTAACCCTACAACTCACCTTGGCACTGACAAACACGACAATTAAATAGAACATTATTTGATTGAAACTTTTACGAAGTTGTTTATTGAAAAAGTTTTGTATTGATATGAAACTAGATAGACCCTTGTTATCATGTCAAGTAAGTATAATTTATATGCACTTATCTACTTAGTACTTTGTTTTCAAAACGTACTAAGAGTCTATGACCTTGTAGAGGAATCAATTTAATAACTGCGAAGGTTTTTCTACCCCCACTGTACCTTGTCGCTGTCAGTTCATGTTTGAACATTAGTATAAAATTGTTAGATGCTTAGGCTACTGCGGATTTGAAAAAAGAGCTCTCTTATTCAAAGAGGAGATATATGCCCAGCAGTAGGACGTATAGACTGGCATGACAATA
Organism: Choristoneura rosaceana; assembly: GCA_037349165.1. Taxonomy (NCBI): domain Eukaryota; kingdom Metazoa; phylum Arthropoda; class Insecta; order Lepidoptera; family Tortricidae; genus Choristoneura; species Choristoneura rosaceana. Next base: position 13,632,513 of record JAZBNJ010000010.1, read on the forward strand.
CAGGACAAGAAAGGACAGGATAGGACGGTTACAGGACAGGACAGGACAAGACAAGACAAGATAAAATAAGATAGGTAAAATAATTTATTTAATAATTTTCAGTAAGTACAACAAAATAACAATAAATACAATCATTTTCCAAAAAAAAAAGATAGGTGAGAATAATGGAGAGTTGAAAATACAAACTGAAATATAAATGCACAGAAAAACCAGAAAAATAAGACCAACACTGGGAATCGAACCCAGGTCCTCGACATTCCTAAAAAAAATAAGCATACGTAAAAGTTTGGAATTTAAATAAAAAATTCAAAACGATTCCAAACAACCAATCTTAATAATGGAGAGATTTTATTTCAGTTTTCCTTATTATGAAACGGAACCTTAAAAACGCATTAAAAGCCCAACTTACTCCCAACTTCCTATTTCAAACAAACCAATTAGATCGTCCTTCTTTTCATCCCTCCGACCTTATAAACAAAAGGAATTGGCTTTTTGATGTACAAAATTGACAAGTGAAGTCTCAGTGCCGAACCCAATTACGGCCCTGGCAGGACAACGACGACGTAAGTAGTTACTCTTCTGTCCATTGCGCGGTGAACACTCCCATCGCATAGCGGTTATTCCACATTACGCGCCATGTATTAGAACATTTGGAATGGTCGTGGCGGGCCATTACAGGCATTGGAATTGCGTTCCATCACTTTCGGTGTACCCTTGTCGTGCTACGCGTGACGTCACGCTACGAAGCCGTAGCGCGGCTACGGCGTAGCGGGTAAGGCTGGAGCGAGGAGCGGGGAAAGTTATAGAAGTCTCTTCGTTCCATTCTCCATACAAACGTAGTCCCGGTCTCATTTGAAAACTAGGCAACAGAAATAGATGAAATTTTGTAAGTATGGACTAAATGTAATTATCTATGCCTGTTGTTTTTCAGATTTTTATATAAATGTGTAATATCAGAATTACAGGAGCTCAAAAGTCGATAAAAAAAAAGATGTCATCTTTACACGAGAATTACAGACTATTAAAGCATTATTACAAAAATTTTAAAAACTACAGGCATAGAAAATATAATGAAGATCTTGATTGTAAAATATCATTTATTTCTGTGCCATACTTTTCGTATAATATGAGGACAACGAAACCCAAAATTCAACCGCCCAAATCTTGAAAAGCTTACAGCTATATCGATAATACATTAGCGGGGAGTGGAGATGCGGGAGGGGATGTGCGTGGGGGGGACGGCTGCGAGCGCTTATGTCACGAGCGATAAAGACAGCAATATCCCAAACGAATACCTAACGCGGCCGCGCGGCCGGCAGGGAAACTTCTCTTAAAATTAAATGAGATGCGATTTATCCCAGACATTCCATGCGATTTATTCCAAATATCCCAGGCAATAAAAGCATTTTCTTTCTTCCTTTCTTAAAAAAATGGAACTTGAAATTAATTAAATTAAATTAGAAATAAGAAGTCGCCGGTAAAAGCTATTTAGGGGCTGTTTCACCATCCATTGATTAGTGTTAACTGACGGTTAAATGTGATGCCGTCTCCGTCTATTCGAACAAAACAAATGGAGACGGCATCACATTTAACCCTTAGTTTAACACTAATCAATGGATAGTGAAACAGCCCCTTAGATTTGTATACGAGTATAAACATTCCGTGAAAAGTTATTTTACTGATGTTGAAAACAGCATGCATCATAAATCTAATTAAATCTAATTTATGTTTGTCCGTTGAAGCCGTGGTGGCCTAGTGGTTTGACCCATCGCCTCTCAAGCAGAGGGTCGTTTGTTCAGATCCCGGCTCGCACCTCTAAGTTTTTCGAAATTCATGTGCGCAATTTACCACGAGCTTTGCGGTGAAGGAAAACATCGTGAGGAAACCTGCACAACCCTGCGAAGCAATTCAATGGTGCGTGTGAAGTTCCCAATCCGCACTGGGCCCGCGTGGGAACTATGGCCCAAGCCCTCTCATTCCGAGAGGAGCCCTGTGCCCAGCAGTGGGACGTATATAGGCTGAGATGATGATGATGATGATGTTTGTCCGTCTTTCACGACGAAACTGGAGCGAAATATCGACGTCATTTTTGGCATAGATTAGTTTATGGGCCAGAGAGTGACATAGGCTACTTTTTATCCCGGAAAATGCACAGTTCTTGAGGGAACAGCGCGCAATAACCGAATTCCACGCAGACGGAGCCGCGGGCAAAAGCTAGTCATAAATATTTTAGAATAATCAAAAAAAACAAATCCATACTAATATTATAGATGCGAAAGTGTGTTTGTTTGTATGTTTGTCCGTCTTTCACGACGAAACGGAGCGACGGATAGACGTGGTTTTTGGCATAGAGATAGTTTATGGGCCAGAGAGTGATATAGGCTACTTTTTGTCCCGGAAAATGCACAGTTCTTGAGAGAACAGAGTGCAATAACCTAACGCAGGCAAAGCCGCGGGCAAAAGCTAGTTAGACTATACAGAAGGGCTACTCCGAAACACAACGTTCGAAGTTCGTGTCGTGCGGTCCCTCTCACACTTATACTATTTAATACGAGAGCGAGAGGGATCGCACGACACGAACTTCGAACGTTGTGTTTCGGAGTAGCCCTTCAGCAATCTAGGGACATCTTGTCACTCGCACCGCAACCGCAGATAATCGAATTGCGCCTCGCGGCTGCAGACCCGCTCAACCGTCCCTTTCCGACGCTATCTTATACTTACACTTTAAGGGTTCCGTAGCCAAAATGGCAAAAACGGAACCCTTATAAAATTAATGCAATAATTATTTATAGCTAGACATAATTGACATGTAATTTTAACTATCTCAACATTATTATTATTCTTTTAATAGGTACCTAATTAAGCGAGTATTGATCGGATTGTAATAATAACTTAGTGAAAGAAGGTACCTAGTTAATTTAAAATATTGTATGCCAAAAACTGGCTGATTGTGCTGGTTCGATTATAAAATACCTAATTGTAACAACTATTTGTGATGTACCCACAAGCTACAATAATAAAATATTTGAATTTGAATATTTGAATATAGTTTCGTCATATCTTTCTGTCCGTCCGTCCGCGGCTTTGCTCAGAGACTATCAATGCTAGAAAGCTGTAATTTTGCACGAATATATATGTAAACTATGCCGCCAAAGCAGTACAATAAAATGTTAAAAAAAAATGTTTTTAGAGTACCTCCCACTGACGTAAGTGGGGTGATTTTTTTTCTCATCCAACCTTGTAGTGTGGAGTATCATTGGATAGGTCCTTTCAAACCATTAGGGGGCTGCTATAACGATTTTTCGATTCAGTGATTTGTTTGCAAAATATTCAACTTTAAAGCGCAAATTTTCATTAAAAATCATCCCACTAAAATTTAAACGGGTGGGTGGAAAAATTTGAAAAAATTCAGGACTGTAGTAAGTATTTCAAACTTAGAAGGAAAACTATAACGGCTCAGCTTTCTTGACAATTATTAGTAGCTTAAGAGTAAATAGCAGCCTTAGGTATAAAATACCTAAACTTGGAATATTCCGTACAAAACACGAAATCCTTAGAAAAATATGACTTGACTTTTTCGTGATGGCTACGGAACCCTATCTCGCGCGTTTCCAGCACTCGGGCATGTACTGGTTAGTACTTAGGTTAAGGTTAAAAACAAGTTAAAAAGGTTTATTATTTTTGCTTTTCTGTTTTTTCGGCGGCTTTGTTTTTTTAAAATATTTTATGTTAGGTATATTTTTTTCCACCCTTGGGGTATTTTTTTTGCCCAAATTCACTTATAAAATATATCACCAATTTCAAGGTACACAGTGTAAAAAAAAATATCAAAATCGAACCACTCTGTAAAAAGTTATGCCTGGTCATAAATTACAATCATTCTGTGACTGAATAATCAGTCATCCCTTGATTTCCTATCCTTATGGTAGGATTTTTTTATTTCCAAATGTATATGAGACCACCCCGGGATATACGCTTTCAAATAGAAAAAGATTTTTCAAAATCGTAATACTCTGTAAAAAGTTATGAATAAAAAAAAATATTATATTCGTCGACTTGAGAAACTCCGTTTTTTTTTCGTCATTTAAAAAGAGCTCCTTTGAAAACGGCAATGGGAAAAACATTATACATACATTTTAGCTGCAGTTTTTAAGATACAATCCCGTGACAGACAGACGGACACTACAGCTACATTAGCCAGCCTTTGTACAGTCAGCTGCAGAGAAAGGGTACCCCCCTATATGGCGGTAAGTATGGATACCGCCGTTACAGAGGGGTACCTTTTCTCTGCAGCTGACTGTACATCTTATTATCCTGTGTTCTGTTATTTTCTTGTGTTTTTATGTACAACTAGCTTTTACCCGCGGCTTCGCACGCGTAAACTAATAAAACGGGGATGTATTCGGTCCCTTAGTTATAAAACTATCCCGTGGGAATATCCGGATAAAAAGTAGCCTATGTGTTATTTCAGACGTTCAACTACCTACATACCAAATTTCATGACTCTAAGCCCAGCAGTTGTTATTTCGAGATTTTATCCATATCCCGTGGGAATATCGGGATAAAAAATAGCCTATGTATTATTTCAAAGGTCCAGCTACCTACATACCGAATTTCATGGCTCTAAGCGCAGTGGTTGTTATTTCGAGATTTCATCCCTAGGTATCCCGTGGGAATATTGGATCAAAAAGTCGCTTATGTGTTATTCCAGACTTCCGGCTACCTACATTCCAAATTTTATGACTCTAAGCCCAACGGTTATTATTCCAAGATTTTATCCCTATCCCGTGGGAATATCGAGATAAAAAGTAGCCTATCTATTATTCCAGAGGTCCAGCTATCTATATACTAAATTTCACGGCTCTAAGCACAGCGGTTGTTATTTCTAGATTTTATCCCTAGGTATCCCATGGGAAAATTGGGTCAAAAAGTGGCTTATGTGTTATTCCAGACGGCTAACTACCTACATACCAAATTTCATGACTCTAAGCCCAGCGGTCATTATTTCAAGATTTTATCCCTATCCCGTGGGAATATCGGGTTAAAAAATCGCATATGTAGTATTTCAGAGGTCCAGCTACCTATATACCGAATTTCATGGCTCTAGTCCCAGTGGTTATTTTGAGATTTCATCCCTAGGTATCCCGTGGGAATATCGGGTCAAAAAGTCACCTATGAGTAATTACAAACGTCCAACTACCTACATACTAAATTTCATGACTCCAAGCCCAGCGGTTGTTATTTCGAGATTTTATCCCTATCCCGTGGGAATATCGGGATAAAAAGTATTCTATGTTTTAATCCAGGTTATAAACTAACTTTTTGCCAAATTTCATCCAAATCAGTTCAGCCGTTTTAGCGTGAAGAAGTAACAAACATACTTACTCACATCCTCACTCACTCACTCACAAACTTTCACATTTATAATATTAGTAGGATAAAGAGTTTTACAATACAATACATTAATAGGGTTCCATTCGTCAGCTTTCATGTAGGGAAACCTAAAAAAATATTTATTCACATCAAAGCTTTCCTAAATATCAATATGCTAAGTGACATGCATACAGATCTGAGTCAACATATAGTATGTCGCATCTCAAGATATATCGCCCTATGTTGACCTGTCACCGCTGATACTAAGCACATTGACATAACGATATTAATATCTTTAGTCCATATCTTCATGTGCGACATTGTTATGTTACACTGACTGCCAAGGCTATATTTATTGAATTAGTATACCGGGTGTTGCCTGTAACACGAGCAAAAAATTAAAACGTAGATCGTCCTCGTCAAACTGAACAACATTAGTTCAGCGACTTTTAAAAATAATGAAGTCTTTGAATTTTCCCTGTTTTAAAGCAAAAAAAAATAATTTTAAAGTAAATCGAAGATTAATCTGGTTTTCAGGGCTAAAATAAAGCGTTTTTATACTGGAGTCGTGCCTTCGAATTATTTTCTAATGGCGTCAACATCCCTATTGTTTGTAGTACAGAAATTTACGTCGTGATTTATTAACATTATGCTGAGATTAGGTTTTAAGTATCAAATTCATATTAATAAACTAAAATTACTTTGCTCATCCGCGACCTAATGATTAGAGTTGCGCCCGCTCGGTCTTTAAAGGGAGCGCTCCAATCTCGGTCAATCGGTCAAATGAACTAGTTCGGTCTTTTAGTTCCTTTAGCTCCTTTAGTTCTTTAAGCTCCGAGGAGCGGCTCCGACCGAAACAATGTTTAAGATCGGGGAGCGAGTTTATTTAGCTCCGCTCTTTATTCGTTTCCTCGTTCAATCATATATCGCTCACTCACTCCCGCTCCCAATGCTCGCTCCCATACTGTTTTAGCTCTGACTCCGACCGATCGAAGCTATTAATCCGGTCCGCAATGGGAATTCATACTTTTTAGTTCTTAGTTCAGGACCGACTCAAGCCTACTAATGATAGTCAATGTGTGTTTATTCAGCTCCTGCACCACCACAAGTACATTATCGTTTCATAAAAGACAGTAAATTTACAAGCTTTCAATATTTAACTTCAATGTAAAGTAGATAATCAAATATGCATGCGGATCAAAAATCTTGCGACTAGATTTTGATGCTCTTCCAGTGGTCAGATTATCTTTAAATTTGGTATACTTACTCGTATGTAAATCTGACAATACAATAATCTAGCAGTGACATCCTGGTATTCCGGCCAGGATCGTCTTCGCAGGACGGTACTCCCCTCTATGATTTATGTAGTTTAGATGACAATGAAAATTACATAAAACTATCGTGAGGCTCACTCATATTACATATATTGACCCGAAAAACTCACGTCTTAAATCGAGTTTAGCTCGACTGTTTCGGGCTAATCCGTAGCCCTTCCGCCTCGGAGCAACGCGACTTCGACAATTATTGCTCCGAGGAGGAAGGGCTACGGATTAGCCCGAAACATGTCGAGCTAAACTCGATTTATGACGTGAGTTATCCGGGTCAATATATGTAAAATGCAAATTACAGTCAACAAAAAAAAAATTTTTCATCAAAAATTTCCTTTTTAAAACTTTTTTCATCTCTTAGGTACATTTTATAAAATCTATCTTAGGGTTGATAGTACCTGTAGGATAATGTCAAGTCACATCGTCTTTTCCATCTAAAACTTGCAAGACTCAGGAACTGCTAGGAATTGAAACATCTAAAGATCAATACGAAATCTATTTCCTGCCTCAACGATCTCCAATAGACTCGCTGTGGATAGACAACACAGCGCTGCTTAGTTTAGTTTATTTATTCTTTCAATACAACATTACATTATAATTTAAATAAATGTCAGTCATAAGAATTTGTATTGAATTTGTCAAATGTAGATTAGTAATAATTAAAAAAAAAAAAACTTAGCATGGCATTATGTGAATAAAAGCAATTGAAATAATACAGTTTCTCCTCAAGGGATTGTCAGACTGAAAACACATTGAAATTAACATTAAAAAAAGAATAATGGCCAAAATGTCAAGGACATGTAAAAATTAATACATTTGGCAATAACTCAGTAACAATTTAAATGATAATGTAAAAACAGTAAAATAAAAACAAGAAATAATACTAACAATTTAAAGAATAAAATTAAAATTCCACGTTTATAAATTCATTTACTGAATAAAACGCTTTTTCCAACAAAAGGAATAGGAAAATTAATAGGATTTAGTTGGATAGTGTTACAATAAAAAAAAATCTAACAGTCTAACATCTGGTAGTATGGTGTACGGTTGTGTTGCTATGAAGATGAGCTATGGTTGAGTTTGAAACGCGTCAGTGTATTGTGGTGGTGGTGATAGACGGGTTTTGTGTGATTTGTGTGTGTTCTTACAGTGTGGAGGTGGAGGAACTGCATGAACACGCATATTTTGCATAAACTTAGCTATCATAAGGTCGCGGTTGAGCAAAGAAATTCTTTTAGTTCATTGATATGGGGTCCATATCTATATAGATATTTTATGGTGTTATATCTGTTCATACACCAATAAATGAAAATTAAACGAAAATTAGATGCGTGCCCGAGTTTGCATCCACGAAACCATAGGTCAGTAGTTTGAGCTATGGTCTCTCAAGCCAAGACCACCAAAGCTTACAGCCATGGTCTATGTCCCGATACTCATTAGTTATTAATAGAATTAATATTAACATCAATAACTCATAATAATGACGGATGATAGATGAGTCAATAAATTACTTACGTACACATATTTCGCATTTGGATGCTTGTCCTACTCGTATGTCTGTGCTCAAACTATTTCTAGATTTGCAGCACCCGCATGATGCCGCGAGACTGGACACGGTTGAGATACAGGTGCAATTTTAAGAGATTTTACAAGCTCTTATTTAGTTTAGTTAAAATTACATTCATAAGTGCTTGTTATAGCCTCAATTGAATGAAGATACTTTGTCTTTGACTTGTCAAGAAGACGTTAATATCTATACTCTGTCTATTTAACAGAGTTAGTACTAGAAAACAGAGAAGGCACGTAATTGGTCAGCGATAAGGACGATGCACAGGCACAAGATAGGTTTACATGCCTGTCAAAATTTAGTCAACATTTGTCTCTCGTACGGTGCGGACGCTTTCAAGTGCCTATCTTTGGTTACTAATTTTTACCTGGCTCATAAATTACATAATTATGATTAATAGATGAATAAACATGAAATGACAATATCATGTTATCAATAAGTTAATTATTTGAGGTGCCTCTAACTACAAACAAAAATTACGAGAAATATTACGAATATTCCAACAAACGGCATGTAAGCCGAGCCCGCCATAAACGTGCGATTGTTGACGCCCACTAACAGTTTCTTGTCCCTTTCATTTGCATACAAAAGTGCAACAGAGAGAACGCTTTGCTAACTCTGTTAAATAGACAGGGTATAAGGCTTATTATAAAGTCAATGATTATATAATGGACAGGGATATTTGGAAATAATTCCGATCCGCATTAGCGATCCCTTCAAATAGCGAACCTACTGTGTTAAAAATAAAATTGTGTTAAATACTTGTAATGTATAGTATACAGATATCATTTATATTGTGAATCTGTTTTTAAAAAAAAAACCTCGTTGAGTTTCTTGTCGGATTCTTCTCAACAGAGGTTTTTTCCGAACCGGTGATAGATTTTTAGACGTTCATAAGTGCTTGTCATAGCCTAAATTGAATAAAAAGATTTTGACTTTGACTTTGTTCTAAATAAAGTACGAAGTACGAAACTGCGAAAATTGGAAAATAATGCTCTAACTACTTAAACGAATCAAATACAGCCGTGTTAATTATATAATAATATAATTATAATGTCATTTAATTCAGATTATTATCCATAGTTTGTGAGTTACAAAGCCTTATTATTATGTTAGTACTTAAGTAAAATTAAAACTTCATTAAAAACAATTCAATAATACCTACTTAGTTAAGAATTGGTCGCTACATGCAAGCGATTCCAATGGTAGAAGAACGGGCCGTCGAGACGCTATGCCACCGTGCACAGAAGGCTGTTGGAACTGTTAATTACCCTAATTCCGTCTCTTCATCTGTAATAAACCAGCGCTCCCTCAGTGGTCAGTTAATTATCAACTAAAGAACAAGCCATAAAAGTTGAGCAACACAACCCGCAACTCGTAACTCAATTATTTGTACAACTATTTCCAAGTTGGTTATGAAGTTGTTTGGTCTAATTATATGAGGAAGACAGATGCGTGGGGGTAAGGGGGCTACTACGAAATTCGAAAATCGAAGGCCGTATCGTACCGTTCCGCTCACTCTCGTGTTAAATAATATTAGCGTAAGCGGGACAGCAGGATATGAAGGCAGGGATCTTGGCCAATGCAGACTAAGATACATGAGAAACACAAAAAACCGGCCAAGAGCGTGTCGGACACGCTCGAAATAGGGTCCCGTAGCCATTACGAAAAAATTAAGTAATATTTTCTAAGGATTTCGTATTTTGTATGGAATATTCCAAGTTTAGGTATATTTTATATCTTAGGCTGTTATTTACTCTTAAACTACTAATAATTGTCAAGAAAACTTAACCGGTATAGTTTTCCTTGTAAGTTTGATATACTTACTACCATCCTGAATTTTTTCAAATTTTTCCACCCACAGGTTTAGATTTTAGAAGGGGGGACGCTCGATTTTAATGAAAATTTGCAAACAAATCACTGAATCGAAAAAACCTTTTATTAGTTGTGTGATGGTTTTAAAAGATCTATCCAATAACACCCCACACTACAAGTTTGGATGAGAATATCACCCCCACTTTACGTCAATAGGAGGTAAGTATTTATTTGTCATAACTTCTAATTGTGTACTATAAAATAAATTATTCGTATTCTTATGTAAACGAATTAACAGCAAACGAAATCGCAGGCAATAGCTAATCTTATCATGATGCGACAAAAACTTTCCCATATTATTAAAAGTACTTTACATAACTTCTTGGTACACATTATGGAATATCTCTTATCTAAAGTCAATATTGACTTTAAAGGCAACGCACGGCTGTTGCAAATTGAATTCCACCAAAATTAGCAAAGGCGCCCGAATTCCCCCGTCAGCCCAAACTGGTGGGTTTTTTAACAACCCCTAGATAACAGACTGGTTATTGCACGAAAAACAACGCGTTTATTTTTGGTTTTGGGTAAATCTTTATTTATAAACAAACAAACAATACAATACAATGATTAACAGAAATGAATAAAAAAAAGAACTAAAACTAACTTACTCTAAACCTAAAAATCAATATTTACAAATATCACCCAAATCATTGCTACTGGGCAGGGTGCCCATAAGGCTGGCTGCGTTTCCTCGTTGTATGGCAATGCCAATACGTTGGCCGAGGAAAGAGCCAGCCCTATGGTCACCAGTGGAACGGGCAAGCTTCTTTTTTTAAAATTTAAAAAGTTTTTTTGCTTCGGGACCCCACGGACCAAGCGTTTCAACAGCAAAAGCCGCAAATGTGAAATTGTTAGCTAGATTCTCATATTTACGGCATTTTGCTGTTTCGGCCGTTGCAGCCGCCGCACCAGCCTTCAATGATGTCTTAGCAAGATGAGACGGCCCAATGTGTCCACACATGTGGGCGTTTTGGGTTGGAATTAACTCAGTCGTCTGTCCTAGAAGGGCCAATCAACTTTTTTACCGACACTATATGAAGGGTCCACGGAAAGAACATGTCTAGTCACCTAAGCAACTTTTTGAGTTATAGCGGTTTGAAAGTTAGTCATCACGAACAATTACTACGGTTACCATTTCTTTAAAAGTTAAAACAATACATTTTATAATGTTTTCAGATTATTTAAGGGCAATTCCAAAAATAGTGGGACCTTAACCTGTCATTTAGTTTTTGAATAGAAACTATGCTCAATTTATCGTTTTCATAAAAAATAAAAATGTTCACAGGTAAAAACCAATCGAATACACAAAGGCAAGGCATTTTTATTAAATTTCAATCTATCAGTTTAATAAAAAAAAATTAGATTGTGCCAGTTTTTACTGTAACCTGTCTTGTCCAAACGCGACACTCTTCGAGTTTTAGTTGTTTAGTTTATTCGTATACGATTTTATGTTAAAAAAATATAGCGTTATATGACAACAGGAATATAACTTTATCAAAAATGTGTTGCACAGATTTTATATATCATTTTCAAATAACAATATCCACGCCCGAAATTTGTCCAGCGATATTTTCACTGTTACCTGTGTGTTCACAGTACAGCGTCTCACTCACACAGAAATAACATTTATAGACCATAATTTGCGGCAAAACATTCCGTCAGTATCCATCTAATCGCCACGCAGAGCATAGCGGTGGTTCTTAGCTATATTGCATCACAATCGGTTCAGTCGTTTTGGAGATAGGGAACTTTGAAATGAGAATGTGGAGGGTTTTCAACTGTTCTAAGTTAGATAAGTTAACTTAGAACAATGTAACTGTTACACAGCTGCGATGACACAGACAGACAAAATAGACGCACAGACATTAACTAACTTAATAAAAAATCCAACTAATATAAATGCGTAATTTTGTAAGTCTATTTGTTTGTTACTTCCTCACGCATAAACGGCTGAACCGATTTAAATTAAATTTGGTATACAGATACATCCATCCCGGGGAAAGACTAGGACAGTAGTGGGTGGTGTGGGTTTTTGGGGTGACACTCTTTCCCAGCCCGGATAACACCGACATGGAAACACCGACCCTGTTTTTTGTGTATACGCCCATAGAAACTGACAGGAGTGTCACCCGGTTTTTGTTAACCCTTTTTTCGTTAGAGGTTGACCGAATTGAGAACACATTTTTTTTAAATCTATGCGACCAAATAAGTACCTATGTTCCAAAACGATCGTTAAATTCACACTAATCAGGCTGCACTCTCCGCTTGTCCATGTCACGAATTGCTCGCACATTGTAGCTCGTATTGAGTGGGATTCATTAAGGGGGGGGCTTTAATTAAACCCCTCACGTGGGACCGTCTCCTGGATTACCACAAATGGTGTTTTTTTACAGCCATGCAAAGGTTCCGTGACATTTTGTATGAATGGAATACTTGAGTGGTGTCGGCGAGAAATTTAACTGGTGGCTGGGGACGCATTGAATATGAACTCGACAAGGTTTAAAATCCGATAATGATGTTCAATTTTAATGATGAAAGGTTGTCGAATGGCGTCCGCGGACCGGGAGACGAGCTGTGCCCTTAGTGTAAGTTTTCGGTTACAAAATACGTCTCGATCGCGTTAGCGATAAAATCTCAATTTGTGTGGAAACACGAACAGCGCCTCTAGCGGAACGTTTGCAATGTTCGTATTTCCATATAAATTGAGATTTTAACGCGAACGCCATCGAGACGTAATTTGTTACCGAAAACTTACACTAAGGGCACTGTCGGTTGCCTCCAACAAGATGGCGACGACTTGGTTAAGATCGCGGGATCGCGGTGGAAGCGAAAAGCACAAGACCGGTCTGAGTGGAGAGCCTTGGGGGAGGCCTATGTCCAGCAGTGGACGTCTTTCAGCTGACATGATGAATGATGTATGATGAATGACTTGGATTTGAATTTCAATGACACAATGTTAAAGAAGGCTTAACAAAGTACTTACAATGTTCATAAGTTAATTTTTTTATGTTTTGCCGATTAAACCCACATTTCAAAAAGCCGACCGGAACTTATCGGATTTTGCAGAAATTCTCGTGGGAATTTTGAAACATTACATGATCTATTCTTCAGAGTTAGTATTAAACTAACCTAACTTACTTCTTTAAGATGACTTTTTATACGAATGGAAGGCAAACGAGTAAGTGGGTCTCCTGATAGTAAAAGATCACCACCGTCCATAAAAATCTGCATCACCAGGGATATTGCAGATGCGTTGCCAACCTAGAGGTCAAGATGGGATACCTAAAGTGCCAGTAATTTTTCACTGGCTGTCTTACTCTCCACGCCGAAACACCACAATGCAAGCAAGCTGCTTCACGACAGGATTAGCGAGCAAGATGGTGTTAGCAATCCAGGCGGACCGTGCACAAGGTCTTACCGCCTGTGTTTATAAAAAAATTGATGCTGTGTAAAAAAGTTAACTATGACAAAAAAAAAATCCACTCTCTTTCAACAGAACCCTGTTAAAGCGCCAATGACAGAATTGGCGCGATACCGGCGTGTCAAAGACTTTTCTGAAATTACTTTTTGTTAAACATTCGGGCGGCACACCAACAGATGACAATTTCGACGCGTGTGTATAATAAATATTTGTTTTCGCTGTTTATTTTAACTGAAATATCACTTTAATTGAAAATAATATTGGACTCTTTGGAAACTTTATTATATACATGATCATGACGATGAACCAGACGGCAAAGCATTAACAAGCCGCCCAGTAGGTGGATTGTAGTTCTAGTGTACATGTTTCGTCAAAAATTTGTTTACTTTTCCAAATCGAATGTACCTATGTAACGATCGATCGTCGATAGAAAAGTAGCACAGTAGAATGTAGCAGTGTTAAAAATTTCAATTTCTTTTTTTTTATGTAATAGCAGACAAACGAGCAGACGGTTCACCTGATGTTAAGTGATTACCGTCGCCCATAGACATCCGCAACACCATCAGGACAGATGCGTTGCCGGCTTTACAAGAAATGGTACACTCGCTTTCATTATTTATTTTTCTCAAAAATGCGTTAATGTAAATGTAAATGGAGACATGAAATTTCTCATTTATTAATTACTAGCTTTTGCTCGCGGCTACGCCCGCGTGGTATTCGATTATCGCGCGCTGTTCCCTCGGGAACTGTGCATTTTCCGGGGTAAAAAGTAGCCTATGTCACTCTCGGGCCCATAAACTATCTTTATGCCAAAAATCACGTCGATCCGTCGCTCCGTTGCGGCGTGAAAGACGGACAAACATACAAACACACTTTCGCATTTATAATATTAGTATGGATGGATTAATTAATTCACATCTAATTCTAAGGTAACTTAGCGTGCCTTGGCAACTTGATGACGTCAAATCGCCGTCCCTATAAGTAAAATAAGTAGGAGAGTATTCCATTGCATGGAGTAACGATGCACTACGGAATCTTTAAACTGACGGCTTTAAAGTACTCTGTAGATGACTTTGCATGATTCATTTGTGTACGTTACATTGGGCAGATATAATTAGTAATATGTGCATTAAAACCTCCTGCACATATCAAAAACATACTGGCTGAATGAACATTCCGCTTTCTCCCGCACGGCGGCGCCACCAACCAGTTGCGCAAATTTGACAGCTCGAAATGAATGCCGGCCGGCGCGTGCTCTTTTAAATTATTCATAAAAACTCTGAAAGTGCTGTGATTGTGTCTTAAATGTGTCCCTGGGACTGAGGAAAAGAGCCAGAACAAACTGTAAGTGAAACCTATATCTTGCCCAATTCGGTTTATTTCGAAATGGACGAAAAAGAATTCGATGTCGAACAACTTATTAACAAAAAAGAACTGCTTTTTATACGATGTCAAACGTTATTTGAACTATACAAATCAACTCCACCAGAGCGTTTAACCGAATTTAATTTGCGACTCAAAGAACTTCATTCGACTCGGGAATGTTTCGAACAATGCATATTCGAGTTAAATTCTTACAATAAGAAACAAAACCCGAAATTTAAACCAAATTATCAGGAAATTCAAACCTTTGACGACATGTATTTCCGTATTCTGAGTGTAGCGGAGGCTAATAGCGACACTTGGCAATCGTGTGACGGCAGCGGTAGCGGACCTTCGTCGCGCTCCGCGGGCCGCGGCCCGGGCGCTGCCGGGCCAGACTCGCGGTCGGCTAAGCCGCGGCTGCCTAAACTAGAATTGTTCCATTTCGATAGCAAATTAGAAAACTGGCAAACATTCTATGACACGTTTACGAGTTTAATTCATAACAACAATGATATTACGAACATTGAGAAGTTTTATTACCTGCTCTCCGCAGTCAGCGGTTCGGCATTGACTGTGGTCAAAGGGATGCCAGTGACGGCCGATAATTATCCGATAGTATGGGCTTTGCTAGTCAAAAAATTTGAGAACACTCGTGCCTTAGCTACGAGCTATTTAGATCGGCTGTTTCAATTTAAGCCTTTGTCAACTGAGTCGGCTACTGGTCTAAACACATTTTTACAAACGTATCAAGAGTGTGTTAAAGCATTGAAACTTTTGAAAATCAGTAACCTATCGAGTTTCATACTGTTTTATATGGGATTGCGAAATTTAGACCCCGTCACTAGGCGCGAATTCGAACAATCAGTAGATCAAACCGATATACCTACTTACGAACAGCTGATTAATTTCGTAGAGAAACAGGCGCGTGTTTTGGAAATGTCGGAGGTTAAAATTAGTACATCAAAAATTCAGTTTACGCCTAAGAGTGTTCCTAACACCTCTGCAAAGCCGAATTTTGTTCGAACAAATAATAATAATGCTGCTAATTACAGTAGTGCACCGAAGCAGTTCCAAAAGCCGTGCTTGTCAGCTGTGAGTAAGAATAATAGCGAACGATCAAATAGATGTCTATTTTGCGACAAACCGCATTCAACTTATCGATGTTTCGAGTTTTTTGATTTAACACCGGTGCAGCGTCTTGACAAAGTGAAACAGCTTCAATTATGCGAAAATTGCTTTCGTCAGCATTCGTTGTCCGAGTGTACGTCAAAAGTGCGTTGTGTGCTGTGTAAACAACCGCACCATCACAGTATTCACTTAGATACAGTTCCAACTGTTCAAAATTCATCAATTAATCAAAACGGTTCAAATAGTCAAAACATTTCAAGTATTCAAAACGTTTCAAATGGTCAAAATCAAAGTCAAAGGTCAATGCCAAACGTCGGCTTGACTTGTTCGTCAAATTCAACCGTGCTGTTAGGCACTGCCATGGTGCACGTCGCAGATCGATGGGGAACTTACCACGCCGTACGTGCAGTCATTGACAGCGGTGCCATGTCCGGTTATATGACAAAAGAGTGTGCCCAGCGCCTGGGTTTGTCTCGACGCAAGTGTCAGTTTGAACCCATGGGTCTGGGAGGTGCGCCAGTGCAAGATTTCGGTCTGGTTACATGTTCAATTAAACCACGAAACTCATTTGGTCCGGTGCTTAGCACTGATACTGTTGTCGTAAGTAATATAACTAGCAACTTACCTACAGTAACCTTATCAAACAAAGTTATCAATAATTTCAAAAATCTAGAGTTAGCTGACCCGAACTACTTTTCGGCGGCTCCAGTTGACTTGTTGATCGCAGGTGACTTATTTCCCTACATTTATGACGGTCAAAATATACTACCACGTGACCCGGGTTTGCCCGTCGCGATGCATTCCATATTCGGATATGTCATTACTGGTCAGACAGTACTGAGTGACGATTGTGAGTCAAATACAGCCTCGCTCAACTTGTTCTCTGCTAATAAAACTAGTAGTATCGATAAAATCATGAACTCTTTCTGGGAGACTGAAAACGTGCCGTATGACGTCACTAAAAAACCAGAAGATTTGAATGTCGAACAATTGTTCCAAAACGAACACAGTCGCGATACTACGGGACGTTATACAGTGAAGTACCCGTTCAAACCCAGTTTTGATCTCGGCGATTCGACTCCACAAGCGTTACGTCGTTTCAACAATTTAGAAACAAAGCTGAATCGTCTTCCGGAACTTAAGGAAGAATATAATAAATTCATGTCCGAATATGAAAGCCTTGGTCACATGACTTGCGTAGGTGATTTTGGTACTGTGGATTCTAAGTACATAATTCCTCACTTTTGTATTCTCCGACCGTCAAGTACCACGACAAAACTCCGAGTAGTTTTTGACGCCTCATGCAAAACGACAAATAATAATTCTTTAAATTCAGTCGTTTACGCCGGTCCTAAGCTTCAAGCAGATATTAATGAGATTTTAATAAATTTTCGTATACATGAAATTTGCTTGTCAAGTGACATTTGTAAAATGTTTCGAATGACCTTGATCGAAAAATCTCAACGCAATTACCAACACATCTTGTGGAGGTTTCAACCTGATCAACCTTTAAAGGTGTATGAGTTAAACACGATCACATACGGCGTTGCTAGCAGTCCGTACCTAGCGATCCGAGTCCTGCATCAACTGGCTGACGACGACTGCGAGAAGTATCCTTTAGCGAGCAAGGTTCTAAAAAAGGGTTTCTTCGTCGATGACCTTCTGTGGTCAGTGAGCAGCTATGATGAAGCAGCTAGGCTACAGGATGAACTGTTAGAGTTGCTGAGTGGAGGAGGATTTCTGCTTCGTAAGTGGGCCAGCAACTGTCCCCAGGTACTGGCTCGGGTTCCAGCTGATCACCGCGAAACGCCCATTGCATTCGAGGATGACAAGGACCTATCCATAAAAGTTTTAGGTCTGCAGTGGCGACCCGCCGAAGATGTGTTTTCCTTCGTATTCCATCCACTTCCAGCTTCACAGGCGATCACCAAGCGTAGTGTCTTGTCACAGATAGGTCGTCAGTATGATCCCTTAGGTTTCGTGGCTCCTTGCATATTCTACGCGAAATGCTTCATGCAGAAACTCTGGCTCCAACAGCTGGGTTGGGATGAGCGGCTGCCTCCGGAACTAGAAAAGGAGTGGCTCACCTACATGTCAGAGCTCCCGCTATTGTCGAATTTTAGCCACGAGCGCCAGGTTACTGTCAAACAGCACAGCTACTACCAGATACTAGGATTCTGCGATGCTTCAGTTCAAGGAATAGCTGCGGTCATCTATTTGCGTAGTTTTAACAATCAAGGTGATTCGAAGGTCAGTCTGGTCATTGCAAATCCAAGGTTGCACCCTTGAAGACAGTGACCATTCCACGTCTCGAGCTAATGGCTGCGCATTTGTTAGTCAAGTTAGTCAAATATACGAAGTCAATATTGTCTGAACGAATTCCTGTTCATGAAATACTCTTGTTTACCGATTCCTCTGTGGTGCTGAGTTGGTTGAATACACCCAGTTACAACCTCAAAACCTTTGTGGCTTCGCGTGTCTCCAAAATCTTAGAGACCGTGCAAAGCGATTGTTGGTTTCACGTGAGCGGCGCGTCCAACCCCGCTGACGTGTGCTCGCGCGGAGCGCTACCTTCCGTGCTGTTATCGACAGCGGAGTGGCTCGGAGGACCGAGCTGGCTAGACGCACCAAGAGAGAATTGGCCAGTAAAATCAATTGATCAATTTAAATCGGCAAATGTGCCAGAACTCAAAATTCCATGCGCGACTTTGGCTCAAACTAGCGTGCAAAACACAACACGTGACTCAAATCTTGTTTATAATTTAACTGAAAAATATTCGAGTTTTAGCAAACTTCAAAATGTCTTAGCTCGTTGTTTTCAATTTATTAACAATTGTAGATCGACGAAGTCTAATAGGAACACAGGTCCTTCGTCTCTATCAGATTTAAAGAACGCACACGATGTGCTCATTAAATCCGTTCAGCGAGAGCATTTTGCAGCTGATATCCAAGCAATTTCCAATGGTTACAGCTGTAGTTCTTCACTTAAAAGGTTAGCACCTTATGTCGACCCCCTCGGTTTTCTCAGGGTGGGGGGTAGGTTGTCTTTCGCCGAACTACCGTATCAAAAGAAGTATCCATTATTGCTTCCTAAAAAGTGCAACTTTACAAAAATTCTTATCGACTATTTTCATAAAATTTATTTACATATCGGTCCGCGTACATTGCAATTAAACGATTATTTGCACACGCTGCAGCAGCGACAAAAATGGCATAGGAATTGTCGTAATATTCAAGTTGATGAACTCGTTCTTATGCATGCTGACGCTCCTCCGCTTCAATGGCATCTCGGTCATGTGACGGAACTTTATCCAGGAGCTGATGGAGTTGTACGGGTGGTAAAAGTAAAAATCCAGAATGGCGAATACACGCGACCCGTTGTAAAGCTTAGACCACTTCCAATGGAATTAGATTCAGCATAATTTTTATTTTCCTTTGTTTCTTTGCATGAATTTGACGCAAGAAGGTGTCAAGTTTATGACAATTTTAGGTTCGAAATAAGTCATTTATTTTACTCAATTTACAGCTACACGTGTTTAGTTCACTAAGTCAACAAATACTTACACTATACAGTCCACTTACCTTATTCAATACCATCCCTGGTTTTGTTTGTAAACTGGGGAATCTGGGGTAGATTCCCGGTGGGGGGTTTATGTACGTTACATTGGGCAGATATAATTAGTAATATGTGCATTAAAACCTCCTGCACATATCAAAAACATACTGGCTGAATGAACATTCCGCTTTCTCCCGCACGGCGGCGCCACCAACCAGTTGCGCAAATTTGACAGCTCGAAATGAATGCCGGCCGGCGCGTGCTCTTTTAAATTATTCATAAAAACTCTGAAAGTGCTGTGATTGTGTCTTAAATGTGTCCCTGGGACTGAGGAAAAGAGCCAGAACAAACTGTAAGTGAAACCTATATCTTGCCCAATTCGGTTTTGCTAATTATTTTCAATATTCAAATGTCGTAGTTCAAACAATTTGCAATCAGCATAAAACAACTGAAGCCTGGAAGCGTTTATGTCCCGCCATGCCGTAATAACTGTAATAAGCAATATCGCGACCGGCGGCAGCACGCGCGGTCCAAGGTTTACGCCTGACTAATTAGGAAAAGGGGTAAAAATTACCATCTTTACAAAAAAATTAATGCATAGATCGTCAGGGGCGTACCCGTTTCTGGCCTAGGGGTGGCCAAATCAGATTTTTGAGGTCAGATCGCCCGCACTTGTATTGTCATACACACAAACACAAAGACACCTACATGAAACACAAGGTATATGTAGTGTATAGGGCAAAAACCCGCAAGGGATCCTGCTTCCCCTTTTTCATACAAACTATTTAAATACCTACAGATATCAAAGTACGCCATTCTGAACACAACTGACGTCGCCTGTCACGCTACAAACATCAAGCATTTTGCTTGACATTCGACCCGATTCTACAGCGGCCGCTAAAATTCCTAATTTTATTTAGACGTCGCTAAATCACTTTGCTATTCTACATTTGAGCACCTGTCATAATCAAATGACAACGCTAATTTAATCTGACGTTTCTTATTTTATCTAGCCGGTCAGCGTGACTTTCTGGAATAGCACTTGTTAAATCAGCCGTCTAAATGTCAATTAAAATTTAGAAAATTTAGATTTAGACAATTTAGCCGACGTGCGCGTAGAATCGCATCCATTGCTTCTACGAATAAACTTAAAAGTGTAATAAAAATCAAAAAATAAATTATATTTAAAAGTCGCTGAACTAATGTTGATAGTTTGACGAGGACGCCCTATGTTTTAATTTTTTGCTCGTATTGACACGCCACACCCGATATAAGACATCATCTAAAATATCTAACAAATCTGCTTGTAAGATGGGAAAATCGTTCCATTTGGTAGCTAGATACAAGATGAAAAACTACAATTCCTATTTCGTAGCTAGACTTCATCGTCATTTCCATTTCAAGACCCTTTATTCTGATCTCTAAACAGATTGCTACGAAACTGGAATTGTGCTTTCTTAGCACCTTGTAGCTAGCTACAAATGGGAACGATTTTCCCACCTCGTAACCAGAGTTGGTAGCTAGTTACGAAATTGGAATTGTGCTTTCTAATCTTCTAGCTTCTTCTGCAGATATTAATGTTTTTATTTCCTACCGTAAGTACCTTGTTTCGGGCATAATTTTAAGTGCTGCATTGTTAGTTTTATTACTCCTTAGTTACCAAGCCATGTCTTTCTTTTGAAGTATAAAGTTTATATCTATCTATCTTATGTTTGATCCATTCTCATAGAGACCCTTCGATCGAATAAACACGGTTAAAAACATAATATTCATATTGTTGTCCTCATTACACGTAATTCAGACTCGAAATGCGAGTGCAAACGTAAAATTATTTTAACGGCCGACAGGTTAACGCCTGCATTGTTGCAGCCGGTGCATTCACTTTATTATCACAGCGCATTAATAAAAAGAGACGCCAAGAACTGTCGCACCACGTACAGTAAGGTTCTGCACAAAATTTGTTTTGTACCTAGTGGCCTACGAGTATTTAGATGAAAGGATTATTAAATATATTGACCCGGATAATTCACGTCTTAAATCGAGTTTAGCTCGACATGTTTCGGGCTACCCAGGAGTAGTCACGCGAGCAGAGCATTATGCAGCCGCCGAGTCACGTTGCTCCGAGGAAGAAGGGCTACGGATTAGTCCGAAATATGTCAAGATAAACTCTAAGACGTAAGTTATCCGGGTCAATATATTTAATATGAGTGAGTCTCACGGTATTTTTATGTTCAAAATTGCAAATCTTTATGAAAAGATAACTCTGAAATAGGCTGTGTTGCCACCAGAGATGTTTAAGGATGTGTTGCAAGGAATGTGTTTTTCATGACCCAATAGAAACACTTCCTTTACCTATACAAATACAAATAGTTTATTTCCAAAAATACTAAAGACTCAGAATACCATTTGTGCTGACCCCCACATTAGGCATGACCTGTCTCGTGGGGGAAACAATACAGTTTATATACAAGACACAATTGTGTTTTGCTTATTTTGTACAATAAAGAATTTACATACATACATACATACAAGAAACAATACTTTTTTTTTTATTCGACTGGAAGGCAAACGAGCAGCTGGGTCTCCTGATGGTAAAGAGATCAGCACCGCCCATAAACATCTGCAACACCAGGGGTATTTCAGATGCGTTGCCAACCTAGAGGCCTAAGATGGGATACCTCAAGTGCCAGTAATTTCACCGGCTGTCTTAGTCTCCACGCCAAAACACAACAGTGCAAGCACTGCTGCTTCACGTCAGGATTAGCGATCAAGACGGTGGTAGCAATCCGGGCGGACCTACGAGCACGAGGTCCTACCACCTGCAAAACTTGTCCTGAAATCGCCAGCGTGATAAATCCATTAGTACTAATATTATAAATGAGAAAATTTGGTTGTATGTTTGTGTGTTTATATGTTGGCCATCTTTTACGCCGTAACGGAGTGACGGATCGACGTGATTTTTGGCATAGAGATAGTTTATGGGCCCGAGAGTGACATAGGCTACTTTTTATCCCGGAAAAAGGCACAATTCCCGAGGGAACAGCGCGCGATCACCGAATACCACGCGGGCGGAGCCGCGGGCATAAGCTAGTACTTAATTATGTCATCGATTTTAGTTTTCGTGCGTATATATTGTGTGTGCTATTTATAAGTGAGAATTGCGAAAGCTTAATTAGATAGAGACTGATTATCTTTCCACATTAAGTATATGTACAGAGGACTATGAGATTTGAAACAGGACATAAAAGCCTTAAACTAAGCCGACGGTGCCCCAAGTCACGTTGAAATTAGGGTTGTGCCGAAACTTCACCCTTGCAACCTCCGTAACTAGGCGTTTTAAAAAAAAATGTGTCTTTTTTAAATTTAGGAAAAAAATTGGTGTTTCCTGCTCAGAATCAAGAGCACACCGATCGTTTAAAAAAAAATCCCCATACAAAATTTTATGAGTCATTTTTGTCACGCCCACCCTGAATGTATGGAAAAAAGTCACAAAACAGAATTTTTTTGGGGATTTTTTTGAACTATCGGAATCGGAAATCTACACTAGACACACACACACACACACTAATTCCCTTACTGAAATGTTCAAGGCACTTTTGATGATAAGTACGTTAAACTTAATCTATGTTTACTTGTACCTTTCGTAACTAATATAAATGTGAAAGTCAGTGTACCTATTTGTTTGGTTCTACCGCTTTCGCACTTAAAGTACTCAATCGATCGTGATGAAATTTGTATGCAGATAGTTTGAGACTCGGACGACACGGGACGTTTTGATTCCGATAATATTGCACAGTTCCCTCTGGCGCACAATAAACGTATGCTAATGAATTAATATTGCTCCCACTAACACTATCACCTCAGCTTCAGTCTCCGTTAACCTCCGCTTCCTCAGAAGCAAAGCTGGTCACCTCCGCTTCTGTCTCCGCTAAGAAGGCCCCGTCACATCCCTAGTTGAAATGGCTCTGCGGAATTATTCTACTTACACTGGGGCCATAAACATAATGAGATAGGCATTAAAAAAGCCGCGACGAATGTAAATGCGATATCAAGGCACATTATTAATTTATATTCAAATATATTCAAAGTCCTTCAAAATTACAAAAGTTATGATGTAAAATTACAGCTTACCTCCCTCCTATTGAATGACAGTAAAACCAGAATGATGGACCTAAGTCCATCCAAGAATTTTTCATCCAAGTAATTAGACCCAAAATATTAATAATTTACTACCGAATATAATATACATCCAAGTAATTAGACCCAAAATATTAATAATTTACTTCCGAATATAATATAATATTTTCATGATTGCTCAAAACACTCATAACCGACGTTGGGAAAAAGACTGCTAAGCTAAAATGGGACTGGGCTGGGCACGTCTGCCGCATGCACCCATAAGGTGGGCTCGCACAGTTACTTGGTGGGTGCTGGAGAACGGCCAGCGACATCGAGGCAGACCGAAAAGATGGCGGGACGATCTGGACACGTACGCAACGCAAAAGATTGGCCTGACATTGCGTCAGAACGGGTGTTGAGGAGGTCGAGAGCAAGCAAACCCAGCAGTGGGACACTGTACAGGCTACTTAAAAAAATGATTTAACAGTTTTAAATAATGTTTAATTTGTATGATTGGGCAATTTGAACATGACAGGTGTGATATAGGTATTTATCAGACCGTTCAGACAATTTTATCATTGCTAGTTTTGCAGCTGAGCAATATTAAAATTTATGGTAACCTAACCTAACCGACTAACGTAAACGACTTTGAGTTGCGCTATTTTATGATTGGACATATTTCTTATAGGACGCTGCCTTTGTAAATTCGTTTTTTTGGACATAAATCGTCCAAAGGCCAAAACCGGTAGGCTACCACGGCTTTTTCCTGATTTCAACATGCAAATGAAATTACTAGCAACGCTTGCATTTCAAGCAGTGACTCACAAAGGCTGTCAAACCCAATCTTTTTTTTCGCGAATAGAATGTCAAAGAACCGTAACAGCACCTTGTAATCTGTTCTTGTCACATTGACGTTTTCATCTATACGATAAGCGCTGCGTAATATCACCGGCGCTCAAGCCGGCGCCGCAAAAACTGCCTAAAGTTCCTGACTTACGGGCTAGTTTTGATTAACGGGATGAAGTAAGGCAATGATTTGACGATTTCTTTTTCCTAGCGATATTTTTGGTGCAAACGGAGTCGTCTTACAGAAAGTGTACCTTTGAATAAATAATATTTATTCAATATTATCATGGAACAGTTGACACCTGGTTAAGATCGCGGGATCGCGGTGGATGCGAAAAGCACAAGACCAGTCTGAGTGGAGAGCCTTTGAGGAGGCCTATGTCCAGCAGTGGACGTCTTTCGGCTGACGTGATGATGATGATGATGAGTTGACACCCAGTTAATCTAGTTCCAAAGCAAAGCAAAGCTTTTAAAGATAAATATATACTTAATTAAACGTTCAAGGCCTTGGATCAAACATTCGTATTATTCATACAAATATATGTCCCGAGCCAGGATCGAACCCGGGACCTCAAGCTTCATTAGTCAAGTTCTCTAACCGCTTGGCTATTAGTCGTCATAAAATAGTACTGTCTGGTGCATTTTAAATCAAATATGGTATAATAATTATATTTAAAAAAAAACACGAGCGTGTCGGATACGCACGAAAAATAAAGCAAATATTTTTCTAAGTTTTCTGTTTTTTGTATCTTCGAAAATCTTTGTGCGAGGTGCTAGTATTTTATTTAGACCTCGTGTAAAGGAATTCACCGGGTCGGAACCTGGAGATAGCGCAGGTTATTTAAAGATGTCTGGATCGGGTGAAGCCTAGAAAATGCCGTCTATAGAGGTAATTGGTTGATGTAAGAATTCATTATAATAATTCATGATAGGGTGGATGAGGTCTTTTAATAGACAATAACTTTGTTTATACTCTTTATTTTACAAAAAGGTTACCTAGATAAAAAAAGAAAAGTGTAGTAACTTTTTTTTACTTTAATTGTAAAACATAGATGTGTAAAGTTTTCCAGTGTTTTATATTTGGTAAGCATCACTATGTCATGCAAGGCACAAAAATAGGTGTCATGTCAGCATTATACAGCATGCTAAACTAAAACATAATTATTATGTACAGGGTGACATTTAGGACGTAACACAAAATTAGTGTGTATTGGACGATCCCAACACGTCTCGTCTCCGCTCCGCTCGCCTCCGCCTCAATATATCCGCAGCTTCAAGCGGAGGATCGTAGGTTCAATCAAACCCGCGTTTCTCGCGAGTTTCTCACATAGTAATTTCGCACAAACTCCGCACACTTGCGAAGCAATTCTATGGTGTTTGTGTGTGAAGTTTCCTGTTCGGACTGGGCTCGCGTGGAAACTACAGCTCATGTTTTATTTTTCTCAGTGAGATAAATAAACGAGAAGGGGGATATCCTGATGGCCTTGTGAAAAGCGATTACCGCCATTTTTATCCAAAATATTAGAGCGCCTATAATTTAAGAATAGCAATAACCCGCGGAGAGAGATATTAACTCGTTTTGCTCTTACTTTAGACTCAGGCGCTAAAATTCAATAAAATAAAAGTCAACAAAGTAGTCATGTTAGTTTATTTATTACGCTTATCACTAAATGTATCACATTTCTTAAATATATCTGGTAACCATGACATTATAACACTTTTTGTTCAAAAATTATGATATATGTCGCAATAAATGTATCTAAAAATAGGTACGTTTTAAAATAGTAGGTAATTATTTAACAATTGAACCCATTTATAAAATAGGCGATCGACTTTAAAAATATTTAAGTACATAAGTAGTTAGTTATGATTTTCCTACTTGGAATTTTCATTTAAGAATACTTGATTTACAATTTAATAACAACAGCTTCTACCCGCTCTACCAAGAATTATTTTATCCTGCGATAAACAAAATGCAATTTTTCGGGATAAAAATTATCTCACGTCCTTCACAGAATCTCAATCTCCATACCAAATCACATCTTATTCGGTTCAATGGTTTAAGCGTGAATTGGTACGAACAGAGAACAAAACTAGAACAAGAAAGAGATTTCGGTTATGCAATTGGTTACTTTTATTGTCAACTAGCTGCTGTCCGCGGCTTTGCTCCCGTTGTAATTTTTCTAAATTTTCTAAATAACCTTCTGACAACAATAAACACAACAAAAAAATAATTAGTGAAGTCGATCCAGCCGTTCCCATATAATTTTACAATTCATTTTTATTTATATACAATATTTCGGTTTAAGAAAATTATGTACGACAACGAGCGAAGTGAAGAGGAAATAGTAATGCGATCACAACGAGCGAGACGAAAAAGGCGACCTAATTAAGATAACGTCCTAATCAATTTAAGTAAAAAATTGGATCCTACTATATAGTGCTGGTTATGTAAGATGGTTACCTATATATAAGTAACCCCTTACTTACAAGGGGAATCCATACTAAAGTACAATTCAATAGAATCTGACAATTTTCTACACATTTAAGACACCCTAACGTGGGCACACTCGATTATATATGTCCCTGTTGTTGCAATTATCATCTAAAAGGAATCAAAAAAGATTAATAGTCACATCACAAAGCCTTAGGCAGCCCGGTGTTCATATTAGTAGGCTGGAAGTGTCTACAGGATTGTCAGATTCTATTGAATTGGAGTATAATTAAGTATATTAAATGTGAAAGTGTGTGTGTTCAGGTTTGTTCGTCTTTCTTTCTTTTCTTTGATTTTTGGCATAGAGATAGTTTATGGGCCTGAGAATGACATAGGCTACTTTTTTATCCCGGAAAATGCACAGTTCCCGGTGTGCGCGTAATAATCGAATTCCACGCGGGCAAAGCCACGGGCAAAAACTAGTATTAACGTAAAGTTACACCAACTTCATTGATGTTAAAATACTTATAATTACTATCATTAATTCATTAGACTACATAATTACTTAAAGTAGTTAAACTACATAATCTAGTCTCACAGGCAAGTAAATATACACATTTTTGTACATTGAATCACAGTTAAAACTAAGTGTCAATCAAGTCAGCTGTTAACAGCGTTCACAATCTCCTGCTGTAATATCCCGGATTATTTAAAAACACCTTGTTTGTATTACTTTTCTTAATTCGCAGACACTAGCTATACCACGCGCCATATAAATCTGCCTAAAAATTCATTACTCAGTTTTGACGCATTTTTGAGATACATTTTTATGCGACGTCTTTACGTTACTCCCGGATTGTGTTCGAATCGCTTAACGGTATAGTACCTATACAATTATTGGAATCATAACTTTATAGTTTTTGTAGTATTAGTCGTGCCAATGAACTTTTAGGCAAAGTTAGGCGGTGGAAGGTATAGCTGATATGATGACACAAAAACTAAAGCTATATACTAATACTATGGGTCCGGCCACATCGCCACGGCATGGCGCCTTAATGTGATTGTTTAGTCAATGAAATACGATCCTAATGCATCACAACGTGCTTTAGTTTGCTAGCTAAGAGTTAAAAGTAGTCTGGTCTATGAATAAATTTGTATGGAATTATTAACACCCTTTTTGGTGGTCAGTAAAGTTTTTTCGTCAAAAAACCTGATTTTTGGAAACATTTTTGGTGGGAATCACTACTGATGTGACTCTCGTCTCGATACATATCTCTGTTCTGCTCTGTATTTATGAAACTTCACCGAAAGCCTTATTTAGACAATGAAAATGTCCACTTCCTACACTATAAAATCTGCCGCATTCAGCTGCCTAATGAAAGACGTATAGACCTCATTCTCTGCTTTAAGCCCTTCTTCTCTCTTGAAATAGGGAAAGGTGTTGCTTGTCGTCAGATAGTAAATGCCAGGTTTGCTGAAATCTGTTTCTACACCGACGACATTAGTGTCAGTACTGTTGAAGCACTCAGAATACCTTGCCGCTTGAACGGACTCGCATCTTTGTGCTATGAACATATTCGGGTGTTCTATTGCCTGCCACCAGTATAAAACAGACTTGACATGACTACAGACAATCAAACACGGAATGTAAGGTATATCCCCTGGTTGGTACTCTCCACCGTTGACGTAAAAGTCCACGTGCCCCAAAGGTTCTGGTGTCCCGAAGCCATCTATATTTGTGTGGACAGCATCAACTCTTTCAGCGTCTGTTGGGTTGAATCTTAGCTCTAAAGGGAGGCTTTTGAAGCAAGGTCCTGAGACGTCCAGGCCTGTCATCCGCGAAGGTTTGGTGCCGGTCACATTGTAGAAATGCTTAGCGGCGTAGCTCACGACGTGTGCGCCCAGGCTTAGGCCAACTAACTCCAGGTTGTCTGCAGTTAGACCTTGCTCTGTCAGCTTCACGAGGAACTCGCCCATTCTATGACCAATCTCGCGCGTTAGACGCACCGATCTGAAAATAATTGGAGTAACTATACCTCGCACCTAATTTGGGAGTTTCCGAAAACCAATCGGTTACTAAAAGACAGGTATATATACTGTAAGAGGTAAAAGTAATGGATTTTAAAATAATATTACAGTAGCAGCTGGGTGTTTAGGGCAAAGACAACGGGGCTGCGTATTTGGGAAAGGTATATTTCTAGTGGTGGACATTACCTATGATGATAATTATTAGGAAGAAAGATACGTCTTAATTAGTATATTGAAGGTCGAAGAAGCGTATGTACACTGTGGCCACAGCTTACCTGTACGGCCATGTGGCGATGTCCAAAAGTGGATCGCTTTTTGCCTTACATGTTGTTGATGATAATGATGATGATATTAATGATAATGACGATGATTAGAAAGAGACATGTGTCTTATTAGGGACAGATATAAGTGAGGAAGCTGAAGGTTTAAGTGAGGAAGTGTCCGCCGCCTACGTAGCATGCTAGGCGGGGTTGTACAGTGGATGTGTTGATAATGCCTGAAGATTATAAAGAAACATAAGTCTTATTTTATGTAGATATAGCTGAGAAAGCTTGAAGGTCTGTGTGAGGAAGTGCCCGTGCGCGAGCTACCAGGTGGCGCTGTACAGTATGAATGCTTTGATGATGTTGATGAAGATTGTAAAGAAACGAGTCTCACTTTGGATAGATACAACTGAAGAAACTGAAGTTCTGTGTGAAGAAGTGCCCGTGCGCGAGCTACTCAGCGGCGATGTACAGTATGAATGTATTGATGATGATAATGAAGATTATAAAGAAACATGAGTCTCACTTCGGATAGATATAGCTGAGGAAGCTGAAGGTTTCAGTGAGGAAGACGTTGTAGCCGCGGCGCGCGTACGCCGTGCCCACGGCCTGCGTGTGCGGCCAGGTGGCGCTGTCCAGGAAGCCCACGGCGTATAACACCGTCTTCTTGTTCCGAAAGTCTGAGGACAGGTATAATGCAAGGTGACCTTAGCCTCTGGACAAATAATGAAACCATGGATAAGACTGATACCTAGCAATATCTTGAAAATATTTATTTACATAATTAGACATGAAAAATATCTATGAAATCAGATCATCTAAATACACAGGCTGCTCCAAAGTGATACATTAAAAACCCATAGTCAAATACCTTAACGGGACTTTTCACGCTATTTGATACAATTATTATTTACCTCGACGTTTCGGCAACATTTCAGTTGCCGTGGTCACGAGTAGACTAAATATATAATAAGGTATATATATAAGGTAAATAATAATTGTATCAAATAGCGTGATAAGTCCCATTAAGGTATTTGACTATGAGTGAGAATCACGAAAGTTTAAAACGTTACATTGAAAACCGTTAGTTTTTCGGTACATATTTCGGGACTGATTGTTATGATACTTTGCAGTTTGGTTTTAAATATCTTGCTAAGCCAGTAGTATTCGTATTTGTCCAGAGGCTAAGGTCACCCAGTATACTCAGCGGCACAAAATTTGGCCCACCCTTCATACAAAATTAACGATTCCTTATTTAATTAGTACTTTCTTTCTTTTAGTATTTTCTTTTTTACTGTGTAAATTTAACAATTAACTTTCTTGTTTTCATTCGTAATTTATTTTCCATGCTATGCTGAGTTTTTATAAATATTTGTCTGTCTTTGTTACCTTCTTAAATTTAATTTTATTTCGTTTAAAATATTTTTACTTTCATCTGCACTGCTTCATAAGCTTCATCAATAAGTTTCTGAAATATGAAATTTTACTCTACATATTTTATACATATTTTAAAATTATAATTTTTGATATTCTCGTCTCCAAAAGTTGAAAAGTTTTAGTGAAGAACCAATTTTATTTAATTTTTTTCCTAGTTGTTGTTATTGTTTTTAACCTTGATATCTTTAACTATATTCTGTACTTTTGTTACGTTAATCCCTAGAGGACAACCAATCTTAGATATTTTTAACACGCTTTTATTAACACGCTTTTATTAGCTTGGGTTGTAACTAACTATGTATGTATGTAACGGAATCTTTGAACTTAATTTTCACCAGTTTCCAGAAGTCTGATTAATTTGAAACTTTGCATACGTATCAAGGACCGATGACAATGCAATAATTTCATAACAGTTTCCCATTCAAACTAAAAAGTATAAAATAAATTATAGTTTAAAAAACTAAAAAAACACGCTTTTAAAAGTAATTGAACTAAAAAGTCAAAAATAAAACTGTAATAATCAATTGAAAAATTCATATTATTGTACAGAAAGCGTGGGGGGGCTTAATTTTGATTGTTGCAAATATTTTATCGATAGTTTATTATATCCGTAGTTATTATGACAAGCACCCCACGCTTTTTGTACAATAATATGAATTTTTCAATTGATTATTACAGTTTTATTTTTGACTTTTTAGTTCAATTACTTTTAAAAGCGTGTTTTTTTAGTTTTTTTAATTGTTGTTCTTATTTCATATCTTGACATTGTTAATATAAATTCTTGTAACTTGAAATGACATTTATGTTCAAAATATGATTTAATCCCCTTTATAACTATAAATGCGAAAGTAACTCTGTCTGTCTGTCATGCTTTCACGTCGAAACCACTGAACCGATTTTGATGAAATTTGGTATAGAGATAGTTTAAACCTCAAGGATCAACGTAGGATACTATTCATTCCAGTAGAGGATGGCACCACGAGATAATCTACATCCTCGGAGGCGAAGTCGCGGGCATAAGCTAGTATTATATAAAATTAATAACTGAACTAACACTGATAAGAAAGACTAGGCTCCCAGAACATAACGATTCAACATTTAAAAAAAAACTTGAACGTCCGACATAAAACTGTAATAAAGTAAACAATAACATTTCGTCCATAAATAAAGAACGTCCTCCGATGAATTTAAATGCTACAATTCTGTAAATCGGTGTCGTTACATGAATAATGTATTCATATTCATATTCATATTCATATTTATTTATTCAAATTCATGTTCATTACATTATTAGATGGTAATAATGGTGGTGGTGGTGATGTATGCTGTTCGTCGGTTGTATTTGTGCACCTGACTTTAAGACAGTATATAAAAACTAAAGAAAGGTCAAATCTAAATACAAATAATTTATTCAGTAGGTAAAAGTAGGAAAAAATGCCGCAATGGGCACTTTTACACGTATAGGGTTCCGTAGACAAAATGGCAAAAACGGAACCCTTTTAGTTTCGCCATGCCTCAAAGTCAAAGTCAAAGTCAAAACCTCTTTATTCTATTTAGGCTGTAAAAAGCACTTATGAACGTCAAAAAATCTACCACCGGTTCGGAAAAAACCTCTGTTGAGAAGAATCCGGCAAGAAACTCAACGAGGTATTTTTTTTAAAAACAGATTCACAATATTTATAAATGATATCTATATACTATACATTACAAGTATTTAACACAATTTTATTTTTAACACAGTAGGTTCACTATTTGAAGGGATCGCTAGTGCGGATCGGAATTATTTCTAAATATCCCTGTCCATGATATAATTGTTGACTTTATAATAAGCCTTATAGTTTGTGCGTTTTAAATCTGGATAAAAGTGCATTGACACCTGCCTACCAATGTACACCATTTCCCCGAACGATACGATACAAAATCTAAGACAATTATCGCAAATACGCCTCGCCTTGCGTATCGTAGTAGAAGGCGGGGTGAGCGCATGATCTTGCAGACGAGACAAACATTTTTATGCTCGTTACTTTTTTAATGATTGATTTTTTTTAAATGAGTGTGTTTTTTGTTACGTTTTTGCGCTGTTTTAATTGCATCATAGCTGATAGCGTACAGCTGTTTTTATTAAAAGTGTACAGATACCTCTCTGCTGAAGTGGATCTGTTGAAGATGGACCTGGTAAAAAAATAATTCGACTATAATCACCCACAAAATTATGAAGATTAGGTAATTGTTAAACTTATAAAAATATAAGGAATATCTAACTTTAAAGCCCCTGCTATCTCTTTTATAATTTAAGTATAATTTAATACGGTAAAACCATTTTAGAAAATTCTTAAACAATATCTATACGGTTGTTTTATAAGTAAGACCATTAATAAAATGTGGACAATTCACACGAAGGTTGATTGTCAGCTAAGCAAGTTTTACATAGGTACTGCTTACACATAAAGTAACAGTAGCTTTATTACTAAAGCTGCAAAAAAAGACCTTACGACCAACCTGAAAGTTCAATTGACTATCGACTCTATCTCCATGAGCATCAAATTACCTACGATAATAGAACAATGGCATTCGAGATGCCTTTGTATTTTTATCATTCACAGGTGTTCAAGTAAACGCAGTGGCGGCGCAAAACCTTTTGATGTGGGCTAGATATTTATTGTGAGGCCTTTTGTTCACTGCACCTGGCCTAAGTGCAGAGATTTTTGTCAGGTGAAAAATAATAGAAATTACTCGAAGCTTGAGGCCCTTCAGACGGCAAAACTCCTTCCTCGATAACCACTCTGTCGATTCGATACTTACCTATAATGAAAACCGCATGAAGATCCATTCAGTAGTTTTTGAAATTATTGTGAACCCACGGGCAGACAGATAGTCAACCAATAAGCTCAATCAAATAAAATAACTAACAAAACAAAGTAATAGCAAAAACAAATAACAACAATTAACAATTTAAAATTTTAACAATAACAAAGTGAAACTTTCCCAAGTACGTATAACGCAAGCGCTTGCCGAACACGGAATGAAATGAAAACGAACAAATGCGACAGGCGCGCCGGGTTGCGCGCCCCTGCCACAAGGCGCTTGCGAACATGTGCGCGTAGTGGGGTCGATGAACTTTTATCCAGATTTAAAACGCACAAACTATAGATATTAACGTCTTTTTGACAGTAGATTTAAATTTTGTATCAGCCTGTCTGTCTGTCTGTCTAGACTATCAATGCTAGAAAGCTGTAATTTTGCACGAATATATATGTAAACTATGCCAACAAAATGGTACAATAAAAATTGAAATTTTTTTTTTTAGGTTATGTACCTCCCATAGACGTAAAGTGATTCTCGTCGAGTCTTGGATGTTTATATTTAAGTACGTGTCTATCTTTTAACCATGATTATTCGTTGTATGGTACGTTTTCCCGTCGCCGGTACACTAGATCTGAAGTATCATTACAGCACAACCATACAACATTTATTATTACTAGAGAAAAAAAATCTAGTAATTTTACTTTTTACTCGAACTTACTATGTGGTCGATCTATTCACTTTGAAAAGATGTGTACATGGCTCGTAAGTTTATTGTACGACACTATTGCGATTTTTTTACAGTTTTTTTTAATTCTCCTTTTCAAAGTTTACAAGCAAAGAGTTTTAAATGCCAAAAATAAAAGATACCGACTTCCACGTAGAAAAATGTATAAATATACAAAACTTTACTGTACTTTATTGATAAAAGAAACTAAATAATATAAATATTAAACATAACTTTCTAACAATAACTTAAAATAAAATAAACTTTACTTACACCGAATTTCCAAAATTTATTGTAATTATTATAAACTGTAGTGTAATGTAATAATTTTGATGATTTCCACCTTTTATTTTTCGAAAAACTCGCAGTGGCTGATCGCGTCGAACCTTTGCCTGATAATTTTAGTTAACCTAATTAAAACCAAAACATACGCATGCACATTACGGACGCGCCATTTTTGTAAAACTTTGTGTTTTTTTGTCTCGAAACTTTTTTTACTCGAAGGAACATGCTTCTAGATCTTCTTTGTACTAAAATTCGTACTTAAGTAAAAAAATCAAATTACTTAATGTTTAGTTAACAATAGACACGGGTAATTATGATTTTAATTTGTTTTTTCTTAAAAAGCCAGCTACTTGTGCGTCATTTGTTTTTCAATGACGGGAATTTCGTCAGTATTTAAATGCCGCCCTGTGATCGGTTAAAGTGTAAAGAGAAGGTTACACTGGTTACTTCTCGTTCTATTCATGTTTTTTTTTTAATTCTATGAATTTCAATACAAAAAAATACCCGATCTGAAATGATCTAGTTGCAGACTTAGATGTTTTAAATTTGAGACCAGTCTCTAGACGGGATCTGAAGCTTCATATGGCTATCACTTGGCTATCCGTGATAAACTTACCCATTTTCTTGTCCTTAGCCATCATCCTGGCAGCAGCCATGACGGGCATGGGCTTCCTAGTGACCTTGCCGTTCCTTAGCTGATGAAGCACGACCTTCAACTTGGGCATGCTGCGGGGGCTGATGCTGGAGTGGTTCATGACGCCAGGACCTGAGATAAGGAAGTTAGCTCGTGACCAATCCATCAGTCACTAATAAATACCAAATCGTCGACGATAGTGCAAATCTGCTCATCTACCATGTAAATACCACGGTTCTGCACTAGGTAGAATAGAATAGAATAGAATAGAAAAACGTTTATTCACACATTTCACAAATTACATAAAAATAAATACACAAAATAAACAAGTATAAAGAAGAAGAAGAAGAGAAAAGAGAAAAAAAGGAAGAAGAGAGAAGAGAGGAGGAGGAGAGTAGGAGAAGAGGAGTAGGTGTAGTCAAGGGCAAAAATATGTATACACTTTGGTACCTTGTCACTTTATCCACTGTGACAATTCATACCTATATGGCAGTTCAAATATGACGAAAATAGACAAGGTTCTAAAGTGTATACATATTTTTGCCCTTGACTGTACGTTTAGCTTTACAGGGAATTCTTTTAAATTACTAGGCAACGGATAAGCATACTTATTTAGAGAAATACTAGTTTTGGCCCGCGGCTCCTCCCGCGTGGTATTCAGTTATCGTGCGCCGATAAAAAGTAGCCTATGTCACTTTCGGGCCCATAAACTATATCTATTCCAATAATCACGTCGATCCGTCACTCCGTTATGGCGTGAAAGACGGACAAACACACAAATATTCTTTCGCATTTATAATATTAGTATGGATATGGATACTACTTAAATGCATATTAAACATACAAGACCCGAGAACAAGCATTCGCATTATTCATACAAATATATGCCTCGACCAGGGCTCGAACCCAGGAGCTCAAGCTTCATAGTCAGATTCTCCAACCACTTGGCCATCCGATCCAACGTTCACTGAATCCAGACGAACGGTTTATTTCAATTTACCCTATCCCCGACGATTTGTAATTTTTACACACTTTTGACTATTTTGAAGTGAACCAAGCGGTGGAAATGCTCGAATATTCCCAACTCTATTGGTTCTCGAAGGTTCTCGAATGGCGTCCGCGGACCTTGAGACGAGCTGTCGGTAGGCCTCCAACAAGATGGAGCGACGACCTGGTTAAGATCGCGGGAGCGCGGTGGACGCGAAAAGCACAAGACCGGTCTGAGTGGAGAACCTTGGGGAAGCCTATTTCCAGTGTTGCCACCTTAGATATGTTTTTACCCTAACGTTACGCGAAATCGCCTTTTTTTAACCCTAAACATTTTTTAAATAAAAAAAAAAGCTGAAGTAAAGTAATAGCTGAACACACAGTTTTGGAAAATTCTTGGAATGCATCCATAATTAGTCATGGCTTCTATATGTCATCTTCAGTATTTTTCTTCTTGAAAGCGTACATTTAATTCCAAAACTTTTACCCTGAAAAATACCCTAAATAATTTACTACCCCAAAAAATACCCTAAACGCGTAAAAAAACCCTAAATTTAGGGTAAATTACCACTGGGGACACTGTATGCCCAGCCGTGGAAGTCTTTCGGCTGACATGATGATGATGATGACTCTATTGGTGGGTGCGATGAGACCTAAACTGAAGATTGCAGAGTATATTATTTATTATGTGAATCAACAGTAATCTGACTCGATAACTTCTAATATTATATAATTAACACTGTTTAGTTCAATGGTCAAGGTTTACTTCTATGTCACAGTAAACAGAATACTGTTCTTCTGTTACTTAATATAAAGGATCCAACTCATCACTCATCAACGTCCAGCAATTGAAGCTAAAAAAATGAAATTTTGAACAGAAATTAGGTACGATTATGCAGAGTGTGGCGTGTACTATGAGTAAATAATTAAAAATTAGATCATACTCGTCGAAATGAATGACGAATAACACTAGTTCAGTGACTTTTAAAAATAATTAGTTTTTTAATTTTTATTACATTAAAGTTTATTTGAAGAAGCAATGTAAAGCAAAATGCTTGATGCTTGTAGCGTGCCAGTCGGCGCCAGTTGTATTGGATGGCGTAAATTGATAGGAATATTTAATTTGCAAGAAAATCTAAGGACTACATTATTTTTAAAAAGTCGCTGAATGAATATTATTCAGTTTCACAAGTAAGATCTATATTTTAATTATTTGCTCGTATTTAAAGGCCACACCCGACATGTTATGTTTGGAAACCATTTTATTTAACATAACATACTTAGACCTTCATGGCACTGCTTATTTAATTGCTAATAATCTTCTAGGCAATGTTGCAGTTTTGGTCACAACTTTGCCTGCTATTTTGTCGGTATGTATTATTGAAAAGAAGATTATTTTATGAATTTTAAAGCATAATTCCGCGGCTCATGACTTCAGTTAGTTTACATAGCAGCTAGGGCCACAGATGCTTTAAAAAAACGTGAAATACCGCGCCAAGTTTGCAAAATTTTACAACAGCTACTGTATATTTTATCTACTGTGCCCGTTATTTATGTCATGTAGTTTATGTCATTGCCAACCAGCTGTGATGTATTTGACGGTGATAATAATATGTATAATGATCTCTAATTGTTAAACCGTTTGCGTTTATAAAACGTCTCATCGCAGCTAATCCTGCCATCAATCGACTAATTCTCTTAATTGTAATTACGCCATCGTGTTAAATTATTGTCATTATTTAAAATACTGTATTTATGCTATTACCTTAACTATTATAGGTACCTATAGGCTCTGTGAGTTATAAACATCTAGAAATTGAAGGTTTTTTTTTCGTTTTCAACCCGTATAATAGCTCTATTTAAAAATTACCAAAAACTAAAACAAAATTAAAGTTGAAGTACTTTTATTAAGTTACTAAGACAAATACCTATAAATGACGAAAATATAGGTACGACCGGTTCGTAATAAACTGCTGTAGAAAAAACTGGCAACTAGTAAAGATTTTTTAAACAGATCTACAGTGCTATTAAAGAACTTACAAGTATTTGACCCAACTACATTGTTGCCACTTCGAGCTAATATTATAAATGCGAAAGAGTGTGTTAATATGTTTTGGTGTTTGTCTGTCTTTCACGCCGTAACGGAGCGACAGATCGACGTGATTTTTGGCATAGAGATAGTTTATGGTCCCGAGAGTGACATAGACTTTTTATCTCGGAAAAATGCACAATTCCCGAGGGAACAGCGCGCGATAACCGAATACCACGCGGGCGGAGCCGCGGGCAAAAGCTAGTACATATATATTTTGCTCGCCCCCAAACTGAGCGTTAGAGAACTATTTACTACTCACAAATCGGGATCAATCCGGCTGGATACCCGTGCTGTGGGCGCAGCACGCTGTCAGCTCTGCTGGCGACCGCCACCGCCACCATCAGCAGGGCGAGTCTTCGCGGCATTGCTCTGAAACAAGGCTTACATTAAAAAACCGGCCAAGAGCGTGTCGGACACGCCCAAATTAGGATTCCGTAGCCATTACGAAAAAATTAAGTCATATTTTTCTAATAAAATCGTATTTTGTACGGAATATTCCAAGTTTAGGTATATTTTATACCTTAGGCTGCTATTTACTCTTAAACTACTAATAATTCTCAAGAAAATTTAACCGTTATAGTTTTCCTTATAAGTTTGATACACTTACTACCATCCTGAATTTTTAAAAATTTTCCATCCATCGGTTTAGATTTTAGAGGGGGGAGGACCCTCAATTTTAATGAAAATTTGCACTTTAAAGTTGAGTATTTCACAAGCATATTACTAAATCGAAAAATCGTTTTTGCAACCCCCTAGTCACTAGGGGCCACTAGGGCCTAGTGGTTTTAAAAGACCTATCCAACGATACCCCAAACTACAAGAATGGATGTGAAAAAAAATCACCCCCACTTTACGTCTATGGGAGGTACGTACTCCAAAGATTTTTTTTGTACCATTTGTCGGCATACTTTACATATACATTCGTGCAAAATTAGGTACAGTCAGGGGCAAAGATATCGACACGGGCAAAATTACAAAAATATGTATACACGACTTTATGCACTTAACATTTAGGCCGAGTATACATATTTCTGCAACTTTGGCTTTGGCCGTGTCGAAATCTTTGCCCTAGACTGTACAGCTTTCTAGAATTGATAGTCC
The DNA here is from genome assembly GCA_037349165.1 of Choristoneura rosaceana. Classification (NCBI taxonomy): domain Eukaryota; kingdom Metazoa; phylum Arthropoda; class Insecta; order Lepidoptera; family Tortricidae; genus Choristoneura; species Choristoneura rosaceana. Next base: position 13,671,881 of record JAZBNJ010000010.1, read on the forward strand.
CTGAGCAAAGCCGCGGACGGACGGACAGACAGACAGACAGACATGGCGAAACTATAAGGGTTCCGTTTTTGCTATTTTGGCCTCCTAAAAATGACTTTTTAATTTTGACAAATCTTCGTGGATGGCACTAGGTATATTTCCTAAAGGAATTCATAAATGTACCTATTTAAAGAGAAAAAAATGATTCACTCCATCATGAATTATGCATTCACGCATAACATCCCGTAAATTGGCATAAATATAACTAACTAGTTATCAAACCGGAAGATTACTATATCATACAACGAAGGTCAACCTTCGTTTATGTTACTTTTTGATTCGGGTTATTTTTAAAAATATTTAAAAGAAGAAGCCGACTGAATGATTGACTGACTCACTGACATACCAACAGACAGCCCAAACTACTGAAGCTAGGATATTTTGTACAGAACATTAACGAAGCTAGGTACTTGTCAAAACCCTTGTATTTTGACATTGACTTTGGCGAACCAACTACAAGTAGCGGCACGAGAGTTTAGCGCTGACGGTTATTGCGCAGAAGTCAAAAGTAAGGTATCACACGGGGAAGGGCGGGCGTGCGTAGCGCCGATTGGCTTTCCAGTCGCATTACGTCCCCCGCGCCCATGCACCCATGCGCAGCTATCCCTTCCACGGTTCAGTCAGCGCTAAACTCTCGTGCCGCTACTTGTAAATGACAGTTGAAGAACTTATTCCAATGTGTCAATTTATTCTAGAAAAAAACACTGAATTCCTACGGTGTCTAGGTCCTTGAAGTAAATTTCTACACATACCGGGTGTGGCCTGTAACACAAGCAAAAAAATTAAAACATAAATGGTCCTCGTCAAACAACAACATTAGTTCAGCGACATTTAAAAATAATGGAGTCTTTGATTTTTCTTTTTTTCATACAAATTAAATAATGCTATCAATGTACGCCATCCTACAACACAACTGACGTCGCCTGTCAGGGTACAAACATCAAGCATTTTTCTTTTGCACTGTTTCTTCGAATGAACTTAAAAGTGTAATATTGCTCAGTTGGAGGAGTATGATCTATAAAATATGAATTATTATTATTATGATTTTTATTATTTATTAGATCCGATTATAAATTTTGCATGCTAATGTATGGTATTGTGTTGATCTACACTGATTTTTTGTAACACCATTTGTACCATAAAATAATAATAATAATAAAATTCTTTATTTAGGCATTTTTTTAAACCCATACCATCTACAAATTAAAAATTAAAATTAAAAATCGCAATCAATACATACATTTCAAATATCATAATCATAAAAAAAAGTCGAATTAATTAATAATAATAATAATAATTCGAGCAAATACATTTTTGAACTTTGAACTTTATGTTTTAATTGTTTTCTCATATTGCAGGCCACACCCGGTGTACGTAAATAGTCATATAAGCAAAAGCTAATAAAATATTATTATATTTTAGGAGTACCTGTAACTACATAAGTAAATCCTATAATAATTCAACATGATAATAATATCCAATAAAACAGAAATAATATTTCTGGAGTACAGAGAAATAATAATTAACTTCGTTAAGCATTTAATGAACGCGCAACGCGTAAATAATACACCGGGATACAAAATACAGAATTACGACGAAATCATTTCGTCTCTGAATGGTCCGAAATATCTGGTATAGCTTTGTCCTGTGAATTTACTCTTGTAAAAGAAAAAATATTTCCAAATTTCAAAGATTTTTCGGAATTCAATATACGAAAGTTTGTGAGTGTGTGTGTGAGTATAAATAAAATAAATAAATATTACGGGACAATTCACACCAATTGACCTAGTCCCAAAGTAAGCTTAGCAAAGCTTGTGTTATGGATACTAAGCAACGGATAAATATAATTATATAGATAGATACACACTTAAATACATATTAAACACCCAAGACCCGAGAACAAAACATTCGTATTTTTCATTCAAATATCTGCCAGGACACGGGAATCGAACCCGGGACCTCAAGCTTCGCAGTCAGGTTCTCTAACCACTAGGCCATCTGGTCGTCTAAATACTCTTCTCTCTATACTCGTCTCTATACTCTTTCACTTTTTAACCCCCGACGCAAAAAGAGGGGTGTTATAAGTTTGACCGCTACGTGTGTCTGTGTCTGTGTAGCTCTTAAGCGGGTAGACCGATTTAGATGCGGTTTTTTTATTTGACAGCAGGTTCTTTAGACATGTTTCATCAAAATCGATTAAGACGTTTTTGAGTTATTGAAGTTTAATTTTTAAATGGGTATAATAAAGGTAGCCTATGTCACTCGGGGATAGTGTAGTTTCCCAACGGTCAATTTTTTTTTTAATCGGTCCAGTAGTAGTAGTACCTAAGCCTACCTTACCTTCAATGCAAACAATCAAATCTTTCCACTTTATAATTTGAAGTACTTAATTTTTTAAGTATTTTATGAACTGTATTTCTGTGGACATCTGTTATTGGCTTTCTGTTTAGTACCTAAGTCCTATTGTAATGTAGTGTGTCTGTATTGCTGTTGAAGCCCCAAATAAATAAAATAAAACAATAATAAAAAAGTATAGATTATTTAGTATATATTTAAGTTGATTTTTTTTTGTGTTAATTGAATTGTATTTTTATTTATTCAATAAAAAATCTTTTTTATTATTTTATTTTATTTCTCTCTTTTTCAGTAAGTGGACTTACTTATGTGTGTGAGCCACGGTGATCACTACAAAACTAATCCAACTTAACGTAGATCAATGTAATGTCGCATCATTACCTGTCATTTCATGGTACATTATACTATTTTAACTATACCGGATGGGGCCTGTAATACGAGCAAAAAACATGGATCCTACTCATCGAACTGAACAACATTTGTTCAGCATATTTTAAAAATAATTCGTGTTTTAATTTCTTCTTCTTCTTCTCTTTTAAAATATGGCTTCTGTCCTAATTAATAGGACAATTTCGCCAGTGTCAAAGTATTCTCTTTCGAGAGGCAACGTTGTACGGTGATTGTAGTTTTTGTAACTTGATAGTAAAATTCCAGAAACCACGTGGAAACCACTTGCGCATTAAAAAATGTCAGACACGAGAGCAATATTGAATTTTGTGATCAGTGTTCACTGTTAAGGTTAATCGCCGCATAAAACACTATCAAAATTATACTTCAACTAGCCAAAGAAACAGAAATAGCAAAATTAGATATTGTCTACATCCTCCATATTTCACACGAAAACACAAGCCGAAACATGAATGCACAGAAAAACCAGAAAAATAGACCAGCGCTGGGAATCGAACCCAGGTCCTCAGCATTCCGTGCTGCGTGCTATTCCCCTACACCACCACTGGACAACTGGACTGGACTGTTTCGGCTTGTGTTTTCGTGTGAAATATTAAACTTTCACGGGATAACCGTAAAAGAAACAAAAAAAAAAATTTGGAGTTGAAATAAAAAATACAAAAAAAAGACTCCAAATCGTAATCTTGATTTACATCCTCCATGTTCGAATGCCACAAATCGAATCGCTAATGACATTTGACCGCGCGTCAAAACGCTCGAATATTTGCCACGCCATCCTAGAACACAGCTGACGTCGCCTGTCACGCTACAAACATCAAGCATTTTGCTTGACATTGCTTCTTCGTATAAACTTAAAAGTGTTTTAATTTATATTACACTTTTAAGTTTATACGAAGAAGCAATGTCAAGCAAAATGCTTGATGTTTGTAGCGTGACAGGCGACGTCAGCTGTGTTCTAGGATGGCGTGGCAAATATTCGAGCGTTTTGACCGCGCGGTCAAACGTCATTAGCGTCCCACGTTTATATAGCACAACGGAAAGACCAGTCTCAAGAATTTTAATCACGCTGAATTCAGTATCGTTGTCTTAAATTTTCATTAAAATAACAACACTGGGCATTACCCCTTTTAATAATGCCTGCGAAGACACCGATGACAAAAAAACGCTGCAAAAACGCTGAATATTGATAGCAGTATTTAATTTGTATGAAAAAAGGAAAATTCAAAGACTCCATTATTTTTAAAAGTCACTGAAGTAATTTTACAGTTTGACGAGGACGATCTATGTTTCAATTTTTTGCTCGAGTTACAGGCCACATCCGGTATGATAAAAAGTGATTAACTTTTTTATCTATGTTGTCATCGCATATCCGTTCGGTGTTTTAATCTTTACTATCTGTTAGTTTACTATCTGTGGGTTAGTTAATTTAGTCAGCAAAATTACGAATCTCAAGGGACCTAGTACAGTCAGCTGCAGAGAAAAAGTACCCCCCTGTAACGGCGGTATCCATACTTAGCGCCATTACAGGGGGGTACCCTTTCTCTGCAGCTGACTGTACAATACAAAATACAAATACTTAACAAGACATACAGAACGGAACCTGTAACTGCTTGATGTTTACGAAAATTAACTGCTGACTGCCCGGAGGGCCATTTCTTTCTATCTCCACACCATAACACAGCACCATGAGTACTGCTGCTTGGCAGCAGGATTGGTGAGTATTTACCGACTATTAGAATACTTTCACCCGTGTGGTGTCGGGACAGAATTACACCTCTCCATTTCTTCCGTGGATGTCGTAAGAGGCGACTGAGGATATAGGTTAAGGTATACCGTAGGCGACAGGCTAGCAACCTCTCACTATTGTACCGTTTTTGTCAAATTTCTAAAATTCCTAAAAGTGGCTCCGAAGCGGTAACGTTTCGTGTGCTCTGCCTACCCCATTTGTGTATACAGGCGTGATGTTTGTGTGTGTTGTGTAATTTGTAATGTCATTCAATTTAATTTGTAATTTAATTCAATTTAATTCGTAATTTAATTCAATTTAATTACTAATTCAATTCAATTTCATTTATTTCGACTGCATTTACTCCATGCATAAATGACATTTTGTTCTATTATTTATTGTTGATTATAATTATGTAACTACCTATAATGTGACTGATGTGACGACCACGACCACTCTGCCAAGAGTGTGACGACCAAGAAGAAAGAGAACTACCTATAAGCTATGGACCTATGTCACAGAATAGATAATAGTACAAGTACATATGTCTGAAATATATTTTATTTCAGTTTATTTTTTTATTTTCATTTCATGGCCTAGCAATCGGATGTGTGTGTGTTTGTGCAGAAAACTTTCAATGTCATGAATACTGGATTAATAAATCAACGCGGCAATAAACACGCAAATCTATGGAAATGTTTTCAATAGGTACTGTCAAGCACACACGTTAGTACAGATGCAGTGGATAATGTTTAGTTAGGGCCACTACCGGGCTGCATTCCAACTGCAACTTAACTGCCAAATATCGACTTCCCATACGTTCCAATTCTAAGATTAAAAATTTAGTTATAAACAAACAAATAATATATACAATAAATAAATAAAAAGAACTAAAACTAACTTACTCTAATCCTAAAAATCTATATTTACAAGTATCACCTAAGTCATTGCTATTGGGCAGGTTGCCCATAAGGCTGGCTGCGTTTCCTCGTTGTATGGCAACGTTGGCCGAGGAAAGAGCCATCCCTATGGTCACCAGTGGAACGGGCAAGCTTCTTTTTGCATATTCTAATTGCATTCAGAGTGCAGTTGTGCCGACTGCATTTGAACTGCAACTAAAATACTGGCCCTTAACCATCGTATTTTGTCCAAACCACAGAAACAGATTTACGAAGGATAACTTATCCCTATTATGTATATCTTCTAGTTCCACCTAGTCAATTGATGTACTCGACTGTACATCATACAGTCAAGTGGAAAAAATATGTAAGTACTATTTTGAATTATCCATACTAATATTCATCTCAGCCGTAGGACGTCCACTGTTGGACATAAGCCTCCCCCATAGACCTCCAGTTGCTTCGGTTGGCAGCGGCCTGCATCCACCGTGGACCCGCGGCTTTAACCAGCTCATCCGTCCATCTCGTTGGTGGACGTCCCACGCTACGCTTGCCGATCCGCGGCCGCGGCTTTCGGCCCCAACGGCCATCTGCTCTCCGTGCTATGTACCATGCAATACTAATATTATAAATGCGAAAGTGTGTTTGTATGTTTGTCTGCCTTTCACGCCGTAACGCAGCGACGGATCGACGTGATTTTTGGCATAGTGATAGTTTATGGGCCCGAGAGTGACATAGGCTACTTTATATCCCGGAAAAATGCACAGTTCCCGAGGAAACAGCATGCGATAACCGAATACCACGCGAGTGGAGCCGCGGGCAAAAGCTAGTTTAAAAATAAATGTTAACCACGGCTTTGTTTATCATCATCATTCCAGCCTATATACGTCCCACTGCTGGGTACCAGGGTACAGACGGTTACGGTTAACCCAACCGAACGAATCTGTTTTCAACCCCTTCAAATTTGGGTTAACAGTATATTTCGGTTAACAGTTATCATTAAAAAGGTTATCAGAAATATCTGTTAACCGAAACATTTCGGTTAGCATTAACACTAACCCAACCGAATGAATCGGTTTTTACACTAGGAGTTAGCACTCACTCACTCACAAACTTTCATCATCATCATCATCATCATCATCATGTCAGCCGAAAGACGTCCACTGCTGGACATAGGCCTCCCCCAAGGCTCTCCACTCAGACCGGTCTTGTGCTTTTCGCATCCACCGCGATCCCGCGATCTTAGCCAGGTCGTCGCTCCATCTTGTTGGAGGCCTACCGACAGCTCGTCTCCCGGTCCGCGGACGCCATTCGAGAACCTTCTGACCCCATCGGCCATCAGTCCTGCGAGCAATGTGCCCCGCCCACTGCCACTTCAGTTCCGCAATTCTTCGGGCTATGTCAGTAACCTTAGTTCATCATTTCTGATTCTATCCCGCAGAGAAACCCCGAGCATAGCCCTCTCCATAGCCCTTTGAGTGACTTTGAGCTTCCTTATGAAACACCTCCTCCTCCTTATGATTCACAAACTTTCGCATTTATAATATTAGTAGGATTAGTAGGATTTACAATATTAATAGGATAACCGCTTTTTTCTCAAATTAGAACTTCTAATCTTTGCAATTATCTTTGCTTGTTTTTGTTCTGTCATAAAATATGTTTATAAGAAGTTTCCCAAAGTCTTGCACGAAACGGCAACATCGCATACACGTGTAAGAAGAGCCATTCTATTATTCATACAAATAACCGTAACCTGTATCCGTTTATACCGGTTGTCCTTATAAATGGGTTTTCCGAATCCTGCTGGGCACAAGCCTCCTCTCGGAATGAGAGGGCTTGGGCCGTAGTTCCCACGCGGGCCCAGTGCGGATTGGGAACTTCACACACACCACTGAATTGCTTCGCAGGTTTTACAGGTTTCCTCACGATGTTTTCTTTCACCATAAAGCTGGTAAATTTCAAATGTAATTTCGCACATTACGGCTTTATTAGGTCACGATAAAAGGTCTGTAGTATTTCTGAAACGTGTGATCCCTTAGTGTAAGTTTTCGGTTACAAAATACGTCCCGATCGCGTTCGCGTTAAAATCTCAATTTGTATGGAAACACGAGCATCGCAAACGTTCCGCTAGAGGCGCTGTTCGTGTTTCCATACAAATTGAGATGTTAAAGGGTACAGTTCATATTTTGGCACTTGACTGTACCGCGCGTTTGTCGGAATGACGTTAATTTCCCAATTTTATTTTATCTACCGTTAATATCGATTGATTACGGAAATCGTTTCGTCGACGGAACGTGCGCATGCGCGAGCGGGATCAAGGTCGATGGATCGAAGCACGGTATGTTTTAGGCTACGATTACTATTAGGTGGTATTAGGTATTTGCGGGTAATAGGACCTTGTGCAAGGTCCACCCGGATTGCTACCACCATCTTGCTCGCTAATCCTGCCGTGAAGCAGCAGTGCTTGCACTGTTGTGTTTCGGCGTGGAGAGTAAGACAGCCGGCGAAATTACTGGCACTTGAGGTATCCCATCTTAGGCCTCTAGGTTGGCAACGCACCTGCAATACCCCTGGTGTTGCAGATGTTCATGGGCGGTGGTGATCTCTTACCATCAGGAGACCCACTTGCTCGTTTGCCATCCAGTCAAATAAAAAAAAAAGGTATGGGCAGTGCCACCAGAGTTGAGATCACGCACACGGGAACATGACAAGTAATGACAACAGGATTTTGACATTCACTCATTTATTTTATTCATTCGCCTTTTTAACTCCCAACGCTAAGAGAGGTGTTATAAGTTTAACCGCTATGTGTGTCTGTGGTACCGTAGCTCTTAAAGTGGTCGACCGATTTGAATGCAGTTTTTTTATTTGAAAGCAGGTTTTCTAGCGATAGTTCTTAGACATGTTTCATCAAAATGGGTTCAGCCGTTTTCGAGATATTGAACTTTGAAGTGACAAAGTCGGGGATTTTCCAACTGTTTGTTGGTTAGGTTATTAACCTCACGTCTAAACCACAGAACTGAGCCAAGTTTCTTGCGGCGCATTCTTCTCGGCAATGATGGTCTTCTCGAAAGTCTAACTCTCTTTTAGACAGACGCTCCTTCCTTGACATAGCAATTTTAAAGAAAATTATAAATGGGACTGTGTCTGATGCTTACTTGTTGCAGAACATTAACATTACTGTACCTAAATGCAACACGCGAACTTGTCGGCGAACAACTTTCCGCCCTGGCGGGACCAGGACAAAACTTGGTAAATCCCTTCCACTTTATCGTATCCAAAAATCTTTTAACGATCTAGACCTGGAATATCAATTCAAGCTGGACATCAAGCAAAAAATTCTGAACCCATCGCACGCCTCTCAAAATTAGTTACCTTTTTATTTATTAGTTTAATTAGTATAATTACATCAGGTCTTGAAATTTACTTGTTAGTGTATTTCCCCGAACATGATCAATGCTGTTGCATGCCTGTTATTGGTGCATGAGCGGGGGCTATAACTTATAATTTAGATTTATATAATGTTATTTTCCTATTGACAGTGAATTAAACGATGTGTTGCTCTGTAAACAAAGATTTATTTAAATGAGTAACCTATATTCTATAACAAAACTTAACACCTTTTTTGGGTCTGAAACTAAGGGAAACCTACCTGTAAACAAAGAAACGACATTTAACGTTTATTATTCACAGTGTCAATTACTTCTTAAACCTTTTAACAATAATCTTAATAAATTAAATACAGCATTTACGTTTTCGCCATATCATTCTTTTTTATAACCTGTCAAACACTTCGCCTTGACAGCACTGTTTTATAGACTAAGTATACAAACTGCTTCAGCCACAGTACCAACACAATGAGGCGCGGCCAAAGAGGTTGGAGATGTCGCGGCAATATTAACATAAAGAAATATTATAACTATTTCTTTACATCTCCCCCACTAGGGAAGAAATTTTCTAGCAAAATTTCCTTCAATTGTACTCATAACTCTATACTTCGTCTTCTTAATATTCTATTGTAGAGACTGGTATCAATTTTGTGATATGGAAAAGATTTGATTCCATTTTTTTATGGCCTGTATCTATCTTGTATATTGAATTAGAATTTTTTTCTACAATCCTATATGGTCCAATTCTTAGTTCATCCAACTTCCTCCTGTTTAATTTATTGCCATTTTCCACATATACCATGTCCCCTACGTTAAATTCATAGTATTTTCTGTTTTTATCGAACATTATTTTGTTGTGATCATGGGATTTTCTGGTGTTTTCAAGGGCAATTTCCCTGTCTCTAATCCAATCACTGTGTGACTTTTCTTGTCTTAATTCTGTAGGTAAAATTGTGGAATCTGTACCATATAAAAGATAGGCAGGTGAAAAACCGGTAACTGAGTGACAAGTTTCATTATATTTCTTAACACACTCATGAGCTATGGTTGTCCAAGACTTTTTATTTACTTCTTCATTTATCCTGCATCTAATTTTATTGACCAATGTTTGGTTTAACCTTTCATTAAGGCCATTAGAGAATGAAGCATTCACTGCTGTAAATACCATGGTTATCTGTTTATTTTTTAAGAATGATTTAAATTCTTTAGAATTTATTCCTGGGTATTGGTCGGTTAAAATCATACCAATGTCTTCTACTTCCGGTATGCTCATGACCAGTTTCACAAAATCATTGGCACTCTGAGTTTTCGATGTCAAGATGAATGCATATCTAGTAAAGTGATCTACCAAAAGATGCAGATATTTCTTCGTAGATCTTGAACCTCCGAAACCTCCAATTGTGTCTATAGACATTATTTCAAATGGTTTCGTGGCTGGACCTAGATGTGACATAAAGCCAAATTTCTCGTGACCCCTTGATTTGTTCTTAATGCATATTTCACAAGTCCTGCAAACCGTTCTTATGTTTTTTGCCAAGTTTTTGGTCGTAAACAGTGGGCTAATTGTCTTCTGCATCTGTCCAATTCCGATATGACCTAAGTCTTTATGTATTGTTTTTAAAATCTTTATGCTGAATTCTTCCGATATAACTATTTTGTCTTTTTTCTTAACCTTTTTGAAGTAAATCTTGTCCTTTTCTATTAACTTGTTTTTATTTTTTTGTATTTCTTCATTTTCCTTCTGATCCGTTAAAATATCTTCCAGTTTCATAAAGTTTACGATTTTGAGTCTCTCATCTGTGTTTTCATTTGACTCTAATACAGGATTTCTGCTAAGGCAGTCTGCTTCTAAATTCTGTCTTCCTGGTGCATATTTAATTTTAAATTCATATTGTGATAGATAATATATCATGTCCCCTAGTTCTTCGTCAGTTCTTGATTTCAAATTCATGTTTTCTAGCGGCTTATGATCTGAATAAACCGTGAATGTTTTACCTATTAACCAGTATTGCCAATACTTGACCGCTTCTTTAATGGCTAGGCATTCCAAATATATTGCTTTTTTTTTCTTTTGTGTCTCATTAAGTTTTTTTGAAAAGTATGCCACTGGTTTTTCCTTTCCATTGGGCTGTACTTGTTTTAAGATTGCTCCAACACCTTCCAATGAAGCATCAGTGTAAATATTTATTGGTAATTCTTGGTCAAATATCTCTAGGACTGGTTGAGTACATAGCAGGTTCTTTATGGTGTCAAATGCTTTTTGGCATTCTTCTGACCAAACAAATTTTTGGTTTTTCCGTAGTAAGTTATGCAATGGATCAAGTATTATTGCGCTCTTAGGTATATATTCGTGGTAAAAGTTAATTTTTCCTAGGAATTGTCTTATGTTCTTTTGCGTTTTTGGCACTGGGAAATTTTTTATTGAAATCAGGTTGTCTTTTATTGGTCTAACTGAATTGTTCTGTATGATATGACCTAGATATTTTACCGATTCTGAGGCAAATGTGCATTTCGTAAATTTTAGCCTAAAACCTTCTGCCTTGATGGCTTCAAGTAATTGCGTGAGATGTTTTACATGCTCTGCAAAAGTTTTTGAAAATATGAGGATATCATCTATGTAGTTTACAGCGAAATCAGTAAGCTTGTATTTTCTGAGTATATTACTTAAAATCCTCTGGAAAATCGCAGGGGAAGTCTTAAGTCCAAAAGGTAGACAAGTCCACTGGAAATGTCCCTCCTGGGTTACAAATCCTGTTTTACTCCTATCTTCAATTCGCAAAGGTATAGACCAAAATGCAGAGTTGATGTCTAATGTTGTAAAATAAATACAATTTCTGGTCTTCATCATTAAGTCTTCAATTATGGGAAATGGTTGAGCTTGAGGTATTATTATTTTATTTAAGTCTCTGAAGTCTATGCATAGTCTGGATTTTCTGTTATCTTCTTTTTTAAATGCCAGAGTAACCGGTGCGCCAAATGGACTGTATGATTCTTCTATTAGTTTATTATCTAATAATTTTGCAATTTGCTCTTCTATCTCTTTTTTATCTTCTATAGTGCATCTGTACGGTCTTTTACTACAGTATTTATCTACTAATAGGTCTATTCTTGCTTCGTATCCGTGGACAGTGCCAACATCATATTTGTTTCTCGCAAAAACTGATTCATATTTGTTTACTAAATTGTTAATTTCTGATTTTTGACTTTCATCTAAATGGTTTACTTTCATTTCAAAGTCATCTTCTTTAACGTGTTCATTGAAATTAATTGTGGATTTATCCAGAGTTTTAATATTGTGCTCATCTAGGATTTTTCTTTTATACTCCATCTTATCTTCGTTAGAAATTCTTTCGATTTTGTTGGTATTCTCACATTTCAAGTGTAGTTTCTGGGTTATTCTCAAGTCTTCATTTTGTATCAACCTGAATGTTTGTATTAAATCGAGACCTATTAAAAAATCATACTTGAAGTTTTGTTCCTCTATAATATATACATCCACGTTTTTCTCCAAGTCAAAGATTTTTATTTTCAAATTAGTCAAACCACTTGTCTTCTTAACACCATTAATCGTAATTAAGTCTGCTTCATTCAAATTGTTTCCTTTTCCTTTTATTTTCAATAATTTAGAATTAATTAGGGAAACATTTGAGCCTGAATCATAAACTCCATTTATATCTAATATATCATTTACCAGTAGTTTGACTTTTATTAATGGTGTGACTGCTCGTTTTTTTGGTCCGATTCATTCAACTCCGTTTCGATCACAGAGTTATTCACATGTTTAATGAAATTTTTCTTTGCGTTATCCCCTTCTTTTGTTCTAAACCAGCAAAGAGCTTCAGGGTGATAACGACCAGCTTTATTTATTTTCTCACAAATTTTACATGGACTTTTTTCTTCATTTTTATCGTTTGTTCTTGGTAAATTTCCTTCTCCAAATCTCTTTTTAAACAGTAAATTTTTCTTATTTACCATATGTTCATACTTGCTTAGCTCGTTAAACAAATCCACTGTATCTCTAAGTGTTTCTCGATCAATTCTATTCAGAATGAATTCTGGCAAACCAGCCGCAATAAGATCTATCAAAGTACCTGTATCAATCGATCTTCTCATATCCAACAGCAATTTTTCTTTTCGTATGGCATAATCCAACAATAAACCATCTTTATATTTGAATAGCAGTGCATATGTTACCGGGCTCCATCCTTTATTTGCGAATGACTCACAAAATTTGCTCTTCCATATTGACCACTCCGAGTTAATAGTCAATTTGATAATCATGGAACTGTACCAATCTACACAACTTTTGTCCATAAACAGCCGGAGTAATTCAATTTTTTTCTCGTCTGTTGTCACATCAAAGCGGATGCACTCTTTTTCAAAAATATCAATCCATTGTTTTGCATTTGGGTTTTTGCTTGTAAACTTTTCAATTACGAACTTTTCTGCAATATATTTCAAGTTTTGCTGTTTCGGTTCCTGTGTGTTTTCTAATAATTTTTCAAACAACCTTTCTAATGAATCCAAGTCTTTTGCACTAGCAGCTTTAGGTTTTTCTGGGTCAATTTCTTCTAAAAACTGATCCCCAAATTGCAAATTACCGTCTTCATCCATGTAATTTTTTTCCATTTCTTCTGTTAGTGTAATCCAAACCCTTCGAGTTTGATATCTTTTTGTTAAACTGTTTTTCACTTTACTGTAGGCCGGTGTTTTTAGTATATCTTTGTGATGACTAGCTGCTTGTAGTGTTTCTGGTATAGCATACACTTTCTCGTCGCTCGTTGTTATTGAGGTTATGGCCAGTATATTAGATTTCCCATCACTTCCCGGTAACACCGTAAATTCGAAACGCAGTTTCTCCATTTCTCATTGACATCAATAAACAAAAATGTCGTTTTATAATGTTATTTTCCTATTGACAGTGAATTAAACGATGTGTTGCTCTGTAAACAAAGATTTATTTAAATGAGTAACCTATATTCTATAACAAAACTTAACACCTTTTTTGGGTCTGAAACTAAGGGAAACCTACCTGTAAACAAAGAAACGACATTTAACGTTTATTATTCACAGTGTCAATTACTTCTTAAACCTTTTAACAATAATCTTAATAAATTAAATACAGCATTTACGTTTTCGCCATATCATTCTTTTTTATAACCTGTCAAACACTTCGCCTTGACAGCACTGTTTTATAGACTAAGTATACAAACTGCTTCAGCCACAGTACCAACACAATGAGGCGCGGCCAAAGAGGTTGGAGATGTCGCGGCAATATTAACATAAAGAAATATTATAACTATTTCTTTACATTTATTTAAATGTCTTGTTCATGTACTGTTGGCATGTCTAATAAATAAATAAATAAATAAAGCGCTGGTAATTTTTGAGCAGGAGTAGGTTTCCTCATATTTATGTTGTGGCTGCACGACTTACAATTCATACACTTATTTTCCAAGCTATAAATTTAAATAAATAGCCGCGAATCAAAGAAGCATCTTAAATTGGCTCATAACATAAAATAACTACAGATTATGGGCATTTGGCGTTGCAAAGTAAGTCAACGTGAAGACAGTTCTGCAGGGCTACTACGAAACTCGAAGTTCGTGTCGTGCGGTCCCTCTGATACTTATACTATTTAATACGAGAGCGAAAGGGATGGTACGATACGAACTTCGAGTTTCAATTTTCGTAAGCCCTGCTGATATGCAATAAATCAAACAACTTGCTTCTTTACTCCGTGCCATACGATATACCAAAACCTATAGTGGCCTAGTCGGCCTCTTAAGCAGAGGATCGTGAGTTTGAACTAGAGTCTACTCGTGACCACGGCAACTGCAACGATGCCGAAACGTCGAGGTAAATATTACTTGTGTATTAGCGTGATAATCACGAAAGTTTAAAATGTTATAAAATATTCTTTCTTTATTTCTCCGGTAGAAACGCGGCATCCCAAAGGGCCATTAAAGGCGTCCTAATCCTTATTAGTTTTGGTCTACTAAACCTGAAACTGTGTCTCGGTTAAGTTAACCGCAGCCCTGTTAACCATAACCCTGGCCTGCTCTTAACCGAGTTACGGACTAATAGGCCTGCGTGAGGCCACCGGTTTGAGTCCCGCACAGTGTTGTCACATCTACTAACTTTTTGGTAGATCTACCTATTTCGCCTCCGTTTTACCTATCCACCCTTGGCCTCAAATCTACCTATTTTTCAAAATATTACTATTGTAAACAATTTTCCACGCGTGTAATGAAATGTTACTTACTTACTATCGAATTTGACTTATCTTGTTGACATAATATATTATATAACGGATATGCGAATGAAAAGATCCCACGACTCTCAAGTAGAGGTTCGTGGGTTCAAACCCCGGCTCGCACCTCTGTGTTTTTCGAAATTGGCAGGTAATCTTATAAGGTTAGAGATACCTAGCAGTCAATTTCTTTTGAGTAAATTTAATTCAATTTGATTTGTAATCTAATTCAATTCAATTTGTAATTAAATTCAATTTAATATGTTAATTTAATTCAATTTAATTTGTTATTTAATTCAATTTAATTTCTAATTTAATTCAATTTCATTTGTCATTTAATTCAAATTAATTTGTATTTTAATTCAATTTAATTTATTTCGATTTTATTTAATCATGGATTTGTTCTATTATTTATTGTTGAATATGACCATTTACCTATGGACTTACGTCTGAAATAAATTTCATTTCATTTTCTTTTTTTTTCATTTCATGGCCCAGCACACGGACGTTCACACAATAATTAAATTTTCCACAATACACTTAAATAGGATGTAATCTACTAAACAGTACTTAAGATAGCGGGCAGTGAGGCGGACAGCGGAGCGACAAGCGTGTTCAGTGGCCACGTGGCAACACGAACAATGAATACAGAACCTAAAAAAAAGTTCAAAGCCCTTCGACACTGTCATTTCAAAGTTTAATATCTCATAAATGGCTAAACTGATTTTAATGAAACTGCAGAAAAACAACATCAAAGTCTATCCGCTTGAGATGGTCTATCCGAAAGCGCTGGTAGTTTGAAAAAATGACATGTAAAGGAGCCAACTGAATAATGATTTGGATTTGAGAGCTACGTTGCCGCAGACAGATGACGGTTTCTTTCTTTGACATTGGCTGCAATCTTATTATAACACCCACACTTTTTTGCGACGGGGATTAAATAAACTTACCAGCAAAAAGTTTGAAACCCCCGACTACGTCACTTCATAGTTCAATATCTGAAAAACGGCTAAACCAATTTCGATAAAACTTATCTCAGAACCATTGCTAGAAATCTTGTTTCAAACAAAAGAAAACGCAGTCAAATCGGTCCACCTGTTTAAGAGCTACGGTGCTACAGACAGACACACATAGCAGTTAAACTTATAACAACACCCCTAGCAACTAGTCCTTCCTTCTTTCTGTTAAAAAGGTTGCCTGGAAGAGATCGCTCTTAAGCGATAATACCGCCTATTGCTTACCTTGTAATTTATTTCTCTGTGTATCTGTGTTCCGTATCTCTTACTATGTCTGATGTATAATAAAGAGTCTTTGTATTGTAAAGTACAATTCAATAGAATCTGACAATTTTCTACACATTTAACACACCCTAACGTGGGCACACTTGATTATATATGTCCCTGTTTTTGCAATTATCATCCAAAAGGAATCAAAAAAGAATAATAGTCACATCAAAAAGCCTTAGGCAGCCCGGTGTTCATATTAGTAGGCTGGAAGTGTCTACAGGATTGTCAGATTCTATTGAATTGGAGTATATTGTATTGCACCCCTCTTTTTCCATCAGGGGTAAAAATCGCCCGTCGCGCCGCTCGCGCTCGTGTCTAACTCACACTCCTAAGCACAGCACGCTTGGATTCTCTCAACATACGAGTATCCAAATGCCCATTTTCATGCAGCAAACATCGGAAGCACAGTTTAGTATGCGGCACCACGCGTCAGAACGCACACATTTTTACTATGCAAGTATGCATGTTACCGCAAAGGTCTGAGTTTGAACTAATGACGAGTCTTTGCATAGCTTAAAGAACCTTTTCCACCAGAGATGTGTGAGGATGTGTTGCGAGGAATATGTTTTTCATCAACCTATACAGGGTGAAATCTAATACGTGGTGTACAAAATTTGTTTCGTGCTCATTTAATGCTGGGTAATATAATGCATAAATTTTCTTGAAATAAGTCCGTTGAAATTTGCACTTTCCATACATTGTTCATGATTTCTTATTTCAATAATGTATAGAAACCACATTTTTTTTCAGACTTATTTCAAGAAAAGAGTGAATGCATTATATTACCCAGCATTAACTGAGCACGAAACACTAATTTTGTATCACGTATTAGATTTCACCCTATATACACGCCCCGGTGCGTACCTTCGTTCGGTGTTTCTAGTTTCCTTTGTTTTACTTTTATCTCATTTTATTTTCTTAATATTGTTACTAACCTTAGCTTATTAAGATTATTGTTACTAACTAATTGGGCGTTTAAAAAAAAGTGTCACACTTTCCTTTTTTTTTTCGAAAAACATGGTTTTTCCTACTCAGAATCAAGAGCAGCATCGATTCCGATCGTTTAAAGAAATGTCCTAATTTTTTCGTACAATTTTATGAGTCAGTTTTGTCACGCCCATACTGAGTGTATGAAAAAAAACGTCGCAAAACTGTCACTTTTTTTGGGGACATTTTTTTGAACTATCGGAATCGATTGTGCTGTTGATTTTGACTTGGGCGGCAGACGTGAGATTGCCTTCGGAATCCAAAAGCTTAATGGTTACTTGACCTGAAATGTATATTTCAGAATTATTATTATTTTTATTTATGGCGGTGGAAGCATTTTACACTTCCACTGAACGTAAATATAGTTAGTGTTTAGTTTTGTAACTAAGGGACCCATGCATCCCTGTATTATTATTATTATTTGTAATTTTTTCTTTACTTGTATACTGTAG
The DNA here is from genome assembly GCA_037349165.1 of Choristoneura rosaceana. Taxonomy (NCBI): domain Eukaryota; kingdom Metazoa; phylum Arthropoda; class Insecta; order Lepidoptera; family Tortricidae; genus Choristoneura; species Choristoneura rosaceana. Next base: position 13,689,675 of record JAZBNJ010000010.1, read on the forward strand.
TTTTTAAGTCTTTTATTTTTAATTATTTTATTATGAAAAAATGACTTTCTGCCAAGTTTCTTGCGGCGCATTCTTCTTGGCAATGATGGTCTTTCCGAAAGCGCTGATGGTTTAAAAAATGACGTGTAAAAGTGCCCATTGCGGCCTATTTACTGAGTAAATGATTTGAATTTTGAATTTGAATTTGAATCGTGAGATATGGTAACCCTAGTGACAATAGACGCCTCGGTATGTCATTATTCACATCACTCCCGGAGGCTTGCGCATGATTCATTTATTTGCTTCATTTCCACCATACATTATTTAAATAGCTCTCTACGTGATGCGCGCACGCAAGTTATAGTCAGATTCCTTAGTAACTGACAACTAAGTAATATACAAATGTTAGTTAAGATTTATATAAGACTTTCTCAAAAAGTTGTTCATTTTCAGCTTTGAGTATTTTTCTAGATAAATTCTCAAAAATTTTTAGTTCTTCACTAATTAAAAAAAAAATCCTGAAGTTATTTCAACACAAAAAACCGGCTAAGAGCGTGTCGGACACGCCCAAGATAGGGTTCCGTAGCCATTACGAAAAAATCAAGTAATACGAGTTTTCTAAGGATTTCGTACTGCTATTTAGGTACCTACTCTTAAACTACTAATAATTCACAAGCAATCTTAGCCGCTATAATTTTCTCTCGTAAATTTGACATATTTACTACCTTTCAGAATTTTTCAAACTTTTGGAAGGGGGGAACACTCGATTTTAATGAAAATTTGCACTTTAAAGTTTAATATTTCGCAAACAGATCACTGAATAGAAAAATCGTCTTTGCGGCCCCCCAATTGTTTTAAAAGAACTATACCACGCACTATAGGGTTAGTGGAGAAAAAAATCACCCCCACTTTACGTCTATGAGAGGTACCCTAAAAAAATGTTTTGTTTTTTTTTTCCACTTTGTCGGCGTGACTGATATTTGTATTCTCAAACCAAATTACAGATTTCTAGTACTAAGCCGCGGACAGACAACTAGACAGACAGATGGACAGACACGGCGAAACTAAGGGTTCCTAGTTGACCATGGAACCCTAATAAGTAATTTTTGTTTAAATATATACAAAACCTTGCAGTAAAGGTGATAAAAATATCCAATAGAAATTTTCGATGTAGTTATAAAATAACGATTCTTTCCTCACAAGATCGTGACGTTTTCCAAAGGTCAAGAAATTTTGGATTAGTCTTTGTTTTTAGAGAGAGAGAGAGAGAGAGAGAGAAACATTTATTTATACATTATTCGATACACATAAAAATACATTAGATGGAAAGAGTTAAAAACAACATCGAACAGTCTGGTTTGGATGTTTTGCAGTTTATATTTTATGATCTCATCCTTGTCAATTTCCTAGCAGGACAAGTTTTTGGAAAATACTCTTATATAATATAATACTAATTAATATTATAAATATGCAAATGTCAGTTTGTTGTTTATAGGCTTACACGAGATTCTGACGAAGCTTGTTTTAGATTATGATTTGTATTTAAGTTTGTAAGTCTGTCTGTTTGTTACTTCATCACGTCTAAACCACTGAACCGATTTAAATGAAATTCGGTATACAGCGTGTATTTTGGATACTACCTCAAACTTTAAGGGGCAGTTAGTGAAGGCCCTAATATTCACATGTTACTATGTTTTAGTAAAAATTTACTTATTATTTTCCTTACAAAATTAATTAGCACGCAATGTCTACGCGATACTACTTTGTTTTTATTCAAAACGCCGCACTTGTTGACGTGACAGCTGTCACAAAACGCCTCTTTTTCGTATCAAATTATTGTACGCATTACATTGCTGCTAGAAAATATTTCAAAAATTAATTACGCTCTGGTACTTAATTCTAAATTAACAATTTGTTTTGATATCGTTTCATAGCACTTAAATCTTCGTCTGGTTACAGTTTGAGGTAGTATCAAAAATACACGCTGTTTATTTAGATAGTTTGAATTCCAAAGAAGGACATAGGATTTTATTCCGGAAAATTGCATGGTTTCCGCGGGATAGTGATATACAAATTTGGCGCAGACGGAGTCGCTGGTAACGGATAGTTAAAATTAAAAGATTGTTGTTTGTCCCAGAAGCGTGACATTTTGTTATGAAATAGGTTAGCTTTTATATCATCCATACTAATATTATAAATGCGAAGATGTGTGTGTTTGTGTTTGTATATTATATGTTTGTCCGTCTTTCACCGTCGAAATGGAGCGACGGATCGACGCGATTTTTTGTACAGAAATAGTTTATGGGCCAGAGAGTGGCATAGACTACTTTTATCCCAGAAAAATGCAGTTCCCGAGGGAACAGCGCGTGATAACCGAATTCCACGCGGGCGGAGCCGCGGGCAAAAGCTAGTATTTATATATATTATACAAGAATTGCTCGTTTGAAGGTATTAGATAGATATTCAGATACTGTCCTTTTTATTACTATGGAAATAGTGTAAAATGGCAAAAACGGAACCATTATTGTTTCGCCATGTCTGTCTGTCTGTCCGTCTGTCCGCGGCTTCGCTCAGGGGCTATCAATGCTAGAAAGCTATAATTTTGCACGAATATATATGTAAACTATGACGACAAAATGGTACAACAAAAAATTAAAAAAAAATTTTTAGGGTCCTCCCATGGACGTAAAGTGGGGGTTATTTTGTTTTTCTCGTCCAACCTTATACTGTAGGGCGTAGGGTGTCGTTGGATAAGTCTTTCAAAATCATTACAAGGTTCCTAAAACGATTTTCCGATATAGTAATTTATTTGCAAACTTTAAAGTGAAAATTTCCATTAAAATCGAGGGTCCCCACCCCTCTAAAATCTAAACCGGTTTTCCTTTTTTTTCTTTCTCTTTAATTTGTAAAATGTCACGAATAAATGTTTTTCTTTCTTTCTTTCTTTGAGGCAATATCTCCAGTCTTCACTTCCATTATAAACCCTCATAAATGTTACAAACGTATATCCTTTAATAACGTTTGATAATTATACATAGACGACTACCGCAGCCAGTTTCCTTGTACGCACAATTGTACCCTCGTATCACAATAAAATGATTAATTAACTAAATAAGAGCACTGCAAAGCGCTCCACTCGTAATGTTTGGTCAATATACACACATACCGACATCAAACAATTATACAGCAATCCATTAATAGAGGTGGGGTCATTATCAAACAATGCGTCTTTAGGTCACTACTTGTACTCAAAAAAGGCTGTTTATTGTGATTTGGATCAACCTAGGTACATGTGTAATTTATGAGAAGTTTCCCTGCCGGCCGCGCGGCCGCGTTAGGTATTCGTGTGGGATATTGCTGTCTTTATCGCTCGTGACATAAGCGCTCGCAGCCGTCCCCCCCATGCACATCCCCTCCCGCTTCTCCGCTTCCCGCTAATGTATATCGAGATAGCTGTCGAGATGGCTTTCAAGATTCGTTGTCCTCATATTAAACGAAAAGTGCCTGTGTTCCTGTGCTATACAGGAATAATGATATTTTACAATCAATATCTTCATTATATTTTCTATGCCTGTGATTTTTTCGATTTTTGTAAAAATGCTTTAATACTCGTAGTCTGTAATTCTCGTGCAAAGTTGACATCTCTTTTTGTAGACTTTTGAGCTCTCAAGCGAGTATAGTTTTGCTAGTTTAGACGCTCGGCTATAAGCGAGTGTTTGCGTGCGACGGGCGATTACTCGCTGCACTAGCTCAGCCGGGGGGCTATTCGCCAATGACCTATACGATGTACAGTCGAGGTCGAATATAGTTAGTGTTTAATTTTGTAACTAAGGGACCCCATACATCCCTGTATTATTATTTAATTTTTTTTGTTGTAATTTTTGTTAAATTGTTTACTGTAGTTTTTAAGTATTTTATTTATAATTTTTTTATTTTGAAAAAATGACTTTCTGCCAAGTTTCTTGCGGCGCATTCTTCTTGGCAATGATGGTCTTTCCGAAAGCGCTGGTAGTTTAAAAAAAATGACGTGTAAAAGTGCCCATTGCGGCCTATTTACTGAATAAATGATTTGAATTTAAATTTGAAAATTCATTTTCACCACACTAGCTAGTTTGAACTCACTGTATTCTTTTCTGAAATAATTAATTTTTTGCATCCAAATTTTTCTTGTCATTCTTTTTAAAATATTCCTTTTTTTCTTCCGTCTCTTCAAAATTGCCACTGCCACTACACTAAACACACGCTTTTATAAAATACATCATCATCGTCATCCGAACTTGACAACAAAGATAGTTCGTATGATTGTTATAAATTCATTGTATATACGTGCACTCGCATCCACTTTGAAAGGTAGAATGATCGCTCTGATCGCCAAGCAGGCTTCGGCGAGTACCGTTGAGCTAGTTTTATAGTCGATAGCTTATCGCTGCGGTCAACTAGTAAACAGTGGTCCCACCGCCAGCTATCGGCGAGCTCGGCGGTCAACTAGTAAAATTCTGTACTAGAAACAGTACCCCTAGTGTATTTTTTCTGTCACAAAATACGTCTCGATCGCGTTCGCGTTAAAATCTCAATTTGTATGGAAACACGAACAGCGCCGCCAGCGGCACGTTTGCGCAACTACTTTTGCGAGTGTAAGTTTGCTTGTCAAATTAACGAAAACTATGTCGTCCGCGTATCGTAACGTTAACGTAAACCCGATCGACTCGACTAAACAAAACGAATGGGGATGCCAGATAATTCAGGTTTGGCAGGTTTTCCCCGAATTTTAGTATGTCCTCCCGACTCCCAACAAACTCAAAAAAATCTTGTTAAACAGCTTCATTTTATAAAACAATAATTATAAATTTCAAGTGTTTGCACCGAATGACACCAAATCCCTTTTCTTAGCAAGTACTTCACTCAGTAACAGCCGCGATGCAAAGAATTTTAAAAAATCACGGCTATTTTTTTTTACTTTTTACTTAGTGTTTTCCTGGCTGTAGTAAATGCTTTGATGAATTAACTACTACTAACAGTTATAATTCATCAGAGTAAATAAAAAAAAAATACTTTATTTAAGAATTATTTGATCTATAGCGGGTAAAAGGCCGCCTATTGCTTACCGTGTAATTTTTTCTCTGTGTATTTGTTTTCTGTATCACTTACTATTTCTGGTGTACAATAAAGAGTCTTTGTATTGTATTGTATTGTAAATGGTAAAAAGGGACAAAAAAATGTAATATGTGTATGTTTAAAGGCACACATACACTGTCTCATGTGTTCGTGTGTGAGCACACAGCGTCAGAGTCACCTGAGCCATGGGCGAGTGTAGAGACTGTGCAGTTTGCTCATGTGGGCATTGCCGAGCCGTGATACGAATAAAGAACCCTTAGCTTCTACATATATATATATATATATATATATATATATATAAAAACAGTAACACGAAATTACAGTTACGGTACCAAGAAAACCGTTTTCTAATTTTTTGTTCATTTATGTAAGCATTAGCTGTTGTCCGCGACTCCGTCTGCGTAGAATCAATTAAGCATCATCCCGCGGAAATCATACAATTTTCGACATAAAATTTATCCCATGTTCTTTTCCGGGACTCAAACTATTTGTATTCCGAATTACATCTTAATCGGTTCACCGGTTTAGACGTGACGAGGTAACAAACAAACCGACTTACAATCTTTCGCATTTATAATATTGGTGGGATTTCTCTCGGCAGCAGACAAAATGTTAAGTGATTTGTTACTTATACGTTTTATTTGAATTTATTATTGTTTCTCCCGTCCAAAGTACCAAAATCCCAATAAATCTTAATTTTTATAAATAATAGGGTCATTCGATCTGGCAACCCTACCTAACTATTAAACTAATGTCAGACTGACACCGCCTAATTTACATTGGAAAAACTTAATGTAAAACTTAAATATTATTATGTGATTTATTCTGATCAGATATTTAGCACTGAATACGAAAGTGAACCAAAGTTATGTAAAGCCGCCAAAGTAAGGCTCGTGTGAGCACCGGAATTCCTCATTTTTCTTTACGCGGCAGACGTGGACAGTACAGGTTATAGTGTAGCTGGAGGCTTGTGATATCATGGACATTATTCCGCACCAAAGTGCCCATACTCCAGGAGTTTGGCATCACGCAGCGTCTGCCCTATCCGACCATAGTATAGTATACAGTCGCACATACTGCAGTAAGTACTTAGAACACGTCTTCAGGCGGGATGGAGACTCCATAGAACAGCTGGTCTTGCAGAGAAGAGTTTCCAAGGAATCTATGCGCAGGACTAACCAAGTGGAGGCCACTGTAGAAAATCAAAAACACTATGGGCTTGGACTTTATTAGACATTTTATATATTTAGATATCATGTCACAACAGTTACTGTCAAGTGAGAAGTAAGTAAACATTGTATGGAGGAACAAATTCAATCATGGCCCAGGGTGGAACCTTTTAATAAACAATTTCACTATGATTTCTTTGACAGTTAATGGCGGCCTTAGGGGATGGCGAACAGAGCTATTGCCTGGGGCCTCGCACTTGCAGGACCACACACAACAACTCAAGCAAATTTAAAAAATAGATTTTTTTAACCATATTTTCGCATTGCACGGAGGACAAAAGGCCTCGTATACCTGCTGCCTGGAGCCTCGCAATGGGCAAGGCTGTTGCTGAAGAGATGTTACTGAATATCTACATTTTCATGATACTTAGATTAAAATTTGTTTGAAATCTTGCCTTCTTTGTTTTATTTACATTCCATGTCTATAAAAAAGTTACATTGACTGGGACAGCATTTCCAGAGCGATTCACCTTAGGGATCTTTAAAACTCGAGCCTATCAGTCTCTAAGGACTGACAATGCACCTGTGATATAGGTAGGTAGTGCCACCAGTATTGAGGTCATACACAAGAATATGTTGCCTATGTAAAGACATCAGATTTCATTTTATTTTTCGATTTTCCCATGTATGAAATGTGATTTGGTGCTAGATGATAGAAACAATTTCAACTACAGAATAACAGTTAACTTGAATAATTATTTACTTACATACTTTATTATAGACTACCTGGGCCCAATTGCATAATAAAGTACAAGCTAATAATATAAGTGAATTTCAATACAAAATCACTAATACTATTAGCTTGTATTTTATTATGCAATTGGGCCCTGATTAGTTTTATTGGCTACTTTTTATCCCCAATGTGATATTCCCATGGTGAAGGGATTAAATCTTAAAATTTCAATCACTGAACATGAAATTTATTTAATATATATATATTTATTTATCTTTTCAAAAATAATTTATTTTAGATAAAAATATCCTAAATAAAATATCAAATAAATAAATATCATGGGACACTTGACACCAATTGACCTAGTCCCAAACTAAGCAAAGCTTGTACGGTCGGTTCCCTAACTTATGTATCCACTTTTTCATACTAGTTGTATAGAAAAGTGGATACCTATGTTAGGGCACTGACTGTACTACTGATACTAGGCAATGGATATACATACTTATAAAAAGATAAATACATACTTAAATACATATTGAATATCCAAGACCTGAGAACAAACATTTGTATTATTCATACAAATATCTGCCCTGGCCGGGATTTGAACCCGGAACCTCAAGCTTCATAGTCAGGTTCTCTAACCACTCGGCCATCCAGTCGTCAAAAATAAATACCATAACACCTTAAAATTAAGACCAGAGATATGGCTGCTGCTGGCTGTTTCACCCAGGTGAAGCATGGGTATTCACAATTCCATGAAATGGGAAAAAAAATATCCAAGATATTAGTAAACCTATTCTGCTATATAATATTCCGAGAAATGACTGTTATTCAAAGAGATATATGCAAAGTGATAATTATGCAAAAATATCATTCGGCTAAAAAAAATTATGAGATAACTGTTATGCCAAGTGTAATTCGAAGAATCGATATTATGCAAGATCGCTATTTAAAATCATTATTATATCAGACTGAGAGTTACTCCTTGTTATTTTACTCTACTACTACTACTATTCTACCTATCTTTAACAAGTTCAGGCACAAAATAGTCTTAAGGTGAAATGCAATTAAAAACTAATATTATAAATGCGAAAGTAACTCTGTCTGTCTGTTATCTGTTATTCACGTCAAAACCACTGGACCAATTTTGATGAAATTTGGTTTATAGGTAGTTTGAACCCCAAGGATCAACATAGGATACCTTTTATTCCAGTAGACGGCGCCACCGTGCGATAACCTATGTCCGCGTAGACGAAGTCGCGGGCATAAGCTAGTATTTAATAAAGAAAATATGATAACCTTCAGCAGTTTAATAAGTTCCTGTTATCTTACATGACAGATATTTATGATGCTGTTTTTTTTAGTTCATATACCTACAGACATGAATACATAATAATATTATGAGTTTAAGTCTGTAAAATTTTTAAATAGATAATTATTAAAATTGCTGTATTATTATTATTCCATTTAAACTGCCAAGTTATGGTTGCAAGTACAACAATCAGTGTCACAAACTTATAATAAGTTCCTTTACTAATACTTTAATACAAGTATTCAGATTATTTCCTACTTATTCCATCATTTTCACCACTTGTAAAGAAACAAGTGCAAAAAAAAAATACTTTAATTGTACAAAAAACTAAGTAAGTACTTACTGCAAATAAGTGTTGGCCTAGTGCAAATTAATAATTTCACACAAAACATTGATTTTCTTCGAGTTGAGCTATGTGCAGCTTTGAGGGGTAAATAAAAAAAAAGTAAGATTTTAAAGAAACTTGAAAGGCACTAAATCAGTTTTTATTACACTTATCAAATTTAAGTTTTTGTCAGAAATGTAATCCATACTTAAATTATAAATGCGAAAGTGTATCTGTCTGTTTGTAAACTCTTTACGCTTAAACTATTATTAGTTTAATATAGTTAGAGTCCGGAGAATTAGATTTTTATCCAGGAAAATACATGTTACCCACGTGAGAGTCATAAACAAATTCAGATAAAATTGTGGGTGAAAACTAGTTAAAAACAAACTACCTTAACTAATTTCAAACAAATAAACTGAAGAAGTGTGAAAATTAGACTTACAGATTTTTAAAACAACTTTTGTGTAAAGTAAGTAACTTCAAAACCTAAAGCTTGTAAAAAAACAATAAAAAACAAATTTGTGCACGCACACCAATATATTCTTTCTGCTTTAGGCAATTGTATATTAACAAGGATAATTTGTACAATGAGATTAGAAGTTGAGCACAGCGCAGACATTTCATGTAACTTTGTAAATAGAATATAACACACATGAAAGGATGTGAAGAACAGATAGCAACTACAAACTGAAAGATACTGGATAGGCAGCCCTGCCCTTAGGTAGACCAGTAATGTCAGGAACATTGTTTTCTTTTACAATCTTCATTCAACAGTTGGACCCCTTCTGTTTTTGGTGATGTTCCACTTCGTCTCCTCCTAAGAAAATATCAATTGACAATATTAGATTATAGGCAGTCACTGAGTCTATAATTTTTGTAGGTAGCATTACTTGATTACATTCTTGAATTGCAATTAGTCTGTCAAAAATAATGGTTATATGAGGGAAGCAAGTTCATAATTATGCGAAAGTGCCTGTCTATCGGTCTGTTCCTGCTGAACCAATATAAATGAAACTTTGTATATAGATAATACCTTATGCCGAGCGGGTGCCCTGGCCCGGAGCACACAACTTGGGGCCCTTTTGTAAATTAAAGAAAGTTTCTCAGTTTTTTGGCCTTTAGGGTGTCCCATCGGCTGGGGTGCATTGATGGGCACAGGTCCCATGTGCCCTTATGGTAGAGACAGAGACAGGATTTGAAAAGAGGGAAGAGCAAAGAATAGCTTTTAGCATGGAGCAATAAACAAATTCAAGGTAGACCAAGTCGCAGGCAACGGACAACATTATGTACATTTATATTACTATCTTTTCAAGAGATAAAGAACCGTTTTTTGAAATCTGTTTATCAACAAAACATAGTGTGTAAAATTGAGATATTATTGAATTCTCGAGAACTATTATTAGCATTAGTCGCAATATTTAGTTTTAAGCCAGATATGAAACTGGAAAATATGAAAAAAAAAATGTATTAACACAGTGCGAGTGCGATTGGTAAATAAACAAAATTCTTACCTAGGTACCAGTCAAAGCTGCGAACATTGGTCCCAGCCTCACCCAACAAGCTGTTGGAGGAAACTTTCATTTCTACAATTTCGACATCCTAAATCTTCAGCTTGTGGTAAGACTTTATTCGTAGGGTAAGGCACAGCATTGTAAAAACATTGATCATCTTCAATTCAATGACTTCGTCCTTTAGGAAAAGGTCGTATTTACGCATCATTATCACACTTTCTGCGGCCCGTCGTTGATGTTTTTCTACGTACAATTAGAAGTAAATTTCACTTTACTTTTAGTTATTTTAGTTTTATTAATTAGAGCAGCTGATCTTGTTACGTACAATGGCGTCCATCTTTAATTTACGTTAACTGTCACGTCGATCGAGCATCGAGCACACGCAAACTATAACGTGAGTGAAGGAAATAGCGAATGTTACTTTTAAAATTCGTACGAATGAGACTATCGATCGCTCACCACGCCAAAAGTTGCGTTCAGAAAATGATCGACGGAATTATGTACGTCAACTTAGAGCTACCTCTAGCTGCTTCAAGTTGTTTTGGCAAATGAGCACCATTCATTATTTTATAGGCTTTTCGCTATTACCTATTTTTCTGTTTTTTTTTTATTTATTCTGTGGCTTTTTAACTAATGGGTTCCAAACTCTCTGCTCTGAATTGAAATTTCGATTGTGATCTTAATTCTTGTTTTTAATTTTAAATTATAATAACTTGAATTGTTGAATTGTAATTTTTCGCGCTCATTTTCTAAATTTTTTTACCATACAATGGCAACACCTGCTAGACACTAACAAAATTGTCCTCCAATGGACAGCGCCATATTATTCTAAAAAAAAAAACCGTACCCACCCCAGTATGGTCTATTGCCCACCCAAGGATCTTGGGGTACCGATTCAAAATTCTATAATAATGATACATTCATACAAAAATCCAGGCTAGCGAAACTGAAGTGGCAGTGGGCGGGGCACATTGCACGCAGGACTGATGGCCGATGGGGTCACAAGCAGGGATGTTACGGATATGGAATTTCGGATATGGATACGGATACGGATATTGGAATTTTTTTATATCAGTTTAGGTTTCGGTTTCGGATATGGATATGAAATTATTTCAGATTATCCGGTAGTTTCAGATAGTTTCGGTTACGGATATTAGATTCTTATGGAATTTCAAAAGTAACATACAAATCCATACTAATATAATAAATGCGAAAGTGTGTTTGTATGTTTATGTGTTTGTGTGTATGTATGTTTGTCCCTCTTTCACGCCGTAACGGAGCGACGGATCGTCGTGATTTTTGGCATAGAGATAGTTTATGGGCCCGAGAGTGCCATAGGCTACTTTTTATCCCGGAAAAATGCATAGTTCCCGAGGGAACAGCGCGCGATAACCGAATTCCACGCGGGCGAAGCCGCAGGCGAAAGCTAGTAGATAATAAAATGGTTTTATTTATAAGTATAGAGGTCACCACTTGGTAGGTACTACAATCAGCCTATGACTTCGATTTACGAATTTCGTGGCAGCTTTGCAGGGCCGGTATTTACATGTCGGTAAAAACATGCCGGTAAAGACTGTCACCCACGCGCGCGGCGTGTGACACGGCCGATCAAAAACAACTTGTCGTAACGTGTCTCATTTAGATTCCGCCACTATCCGAAATTATCCGTTTCGGTTACGGTTACGGATACGGATATTTTTTTTATTTCGGATATCCGGTAGTTTCGGTTACGGATATGGATATCCTTAACATCCCTAGTCAGAAGGTTCTCGAATGCCGTCCGCCGAGCCGAGCCGCCGAGCTGTTGGTAGGCCTCCAACAAGATGGAGCGACGACCTGGCTAAGATCGTGGGATGGTGGATGCGAAAAGCACAAGACCGGTCTGAGTGGAGAGCCTTGGGGGAGGCCTATGTCCAGCAGTGGACGTCTTTCGGCTGACATGATGATGATGATGAATACTACACGTACAGATTTTTTTTACATATTAAAATAATCTTCCCGTTGTAACTGCGCAGTTGAACACTTTATACCTAGTTACCGTGGGAAAATTTGACTTCCAATTCCAAAGGACACAAAAACACGACTTTGATTATCGGAACTTTTGATTGTCCAATCTATTCTCGGTCTCACTCAATTACTTCGGATAACCGAGGTATGTGCTAACTTGACGCACATTGCTTTTACATGAAAAATGAAATCCTACAGCGTGTGTGTACTTGTGGTTGTGTGAGCGTGTGTATATGTATTGTGTTCAGGAATGGTGTTTCCCTTGTGTAAGATCGTTGTGAAAGGAAAGTTAAATAAATTATTACAGATAAATGTCTTGTCCCTATTCTCCACATCACCTTTTTCACAGAATATGACGCTAGTCAGAAAGCAATTGACAACTTTACTTTAACGTTTGCGTCAGCGAGCTCCTCGCAAACTATTGCGAACGTGAAAATCGGTACTCACCAAAGAGAGTACTTACACTCGCCTCAAACATTACGCTGTCGAAGTGAGTTGCTATTCTATTCGAAAAGTGAACCGTACTCACTGTATTTGTTAGGAAACGTATCGACGATCGAGCGTTACGTATCGACGATCGAAACTTACGTATCGACGATCGAATGCTCGATTTACGTCGTCGAATAGTAAACGACTGTTTTGTGAGAACGCTACACTAGAGGTACAGATGACAATCGGCGGGCGGCTAGTAAACAATTGTATGGAATTATCGCTTACTCGCCGGGCGGTGGGAGAGTATCCTCGCCGGCAGTGTGAACAGCCAGCTATGAACTATAAAAATATAACTCTCTCTTTTATGTACACGGAAGCGATTATCTTTTGTTCGTTTCTTGGGCTAGAAAATAGCCGATAGCTCATAGCTTACTAGCTCGCGGTGGGACCAGTGCCTAATTCTGATATTACACATTTATATGAAAATCTGAAAAACCACAGGGTTAGATAGTTTCGTTTAGTCCATACTTACAAAATGTCATCTACTTCTGTTGCCTAGTTTTCAAATGAGACCGGGACTACGTTTGTATGGAGAATGGAACGAAGAGACTTCTCTTAAGGCTGAGTTTTCAAAATCGTCATAAATAAATAAATATCACGGAACAATTCACACCAATTGACCTAGTCCCAAAGTAAGCTTAGCAAAGCTTGAGTTATGGATACTAAGCAACGGATAAACATAATTATATAGATAGATACATACTTAAATAGATATTAAACACCCAAGACCCAAGAACAAACATTTGTATATTTCATACAAATATCTGCCCCGACACGGGAATGGAACCCGGGACCTCAAGCTTCGTAGTCAGGTTCTCTATCTAACCACTAGGCCATCTGGTCGTCAGATCATATATTTTTAGAATCATTTTTAGGGTTCGGTAGCCAAAATGGCAAAATTGGAACCCTTATAGTTTCGCCACGTCTGTCTGTCTGTCCGTCCGTCCGCGGCTTTGCTCAGAGACTATCAATACTAGAAAGCTGTAATTTTTCACGAATACATATGTAAACTATGCCGACAAAATGGTATAATAAAAAATTTAGAAAAACACTGGTTAGTCATAGATACCTACAAATTTGTAGGTACGGAACCCTCAACGCGCAAGTCCGGCTCCCACTTGGCTGATTTTTTAATGACTACCAACATGGTGTGAGAGACGAATATGTCAGCAACGAATGCAAATCAGTTAAATAGACAGAGTGTTAACAGTTGTTTTATTGTTAAACACGTAATTAACATAAAGTTGTATACACGATAAATGAACTTTACTCGATAAATAACTATGTAACATTCTTTTTAACTGGTTATCTTAAACAAGCAAACTGTTCGTTTGTTTGTTACTCCATCTCGTCTAAACCGCTGAACCGATTTAGATGAAATTCTGCATACAGATAGTTTGAGTTCCGGGGAAGAGCATAGGATAGTTTTTATCCCGGAAAATCGCATAGTTCCCGCGGGATAGTGAAAACCGAGTTCTACGCGAACGGAGTCGCGGGTAGTGGCTATGGTTTTTAATATTTTTATTTAACGATTTCGAAGAAATTTGCTCCGGGGAGAAGAATTGATCTAGCATGGTACTATCTCCGGGAAAACGTATGTTTTCAAATTATAATGCACTAGCTTTTGCCCGTGGCTCGGCCCGCGTGGTATTCGGCTATCGCGCGGTGTTCCCTCGGAAACTGTGCATTTTATCGGGATAAAAAGTAGCCTATGTCATTCTCGGACCCATAAACTATCTCTATGCCAAAAATCACGTCGATCCGTCGCTCCGTTACGGCGTGAAAGACGGACAAACACAAACACAATTTCGCATTTATAATATTAGTATGGCTGGATATAGATTAATCACAGACATATATTAATTAGACCATGATTGCTTAGTGAATGACATTTATTCAGTGATGCTACAAAAATCTTGATAGTATCATTCAGTAATTGCTATTTAACGAGATACCTGACGTCTATTGAGAAATAAAATATCATCACCGCATAAACTAACAGTGCCACGGAAAACACTAGAGTCTAATGAATAATAAATAATGAATAAAATATCAAATAAATATATCGTAGCTAACCGAAGAGGCTTACGCTCGTTTTTCTCATTCTTGTTTTCGAAAACTTTTCAAATTGTTTTTTTTTTATTTGCTTATAGCAAATTATTATCATATCTTACATTATTAGAAATTACCAAATACCACGATTTTTTTTAAACTGGGTGACCTTAGCCTCTGGACAAATACGAATACAAGCTTAGCAAGATATTTAAAATCAAACTGCAAAGTATCATAACAATCAGTCCAATATTTGCCGAAAAACTAACGGTTTTCAATGTATCACTTTGAAGCAGCCTGTATATTTGGATGATCTGATTTCATAGATTTTTTTTCTTGTCTAATTAAACAAATAACTATTGTAAGATATTGCTAAGTATAAGTCTTATCCATGCTAAGGTCACCTTGTATACTTAGAGTGAATAGCATAATATTAAGTATTATTAGGTTCGTTGATGGTTAATCTAGGTGTTTTTTTGCAAAAGCAATATTTGATGTCGATAATTGTATAATGTATAACCACGCCATTTTCTATGCCGGTTGTTCTTTAATTATATTTAGAATAGTTTTATTTAATTTTTCACCATACTCGATGTGAAAAGTTGTATGAGACACTCGGTAGTAAAATTATTTTCATCTTGGGCGTTAACACTTGAATCCCTCATTACGCTCAGGATTTTACAATAGAATCCTGAGCATAGCGAGGGATTCTAAAGTAAACTCCTTCACTACAATCTATGGTCTGTCCCATAATTCGAGATAATAAAATGACGTTTCATGTGTTACCTGTTTTTTGCGTCTCATAAATAGTGATGTACCGCAACCGGTAATCACCGAAAGATTTTGTAGGTACCTGTGTACCAATATATGTACGTCGTAAAATATTACGATATGAACGGATCCGTGATGTAATAACATGTAGGACACTTAGGATATTCTAGAAAAGGCAAAATAGGTCTAATAAAAATGCGACAGTTTTGGAGATATTTCGACTTTTTATAGATGTTGATGTTTCAATTAAATTCTAAGTAAGATCATTGCCATAAGCTGCTGAAAATACACTTAATAGGTGTTCCCTTCTTTCACAGACAGAATTTTCGTAGAATTTCGTTTCGCAGAAAATATTTCATATAGGTAATATTTGCTCTTCGTATGTTTACTTGGAATATTATTGTTTTAACGACTATTAACTTGAATGGAACATATTTAATAGAAAAACTATTCAATGAATTTTATAATCTCACTTAATTTTTTATCAAACTTATCAAATTGTAGAATTATTTCCATTTCATTCATTCATATATCCATTTATTGTTATTTTTGCTATCGTAAAATATAAATTTTTATCGGTTATTTACGAAACCGGAATCACGGAGCCGCACTGTTCGTTTTATGCTGGCCACATTATTTTTACGTTTGACATTTCAGACTGTCATTTTATTATCTAGAATTATGGGACAGACCATAGATTCAAATGTACCTACCGCCCGTAATATTTAAATGTATACATCATATTAGGTTTAGGTTAATAACATAGCCCGAAGAATGCGAAACTGAAGTAGCAATGGGCGGGGCACATTGCTCGCAGGACTGATGGCCGATAGGGTCAGAGGGTTCTCGAATGGCGTCCGCGGACCGGGAGACGAGCTGTCGGTAGGCCTCCAACAAGATGGAGCGACGACCTGGCTAAGATCGCGGGATCGCGGTGGATGAGAAAAGCACAAGTCCGGTCTGAGTGAAGAGCCTTGGGGGAGGCCTATGTCCAGCAGTGGACGTCTTTCGGCTGACATGATGATGACGTCATATTGCTCCCTTGTGACACAAATAACTATTGATAATCTAACTAACGGCTTTAATTTAAGATTTTTACTATACGAGTAAGTTAAAACGAGACAGAAACTTCCATTGGTTTTTTTATGGAGTATTTTTACAACCTGACCGTAGCAAGTTTAATTAAGCCTGAAACAATAGTAAATTGTTTTTTTTTTTAATTCAGACAAAGCAGTGACTATTATTCTTTGATGACCACTAATTAGAGCATGTTATAAGTGTTATTATCTGTTATGTTGTTCCGAGTGTATTCTTTTACTAATCTTAGCCTTTTAAAACTAGATCGGTTTGGCCTTTGAAATTAGTTTTGTTTGCTGTTATGGTAAGGTCAGATGGTTGTGTATTTGTTATTGAAGCTTGGTTTCAACTTGTTATTGTAAATCACCATGGTCGCATAAGCCGTGGTGGCCTAGTGGCTTGACCTATCACCTCTCAAGCAGGTCGTGGGTTCAAACCCCGGCTCGCAGCTCTGAGTTTTTAGAAATTCATGTGCGGAATTACATTTGAAATTTGCCACGAGATTTGCGGTGAAGGAAAACATCGTGAGGAAACCTGCACAAACCTGGAAAGAAATTCAATGGAGTTTGTGAAGTTCCCAATCCGCACTGGGCCCGCGTGGGAACTACGGCCTAAGCCCTCTTATTCTGAGAGGAGGCCTGTGCCCAGCAGTGGGATGTATATAGGCTGGAATGATGACTGTAAACTGAAAAGCCGTGGTGGTGGCCTAGCCATAATACAGGACGTTAAAAAATCCTGTAGTTACTATTTTTTTTTATTCGACTGGAAGGCAAACGAGCAAGTGGGTCTCCTGGTGGTAAGCGATCACCACCGCCCATAAACATCTGCAACATCAGGGGTATTGCAGATGCGTTGCCAACCTAGAGGCCTAAGTTGGAATACCTCAAGTGCCAGTAATTTCACCGGCTATACTACACTTAACACATACTACTACTCATGCTTTACTATACTTTAAACATTAACACATATTCGGGCTACTGATTACTAGTAGGTAGGTGTGATACAAGTGGAAATACATACGCTCGAAAAACATAACCCTCCATCGGGCAGTCGGGTAAAAACATTGAAATTCGATTGTTTTAAAACATCATCTCTCATCTCAGCAGTAAGACGTCCACTGTTGGACATAGGTCCCCGATATATACTTACTAGATATCGCGATCCGAACACTCATTGTGTTCCACTGCTTTGCACCTTGCACTGTGCAAAGGACTTTAGTATGACTTTGACATTCATGAGCGGCGGACGGACTAGTTTTTGATTGAGACTCCGAATGTAAGCGTGAACCTGCACGTAAGTAACAATTCACTACTCAAGTAAGTAAAATTACATCTCGTTCAAGTGATTACGCAACTAATAATATTGTAATACCACAATAAAAACATTTTTTTAAATAAGACGTCACGCCATCTTACAATCATAGACTAAAAACGTGCAGACGTTCCGTTCCTATTCCGAATTGGTTGTAGGTAAAAAATTGTAACTGAATATGAATGACAATTCGTTTGATTGCTTTATTTATACCCAGTTTGATATTTTGAATATTTATTTTATGTTCTTTCTTTTTGGTCTAAATAATATCAATTTTTTTTTTCGAAAATATCTATTTTGCATCCGAGCATTATAATTACGTTTTGTAGGTAAAATAGCTGTGTCACTTCTGCGGTGTATAATCTATATAGCGATGACGTCTTGTGACAGTCCGGTATTTGAACATATTGTTGACATGAACGTTCGTCATGGATTAGTCAATGGTTGGCAGAGGCCTGCATCCACGGTGAACCCGCGGCTTTAACCAGGTCATCCGTTCATCTCGCTGGTGGACGTCCTACGCTGCGCTTGCCGATTCGCGGCCTCCACTCGAGAACTTTTCGGCCTTTTTTTTTAATTGTATGGCGATAAACACTCCGAAATATTTAAGTACTCGTACTTACCCGGATTAATAAAAGCACAGAAGGTAATCAATTAGAACAAAACCACTTTTATATTTTTTAACCATTGACTTATATTCTAACAGCCTTATTCATAAAAAGTTAGAGCCTCCTTGAAGGCTCCTTGATGTCCCGATGCTAAAAAACGTGATTCATAAACGTCTGTTAGCGCTAATCAGTTGATCAAGGCTCTGCTAAAGTTAGAAGACCGTAGACCCTCCTTTATCTCTCTGCTAAGTCACAAAATGGCCGCCACAAATTTGAACAGCTGACTTTGACAAGAGCAAAAAACCATACCGATGATATTTTTATGGAAGTTTACGCAAAGATTAAAAAAAAATCAGGAAAATTTATTTTCAGGAATTTTTATTTAAAAATCCTCTAATAATATGAAAAAAATAAAATTACGATGATTAAAATAGTTACGGCTTTTTGCACTTAGTTTAGGTCTACTAAAACACGCGGATCGGAAATGGCGGGAAAACAAACATCTCTGCTGTCACTGCTGTCAATTTTTTTTTTTTAATTCTCGATAAGGCTATTTTTTGTCTTTGATTTGTCAAGAGTGCCAACATAACGCGTCTAATCAGTCTATCAGCAGCTCATCAGCTAGCAGACTGTTAACAAGCGTTTATGAATCATACTTCTTGACAAACGTCAAACAAGCTTAATCAGTCTGTTAACTAACAGACTGATCAAGCCTCAATTAAGGATTTTTTATGAATAACGCTGTAAGTATATATCGATGTTTTTAACAATGTTATGCGTTCAATGACCCTCCATTATTTTTTTACACTTTATAAACAAACACTCTGCTCATATTAAATATGTTCACCTGGATAACTCACGTCTTAAATCGAGTTTAGCTCGACTGTTTCGGGCTAATCCGTTGTGTCTATTTCGTTGTTAGTGTTGTGTGCTACCCTACATTTGACAGTTGTAATGAAAATGATGATGAAAACGCGGGTACTCAGTTTCGTCGGGTAGTCGCACGAGCAGAGCGACGGCACGCAGTGCGCGTGTTGCAGCAGCCGCCGAGTCGCGTTGCTCCGAGGAGGAAGGGCTGCGGATTAGTCCGAAACATGTCGAGCTGAACTCGATTTAAGACGTGAGTTATCCGGGTCAATTTATATACCGTGTATTTTTGATACTACCTCAAACTGTAACCAGACGAAGATTTAAGTGCTGTGAACCGATACCAAAACAAATTGTTAATTTAGAATTAACTACCAGAGCGTAATTAATTTTTTGAAATATTTTCGAGCAGCAATGTAATGCATACAATAATTTTGAAACGAGATAAAAACGTTCTGTGACACGTTAACAGAAGCGACGTTTTGAATAAATACAAATCAGTATCACCTAGTGATACATTGCGTGCTAATTATTTTTTTAAAGAAAATAGTAAGTCTAATTTCTTTACTAAAACATAATAAAATATGATTATTAGGGCCTTCACCAACTACCCTTAAAATTTGAGGTAGTATCAAAAATACACACTGTATTTAATACGAGTGAGTCTCACGGTAGTTTATTTGTCCAAAATCACTCTGCTGTTAGATCTGTTATCTATGTAAGCACACATTCTATAGTATGTTTACCCATAGCCAAGTACCCATAACACATTGCTTATTTTTGCACTAGGAAAATTGGTGTCAAGTGTCCCGTGATATTTATTTATTACTCGACTGCGATTATTTAATGTAATAAAGCACTCGGGCGCAGGTCGCGGCGCGCGCTACTGCGCAAGTTTAAGGCTACTGCCTACTGCGGTTAAGGGCGCGTGCGCAGGACGGCGTTATGCCACCAAGCGCTACGAAGTGTAACGATTAAATCATTCGATTTTTCTTAGCCTTGTGTAAACAATACAATTCCCTTTAAGATCCGTTTTAGGGATAAGTTCGCCTTTGTACTCTTTTGATTTGTTGTTTTTTTTCTCTCTGTATTACTTTGTGTTTTATGTACAATAAAGTATTTACATACATACATACATACAATTTTCAAACTCACAAAATTTTTTGGCAACAAAAACACACTACATCACAATAAAAAACACATTTTAAACATAAATAGGAGAAGAGAGAACAATTAGAGACGTTGTGCTGTAGTGTGATGCTAAAAGGACTCAGCTCAGCATATGCCGTAGCCCTGTAATCAGAGCTGCAGCGCTGGTTTTCAGCTGAACCTTGGTTAATTTTATACACATACTTAAAACAAAGACACACAAAAATGTGCAGCTTATAATTTTAACTCGTGTCATTTCTTTGGCTTGCTGGGTCAGGAAATAAAATGACACTTCGGAGATTATAAAAAACACACACACACACACAAACATCACGCCTGTGTTTCCAAATGGGGTAGGCAGAGCACACGAAACGTTACCGCTTCGGAGCCACTTTTAGCAATTTTAGGTTTAAAGTTTGACAAAAAAAGGTACCTACAATAGTGACAGATTGCTAGCCTGTCGCCTACAGTATACCTTAACCTATATCCTTTGTCGCCTCTCATGACGTCCACGGAAGAAAATTAAATGGAAGGAAATGGAGAGGGGTAATTTTATTCAAACCTGACACCACACAGGGAATTATAACAAAAGATTTTTTTAATTTGTCCGGTACGGTTGAGCAACTTAAATCGTGACCCAGGATTTTATTTAACAAAAGTATGACATGTCAACATGACATTATTTACACATATGACATTATTTTTTATTATGAATGTTTGAGTCAATTTAAATTTCGGTTCTTTGACCTTTTCATTGTACTTGTAATGTCTACTCTTGTGTCTGATATCCTGTCAAACGTTCAAAGGTTAACTAGAAAAGATCCCTTTAAGGGATAAGTTCGTCTTTGTCCATCTTATTATCCAGGGTTCTGTTATTTTCATGTGTTTTTATGTAAGTACAATAAAGAGTTTTACAATACAATACAATACATTAGTAGCACAAAGGTTCCACCTTAGGTCATGATTAAATTTGTTCGACTGTACACGCCTATTCTTCGAGTGATCGAGGAACATACATAAAAAATATTCTGAGAACTACCTTCTCTTTGAAATTGGTTAAAACAATATTTAAAATATGACAACTTACTAATTATTAACATTACGTTAGGTTTAAAAAAATCAGCATTTACTTCAGAACTAAAACATTTTTTGTAATGATTTGTGATGTGCAATAAAGAATATTTGTATGTATTGTATTGTACCAAATAAATTTTATTTTTATTAATTATATTTTAATGTAGTTTAATGCATACACTTACCAATGTCTTATATTTTTAATGTTTATTCGTCTGGTTTATTAAGCCAGTAATGCCAAGTACCTAGTTGATGGGTAGTATTTAAACGCATCAAAATTAATTAAATTTTTAGTAATTACATGTCGCTTTTCTACCTACCTTTTTAAAGCCAAAAATAATCCAATAATATTTTACAAGCTTCGAGCTTCACTTTTTATAACTGTTTTAATTTAAAGCTCTGAACACTTTCGATTAATCGCACGTGCGTAAACGTTTCGATTACTATAGTGATAGCAAAGCAAACACGATCGGCGTGCGCGGCAGTCGCGGGGCGCGCGCTACTGCGCAAGTTTAAGGCTACTGCGGTTAAGGGCAGGCGCCCGCGCAAGTCGGCGGCATGCCAACAAGCGCCATGAAGTGTAACATCATAATTTTGTTGGGTTTTATTGGATCATGCATTGAAGTGAGAACTTTTACTTTTTATGATCTTTTATTTAGCATCACATGCGCCAGTGTATATAATGGTCCAATCAACTATTTTACCGACACTTTGCACGTCTCCTGCGTTATCAAAATTATCTCTGGCGTTACCAAAAAATCGTACTTCCGAAAGATATTTCCCGGTTTAATAGGTTGAACTTATGTAGGATGACCAGTATTCATGTACACCGCATCTATTAAATTACAGAAAAAACATGTTTCCTTACAAAAATCTGCAATTGTTTGAAAAATATCGCGGACAGATTAGTGTCGGTAAAAAAGTTAACTGGCCCTAATATAAACTTGTATGCTAAATTTGACTCGCTTCGAGCAATTATTTATTTATTTGTAAAAACTTACGGTGTGACACGAAAGTACTGATTAAGATAAAAAAAACAATTAAGTAATAACAACAATTATAACAAATTAACAATTATATTAGGACGGACGTGCATTCATCATCTCATTATATTGACTTTTTTTTTTATTTGATTGGATGGTTAACGAGCAAGTGGGTCTCCTGATGGTAAGAGATAAAAATAAAGGTGATAATTTAGGTAAGTTGGATGGCAAGTACAGTCAACAAAAAGTTAAGTCTGCGACATTTCGTGAATTGATTTTTTAGATAAACTTCCTTAAGTCGAATTTAAAGCAAAATTAAAAGTAAAAGAAGTGAATGTTAACGAGAAAATAAATCGAGAGCTTGGGTCTCGGCATTTACTGAGTTGTTCAATAAATTGGCGATTCATCCATTCATACTTCCATACTAATATTATAAATGCGAAAGTGTGTTTGTATGTTTGTGTGTTTGTCCGTCTTTCGCGCCGTAATGGAGCGACGGATCGACGTGATTTTTGGCATAGAGATAGTTTATGGGCCCGAGAGTGACATGGGCTACTTTTTATCCCGGAAAAGTGCACAGGTCCCGAGGGAACAGCGCGCGATAACCGAATACCACGCGGTCGGAGCCGCGGACAAAAGCTAGTTATAAAATACACTTGCATTCTTGAACATTGTTTGCATGCGCCCATCCGATAACCACCTAACCTTTATCCATCTTGATTTCTCGGTGAAGGTGTTGTGACGTCACGCTCATTTATAGCCGTATATACTTATTTCGTTTACGCATTAGACGTTTAGGTATAAATGGAAACCTCGTAGGACCATTAGGCTGCGTTTCCAGCAAAGCTGTGCGAGGATGTATTGCGAGGAATGTGTTTTTCATGAACCATGAAACGGTTAAGAGTAGTCTCTTCGTTCCATTCTCCATACAAACGTAGTCCCGGTCTCATTTGAAAACTAGGCAACAGAAGTAGATGAAATTTTGTAAATATGGACTAGACGTAACTATCTATGCCTGTGGTTTTTCAGATTTTCATATAAATGTGTAATATCAGCCGACGCTACTGTAGTCATGCCATGATTGTAGTCATGCATCCTACCCATCGCATTCTATCCTGTCCTATCCTATCCTATTTTATCCTATCCTGTATACTCCCATCCAGCAAGTTGTACCTCGTGAATTTTCGGAATTAATGAACGAAATAACTCTTGAAAGGACCACGGACCTAAAGTATGGAAAATGTGGTTTCAGTTAATATCCTGAGATTTTGATATTATTTTATAGGTGGTAGTATGCAATCATGTAAGATTATGGTAAGGTTGTCTTATTTTTTAGTTGTAAGAAATTTATTTTTCTTGTTGTGCCGAATTTTGGCAAATAAATTTATTATTTCTTTACAACAATAAACAATATTCCGTACATGAAGTAATACCCCAACAAGCAAAAGTAATCCTATAAGAAATGGCTGTAAGTCTATCTTTACTAATAACATTCTTATAAAGAACTTGCTCTAGACTATTTTACTTATAATAGCATTTGACAAGCCTTCACATACTCAAGAGCATCTGATTTTATATTTCAACATTATAGTTTACTACAAGATCATCATATAGGACAGTTATAGGACACTTTTACTTATAATAGCATCTCACAAGCCTACATATTCTCAAGAGCATTTGCTTCAATTTCTCAGTCTTATAGTTAGCTACAAGACTATCTTATAGAACACTTATAGGATTAATACTCTTATAATGGTCTTCAATAAGACTAAATAATCTTGAGCCATACTTTGATCCTATAGTAGCATTCTGTAAGAGAACAAGGTCTTATAACATACTTATCTGAGATCACTATAAGTTAGCAACATTTTAGTCTTGTACAAGAGTCTTATAAGTGTTAAAATACTTAATAAGAGCGTTATAAGATTAAAAAACCTTATAAGACACTAGATCAAGCACTTTGTTAGTTAATGTCAGCCATTGTGATTCTAGCTGTAAGTGCGTCAAGTACAAAACCAGAAGAAGCAAATGAGAGTTCCGCAGAAACGTTCTCGTTCCAGCCAGTAAGTGTTGTTGTTGCCAACTTTTTTTTTACCGATCGGGCGATCATTACTATCCCGCTAATAATTTGGCCCACTCTATATACAGAATTACCTATTACTGCTTACATTTGAAGGCCACATTTTTTGGCCCCTCAATATATTATTTGGGAAATCAAGTTTCTGACAAAAATCATTGTTAACATTTAAACTTAAAATTAAAACTGCCTCCAGCTAAATGACTACTAAAACCACCAGCCACTAAAACATAAATTTCGTCATTAAAAGGAGAGTGTGTAACATTTAGTTAGTTGACAACTCTACATTTAAGCTGCAAACTAATATGAATTTTACGAAGCTGCAATCTGGGTCGAAGTATAAACCTACTAGCACAGAATAAGTAATAGTAGGTAGAAGTAGTACTAGCCTCTTTTGTTTCAAATATTTAATATTGATAACGCGGATTATGAAAAATCATACAGACCAACTGAGAACCTCCTCTTTTTTTGAAGTCGGTTGACAAAAACACAAGAAGATACTGATACTGATAGAAGAAGAGACTGCCGTGAAGCAGCAGTGCTTGCACAGTTGTGTTTCGGCGCGGAGAGTAAGACAGCCGGTGAAATTACTTGCACTTGAGGTATTCCAACTTAGGCCTCTAGGTTGGCAACGCATCTGCAATACCCCTGGTGATCTCTTACCATCAGGAGACCCACTTGCTCGTTTGCCTTCCAGTCGAATAAAAAAAAAGATGAAAGAAGCCTTCATGAGGAACCCTAATATGTTTAAAAATGGAGGTAAGTTATCTGTTATAAGTACTATTTTACTTATAATTGTTCTATAAAGTACTTATAGCAGAGCATGTATAAAAATGGCGACATATTCATAAGGATTTTATGAAAAAAAAGAAATAACTAATATTATATTGCCATTATTCGAAGGGGGCGCTGTGAAACTAACCAAATTACGGTATATATTATCAGTAAAAATAACTCCCCACAAGAGTTTACGCACTATATTTAAAATAATATTGCTAATAATGTTCTACAATAATAATAAAAAGTGTACGTTTTAATTAAGTATTTACTTATCACAAAACAACTGGACCAACCAGCAGAAACAATCTACGCGGAGGACACCTTTTATACTTATAACTTATATCCAAGTAAATTACTAGTGCGTTATAAACAAGATTGCTCTAGTAAAATACTTGTGTTAGATAACAATAAGAGCATAAGTTCTTGTAAATGACTTGAGTCAGATTCATATAGGAGCAATTGCGCTTCGGTAAGTGTGTTATAGGTCTTAATAACATTCTGCAAGAACATAATAAGATGGTTATAAGAATAAATGCTCCTATATCTGCGCCCAAATCCAGGCTTGTAGTATGCTACAAGTATCTTATAAGTGTAAATAAAAGTAGTCTTGAGAGTGCTACAAGTGCAGATTTTGCTAGTTGGGACGTTTTGTAAATATTTTTTTTAGGTTGACAGGGTAAAAGGTCATAATTGTTTCCATTCTTACAAACCCACTGAACCCTTTGAGTAATAAAAATGAGGAATTGAGAGCTTCTTTTCCGTTAAGATCATGGTCGAAAGTATTGTTCAAGTAAATCCGGCAAAGCACGAGTCTGTCTGTGCTTACAAGTTCCGTACAAAATTCAAATTAACTTTACTGTAAGAATAGTTTTTTTTTTTTCATACTTTTGATAGAACACCCCTGTGAAACTGTATGTAGGTCGACTTCGTCCACGTCCACGACTTCGTCTGCGCGGACCTAGGTTATCTCGCGGTGGCGCCCTCTACCGGAATAAAAAGTATCCTATGTTGATTCTTGGGGCTTAAGCTATCTCTATACGATATTTCATCAAAATTGGTTCAGCAGTTTCGGCGTGAAATATAGACAGAAAGAGTTACTTTCGCACTTATAATATTAGTTAGTTAATAATAATAATTTATATTATTAGTTAATTATCCCTAATTAAATAAAACTACCGTTAACGATCTTGACTATAACAAAAATAAACGCGTGTCTGTTTGAAGTAATATATTGAAAAATTATAAAATTAATGCAAGAAATTGGTTTACCTACTTACAAACCCGACGTCAGGATTATTGTTGTAGGTACAGCATATTTACAAGAACATAAAAAAGATGAATAAAAATGTGTTAATATCCATTACAATACACTTAAAATAGTCCATACTAATAATCCATACTAATATTGAAAATGCGAAAGTGTATTTGTGTGTTTGTATGTTTGTCCGTCTTTCACGCCGTAACGGAACGACGGATCGACGTGATTTTTGGCATAGAGATAGTTTATGGGCCCGACAGTAACATAGGCTACTTTTTATCCCGGAAAATGCACAGTTCCCGAGGGGACAACGCGATAACCGAATACCACGCGGGCGGAGCCGCGGGCAAAAGCTAGTAATGTTATAAAATAGTACATATAATTAAAAAAAACATAGAGCTTAACAACGTAGTTAGTAGTAGTAATTGTTACAAGAGGCTTCAAGTATGTCGACATTTCATCGCGGATTTTATATACAGAAGTACCTACAAGGAAGCAATCCGTTTTCTCTTTCGATTTATGGAACCCTAAAAACAAGTGAATCAAAGTACGATGCCCCCAGTGCATCGACGGTCGGCAGAAGGGCACTCCGGATTCCTACTTTTATACCTATACTAGTTGGATCGCAATAACAAGTAAAATAACCTTCAAAGAATGGTGGTATTTTAATGCAAGTACAGTCGGCGTTGAAATTAATGTGGCGAACTTCCTTAACCAAATGTGAGTCGGCGAAAACACTGGGGTTCCTGCAGCAGGGTTTTTTTTTTTTTTGTAAACAGAAAAGGTTTTCTGTAGGTACGATCAAAGACTTTAATTCATGATTTAACATGGAACCATAGCACAGTACACGTCATAGTGGCATGTGCGGATTGGGGAACTTCACACACACCATTGAATTGCTTCGCAGGTTTGTTTTCCTCACGATGTTTTCCTTCACCGCAAAACTCGTGGTAAATTTCAAATGTGATTCCGCACATGAATTTCGAAAAACTCAGAGGTGCGACGATGTGAGCCGGGGTTTGAACCCACGATCCCCTACTTGAGAGGCGATAGGTTGACTTACTAGCATACCTACTAGTCCACCTACCACTAGGCCACCACGGCTTCATCTTCATGGCGTGTTATTCATTTTTATAAGTTTAACTAAATTTAAATTTGCCTCCGCCTCCGTTACTGCGGAAGTTCCGCAAGAAACCGTTATCTTCGCCTCCGCCTCCGCCTCCGTAATTTTTTAGCAGAGTTTTAACGGTGGTTTATTTCTCATTTCATATTCGGTGCGCAGCGGGAACGGTGGGTGGGGGCGGACGTATGTCAAATCAAATAACACACGACAGGAATCAACCTAAATTGAAAATACAAACCGAAACATAGATGCACAGAAAAACCAGAAAAATAAGACCAACACTGGGAATCGAACCCAGGTCCTCGGCATTCCGTGCCGCGTGCTATACCACTACACCACTGCTGGTCAACGTCTGATGCCGAGGACCTGGGTTCGATTCCCAGTGTTGGTCTTATTTTCTGGTTTTTCTGTGCATCTATGTTTCGGTTTGTATTTTCAATTTAGGTTTCACGGGATGACCGTAACAGTAAAAATTTGGGATTGAAATAAAAAATACAAAAAGATTCCAAAAAACCAATCATAGGAATCAACCTGTCACTTTGCTTGGACATACGAAATTCTAATCTATTATGTTTGATTTAAACGCGATTTTTAAATTATTTTTAACAAAGTAACTGTTTATTTAGCACGGAGAGCGGAAGGCCGTTGGGGCCGAAAAGTTCTCGAGTGGAGGCCGCGTATCGGCAAGCGCAGCAACAGGAGGTCTATGGAGGAGGCTTATGTCCAACAGTGGTGTCCTACGGCTGAGATATGATGATGAATTGTTTATTTAAGTCACATGCACGATGACGCCGAAAACAAGTGAGATTTGGCAATTTTTAGAAATTTTAAAGAAAGAAAGAAAAATATTTAATTGCCAACAATACCAGACAACAATATAAACAATACAAGATAAACTAGTTACTACTAGTACTAGTAGTTACTGTTAGTACTAGTTTAAAAGGTTTTTGAGTTGAATAAAGCATAAACTATTTTTTCCACATCCAATTTCACCTCCGCATCCGCCTCCGTTAACCTCCGCATCCGCGGAGGCGAAACTCGTCGCCTCCGCATCCGCCTCCACCTCCGTTAAGAAGGCCTCCGTTACAACCCTAGTTTAAACAAACATGTCTTTTTACTCCTTATATAGTGTCTATTTGAAAACATAGTAACTAGTAACGCAGCTTAAAGTACTAAACGTGTCCTGTAACAACTTAGATTACCTAGATAGATAGATAGACTTTGGTATCTTTGGTATAAACAAAACAGCGCCGCGGTTTACTTACCGGGTCCGGTGACCGGGTCCGATAAGAATTACCGGGCCCGGTTTGCAATCCTCAGATATAGATTACACAAGATAACGCAAACACCTCAATTTGTATGAAAACCAACCGTGTCACTCGGTCTGAAACTGTCTGGACTGATGTTTTGTATCCTTGTATCTAATCTTGATTGTGTGTGTTTGCAGTACCAAATAAACGTTTTTATCTATCTATCTATCTTTTTTATATCTAGGGCGAATTAGCGATGTGAATTCCCCGATGTCCGCGCAAAATCGATTCAAATGCGCCGCCGCGCGCCGTGGGGCTCGAGTCAGTCACTAGTCATGATTAGTCAGTTAGCGGTCAGTCTTTGTATGGGGCCAACCCCGACGTTTCGCCGGGATTTGGACACGCGAAGTAGATGCATTTGCGTAATCTAGTGTAATCTATATCTGAGAGGCCCTCTGTAGCAGCCGCCGAGTCGCGTTGCTCCTAAGAGGAAGGGCTACTAATAAGCCCGAAGCATGTCGAGCTAAACTCGATTTAAGACGTTACTTATCCGGATCAATATCATTTAATATGAGTGAGTCTCACGGAAGTTTCGTGTTCAAAACCACGACTCTTCATCCCAACCTACGAGTATACACATCCCACAGCTGGGCATAGGCTTCCTCTCAGAATGAGAGCGCTTGGGCCGTAGTTCTCCCGCGAGCCCAGTGCGGATTGGGAAATTCACATACTACATGTGCAGTGCAGGTGTCTTGTGTAATCTATATCTGTGTTGCAATCTTTAGTTTTAATGCAAGGGTTGGCAATAAGCGGACCGCAGTCCGCTTCCGGGCCGCGGAAGGCCAGGCCTCAGACCGCCAACTGTCTTTGTATATAGGTACTTACCTACTTGTTTTGTATAGTGTATACTTTACTAATTTGCATACCCAACTAATAATATAAATTGCGAAGGTGTGTTTGTCTTTCACGTCGAAACGGAACGACGGATCGACGTGATTTTTGGCGTTTTTATGGACCAGAGACATAGGCTACTTTTTATCCCGGAAAAATGCACGTAGTTCCCGAGGGAACAGCGCGCGATAGCCGAATTCCTCGCGGATGAAGCCGCTGGCAAAGGCTAGTAAATAAATAATACTAAGTATATCAGAAAAAAAATATGGTGTCGGTAAAATTTTAAACAGCATTCTCGGACCCTACTTGAAACTAATTGCCGACTAATGAATAAGTCCTGTGATTGTGACAGACGAACTCACATACAACTTAGGATCCCGTTGACATTGATACGGAACCCTAAAAGCATGTAATCTGATTGAATATCGCGCATAAAACTCATTGTTGTAAGATCCTAATCTAATAATGATTTAAAAGCGTTGAAATACAAGGTCATAAAAATAGGAAGAGTTATTTTTAACATACACAAATTGCTCAAACATTTTAAGTATAGGTACATTATTGGGAGTGTGTGTGTGTGTGTGTGTGTGTGTGTGTGTGTGTGTGTGTGTGTGTGTGTGTGTCTAGAACGACTGGACGGTTTATATAAAATTTAGTAAGTACAAGTAAGTGCTCGTAACTGGGCTTTTGGAATAAGACCTAGGCACTTTCATCCCGATATTTTATAGTAAACTTGCTTTTGCCCGCGGCTCCGCTCGCATGGTATTCGGTTATCGAAAGAGAGAAGGAAAGAAAGAAAACATTTATTCGTGACAAACATTAAGAATAATGGATAAAAAATAATAAAGAAAAAACAATATCATATTTCGTGACATATATTGTTCATTTTGGGAATTGTGCATTTTTCCGGAATAAAAAGTAGCCTATGTCAGTCTCGGGCCCATAACCTATCTCTATGCCAAAAATCACGTCGATCCGTCGCTCCGTCACAGCGTGAAAGACGGACAAACACACAAACACACTTTCGCTTTTATAATATTAGTATGGATTTTGGGAATTCCATGAGAAATGGAATGGGAATCCTTGAATTTTAATTCAACTGTCGGGTTTATGAGACCCTCTTGGTCTCGGCCGAGAATATATTTTTTTCTCAGCAGTCTCGGTCGGCATTATTACCACGGCATAGCGTATCCGCGGCGTCAACGTCACGTCGACGCTGCGTGTACGCTAACACGACGACGATCGAAAGACACTAGTGTGGCGAAATCTTTATAACTGTCAGATCGAATGGACTAACCGACCTTCAATACGTGCAAAAAGTAAATGGCACTTTATAAGATCAAAATAGGAAGCTCCAATGCATTTCCTACTGCAGATAATAAGCTTTATGAATTGAATTTATACTTATTAGTAACAAGGAAATGACTGTACAGAGAGGTAATGCCGCCAGTGTGTTGGGGTCTATTCCGCAAGAGGGCCTCTCAGATGGTGTTTTCTTTTTATAGTTAGGTATATTTATGTAGTTTTTATTAAATAATATTTATTAAACACAATACAATATACATCACACACATACACATACTTAAAAAAGAGCTAACCTAAGATAAGATATCTAAACTAACTATGAAAATGAAAATTATTATAAAAAGAATACCCCGTCTAAAACGTCTGCTTGTGGCATGGTTCCCATGACGCTGGCCGCATTACCCCTTTGGACCGCAAGTGAGATCCGCTGGGATAAGTACGCGCCAGCTCTTGGGTCCCCAGAAGCGTCGACCAACCGGGACGACAGGGCTTTTATAAAAAACTTCATGTCGGCTGACCAGGGCCCTAAGGTTTCAACAGCAAGCGCCGCAAACTCGTAATCCTTTATTAAGGAGGAGTACTTGCGGCGCTTGAGTATTTGAGCCTGATTTTTATTGTTTTTATTTATTTTGTTTCCTATCATATTGTTGTATCTTGTGTTGTTAATAAAGGTATTCATCATCATCATCATCATGTCAGCCGAAAGACGTCCACTGCTGGACATAGGCCTCCCCCAAGGCTCTCCACTCAGACCGGTCTTGTGCTTTTCGCATCCACCGCGATCCCGCGATCTTAGCCAGGTCGTCGCTTCATCTTGTTGGAGGCCTACCGACAGCTCGTCTCCCGGTCCGCGGACGCCATTCAAAAACTTTCTGACCCCATCGGCCATCAGTCCTGCGTGCAATGTGCCCCGCCCACTGCCACTTCAGTTGTACTGCGGATATCATCATTTCTGATTCTATCCCGCAGAGAAACCCCGAGCATAGCCCTCTCCATAGCCCTTTGAGTGACTTTGAGCTTCCTTATGAGGCCCATCGTTAGCGCCCACGTCTCAGATCCGTATGTCATCTCTGGCAACACAGACTGGTCAAAGACTTTTGACTTCAAACACTGCGGTAATTTGGATGAAAAGACACTGCCAAGCTTCCCGAACGCTGCCCAGCCGAGTCGGATTCGACGAGTGATCTCTTTCTCGAAGTTGGACCTACCTAACTGGACCGCCTGTCCTAGGTATACATAGTCGTCAACAACTTCGAGCGCAGAGCCTCCGACTATTACGGGAGTTGGCACTACATGAACTTTAGACGGTTATTTTACGGTATGCTATACGGTGTGTTGTTTTTTTAATCGACTTCAAAAAAAGGAGGAGGTTATTCTATTCGGTTGTACTTTTTTTTGTTTGTTACCTCAGAACTCCGTCACTTGTGAACCGATTTGAAAAATGTTTTTTGCGTTCGTCTGGGAATGCTTTAAATAATTTATTGAATCAGGCGTTACATTGCGGAGGTCCATATCAATGAACTAAAAGAATTTCTTTGCTCACCCGCGACCTTAAGATAGCTAAGTCTATGCAAATTATGCGTGTTCATGCAGTTCCTCCACACAGTGTGTTGTGGTGGTGGTGATAGATGGGTTTGTGTAATTTGTGTGTGTTCTTACAGTGTGGAGGTGGAGGAACTGCATGAACACGCATAATTTGCATAGACTTAGCTATCTTAAGGTCGCGGGTGAGCAAAGAAATTCTTTTAGTTCATTGGGAATGCTTTCTATTAGGCCCCATACCATAAGCACCAAATCAGGATAATAACATTGCGAAAGTGTGTGTTTGTATGTTTGTCCGTAGGTATATTACGTCGAAACGGAGCGGCGGATCGACGTGATTTTTGGCATAGAGATAGTTTATGGGCCAGAGAGTGACGTAGGCTACTTTTTATCCCGAAAAATGCACAGCTCCCGAGGGAACAGCGCGCGGTAACCGAATTCTACGCGGGCGAAGCCGCGGGCAAAAGCTAGTATACATAAATACGAAAGGAAAATGCAGGGTAGACAATAGACGATCTTATAGCATAGCCATAAAGCGATCTGTTCCAGCCAACCGTTTAGATATAGAAACTAATACAAATACCTACGTAAAAGTAGTAGGTAGGTTATAAATTTCTTTAGATGTATATATGAGAGGGAAAAAATCTTATCTAATACTTACCATCGAAATGAACTTTACACTTTACGTGACAGTGTTCACAAAACCGTAACTACTGGTTACGGTTTTGTGAACACTGTCACGTAAAGTGTAAATTTCACTACCATG
Organism: Choristoneura rosaceana; assembly: GCA_037349165.1. Classification (NCBI taxonomy): domain Eukaryota; kingdom Metazoa; phylum Arthropoda; class Insecta; order Lepidoptera; family Tortricidae; genus Choristoneura; species Choristoneura rosaceana. The sequence continues at coordinate 13,723,205 of JAZBNJ010000010.1, forward strand.
AGTTACATGAGTTTAAAGTGACCAAGGCTCGGAACCGGTTTAGATAATAGCTGTAAATACCGATTTATTTCAGTTTAACTCCGAACTTTCATAAGAACGCGAACGTTTTTAAAAACTTAACTATAACCTCAAGAAACCGGTTTATTCGGCAAGTGACAGCTGGCCGGCCGGCGGCGGGCGGCGACGGGCGGCGACGTATATTCTGCGCCGGAATAAATCAGTTTTTAGGGTTCCGGAGCCAAAATGGCAAAAACGGAACCCTTATAGTTTCGCCATGTCTGTCTGTCTGTCTGTCTGTCCGTCCGCGACTTTGCTCAGAGACTATCAATGCTAGAAAGCTGTAATTTTGCACGGATATATAGGTAAATTATGCCGACAAAATAGTACAATTGAAAATTCAAAAACAATTTTTTTTAAGGTACCTCCCATAGACGTAAAGTGGGGGTAATTTTTTTTTTCTTATTCAACCCTATGGTGTGGGGTATCGTTGGATAGGTATTGTAAAACCATTAGGGGTTTGCTAAAACGATTTTTCGATTCAGTCATTTGTTTGCGAAATATTCAACTTTAAAGTTCAAATTTTCATAAAAATCGAGCGTCCCCCCCCTCTAAAATCTAAACCGGTGGGTCGAAAAATTTGAAAAAATTCAGAATGGTAGTCAGTATATCAAACTTCCATGGAAAACTATAACGGCTAAGTTTGCTTGAGAACTATTAGTAGTTTATGAGTAAATAGCAGCGTAGGGTATAAAATATACCTAAACTTGGAAGATTCCGTATAAAATACGAAATCCTTAGAAAAATATTACTTAATTTTTTTCATAATGGCTACGGAACCCTATTTTGGGCGTGTCCGACACGCTCTTGGCCGGTTTTTTATTGTTTTAAACCGGGTAATCCGACAAGAACTTTATGAATATGTTCCCTTAAAAAAGGGTTAAAAAATAACGGTTTCGCGAACGAAACCAAAATGAAAAGGTTTTGCGTCAAGTACATGATAACGGTTTGGAAATTTAACCGGTATCCGAGCCTTGAAAGTGACCTTACCTACTCGATAGTGACGGCGTAAATTACCTATTTGTATGGAGAATTGACCAGCGCCTCTACAAATAATTTACGCCGTCCCTATCGAGTACGGTCACTGTAAACTCATGGTAATGGTACAGTGAGCTTCTAAACTGTTTTTGTACCTTGTCACTTTACAGCCTCGTACGTAACGCCATTCAAGATTGAAGAATGTGTTAATGCGACAAAGTAACAAAGTGATCCTCTTCTTTTGAGGTGACGTGGCCGCAGAATCACCGGTAGCGTATAGAATAAATAAGAAGCTAATCAGATGCATGTGTCCAGAATAAATATAAGATTCTGTAAAAATATTTTTTAACACAAGTTTTTTCTGACTGTAATTTTAACCCCTGACGCAAAAAAGGGGTGTTATAAATTTAACCGCTATGTCTGTAAGGAGTGTCTGTGTGTCTGTCAGTCTGTGGCACCGTAGCTCTAAAGCGGGTGGACCGATTTGAAAGTAGGTTTTCTAGCGATAGTGCTTAGAAATGTTTTATCAAAATCGGTTCAGCCGTTTTTGATATTGAACTTTGTAGTGACAAATTTAAAATTAAAAAACTAAAACTAACTAGATTTCAAACTGTTTGGAGACTCAATAAATACCTGTTATTTAAAAAAAAAACAAAAATTTATTTCGGACCTAAAAATCCATAGTGTTAGTTTACAAGTACTTAAGTATAGGGACGAAGTCGGGGGTTTTTTATTATGTATACATACTTCCATTGTCATCTAACCTATGTATGTATGTGTCTCAAACTTTCGCATTTTATTTTGGGTCGATCACGTTTCTGCTTATTACCCGCCTGCACGAACGAGGTTTATTCTTTATTCTAAGACTGGACATTACCGATTTGTATGCGAAGTTCGTGACACCAGTATTTTCCTTAATGGCCGTTGCTATGGTTTTTGACCAGGAACCTGCGCGCACGCAGGATTGAGGACAATTGGAGCATCGGTAAGTACTGTGATCGCTTTTGCAAAGATGTGTGGTTTCTAGAAGGGGCCCAAGAGCGTGTCACATTATGCGGCAATTTTATTTTTTATTCGACTGGAAGGCAAACGAGCAAGTGGGTCTCCTGGTGGTAAGAGATCACCACCGCCCATAAACATCTGCAACACCAGGGGTATTGCAGATGCGTTGCCAACCTAGAGGCCTAAAATGGAATACCTCAAGTGCCAGTAATTTCACCGGCTGTCTTACTCTCCACGCCGAAACACAACAGTGCAAGCACTGCTGCTTCACGGCAGGATTAGCGAGCAAGATGGTGGTAGCAATCCGGGCGGACCTTGCACAAGGTCCTACCACATGCAATTTTATAAGACGCAAGACTTACGCAAAAAGAGGGGTGTTATAAGTTTGACCGCTATATGTCTCTCTGTGGCACCGTAGCTTTTAAACGGGTGGACTGATTTGAATGCGGTTTTTCTATTTGATAGCAGGTTTTCTGGCGATGGTTCTTAGACATCTTTCATCAAAATCGGTTCAGCCATTTTTGAGATATAAAACTTTAAAGTGACAAAGTCGGGGGTTTTTTTTTTCGAGATAACAGTTATAGTATGGTTATTTTTTATTTGACTTATTCAGAACTTTCACATTTTATCCCTATCCCGTGGGAATGTTGGGATAAAAAGTAGCCTATGTTTTATTCCAGACTAGCTTTTGCCCGCGGCTACGCCCGCATGGTATTCGGTTATCGCGCGCTGTTCCCTCGGCAATTGTGCATTTTTCTGGGATAAAAAGTAGCCTATGTCACTCGGGCCCATAAACTATCTCTATGCCAAAAAAAATCACGTCGCTCCGTCGCTCCGTTTCGACGCGAAAAACGGACAAACACACAAACACATTTTCGCATTTATAATATTGGTTATTAGTATGGATTTATATTTTACAGGTGGTAGGACCTTGTGCAAGGTCCGCCCGGATTGCTACCACCATCTAGCTCGCTAATCCTGCGGTGAAGCAGCAGTGCTTGCACTGTTGTGTTTCAGCGTGGTGAGTAAGACAGCCGGTGAAATTACTGGCACTTGAGGTATCCCATCTTAGGCCTCTACATAGGTTAGCAACGCATCTGCAGTTCCCCTGGTGTTGCAGATGTTTATGGGCGGTGGTGATTTCTTACCATCAGGAGACTCTCTTGCTCGTTTGCCATCCAGTCGAATAAAAAAAAATTATAATATTGGTATTATTTGGTATAGTTATATGTAAGTAGGAATTGATTAGTAGGATCAAACCAAAGGGTTACCATGTCTTTCCACGAGTTCAATGTCACATCCAGAGTTGTCGACTGTATGGTTGTATGTTAGCACCCATTATATATCCGTGCTTAGCATTAAGCCTGGTTCTAGCTAATATATAACACTGAACAGGTACTTTGGAGTCAGAGGTCATGGTTAATATATGTTTGTTTGTTTGTAGTAATAACAATAAATAATCAACCGACTTCAAAAAAGGAGGAGGTTCTCAATTCGGGTGTCATCATCCCTATATACGTCCCACTGCTGGGTATAGGCCTCCTCTCAGAATGAGAAGGCTTGGGCCATAGTTCCTAGATTGGGAACTTCACACGCTCCATGTTCAGTGCAGGTTTCCTCGCGATGTTTTCCTTCACCGCAAAGCACGTGGTAAATTTCAAAGGCAATTTCGCACATGAATGTTGTATTTTAAATGTCAAAAAACAGACATAGTTTGGTAAATAATGTAACAAAAGATTGGTTTTATTTTTCTGTCTTATTTAAAACTTCGAAACGTAGTAAGCCGACGAACCTCAAAGTGACATTAAGAATTAGTTGCACTGTACCTACCATCAACCAAAAGTGGTCCATCAATTTTTAAACAAGTTCCTATCAAATGAATATGTCGCTAAAGTCGAACTTTCAAGTTGACAGACACGTCTATTGGCATTATTGTTTTATGACATGCAAACTATTATCAACTTTAGGATGGTAGACCTCATAGTTATAGTCATATCTCTTTATTGACACAAATAAATTATGCACTAGAACAAGTCTTACATATTCTAAAAATACCCATAGTTATAACAAAGGGAAAAAAAACTAAAACTACAAAAAATGGCATAGAATTATACGAAATATGTACCTAATCTTAAATGTCAAATCTCTTCTCTCTTCTTCTTCTTTTTCAGGCTTTATCTATCCACTGCTGGATGTAAGTTGATGTAACCCTCTCCTAATCCCCTCCACTCCGTCCTATTCTCCGTCTTCCTGAGCCAGTAGGGTCCGGCGTAGCTCTTCATGTCATCCGACCATCTCATCTGGGGTCTGCCTACTTCTTTTTGTGGTCCGTGGTCTCCACACCAACACTCTAATGATACTCTGAACTGAATGATAGTCTGATGTGAAATAATAATAATTAAAAAATATATACCGGGTGTGGCCTGTAACACGAGCAAAAAATTAAAACATAGATCGTCCTCGTTAAACTGAACAACATTAGTTGAGCGACTTTTAAAAATAATGGAGTCTTTGAATTTTCCTTTTTTCATACAAATTAAATACTGCCATCAATGTAAGCCATCCTAGAACACAACTGACGTCGCCTGTCACGCTACAAACATCAAGCATTTTGCTTTACATTGCTTCTGCGAATAAACTTATAAGTGTAATAAAAAATAAAAAAATAATTATTTTCAAAATTCGCTGAACTAATGTTGTTCAGTTTGAGGAGTATGATCTATGTTTTAATTTTTTGCTTATATTACAGGCCACACCCGGTATATATAATTTCAAACTACATTGCACATTAATAAAAATTAAATTAAATTAAATATTTATTTCTGATTCAAATTTTATGTCAAAATAGTCTTTGTTATTACACAAAGCCTCTTGACTTCACATATTATTATTTGGCCGATGGTACAAGTAGGTATGGTAGGTATTGAAAACAAAATAACGTATTAACTCTTTCCTTATCGCTGACCTTTACTACCCATATTTATTGGTTTTTTATTCGAAAATGACAAGATCCAACAACAATTAATGGCTGTATCGCCAAGTGCATCACTGTCTCTTTAGGGTTCCTCCGTACTTATGTTGAACCTTAAAAACCTTTTTCTTTACAAGATCGTAAGGTTCATGTTGGAATATAACCTTTGTTTTACCTGAGGAAAGAAAGGAAGAAAGAAAGAATAAATTTATTTACCTGAATTCGGCACAACAAAAATAAATAAAATTACGGCTAAAAAACAGACAATCTTATTTAATAGGCACCAAAAGAAAAAATAAATAAACATTGAAAGAAAGAAAGAAAGAATGATTTATTTTCTTAGAATACGTCAAAACAGATCTTAACCTACTACATGTTATGAACCAGTATTCAGTCGACGAATCAACATGTAAATTGATTAAAAAAACGCATATCAGCTTCTAACTATACATTCACAATATTATATGAAAATTACCTTATACAATTAAAAATTTGTCAAAAAAGCATCCCAACAGACCGGTGGGCATAAAACCCCAGGGTGAACATAAATATTTTTACGTTCGTCTAGGAATGCTTTCAATTAGGTCCCATAAGAACTAAATCAGGATTTAATGTAATCGGAAATTACATTAAAATTTGAAATTTACCAAGGGCTTTACGGTGAAGGAAACAATCGCTAGGAAACCTGTAGGTCTGCGAAGAAATTCAATAACATCCTCGAGGTAACTATTTTACGCTATCTTGGTTAAAACCTTTGTCAAAGGTAAATGGAATCTTAACTATTATTTACTTATGATTAAATTTAATTAGTAAACATTCAACATCCTCAATCGTATCAAAAAGTAAGTAGGTAGGTAGCTAGATAACTTCACTGGCCGGTTTTGTTGTTACAAAGAAAAAGTCACTGTATTTCAAAGCAATAAAGTGCAAATTGGTGACAGAATCAACATCGATTAGGCTCGGTATACAAAGGCATACAAAATGTTTTTTTTTTCGTTCGTTTCGGTCGAACTTAGGTACCTTACAAAGCACAAATTGTTCACTGAATAGAAAATTTGAAGCATTATATTAATAATTTCGTACCGATCTACGGTAGATTCGAACGAAATGCACCTCAAATTGAAGAGCGCAAAAAATTGGTCGATCCCACTCGACAACTTGTATTGTAATAATATCCAGAATAACAAAGCTGGCGATCCACGTTTAGGTCTTAAGTAGGTATACGCTGTTAAAAAAAGGTATGACAGTAATTATAATACCTAGAGCCATCCACGAAGACGTGTGATTTTGTCAAATTTAGACATTAATAACATTGTAATAAGAAACCACGGCTCGCGTCATCCTGAATGATTACTTATATAGATGGTCGTAAGATTATTCTACGATAACGCTGCGATTGAATTGCAGCCCATCTGTAACGGCCTTTAGATTAATTAAATAAACATCTTCGTGACGTGTTCATTGACATTAAAGGCGCGATCACGAAAGCACGTCAGGGCTAAAAATGGCAGAAAAAGTAGCAGTTGTTACAGGCTCGAATAAAGGCTTGGGTTTCGCTGTGGTCAAAGGACTGTGCCAAAAATTCAAAGGAATAGTATATTTAACGGCAAGAGACGAACAACGAGGCCGAGACGCAGTGGAAAAGCTAGAAAAACTAGGCCTCAAACCTAATTTCCATGTCCTTGACGTAAGTAAAGAAGACAGTATTAAAAAGTTTGCTGGCTTTTTAAAAACGCAACACGGAGGCTTGGACGTTTTGGTGAATAATGCCGCTATTATGGAGTTGGAAAAACTTTATCCTGACTACGAAGGAGCCAAACGGAACATTGATGTTAATTACAAAAGTTTGTTGAAGATAGAACAATATCTTTTCCCTTTGCTTAGAGATAACGCTCGAGTCGTCAACGTATCTAGCGCTTGCGGACATCTTTCGAACCTTAAAAATGCTAAGTGGCTGGAAAGACTGCAAGATCAAGATTTAAATACCGAACAAGTGAACCATTTCGTAGATGAATATCTGGACAGTGTGAAAAACGGAACGTTTAATAAAGAGGACTTCGTTGATGAAGGCAAACACGCTGAACATAGAGTCTCGAAGATTGCAGTAAACGCCTTGACGATGATACAGCAACGGAAGTACTATGATAGGAATATTTCAATCAATGCGGTGCATCCAGGACATGTGAAGACGGATATGGCGCAGGGCAGAGGAGAGCTTGAGCCTGATGAAGCGGCTAAAGTCATATTGTATCTCATACTAGATGCGTCGCAAAATTTGAAGGGTACTTTCATGTGGCATGATGGCAAATTGGTCGACTGGTATGACACTGAGGGCGATTATTATTATAAATGCTAGTAGCGCGGACCATAGAAAGTATTCTTTTTTATGATCTGGGCTACTTGTTTCTGAAATTATAATAAAGAGCGAGAAAATTTATTTACAATACTACCTTATTTATTAAAATCTACTCAATAATATTTGTTTTTTTTTTCTGCTAGCTCTTACTTGTCATCAACTTTTTCTTCAGAGCGCAAGTTAGGTATGTTACACAAGGCAAGATAGTAATATGTAATGTCCTAATCCTAATGCCACTAACGCACACCCTTACGTAAGTGCCCTACCAACATTATTAAATAATTTTATACTAATTGAAAGCCACCATACTACAAATAATGTTTGTAGCATTTTAAATGAGAATGAAAAAGTATTAGGAATACAATAAAGAAGTTAAATTTTTTAAGTATTTTATTATTATTCTAATCTTTAATAATTCTTAATATCCGTTTTATACTCGTGATGAATGTTCTGATTAAGTTTCTATTGTATGCAACTGCGATCAAAAATTAGTATTAATTTTTAATAATACTAATTTTTGACTTCGACCAAAAATTAGTGTTAATTTTTGATCGAAGGTATGCGACAGATCAATAGGTATGTTTTCCTATGCCCTTAACCTTGTGACTGACTGAACGCAAGAATTTAGTTCGCGTAAAACGAAACGTTACTTCACTTTGACAGGTACATGCTAATTTGACTTGACAGCTGACAGCTGCAGTCTGTGACATACATCGAACACTCCTGTATTCCGTTCATGGGTGTGCTTTTCATTAATCAAAAATCCATCCAATTTTCAAAACAGTGAATTAAACTAACTATAACTTAAAACTGTGAATGAAAAATTCCTCAAACCAACGCAAGAGAAGTGCTATTTTATTCGACTTTCTGAATATTTTCTAGGTAAGTGCTAACCGCATGCAATTTAAAATAACGTAGTGAATTCGCATTCTGAAAAATGGAATATACTGTTTATACGTAATAAGGTAATAGTAAACAAATTATCACAGCTGTGTTTATTTTTACACGCTTATGTTGATGATATTGAATCGTGTGGTTATGTATTAAAATAGTCTCAAGTTTAACACCTTGACCCAACTGTAACGAAACATTGTTATTCCGACTACAGCACTGCGCAGACCTAGTTTTTTCGAAATTGGAAAGCGATAGAACATGATTCTATTTTTAAATAAGTGCAGTGACATTTGTACAGTGCCAGTTATGTTTTGCAAAGTGAATAAAACCTTGTTGGAAGGCTGAATCAAAGTGCGCGTAGTGTCAAAAAAAAAAATAAAAAAAAAAAACAAAAACTAATAGGTTTTTTATTAGCTAAACAAAATGACTTTGATAATACAGTAACACACAAAGATCAATTTAAAAACTATTAAAACAAAATATTGTAGGTAATCATAATAAATACTTATGTCTCTTATCTCAAGGCTATTCTAATTTAAAACTACTATCAATCACCTAACTGACATAGTTGTCTTATGCATAATGGTTAGGGCTAAATTTTCATGAATGTACTTACATGACAATAAAATTATTAGAGATGCTTAATGTGTCACTGCCAAAATTTAAGTTTTGAAGTACATTATTTTCAACTTTAACAAATTGAAACATTATACTTAAAATACCTTCTAAAAATCAGCACTATCAAATTTAATTTTTTTATACTGGAACTGGCACATTTAAAAAAAAGCCAAAAAATAAATGCTGGTGTTAACCCGTCGAGCAACTTGGGCACACACCCGTGTGCCTAACGCCACCTGTCAGTGACATCCGGTCGCTTGACGGGTTAAGAATGGATCTCGAGACTGCCAGCCTGGGGTCATGCTTTGCCCCCACACTACCACTACCATAACATCAGCATTGCTTTTTGTTTTTATTTTTTCAATTTTTTTTATTCAAATTCAAAATTAGAATTCAAATCATTTATTCAGTAAATAGGCCACATTTACACATCATTTTTTAAACTACCAGTGCTTTCGGAAATAAACATGAATAGACCTGAATAGATTTAAAATATACCTACACCAATGTTTACGTAATCATAGGAGGGAGGGGGTAGGGTTTTAATAGCTTTTGCTGGCAAGGGGGAGGAGAGGGTTAAAAATGACTAAAATTCTGGACATAAAACTACCGTGAGACTCACTCATATTAAATAAATGTTCCGGATAACTCACGTCTTAAATCGAGTTTAGCTCGACATGTTTCGGGCTAATCCATGTCGAACTAAACTCGATTTAAGACGTGAGTTATCCGGAACATTTATTTAATACTAAAATTCTGCTTACGTAATATATGAACGACTCCACACAGAAATGTAATTTCGTATAATAAATAAAAGAAATCAAGTTGTTTCTTCAAATTCAAATAAGATCAAACAGACACAAAAAAGATCTCAATTTCTTCAAACGAATTAAAAAAAAAAGAAAATTTACCTCTTTTTCATAATAAGGATTCGGTGGCACACTAATTGGCGCTAGGATCGTAAAGTCAGTTTGACCAATATAAAAAAATACACAAAAATCATGACTGAAAAGTGACTGCCTTGCATCGGTGTATACAGCGAGTATACTCGTGAAGCATATTATAAGTATACATAGCATACTAAGTGGCACTGGAAAGTGACTTTGCCTTGCATCTGCGTATGCAAGTAGTTTTCTCGTGAAGGATATAAGTATATAACTAAGTGGCGCGGCGATGGTTGTAGCGGCAGTGCGCGCGATGGCGTCGTTCGCTGCGCAGGCGGCGCTGCGCTCGCGCTGGTCCTCCCTCATCGAGTCCACGAGCGTGGACGTGCCGGGGGAGGTCACCGACGGGGTGCGCTCCGTCGTCGGATGGCTCAAACAGGCACGGTGTTTAGCGGTGTCGCATGAGCTTCTAGGTGTTACAAATATGGTATTGCGGTGATAAAGTTTTTATACACAGTCATAAATGGGTCAATCAACTTTTTCTTGATTGATGTTGTCATTGTTCGTCCACTATTACCTCTCATATTTCGCTTTCTAGAATTTTTTTACCGTTTCTTTTTTTTTTATTTGACTGGAAGGCAAACAAGCAAGTGGGTCTCCTGGTCGTAAGAGATCACCACCGCCCATAAACATCTGCAACAACAAAACCAACGGCAAAACCTACTAGACACTGGCAAAATTGTCGTCCAATGGACAGAGCCATATTTTTTTAAAGAAACAACAACAACAATTTTTTCTCGTCACTTGTTGCTATAGTTACGGTCTCCTGGGTCACTCTTTAAACCGTAAATTTATGGGATTAAAATATGTCAAACATACAGTTTTGTGGTAATTTGAAGCCCTTTTTATGATTGGTAAGAAACATGTTAGTATAATGTGACACAACATTTCTTCTAACAAACTGTACTACTTTTGTCCCCTCGCTGACGGGACAGAATAACAACAAGAAATAGTTGATCCACCCAGATGCAGTGATAAAGTTTTTATACCATACAGTCATAAATACTTTGACATGTAAAAACTTTTCTCACTTTGACTGTATGTATACTGACGCCGGAGATACCAGTCATCATGACTTTAGTAAGAGACGTGGGTTTCTTTCGAGATATTGCATAGTTAAAGTTTTTTTCTACATTTATTTTGCGTTGGCTTTTAGCTTAAATTATTAATTACAAACAATTCCCTGGTTCAGTAAAAGATTCTATAAATTAGCATAAATAAAGTATACCTACAAAATACATTTTTATGGCATCGCAAAAGAATACAACTAAATTGAAAATTCCACATAAACACAAATAGTAATAAAATAATGATTAAAAAAACTTGAAACTGGCAATATCTTGAAAACCATTTACTGCGGTCATAATGTCATACCTTATTTGAGACACCTGTGTAGGTGCTACGTTGGTAGGACCATAGCGTAATAATAACTAGTGAGTTAACTCGGCTGCCTGTACTCCGGTTATTTTAGCATTAGAAAAAAAGTACTTATCAACAATTTTGATGAGTTTTTTCAGTGAAAAACTCTTTAAAAAAATTGTATTACCTATTTATTAAACAAAAAGAATGTACTATACCATAAGCCCTTGCTTTATGAGGTTACGTTCAGATGACAAGCGCTTAACGCGCGTTTTAATGTATACTGCTCAAAAGAAAATAAGGGCCCCCATGAATTTTATGGGTGAAACGAAAATACTAATAAATATAATTCTTTGTAACATTCTTTGTCTAAAAATGATTTTATTAAATACAAGCAAACACAGTACAAGTAATTCATCCAATTAAATGTATTCAATTAAATGCAAACATATTTTTGATTTCATCTTACCACTGAAATTAAAGTGGCCCTTATATTCTTTCGAGTAGTATATGTAATTGTAAACTCGCGTTATCAAAGCGCACGTTATGCGCTTATCATCTGAACTTAGTTTTAACATTATTTGCTGATTTATTTTTCGAGTGTTTTTCAATTAAAAATACGTTAAGGTCGCCTATTTTCTATTACTAAAAAAAGAAGTGTAGATAGGGCACTCGGGGCTGAACTAGGGACGCTAATTCTCAAGCCCCAGCCCATCCGACTTTCAATGCGCGTCGTGACTCTGCAAACAAAGGAGTGTGCCCACTGTTGCAATTTATTACGCTATGGTAGGACGGTTTACAGGCTAGTGGCTGTTTCCAAATCGTTGTTAATTGATGTTGTACCAATTTATTCTGTGAGCGTACCTAGTATATTATTGCATGTTCGGCTAGATTAGTGCCTATTGATATATTAATATTTTAATACAAAAGTGTTTATTTACTAAGGTTTTTTTACTAAAGCCTGGTCGCGGTGCCCGAAGGATTTCGTACAATGACCTTTCACTATGTGTCTCTGTTGCTCGCGCGTAAATATTTTGCGTCGCGTTCGCACAAACGAATGCGACGTCAAATATTGACGCGCGAGTGACAGAGACAAATAGTGGCGGTCATTGCGCGAAATCCTTCGTGTTCCACGACCATACTGAATATTATTCATTATTATAGAACTCCTCATGCACAATAGACTTTTTTATATGTTTTTTTATATGCTTTATTGCACCAGTTTATGTGTTTAGTTTTAAATGGGTCCCACTGGAAAACAGCGTTATGCTGAGTGGGCCCCCAATTTAGACTGATCGATGTTTTTTTTTTCAAATTTTTTTGTGTATCGAATATGTGTAAATAAATATATCTCTCTCCCTTTCCTTCAACAGCTATTTTTTTATTATAGATATACTAGCTTTTGCCCGCGGCTCTGCCCGCATGGTATTCGGTTCCTTTTCCCTCGGGAACTGTGCATTTTTCCGGGATAAAAAGTGGCCTATGTCACTATCGGGCCCATAAACTATCTCTATGCCAAAAATCACGACGATCCGTCGCTCCGTTACTGCGTGAAAGACGGACAAACACACAAACATACTAACACACTTTCCAAATTACTATGGATGTAGGTAGTTAGATCGTGGTTAGATCGCTATTCTTTTGAAGAATTGAACTTCATTTGACACTCAACAGTGAGTGTTCCTTTAAAAATCAAAAATTACGTTGGCCTAGATGACGTTTAAGGGGTCATTCATGAAGTACGTTACACAAAGGGGGGGGGGGGTCAAGCCGTTTGTGACACAGGAACAAAATAATTGCTAATTACATAGCAATACGTGTAACAAGGGGGGGCGGGTGTTCTCAAAACTAGTGTGACATACTTTATGGATGCCCCCTAATCGATTATTTGTTTTTTCAGCCCCAAAAACGTTTTGTCCCGGGCAAGGCTCGGATACCGGTTAAATTTCCAAACCGTTATCATGTACTTGGCGCAAAACTTTTTCATTTTGGTTTCGTTCGCGAAACCGTTATTTTAAAAACGGTTTTTAAGGGGAAATTTCCATAAAGTTCTTGTCAGATCAACCGGTTTATAACAATAAAAAGTATAAAAACTGGTTTATTCCGGCGCAGGATAAACGTCGCCGCCGTGTCGCCGCCCACTGCTCGCCGACCAGCTATTACTCGTCGAATAAACCGGTTTATTTAGGTTAAAGTTAAGTTCTTCAAAACGTTCGCGTTCTTATGAAAGTTCGGAGTGAAACCGAAATTTTATAAACCGGTTCCGAGCCATGGTCCCGGGGGTAATTCGCGTAGTAAGTTAGCTGTATATAAATAGAGTCTCGGTTGCAATCCCCCGTTTCTTCGCCCCGTCAGTGTCAGGGTCGCAAACTTTATGTGCTACATAAAAACTTAACTAATTTGGCGTTATACGTAAGAACGTGTGAGTTGAACACGACTTCAGCTTTCCTCATCAGCCATTAAAACTAGTTTAACTCGAGTTAATAACTTACAGCCCCATTCATAAAAAATCTTTAATTGAGGTTTGATCGGTCTGTTAGTTAACAGACTGATTAAGCTTGTTTGACGTTTGTCAAGAAGTATGATTCATAAACGCTTGCTAGCAGTCTGCTAGTTGTTGAGCTGCTGATAGACTGATTAGACGCGTTATGTTGGCACTCTTGACAAATCGAAGACAAAAAATGGCCATAGCGAGAATTTAAAAAAAAATTGACAGCAGTGACAGCAGAGATGTTTGTTTTCCCGCCATTTCCGATCCGCCTGTTTTCGTAGACCTAAACTAAGTGCAAAAAGCCGTAACTATGTTAATCATCCTAATTTTATTTTTTTCGTACTATTAAAGGATTTTTAAATACAAATTCCTGAAAATAAACTTTCCTAATTTTTTTTTAATCTTTGCGTAAACCCCCACAGTGACATCCCTAGCTATGAATAGCCATAGGTGCACGTCTCAAAGGATGCGAATTGGCATTAAATTGCTCGACCTTGGACAGCCCTGGCTCCACGCTAAATGAAATGCGGTGGGAGCCCCTGTGTGCTTGTACAGTCAAGGGCAAAAATATGTATACACTTTAGTACCTTGTCAATTTTCGTCATATTGAAAGAAAAGAAAGAAAGAAAGAAAAACATTTATTCCTGACATTTTACAAATTAAAGAGGAAGACAAGAAAAAGGAAATCATCATAACAATAAAGAGTTACAATACAAGACAATACAAATTTTGTCACGAAATGGTATGGAGGTGGTAGGACCTCTTGCAAGGTCCGCCCGGATTGCTACCACCATCTTGCTCGCTAATCCTGCCGTGAAGCAGCAGTGCTTGCACTGTTGTTTCAGCGTGGAGAATAAGACTGACATGAGCAAAGCCGCGGACGGACGGACAGACAGACACGGCGAAACTATAAGGGTTCCGTTTTTGCTATTTTGGCTACGGAACCCTAAAAAAGATGTAGAAAGTGGAATTTATTCTAAGGATTCTGTTTCAGTTAACTCCAAACGATTGTCAGAATACTATATGCGAACACGCTGTAATTACGAAATTAAAATCGCCAATTAGTTAAAACTTGTACAGTCACCAGCACCAATATGTGACACAACAAGCGTGCATAAATATCTGATACGACTCTATTTCTAGAGCCGGAAGGACGTGTCAGATATTTTTGCTCGCTCCGCTGTGGTAGATATTTATGCTGGTGACTGTACTTATATAGTACATACATTTGTAACTCTAGTCGCATCGATCTCTTTGGGTAGTCAACTGTACAGGACAGGATGTGTTTTATACCTTTACAATTCGCCGTGTAATTCACACTGGGTGCCGTCGCGATCTCCCATTAAGGCTGCAGAGTTGACGCCAGCGGATAGCGGGGCGGGCGGCGGCGCGGCGAGCGGGTTTCTCCATTAATTGCGAAAACTTATACATCTATTTTCATACTTCTAAGTCCAGATATGAGAAAATTCCATATAAGCTTCACCCCCCCATTTCACCTCTTTGGGGGTTGAATTTCTAAAAATCCTTTCTTAGTGCGCACTTACATCGTAAAAAGAACCCCTGTACTAAATTTCAAGTTTCTAGGCCCAGCGGTTTGGGCTGTGCGTTGATATTAACCCAGTGAGTCAGGTTTGCCTTTTATATATTGACTAGCTTTTGCCTGCGGCTCCGCCCGCTTGGTATTCGGTTATCGCGCGCTGTTCCCTCGGAAACTGCATTTTCCGGGATAAAAAGTAGCCTATGTCACTCTTGGGCCCATAAACTATCTCTATGCCAAAAATCACCTCGGTCCGTCGCTCCGTTACGGCGTGAAAGACGGATAACATACAAACACACAAACATACAAAAACACTTTTGCATTTTGAACATAAAACACCGTGAGACTCACTATAAACCGTTCCCGCGATCAATCGAATATCTCCGTAAGAACGGACTCTAAATACTTGTACTTATGTATTTTTGCTGTTCCATCCATACGCTATTTTGGTGTAGTGTAGTAGAGTTTGGTGACCGATAGTGCTATACCTCTATATACTTTTAGATTTATTTATATTGCAAAATGTAATTTTGTCTGTTATTATTAGTATTAAAAATTCTGCTTTATTTTAGCTCGATTTGACAGCTGTTTGGAGTGTGTCCAGATAATCCGATTGTAACTCCACCACTTTAAAAAAAAAGTGTGTTCTTCGATAGCTGGACGTCTGGAATAACACAGGCTACTTTTTACAATTCTAAATTCTTAACCACTAAGTTTATAATGAATTTAATGCTAATTAATTTATGAATCTGTAGGTAAATGCGTGATAGTTTGTCAACTTTTTAGACCTTATTTAGAAGAACTGCATTTTAGTGTACTGCATGAGTGAATGTGCTTACCTATAAGATATCTACATTTGTATGCCCTTGGGCGCAGCATAGTGATACAAGTCTATGATTAATATACCAACTATTTTAACCTATGTTTGACAAATAAATTATTTGTATTTGTAAAAAAACTATTAATTATTTGTCTAGACTAAGAGGCTGTTTCACCATCCACTGATTAGTGTTAACTGACGGTTAAATTTGATGCCATCTCTATATGTTTTGTTCGAACAGACGGAGACGGAATCACATTTAACCGTCAGTTATCACTAATCAATGGATGGTGTAACAGTCCCTAAGAATACACAAATTAAGCAAAAATAACCATAAGTAAAACTTAGCTATAAACTAAATACCTAACTTAATAAACTAAATTAAACGTAATACGGGCCCCCGTGAGAAATAAGAACCACGACACGCGTCATCGTGAATGAATCTACCTATATCCGTTGTCTAGCACCCATAGTACAAGTCAACGCACGTAAAAAGAGCTCTGGGTGGCTAGTGGAGGAGATACGTTAGCGCATCTGTCAACACAAGCCAATGGCGTGCCGGCCGCGCGCGCTCCTACACCGCGTCCCCCGCTGCCCCGCCGCCAATTTGGTCCGTATTTCGCTCACTGCGCAGGTATGTCACCAGGATCTCTTTTTGGGCCAATCAACTATTTTACCGACACTTTAGGCGTCTCCTGCGTTACCAAAATTGTCTCTGGCGTTACCAAAAAATCGTACTTTCAACTACGTAGGATGGCATGTATTCATGTACACCATCTATTAAATTACAGAAAAAAAAATGTTTACTTAAAAAAATATGCAATTATTTGAAATATATCGCGGACAGATTCATCATCATCATCATCTCAGCCTATATACGTCCCACTGCTGGGCACAGGCCTCCTCTCGGAATGAGAGGGCTTGGGCCATAGTTCCCACGCGGGCCCAGTGCGGATTGGGAACTTCACACGCACCATTGAATTGCTTGGCAGGTTTGTGCAGGTTTCCTCACGATGTTTTCCTTCACCGCAAAGCTCGTGGTAAATTGCGCACATGAATTTCGAAAAACTCAGAGGAGAGGAAACGCGGACAGATTAGTTTCGGTAAAAAAGTTGATTGGCCCATCTGTCAATTATCAAGCCAATGGCGTGCCGGCCGCGCGCTCCTACGCCCCTCCCGCGTCCCCCACCGCTCCGCCGCCAATTTGGTCCGTATTTCGCTCACTGCGCAGGTATATCGCCAGGATCTCATTTTTGGCGTCTCCTGCGTTACCAAAATTGTCTCTGGCGTTACCAAAAAATCGTACTTCCAACAAGATATTTCACGGTTTAATAGGTTGAACTTACGTAGGATAGGATGGCATGTATTCATGCACACCATCTATTAAATTACAGAAAAAACATGTTTACTTACAAAAATCTGCAATTGTTTGAAAAATGTCGCGGACAGAAGGGCTACTCCGAAACACAACGTCCGAAGTTCGTGTCGTGCGATCCCTCTCGCTCTCGTATTAAATAGTATAAGTGTGAGAGGGACCGCACGACACGAACTTCGAACGTTGTGTTTCGGAGTATCCCTTCAGATTAGTGTCGGTAAAAAAGTTGATTGGCCCATCTGTCAATTATCAAGCCAATGGCGTGCCGGCCGCGCGCCCCTACGCCCCTCCCGCGTCCCCCTCTGCTCCGCCGCCAATTTGGTCCGTATTTCGCTCACTGCGCAGGTATGTCGCCAGGATCTCTTTTTACGTGCGTTGATTTGTAAAAGCTTTTCTTAGTTTGGGCACAGTATATATATAAGCTCAAGCAGTATGGAAGCTACGATCGAAATGAACACACTCACACAGACGCGCGCTCTACACGGCCTAAAGCCCCTGGCGTGGCGTGGCGTTGCGGCCGTGTAGAGCGCGCGTCTGTGTGAGTGCTCGTTTCGATCGATTTGTTCGTAGCTTCCGTGCTGTTGTAGCTTATAATATAAGCTTTAGGCTATATTATATATACTGTGGTTTGAGGCTAGGTCGATTGGTGTGATTTCATCATGTCAGCCGAAAGACGTCCACTGCTGGACATAGGCCTCCCCCGCGGCTCTCCACTCAGACCGGTCTTGTGCTTTTCGCATCCACCGCGATCCCGCGATCTTAGCCAGGTCGTCGCTCCATCTTGTTGGTGTGATTTGTCCCAATATATTATTGTCTGTTAATGGGTTCTCGGGTCTGCGCAGGCGTCGCTGGAGGTGCGGCAGGTGGGGCGGCGCGCGGTGAGCCAGCTGTCCGGCCGCGCCATGGACGACGTGCTCATCGTACACTTCAACGATGTCTACAACATCGAGCAGACCACCAGTGAGTATTTTATAGTATTTTATCTACACCCATATAGTAAATCCTCCATTATGCGTTTAAAAAACCATAGATAATGACCAGCATTACGACATACATCATTACAGCACCGGAGCTGGAGAAAATACTATTATGCAACTGTATCGTAATAAGGGTCCTTAAAACACGAATGTGCTTTTATGAAACGAAGCGTAGCCGAGTTTCATAATAGGGTCACACGAGTGTTTTAAGGCCTAATTAGGTACGTACAGTTGCATACAATATATTTTTTTATCTACATCCATATATTAAATCCTCTATCATGTGTTCAAGAACCATTGAGAATGACCTGCATGAACGAGAACTAGGTAATGGTAAGTTATAAGTCTGCCCCAGCTCGCTGCGCGCCCCGTGCAGTGCGCGCCCCGCGACCTGCTGCTGCTCGCCCGCCCTGCGCAGCGCGCACCGCTCCGGTGCTGTAATGAATGATGTATGGAATCTTATAACGATACTGATATCAGTATCGTTATGACCATTACGATACTGCCGTGTTCATAATGTCGTAATGCTGGTCATTATCTATGGTTTTTGAACGCATAAGGGATCCTCCTTTGGATGGGTGTAGATAAAAGAAAGAAATAGTAGAATACTGTAGAGGCCGGCAACCCCACGTTCCGGCCGAGGCTTGTATAGTGCTCAAACAGGTACATGAATTAAAATAAAAAAAAACAAGAAATGAAAGATACTGCGGCATTTCGCGGAAGTTTTAAGTTCGCGGCGTCCAAGTGCTGGCATGATATTCCTCTTATCCAAGGAGCGTCTAGTGGGTACACCTTCAAGCGCAAGCTGAAGGAATACTTGTTGACGCTCCAAAAATCATTTCACTAAACCAGCACTTTGAGTACGCCAGCCTGTTTTTTTTGAACAACTTATTTGTCCCTTGTTTTTACTTATGGTTTATTATAATTTATTTATTTATATCTTGTTAACTTACAATTAAATCTATTTGTATTTCTTAATTTTATTTACACAAGTTTAGTTTAGTATCTTTATGTATTATTCCGTGAGTCACAGACGGTTCTGACAGAATATCAGCGCTGTATCTAACGCCTCAGCATTATGCTGAGTCAGCGGCCGTTTCACTTTTGCGGGGACACACAAAATCTAGTAGTGACATCCTGGTAGTCCTGCCAGGATCGTCTCCGCAGGACGGAACTCTTCAACGGTTACTAGCATCGACTTGAAATTTGGTATGCAAATGTAGTTTGGGTGACAAAGTACAGTCAGCATAAAAAGCTTGTATAAAAAATTAAATTTTTATGTTTAGGTTATTTTACACTTTGAGTTACATTATTGAAGTTTTAGTATGGAACCCTAATTTCTTCTGGTAATAAATGTAATCTATGGTACTTTGGAATAATTGAACATTCCAATTGAAGGTTTTTTTTTTTTAATCGGTCCAGTACTTTTTGAGTTTATTCGTGACAAACATCCAAAAATACAAAAATCCACAGCTTTCCTCTTTATAACATTAGGATAGCTGACATCCCAACCGGCTGCACAATCATCTCTTAAGCCCATAATTATCATTTCTACCTCTGCATCATCGGTACAAATGACTCAAGAATCTTAGTACTAGTAATATAGGAAGCATGGAGCTATCAGCGACCTACTTTCGAGTTTTTTCTGTCAGTTTTTTTCCTATGTTTACGAAAACATAATTTGTTTTGTTTGCAGAGGTCAGGTGAGAACTGTGAAGTTGTGATAAGCTTGAGGTTGATTAATTCTGTTTTGACGTATACGTTACCTTTTTTATCTACATCCATATCCAATAAATAAATAACTTCCCTATAATATGTTCAGAGATGATAAAGAAAATTACCTACATTAAGAAACTTCTATGTACCCGTGGTGTGGTTGCATCTTAATGTTTACCTTATAGTGCTGGTGACCGACACTAATTACCAAGGACCGGAATTTTCATAGCAAAAATCAAATGTCAAGATGGATTGACCATTGTATTTTATCGACTGTCGATGTTTAATTGTCAGTTAGCACGATAAGTTTTAGGTAAAGAAATTTAAACCTGTAATGGAGGAGGCCTTTGTCCTGCAGTGGGACACTACAGGCTACTTACCAAAATAGACCTCTGTGTTTCTTACAATTTAAACATAAAACCGAAACGGAAATGTTAAACAGTGTAACTGACGATAGACTAATCTTCATTCAAAATAACAGAATCAAAATCAATATCTGTTTAATTATATTTTCGTCATTATTTTCTCTACATTGTCACCATTTAAACTAAGAGAATAATTTAAAATTAAGTGAAGTTTTTAGTTTATTACTTTATCCATTTGTTAATCGTTTTTCTTTTTAAGATTAACCATTTTGGTTTACACGGGAGCCTAATAAATAATACTTATGAAAACTCAAGCGACATCAAATAGAGTCTGGCAAATGAAAGATGAGAATGAAAAATTGGCGGCAAATTCAAAAATCAATGTATGGTATCCCTGATGTATAGTGTTAAAAATAGTTTTGATACTTGTGATATATTATGTAATACAATATTCTAAAGGCTTTTATTAGATCCTCCTGTAATTATTGTACTACGAAACCCTACCTGTATCTACTATGAAATAAATAATATCGGAAAGTTTCAACAAAGAACAAACAATATTCGTAAAACATAACTACACTCGCGGTCAAAGAAAACGGGTCGGTACGAAAAACTAGAATATCTCCAAAAATAATAGGGCTAGGAGCATGAATTAAACTGTGTATTGTAGATAATTCTATAATGAATAAAACGACATGATAGGTGTGAAAGTATTCACACCATCAAAGTCATTTGTCAAAGTCATTTGTTTATTCTAATTATGTACAAAACAAAATATTTACAAATTTTACGTAGAAAAATTAACACTTGGTACCTCACATTACAACAGAAAAAACCAACTTTAAGCCAAATTAATTCTTCGTATTACCTTCACGGGCTCTTTTTAAAGCTTCCAGATGATTGGGCATGCTCTTCATTAGGTTTCTTATGCGATTTTGCGGGATATTGATTCATCCTTCCACTAACGCATGTTTCAGGTCTCTAAGTGTAGCTAGAGCGGAGTTTCGATTTCTTACATGCCTTCCAAGCTCGTCCCATACTTGCTCGATCGGATTTAAGTCCGGACTTCTCGAGGGTCAGTTCATAAAAATGATACCAACGTCGTCAAAGTAGTCATTAACAATCTGAGCTGTGTATGGCCTGGCGTTTTCATGCATGAACATGGGGTGTTCACCCATATTAATTAAGTATGGACCGTCATGCTCATTAAGAATCTCTTCTACATATCTTGCACTAGTTAGCGTACCATTTTTTATGAAGACTTACTCCATGTGAGTCTCTGAAGAGATTACAGCTCAGGCCATAATAGACCCACCGTCAAACGACACTTTTTCCTCAAAATAAGCTCGAGTAAAACGTTCACCTGGCCGTTTGTAAGCTCTTCGCCGCCCATCATGTGCATAGAGCATAAATCTGGATTCATCAGAAAACATATTTCGTGCCAATTCTTCGTCTGCCCACCATCTGTGTTCGCGGGCGTAAATCAATCTTGCTGTTCGCTGCCCCTTTTCCAGTTTTGGGCCATTTGCCGGTCTACGTGGGGTCAAATTAGCTTCGTGTAGCCGCCGCCTTACAGTCCAATCGCTTATGTCATCTTTTCGAGTCTCTCGAAGTTGATTTTGGACTTCAACAGCCATGAGGTGCCGATCTCGGAGCATGGTTGTAACAATAAATTGATCTTCAAGAGCTGCAGTACATCTCGGTCTGCTGGTTCCTGGTCTTCTAATGTTCTGCCCAGTTTCTCGGAAACGTTGGACGAGTCTCTGCACGGTAGAAAGTGACATGCCAACAGTTTTCGCTGTTCTTCTCTGAATTCCGCCTTCTTCTAACATAGTGACGATACGTGTACATTCTTCTGGTGTCAGCCAAATGATAGTAAATCAAGAATGATCAAGAAAGACAACAATGAGTGCCTTTTATCATTATGCTTTGACAGATTGAAAATAAAAGTGAGAAAACCGGCAAAAGTAAAACAAGTGCAATTTTAATTTAAACCCTAATTAGAGTTTTTTTTAATTTTAACTTTTTCGAGCAATCATGTAAAACATTTGAAGGTTGTATTTAATACGATATTAAATTCTCTTTAATATAGAGTCACTTTCGTATAAGTAAACCTTTTCATTTTCAAAATTTTAAGGTTTTCGTCACTGACCCGTATTATTTGACCGCGAGTGTATCACTGTTTTATGAATAATTAAGTACATTAATTACATTATATTCTACTTAGCAGTACTTCACTTTTGAAAATAACAAATAGGAAAGAAGATATGTGTTTTTCTGAAATTGTTAACGTTAAATCGCTGTGCTGGAAAGATTGCAAAATACACGTAGTCAATTTGTCGTTCCGGCGTCAATATACATACATACAATATGGGATGGTAAAATAAAAGTCAGTTTATTGTTTAATTTACATATCATAGTAAACAGCAGTTTACGCTTTTTTTTTCATGATAAACACTTAAAAACGTAGCAAATACCGCAAGCAAGCTTCAGTATCAAGACGAATAAATGACCTTTGACGTGGGTTGACAATCGACTTTTTTGTTGCCATGTAAAAAGTTCTTAAGAAAACTCATTCTCATCTTTCATTTGCCAGACTCTATCAAATGTGACGTGACTTAATTTATTTTAATAAAGAGATGCAAGTGGCTTATCAGAGAGGTCAAATGTTACAGAATAATGTAAAAAGTCGGTAACATGCGAAAAATCGATAACTGGAATAGTCGATAAAACACAATGGTCAATCTCTCTTGACATTTGATTTTTGCTATGAGAATTCCGCTCCTTGGTAATTACATTCAAATTTCGAACACCTTAAAAAAACAAAAATGATGTTTGCTTGCGATAATCGAATTACAGTCTGTTCAATATAGGAATGGATAGAAGGAAAATAGGCTCTTTACAGTGCACGCTTTAGGAAGTCATTTAATAAAATTGCTTTTTTTTAGTATACGGTCTAAACTTAGTTAGTATATTAGTTTCAATTATTCATTAACTAACTGTTGCCCGCGACTCTGTTCACGTAGAATTCGTTTATTGCTATCCCTCGGGAACAATGCAATTTTCCGGGGTAAAAACTATTCTATGTCCTTCCCTGGGACTTGTACTATGTGTATACCAAATTTCACTTAAATCGGTTCAGCGGTTAAGTCCTATTTTGTTAAAAACAGAAAAGTCTTCCTATAAAATACCCAAAGAGGCAGAGGTAAAGAACATTCTGCAGGAAACGGAACGCTTATAATATTGTTAACTCAAGAAATACTCTGTACATTATTTATAGTTTTTAATCGCTAGTTTGGATCAAAATGTGATGAGATGACCTTTAATCATATACGAATTGTTAACTTTTCACAACTAAAGCACTGCACCAAATTTGATGAAAATTGGAATGGAAAACAGCTTGAATTTCATAGTAGAAACTACGAGTAGAATATTTTTGAACAGGGAATGAGAGCGGATGAGCCACGAAACACAGTTATTAAATTATGTAAAAATATAAATCGAATTAATATTATGTACAGTCACCACACGAGATTGTTGAGCCAGTTGCATACTTTCGTAATTTAGTCGCATAATCAGTTTTGTTTATGTCTTAATGTCAGTGTCAGTGTGTTTTGTATTACACGACTAAATTGCGAACGTATGCAACAGGCTCAACAATCCCGTGTGGTGACTGTACATAAATAATATTGTGTTATTTTGTAATTAGGTACATTAGGTACTAACTGGTATTAATTTACCTACAAAGTAAATAAAATTATGACTATCCTATTACTTCTTTTATTCATCATCATCATTATTACGACTTCATAAAAAAAGTTTAGAACCCCTTCTTCTGTGACCTTCTAGAGTCCATTGTCATCCTGAATGGACTATAGTCGATTTGTAATTTAATTCAATACTAAACTTATTTTTCTTTACTTTTTTTTAATCGCGAATAATGATGCCTTGATGATCAATATGACTCGTAGGTTTTTTTTTATTCGACTGGAAGGCAAACGAGCAAGTGGGTCTCCTGGTGGTAAGAGATCACCACGGCCCATAAACATCTGCAACACCAGGCAGGGGTATTGCAGATGCGTTGCTAACCTAGACGCCTAATTTGGAATACCTCAAGTGCCAGTAATTTCACCGGCTGTCTTACTCTCCGCGCCGAAACACAACAGTGCAAGCACTGCTGCTTCACGGCAGGATTAGCGAGCAAGATGGTGGTAGCAATCCGGGCGGACCTTGCACAAGGTCCTACCACCTGCGTACCACCTCGTAGGTGTCGGATTTTACACAGTGTAATGTAATATTTTTATTTTGTTTTGCAGAGACAGAGCCGGTGGGCGGCGCGCTGCGTTTCAGCACGGCTGTCAAAGCGCTGCAACACCTGAACCCCCTCGTGGTCTTCAGCGGAGATGTCTTCTCGCCTAGCATGCGTAAGAATGCAGGGTGAAACTTTGAGCATTATTTATTTCAGGACCATCGTGTAGAACCCTTTAGGTTAGGTTAATTTTGGTTAGTTTTATGAAAATCCTGAAATATTTACAGTTCCAGAAATATTAAACAGTTCAAAAAAAAATGATTTATTGTACAATCAACTTGAGGCAAAATACAATGATCAGTGAGTATGGAAAGCTTTGACAGAGAAGTCGCGGGAATGGTCAAATATTCTGACCCCCAAACTAGGTATAGACCTGTGTCCTGAGTTTGAGTTGCGAAATTGATTAGGTTACCAAACGTTTCTTGCGAAACATTAGTGTACCCTCAGTTAATTCTGGACAATATAATGCACATTTGTTATAAATAAACTAAAAAAAATTACGATTTCCATACATCGTTCAGAACCAGATGGCCCAGTGGTTAGAGAACCTGACTACGAAGCTTGAGGTCCCGGGTTCGAATCCCGGCCGGGGCAGATATTTGTATGAATAACACGAATGTTTGTACTCGGGTCTTGGATGTTTAATATCTATTTAAGTATGTATTTATGTATATAAGTATGTTTATTCGTTGCCTAGTATCCATAGTACAAGCTTTGCTTAGTTTGGGACTAGGTCAATTGGTTTCAAGTGTCCCATGATATTTATTTATTTACTGTTCAAATTAAATCCGGTTTTCCTAGAAACTTGAAATTAGATATGAAGGCTCTTAAACTTAGCACAACCAATAAAGAAAATCTCTTTTTTTTTCCGTATCCAATATAAAATGATCCCACACTACATACATTTTGCTTAGAAGCAGCGCTCTGCTAACCCTGGATCTTCATAAGGTACCTATCTGATTGAATTTGTGTGTAACATTTTTTTTTTTTTTGCTTTCAGTTAGCACATACACGAAAGGCGAACAAATGGTGCCTGTCCTAAACGAAATCGGTGTCCATTGTGCCGTGTTCGGAAACCACGATTTTGGTAAGCCGAGAGTGAGTTAGATTAATTTAACGTTACTTCAATGTACCATCAGCCAAATAAGTGCTCTATCACATTGATATGCCAGCCTGTTGTTTTTAAAAAAGCAATTTTTATTTGATTTTTTCTTAGTTATTAATTATTTTTCGCTGTAAATTATTTATTTCTTTGTTTCTTATAGTTAGTTTTTTTTCTCTCCATTTTATTTACTTACATATAGATTAGTGGTTTATTTATTATATTTGTGTATCGTTCCGTGAGTCACAGACGGTTCTGGCAGAAAATCAGCGCTGCAGGCGTCTAACGCTTCAGCATAATGCTGAGTCAGCGACCGTTTCACTTTCGCGGGGACACACAAAATTGTGTATATATTTCATGTGCGATTTATTATTTTTATTTCTTTATTATTTTTTTGGTTCATTTGTGTAAATTTTGCTGTATATGTGTGTCTTTTGTGTTAGTGAATAAATGTCTTCTTTCTCTTTCTTTCTTTCTATCAATTTTAAACAAGTTCCCATCAAATAAATATGTCGCTAAAGTCGGAATTTCAAGTTGACAGACACGTCTATTGGCATTTAAATCTGCAGAAGTTGAACAGCTGAATTCGACTTAAACCCCTTTACCATCCTTTACTCATGAAATCAGAAATGATGATATCCGCAGTATAACTAAGGTTACTGACATAGCCCGAAGAATTGCGAACGTGAAGTGGCAGAGGGTACATTGCTCGCAGGACTGATGGACGATGGGGTCAGAAGGTTCTCGAATGGCGTCCGCGGACCGGGAGACCAGCTGTCGGTAGGCCTCCAACTGGAGAGACGACCTGGTTAAGATCGCGGGATCGCGGTGGATGCGAAAAGCACAAGACCGGTCTGAGTGGAGAGCCTTGGGGGAGGCCTATGTCCAGCAGACGTCTTTCGGCTGACATGATGATGATGACACATGAAATAGAAAATAGCTGTGTAATTTCTGCAAACTTAACCCCTTTTACACTAGGGTCTCAGAAGTACAAAATACAAACTTATCTTTCCTTTATTTTTATTTTTTACGAAACCTACGTTACTGAATCCGGCTCATACTTCGTCTGTTTTTTTTTAGATTTCGGCCTAGAAGTACTTTCTGGGCTCGTCGCACAGTGCAACTTCCCGTGGCTGATGTCCAATGTCATAGACAACGAAACCGGTCGGCCACTGGGCGACGGCCGCATCACGCATGCGCTGATGTGCAACGGGCACAAGATCGGACTCATTGGACTCGTCGAGCAGGTAGGAGCCATCATCATCATAAACAAAGAGACGGGAAGTTGCATACGTTTTTATAATAAAATGTGACGTGATGTGTATGTGTGTGAATGTGATGTGATGTGTGCGTGCGTGCGTGCGTGCGTGCGTGCGTGCGTGCGTGCGTGCGTGCGTGCGTGTGTGTGTGAGTGGTTGACTGGCAGAGATCCGTTCAAGGATAAGTCCGCCTTTGTAATTAGCACTTTCTTTTGTGTGTTATTTTTGTACCTATTTCCTTTTTGTACCATAAAGAGTTTAAACAAACAAACAAAATTCCAAAAATATTACCAAAGAAACTGATACAAAATTTAAATCTAGGTACTGTCAAAAAGACGTTAATATCAAGTCCAAGGCTTATAAAATAATATTTATTGGTACAAATATGAAATAATGAAATAAAAAATATCCTAAAAATAACTTAACTAAAATACTAAATAAGTATTACAAACTAAATTAAAACTATTTTAAAAACTAAACTATATCTAAAAAAGGCCCCTGCGGCATTGTGCCGAAAATGCTGGCAGCATTTCCTCGTTGAATTGCTATGCTAATTCTTTGAGCGAGGTAGCTGCCAGCTCTTCGGTCACCGGTGGCATCGATAAGCCTCTTCGAAATTTCTTTGAAGAGGCTTATTGCTCCTGGGCCCCACGGACCAAGGGTCTCGACACCGAAAGGGACGAAATTATAATTATAAAGTCAATGATTAGGTATATCATGGACGGAGATATTTGGAAATAATTCCGATCCGCATTAGCGATCCCTTCAAATAGTGAACCTACTGTGTTAAAAATAAAATTGTGTTAAATACTTGTAATGTATAGTATATAGATATCATTTATAAATATTGTGAATCTGTTTTAAAAAAAAAATACCTCGTTGAGTTTCTTGCCGGATTCTTCTCAACAGAGGTTTTTTCCGAACCGGTGGTAGATTTTTTGCCGTTCATAAGTGCTTGTCATAGCCTAAATTGAATAAAGAGATTTTGACTTTTTTGACTTTGAGACCGTCTTCTTTCATATTCTTTGTGTATGGCACTTGTCCCACCAAGAGCGAGTAAGCGATTAGCTATCGGCGATTTTCTCGCCCAAGAAACGTACAAAAGATAAGGATCCTGTGTTAGTAAAAGAGACATATAATAATAGTTCATCGCTGGCTGTTCACACTGCCGGCGAGAGCACTTGCTCTACTAGTTTGTCGCCGCGACAAGAGCTATAAAACTAGCTCAGCGATACTCGCTCAGCGATGTTAGCTTGGCGGCTGCACCCCTCGAGCGAGTGAAGCGAGTAATCGCCCGTCGCACTCGAACACTCGCTTGCAGCCGAGCGACAAAACTACACTCTCTTTTCGCTGCTCGCCCACTCATTTCTAGTTACTCGCTCTACTCGCTTCTCGCTCATCGTCGGCGGTGGGACAAGTGCCTATTTCCGCCGTTTTCAGTAACACTGGATTCCTCTTGTTTGTTATATTGCGTGAGTTACAGAATTTTAACACTAGTGTACACTACTTTACGGAAGCAATACGAGGGCGACACTGAAAGTTTTTAGAACTGGCCACTTGTAAACAATATAATAAAAAAGTAAGTTTAAATTTTGAAAATGGAACTCTTTGCCAATATTATTGAGTATGTATTTCATTCATTTGTCATTTGTTTTATGATTTGGCGGCAAATTGAAAATTGTCTGCGTCACGTCAACATGAATTTAACTCGCGAAAATTTTCGTGCAATGATTTTTTATGACTTTCGATGTCATTTAAGTCAACAAGAAAGCTATGATAGACTTCGATTGGCCTTTCATGATGAAGGCCCACCTCGTGCGACCATTTACAACTGGTTTAATGAGTTTAAACGTGGTCGCACTAATCTCACCGACGATCTGCATGACGGACGGCCTTCTACGGCGACGACTGAAAATAACATAAGTGTTGTGCAGCGTATGATAGAGACTGACAAAAGAGTGACGTATCAGCAGATTCGGACAAGCTTAGGCATCGGTATGAGTCAAGTGCATAAAATCCTCCATGAACATTTAGCGGTCAGGAAGCTTTGTGCGAGGTGGATACCTCATAATTTGACCGAGGCCCAAAAACTCCGTCGGGTTGATTGGTGCCGTGAAATGATTCAAAGATTTAACGGAGGTGACTCAAATGCTGTTTTCGACATACTTACGGGTGACGAAAGCTGGGTTTACTGTTATGATCCAGAAACCAAGAGACAGTCTGCTCAATGGGTGTTTCCTTTCGAGGAGTTGCCAACTAAAGTGAAGAGAGGTCGAAGCGTGGGAAAAAAGATGGTGGCCTCGTTCTTCGGAAGGACAGGTCACTATGCGACAATTGTTTTAGAGGATCAAAAAACAGTTACTGCAGAGTGGTACACTAACAATTGTTTGCCACTTGTATTGGAAAAAGTTCGGGAGAAGCGACCTCGAAGTAGGATCCTTCTTCACCACGACAACGCCTCGTCGCACACCGCCAGGCGAACGATCGACTATTTAGTGACGTCAGACGTGGAATTACTGGGTCACCCGCCGTATAACCCCGACCTCGCACCTTGCGATTTTTATTTATTCCCGAAAACAAAAGAAAAACTTCGAGGAAAACTTTTTATGAACACCGAGGAAGCAGTGGGTGCGTTTCAAAAGGCCGTCGAAGAGACCCCTAAGGACGAGTGGGCTAAGTGCTTTTCTCAGTGGTTCCATCGGATGCAGCGGTGTATTGATGTGAATGGACACTATTTTGAAAAGATATAATAAAACTAATAACTTGCTAGTTTGCTCAGTTTTTGATTTTCTAAGAACTTTCAGTTTGACCCTCGTACCATGCCCTCGGTACCGCTCTGCTTTCAGAGCATGACATGAGTGCGTGTGAACTAACTTTGGGGGCGGCAGACGTGAGCTTGCCTTCGGAATCCAAAAGCTTAATGGTTACTTGACCTGAAATGCATATTTCAGTTTTTTTTTTTTTTTTTTTTTTTTCATTTATGACGGTGGAAGCATGCTACACTTCTGCTTAACGTAGATATAGTTAGTGTTTAATTTTGTAACTAAGGGACCCCATACATCCCTGTATTATCATTTAATTATTTTATTTTTTGTAATTTTTTGTTTAATTGTTTACTGTAGTTTTTAAGTATTTTATTTGTAATTATTTTATTTTGAAAAAATCTGCCAGGACTTTCTGCCAAGTTTCTTGCGGCGCATTCTTCTTGGCAATGATGGTCTTTCCGAAAGCGTTGTTAGTTTAAAAAAAATGACGTGTAAAAGTGCCCATTGCGGCCTATTTACTGAATAAATATTTTAATTTTGAATTTGAATTTGAATTTATCATCAGCTTTCTCTTTCAGGAATGGCTGGAGACGCTGGCAACGATAAATCCCGAGGAAGTGACTTTCATCGATTTTTTGCAAGCGGGTGCGAAACTCTCCGAACAGCTCAAACAAGAGGTATGAATTGAAAATATAAACTGAAATATAGATACACAGAAAAACCAGAAAAATAAGACTGTAGGGTCTACTAGTTTAATAGACCTTACATTGACGAATGTTGAGTATGTTAAAGTTATGTTGTTAATGTTATATTGTTAGAAGAACGGATTGTTAAGTAAAAGATGTGTCCGTCCTGGTAGAGTACCTTTATTGCACTAAAATAATATGAAATAAAATACATGTAATTGCGTAAGTTTACGTAGACAGGGCAACGTACACAGAATGTGCAGCGTCAGCTTAACATTAATGTCGAGCATGCTCGTACATGCTGCCAACTACAAGAAAGAAAAGGAAGGAACATTTATCTTTAGGGTGAGGTTCCCTTGTTGACATGTTTAGAAGCATGTATAATCATCTCCTTAGTGGTGTCGCTGTCGCGTGACTCCCGGAACGATGAGTTGTTGTCTTCTTGGTGGCCATTATG
Source organism: Choristoneura rosaceana (assembly GCA_037349165.1). NCBI lineage: Eukaryota > Metazoa > Arthropoda > Insecta > Lepidoptera > Tortricidae > Choristoneura > Choristoneura rosaceana. The sequence goes on from JAZBNJ010000010.1 coordinate 13,754,243, forward strand.
GTCCAGAACGATTTCTTGCGCTGCTTTCATTCTTCTTCTGATGTAACAGGATACCCAAGTAAGAGCGACAATAAAATTAATTGTCATAAATGCAATGAATGCATAGTGGTGCGTCTCATGAAATGACGTAATGTCGTTGAGAGTTTGTTGCTGCACCTTCACGGTTTCAATGCTTGACTTTAGCCGGGTCATAACTTCATGGTGGTCTTCCGGTGTGAATGATAAGTTGTTTACCTCTAGTACGTCGTTGACGGATGATATAGGTATATAAAATTCATCTTCGTTTACAGTAATCTTGCTGTGAAAGTCGTTATGTGAATGAATTATGAACTGATCATCCTTCAGCATACATCCCGAATCTAAAGTAATTAAGCCGGCATCGCGTAACGTTAATGATGTAACGCTACCTGGACAGAAAGTGCGAACCGCGCATTTCCCACAGCAAGCAAACAGCCAGGTGTCCAGTCGGTGTAACCGGATCCATTTATCGGCACACTCCGATGTTATTGTTTGGCAGCTTGATAATTCTTTATTGTTTATTAATTGTGCTTCGCATATATTCACACTGGCCTTTATGTCGTAGATAGGTAGGTTTATGTCGCATAATAGTTGATGTTCTTGAAGAAACTGGCATGATGTTATGTCCTGATGAGTTAGGCGTATCATTGCGTCCTTCTTTAGATTGATGGCCAAGTATTCCGATGTTATTATGATGCGCTGAGTTGTTGGAGACGTCATTTGCGGGATAGGTATAATTCGATTGAGTTCATAGGTTTCAGTGTTCACTAACGGTAATTTGAACTCGAATAAAAGAAAATTGCTTGTTAAGTGCACATGTACGCGCGATAGCTTGTACATATCTTTGGTGCAATGCCGATTGTTTATACAAGGCAGTGATAAATCACCCGGTAGCTTGCCCGCGATGAGGTTTAGTTGCTCTTCGAATTGATCTGGCTGGATGAGGTGCGTATCAATGCGGCCGTCTCTAACGTCTGTAATCAAATCCAAGAGCATTTGCTGTATCCTTCGCAGATTGGCTAGGACCATGTTGTTGATCTTAAGATTTCGCCTGGCTGCGGTCCATTTACTGCGGGTCTGGAGTGTCTGGAGATATTCCTTTGACCATCTCTTCCAGAAGTCTCTGTGAAATTTCTCTGTTAGCTGCCATCTCGTTCGGACCCCCTTTGGTTCTATTTCTGGTGAAAGCGGTCCTGCTAAGACTGGGCCGCCGACTAAGAAATGTCCTGGGGTTAGGCACTCCAGGTCATCAATGTCTTCTGTTAACGGTAACAGGGGTCTAGAGTTGAGGCAGCTCTCAATTTGCGTCAGCAAGGTCGAGAACTCTTCGAATGTTAGTTTTTGGTCCCCGAGCACACGGCGCAGGTGGTGCTTGGTACTACGGACCAGCCTCTCCCATAATCCTCCAGCTGAAGCCCAGGCAGGGGCATTGAAATGCCATTCAATACCTTGGTTGGTGAGGGTGTCCATAACTGTTGTGTTGGCGTAATGTTGAAGAGCTTCATTTCTCTCTTGCACCAGGATTCTCGCGGCTCCCACAAAGTTGGTACCGTTGTCGCTGTATAGATGTTGAGGTGACCCGCGGCGAGCACATAGTCTTCGAAATGCAGCTAAAAATGTTTCAGAGCTGAGGTCTGACACTAGCTCCAGATGTGCAGCCTTTGTGGCTAGGCAGACAAATACGGCTATGTAACCCTTTGTGGTCTTGATGCCTCTTCCCTTGTTGGCCTTGACCTCCACTTGGCCGGTGAAATCTACACCTGTGTAAGTGAAAGGACGCGAGGGCGTAACCCTGGGTGCAGGAAGATCAGCCATTAGTTGGTTGTTTGTTGTTGATTTGAACCGATGACACTTGATACACCTTTGAAGACGTCCCTTGGTTGTCCTTACTCCTCTCAATATCCAGTATTTGTTTCTGAGATGAGAAAGCGTAAGTCGTGGTCCACCGTGGAGTGTTGATAAATGAGCTTGATCGATTAGAAGTTCAGTTAACTTGTCGTTATGAGGTAAAATGATTGGGTTTTTCTGTGAGTCACTAATAGTTGCTTCTTTTAATCTTCCACCAACGCACAACACGTTATCTTTATTTAAGAATGGATTCAACTGTGCGAGTTGACTCTTTGATGATATATTTTTATGTTTCTGTAATTGCTCAATTTCCTTAGCAAAATACTTATTCTGCACTGTTTGTATTATTGAAGTGTGCGCACGATGCAACTCAGCTGTTGTAAGGTTTAATGACCGCGTTGTATTTTTTCTGCTTGCGTTGTTAATAAAACGTGATATCCAACCGAGTATCCGTTTCACATGTGTTATAGAGCTGTGATTATGTAGAAGTTCCTCTACAATTGGTGACGTTAATCTAGCTGAGTATGTTTGTCTGTGTACCTTTCGGTCTTCGGTAGGTTCTTGGTATGGTTTTGTTACTGTGGGCTGTAGTATGTCTTTCTTTATTTGCTGAGGGCCTTCCCACCAAAGGAAGTGGTTAACAAGTTGAGAAGGAAGTATTCCCCGACTTGCACAGTCAGCTGGGTTATCTTCAGAGCGCACGTGTCTCCAGCAGCTTGTTGGCATAATTTGCCTAATTTGATCGACTCTGTTTGCAACGAAAGTTTTCCATCGCGTTATGTCTCCTTGCAGCCACCCTAGTACGACTGTTGAATCAGTCCATCCATAAATTTGTACTGTCTGTGAGCTTAGTGTGTCTATGACCTTTTTCATTAACTTAGATAGTAGTGCCGCGCCACAGAGTTCCAATCTAGGTAGTGTTATATGTTTGTTTACAGGAGCGAGCTTCGTTTTGCCTGCGATTTGTTTGATAGTAACATCTTGATTTTCGTACGTACTTTTGCAGTAGATGACGCATGCGTAACCCCGTTCAGAAGCGTCGCAGAAGCCGTGCAGCTCAATCTGTTCATTTGTGTTTCCAATGCATCTCGGCACCTTTATATCGTTGAGGATAGTTAGTTCGCTCCTGAAAAGTGCCCACTCCGTTTGGATTTGTTGTGGAAGTGGTTCATCCCAGGCGAGGGTTTGTTTCCAAACTTGTTGAAATATGATCTTTCCCTTCATTGTTACTGGGGAAAGCCAGCCCAAAGGATCGTATATCTTGGACAAATCCGAGAGCATTGTACGTTTTGTTATGATTCCATTTGTAGTAGTGTTAATGACAGCGATGTTGAACGTAAATTGATCTGAACATGGATTCCAAAGGATTCCGAGTGTTTTGTTGTTTTGTATGCTAGTGAGGTTTAGCATGTTTTGACTTATTTGATCTTCCGTCAATTCATCTAAGAGCTCAGAATTGTTACTAGCCCACTTGCGTAAATTGAAACCGCCGCCTTGTAATAGACTGATTAGTTGTTTTTGCGTTGTTCTTGCTAAATTGAGATCGTTGCTTCCGCCCAGAAGGTCATCCACATACAACTGATTGCTTAAAATGTCTGCAGCAAGAGGATACTGAGGCCCATCGTCTAAGACGAGTTGTTTGATCGTCCGCATTGCAAGGTAGGGTGCCGACTTCGTGCCATAAGTTACTGTACACAGCTGGTATTCTGTAATGGGTTCGGTTTCTGTGTTGCGCCACACGATTTTTTGTAAATGTTGATCTTCTTCTTTGATAAGTATTTGTCTATAGAATTTTTCTATATCAGCTGTGTATACGTATTGATATGATCTCCAGCGCAGAATCATGGCTTGTAAATCTTGTTGTAGGTTCGGGCCGCCTTCCATAAGTTGGTTTAGGCTATATCCCGATTTTGTTGGACATGATGCATTAAATACGGCGCGCAATTTGGTTGTTGTAGACTCCAACCTTAGGACTCCATGGTGTGGTACGAAGCAGCTGGGTTCACGCGGAGATGTGCATTTCTTCATGTGGCCAAGAGCAATATATTCGTTCATAAAGGCCTTGTATGCGTCCGACAGTGCTTCGTTTATCGCGAGACGTTTCTCCAGTTGTAGGAATTGTGCGACTGCTTGGGGCTTCGAGGGCCCAAGGTGTTGTTCAAAGTTCTGTTGCATTGGTATTTTAACTTCGTATCGCCCATTTGGTAGTCTATTAGTAGTTGTTTTGTATAATGTTGCACAGTACTCTTCAGCTGGGGAATTGTTGTTTGAAGTTTCGGTTATCTCTTCAATCTCCCAAAATTGAGTCAGTTCGTCCAAATTGTTTAACACGGCGTGGCAGTTGAATGGTTTCACGTTACCGAGTAAAACCCATCCTAATTTCGTTTTTTGTGCGATGGGAGCGTTTTCTGGGCCTCGTAGAATGGCTTCCATGACGATGTCTGCGTAAACCCCAGCATCCAGTAGTACATCGATTGGTCTAGAGATGTTATAATCTGGATCCGCCAAGTTAATGTTGTTAAGGTGTGGCCACTGTTGCTTAGCAAATGAATAGTTTGGTAAGTTATTGACCATTGTAGTCATGACTAGTGCGTCTGCTGTGAAGGTATGATCTCCGTACAGTGATTCACAATTCAGTTGTACGGCGCCCTTACTTTGTTTAGCTGCAAGTCCGATTCCTGAGACCGTGGCGCTCTGTCTGTGTCTTTTGAGTCCCAATTTTTGAGCTGCTGATTCTGTAATCAAGTTTATTTGAGAGCCCTGGTCTAGCAGGCATCTCAGTTGTATAAGTGTTCCATCTATCGCTCTTACTTTTATTTGCACCGTCGCCAGCAAAACTTCATTAAAATTTCCATTGACGTGATTACTGCATTTTTGTGAGTTTTCTGTGATCTCTGGTGACCCTGTGGTTGTAGTTGAAGACGTTGCAGATGTACAGTTGCGTTCGAAGTCACGTGCCAAGTCGTGGAGTGCCGTATGATGTGTTTTATTGCAAACCTTGCATCGTTTAATTGAATTGCATTGCCTGCCATTATGCGAAAATAAGCAATTCTTGCATATGTTTAATTTAGTTATAGTAGCTATTTTACTGCTAGGTGTCATGTTTTGAAATGTTTTGCAATGCATTAAAATATGGCTCGTCTTGCATATAGGGCAATTGCGTTCTGTAGTTGCAGGAAACGATTTCGCAATGAATCTTTTGAAGTTGTTATTATTTTGAAAATTATTTGACGATGTTGAGGGAGTGGTTCTTACAGCCCCATGGTTCATCTTGGCTGCAGGTTGGCTAAATGCTTGTTTCTTCTTAATGATCGGCTCTAGCGCGGTGAATTTGTTTTCCAAGAAAAGTATGAGTTCATCGAACTGAGGCAGTTCACGGGGCGTTTTTCTAGCCTCCATGTATGACGTATAGGTATCCGAGTCTAGTTTAGTTGTAAGAATGTGCACTAGAAATGGATCCCACGTTGAGGTGTCGACACCTAGATTGTGGATTGCATGCACAACCTCTAAACTGGTATCATGCAGTCTCTTTAACTCAAATGCTGTTTGTTGTTGTACGGTTTGTTGATTGAGAAATGTTTGCATCATTTTCGTGAAAAGTAGCTGCTTGTTGTTGTATCTGTTGCAAAGAATATCCCAGCAAGTGTCATAGTTGTCTGCTGACACTGCTAAATGTTGAACAAGACGCTCCGCTTCCCCTCTTAATTTTCCTTTGAGATGCTGCATTTTTTGAGCTTTTGGTATAGCTTTGTTGTTGTGAATTGCCTCGCAGTAAAGGTCCATAAATGTCGGCCATTGCGTATAACTGCCAGCAAATGTTGGAATTTCGATTCTTGGGACGGCATGTTGTTGTTGAATCGACCCATTGAGTTTTTGATGTAGTTGTTTTTTGGTTTGTTCATAAATTTCTTCATGTTGATTAAACTCCTCTTCGTAGTCCAAGTCAGATCCGATGAAAATGTTATCTAACTTCCAATGGATCTCATCTATAGCCTTCCATCTCGATTGCAGCATCTGTAACTTGTCTTCAACTTCCCATTTCTCGGTAATCTGTTCGAGCTTGAGATTTCTAACTAAGCGCGAAAGTGCCCTAAAGTTAGTACCTTGTTGGTTAATGAGCTCGTCTGTTTGCGACGGAATTCCTTTTTCTGCACTGGCGGCTGTATCGCAGTTCTGCAGCTGTTCACGAAATGTTTCATACATTTGCTTCACCTGTTGGTACCTCTCCTCGTTGTTGGAAGGTAAAAAGGTCTTGTCTTCAAGTTTTTGCAGTTTTTGATGGTTTTCTTCAAACTCTTCCCACAGAGCTTGGAGTGTTGCAGACCTCTTTGTTAGATAATCCACCGTCTTGCGACTGGCAGAGTCTTTTTTGAAGTTTGTTTTCATCTTCTCGATGGTTTCTATGACGATCTCTTGTCTCTTGAAGATGTCCATTGTTGATTGATTGAGTTGGTTTGTTTTGAAGTTGGACTGTTGAAATGTGATTCCAAACGTGCGTCTGTAATCGCCCTAGGGTATGTGCGCCTTCTCAATCCGACTAGTGAGACCCGCTTGTGGGAAGCCAGTCAGACCGATTCGCTACCACAGGTAAATCACAAGCACACTGACGTAAAAATCACACACTGATTTTAAGTTTCGAAAAAAGTTGTAGGTTCGAAGGACCAAAAATGTAGGGTCTACTAGTTTAATAGACCTTACATTGACGAATGTTGAGTATGTTAAAGTTATGTTGTTAATGTTATATTGTTAGAAGAACGGATTGTTAAGTAAAAGATGTGTCCGTCCTGGTAGAGTACCTTTATTGCACTAAAATAATATGAAATAAAATACATGTAATTGCGTAAGTTTACGTAGACAGGGCAACGTACACAGAATGTGCAGCGTCAGCTTAACATTAATGTCGAGCATGCTCGTACAAAGACCAGCGCTGGGAATCGAACCCAGGTTCTCGGCATTCCGTGCCGCGTGCTATACCGCTACACCATTGCTGGACAACGGTACAGACACGAATTTTCCCTATGCACCACATATCTCAGCTTGTTTGTTTCTTATTTTAGCCACTTAAGCAGTGACGCTAGCGCGACTTCTATGCCGTAGCCCTCATCGAGAAACTTTCGGCATTCGGACAAGAGATATCGTTATCAAATTAAGATTGGGAAAAGATTCCAAAAAACCAATCTTACATCTATTGTTCCCAGGGTTGCGAGTACGTTATAGCTCTCACGCACATGCGCACTCCAAATGACATAAAGCTCGCGGAAGGCAACACAGACATCGATCTCATCCTCGGCGGACATGACCACGTCTATGAGGTCATAGAGGTAACAACCTAACCTTAAATGTTTTTGCCTTAATTTCCTTTTGTCTAAATTTTTTCGCATAAATGTCGTTTCGGCTAATAATATTTTGATCTAATTTTCAATCGCTCTAATTATTATTTAGCCAAATAAATTTAATTAAATATCTATTACGCTATGTTCTGAGGACAATACCCAAAAGGCACGCTTAATAAAACCGTTGAAAAGGTCCGCAAAGGCTATAACAAGCACTTATGAACGTTAAAAAAAAATCTATCACCGGTTCGGAAAAAAACCTCTGTTGAGAAGAATCCGGCAAGAAACACGACGAGGTATTTTTTTTAACAGATTCACAATATTACTAAATGATATCTGTAGTGGGATATATACATATACAGTGGGACGTGTATAGGCTGGGATGGAACTCAAAGATGATACATTGTACTCTTCAGGTAAACAACAAATACATAGTGAAGAGCGGGACCGACTTCCGCCAGTTCTCCAAGATCAGCATCAGCTTCACGGCCGACGGCACCCGCGTGGACATCGCTGACGTGCACGTGACCAGCGCGTACGCGGAAGACGCCGTGCTCAAGGCGGCCACTGACAAGTACTCTGGTGAGATCAGCGGCATCAATACAAGAGGGATGTTGACACAACCAATCAACTGACGTTCTTTTTACGAGCTGTCAAAACATAATTCTCCCATAGAGTTTCAATGGCAATAGCGAATTATGACGTCACTATCTGGCAACTCAATCAACTAACTATTTATTTGTTTTAAAGCAACAAAAATCTAATTTTACAGTAAATCGAAAATTTATCTGGTTTTCAGGACTAAAATCAAGCGTTTTTTACTGGAGTTATGCCTCCGAATTATTTTTTAGTGACGTTATCATCCTTATTTGTGCTTCACTAATATGTTGCATAAAATCGAGTCTCATAATTTCGTTTCTCATAACAACTTTGAGCAGAATCATTATATCACCGAATTACTTTTCGTATATATTTTTTCTCATACCGTCATTTCTCATAATTTTGTAAAGCAGAATATTAACATCACATAATATCTATGAGAATAATATATCTATATCTTCGAATAGTTGCTACGCAGAAAAACACATCTCACAATATTACTTTGCATAAGGATAATAAAAAGCAATTTATTGGCAGCTGTAAGATTCTGGCGCTTCGCCGGCCGCTGTCGCGGCACGCTCGGCTCGCGCGATGTTGTGGTCGCAGTTCGAACCAAAGTCAGCGATATTTAAAATTCCGTGAAATGGTCCAAACTAGTATTTTGCTGTGCCATTATGCCATATAAAAATCGGCGATACTAGGTAATGTTCTGCTATTTAATATTCTGAGAAATTACTCTATGTAGGCTGGGACGTATATAAACTGGGGTGATGAAGCGAGGTTCGACCGCTTTTGAGATATTGAATTTTGAAATAACAATGGTAGGGGTCGACTTTTCTTACTTCATCAGGTGATTTAATCAGTGCTGAAAACCAAGTGGTGATGTTTCCAGCCATGATAGAAGGCAAGATGGACGAGGTGCTGGGCAAGTTCTGCGTGCCGCTGGAGGGGCGCTTCTCGTGCATCCGCCGCCAGGAGTGCAACCTGGGCAACTGGATCTGCGACGTGCTGCTCGCCGCCACCGGGGCTGACCTGGTGCTGCTCAACTCGGGGACCTTCCGATCTGACCAGGTAGACTTTTATACTTTAACGCGAGCGGAGCCGCGGGCAAAAGCTAGTTAGCTAGTTAGTAGCTAGCTAGCGTTGCAAACTTCGTACCGCCTCATTTTTTTTTTCATGTTTACTCACCTTTTAAACCTTCCCTGGACTTCCACAAATAATTCAAAACAAAAATTAGCCAAATCAGTCCAGCCGTTCTCGAGTTTTAGCGAGACTAACGAACAGCAATTGATTTTTATATTATCCATAGTACAAGCTTTGCTTAGTTTGGGACTAGGTCAATTGGTGTCAAGTGTCCATTGATATTTATTTATTTATTTATTTATAATTTTGTTACATTTAGTACATTACAAAGGCGTTTTACTTAAACTAAGGTAGGTATATTTTGAATAAGATGACAGCATAATTTTAGGCAAAAACAATATTTTACGGATTTTAACATAGTTTTTTCAATTTTTTAATGACAGTAGAGGGCTCAAAGCTGGGGTCCTAGTGAAAAAGAGGTTAATTCTGCAAAAGTTGAACAGCTGATTTCAACTTAAACCCCTATACACATAAAATAGAAAATAGCTGTGTAAATTCTGCAGAATTAACCCCTTTTTCACTAGGACCCCAGTAGGTTTGAATATTTTAATTTTTCTCATAAACCTTTGAACAAATCGCAACGCACTATTCAGCATTCAAAATCCAAAAAAAAATTCGCTCCACCCTAGCGTCCCCCTCCCCCCTCCGTGCAGACCGCGTGCTAGCGTAAGCCCTAAGAGACAAACCCCCTTATTCATAAAACTTAACAAGCCTATGTTAACTAACAAATGCTTTGTCCCTTTCTAACAAATACAAATGTCGAAGTGACAGATAAAGACAAACGAATTTTAGCGACATTTTAACTAAAACAAGTTTGATCGTCGTTTATGAATTAAGGGGGTTATACTTTAACGCGAGCGGAGCCGCGGGCAAAAGCTAGTTAGCTAGTTAAGCTAGCTAGCGTTACAAATCTCGTACCGCCTCATTTTTTTTTATATTTACTCACCTTTATAATCTTCCCTGGACTTCCACAAATAATTCGAAACAAAAATTAGACAAATCAGTCCCGGCTGGCTCAAAGTAGGTTTGAATATTTTTATTTTTCTCGCAACGCACTATTCAGCATTAAAAATCCAAAAAAAAAATTTGCTCAACCCTAGCGTCCCCCCCCCCCCTCCATGCAGACCGTGTGCTAGCGTAAGCCCTAAGAGACAAAGAGACCCATCTGTGAGGGAACTGGTGTAATCTCTCCCCCAGGTGCACCCGGCCGGGGACTTCACCCTGCGCGACCTGGGCTCCATAATCCCCATGCGGGACCCCATCGTCGTGGTGGAGGCTTCGGGCGCCGTCATACTGCAGGTGTTGGAGAACGCCGTCAGCCAGTACCCGAGCTTGGAGGGACGGTTTCCCCAGGTCAGAGTCAAAATCAAAACGTTTGCTCATAGTCAAATACCTTAACGGGACTTATCATGCTATTTGATACAATTATTATCCATACTAATATTATAAATGCGAAAGTGTGTTTGTGTGTTTGTATGTTTGTGTGTTTGTGTGTTTGTATGTTTGTCCCTCTTTCACGCCGTAACGGAGCGACGGATCGACGTGATTTTTGGCACAAAGATAGTTTATGGGCCCGAGAGTGCCATAGGCTACTTTTTATCCAGGAAAAATGCACAGTTCCCGAGGGAACAGCGCGCGATAACCGAATACCGCGCGGGCGGAGCCGCGGGCAAAAGCTAGTTAAGGTATAAAGGTAAGGTATTTGACTATGAGTGAGAATCACGAAAGTTTAAAACGTTATAAAACATTTGCTGTCTGAAAGTAGGCCACAAACGTGACTTTTACATGTCACCTTTTTATTTAATCAGCGCTTTTGGAAAGACCATCGTTGACAAGAAGAATACGCCGCAAGACGTGGCAGTTCTTTTTTTTTCAAAACAGCGTAGTAAAGTATTCTCAACGTCATCACCATTCTTGTTTTTTATTTATTTAACTGAAAACAATTAAACATGCATTACATTAGTGTTACTTGCCAAACTGTAACGTATATTGGCGTTTATTAGGATGCTCACTGTTAGGACTAGACCTCCAGCTGCTACGGTTAGAAGCGGCCTGCATCCACCGTTTTAACCAGGGGGTCTATTGTGTAACGTTTCTGACACTCGCAATCACAAACGCTAATCCATAGTAATATTATAAATGCGAAAGTAACTCTGTCTGTACACTAGACAAGCGTAACAGACAGACAGCTGTCTGTTACGCTTTCACGCCAAAACCGCTGAACCGATTTGGATGAAATTTGGTACAGAGATAGAATAGACCTTGGGAAAGGACATAGGCTATCTTTTTTGCGAAAAAAAGGCTTTAAGGGGTTAAAATAGGGGGTGAAAGTTTATATGGTAGAAGTTCGTCGCTGTCGAAGATAAAACTATGAAACTTGGCATTTAGGCATTTAATATACTATCCATATCCATACTAATATTATAAATGTCAAAGTGTGTTTGACGCCGTAACGGAGCGACGGATCGACGTGATTTTTGGCATGGAGATAGTTTATGGGCCCGAGAGTGATATAGGCTACTTTTTATCCCGGAAAAATGCACAGATCCCGAGGTAACAGCGCGCGATAACCGAATACCACGCGGCCGGAGCCGCGGGCAAAAGCTAGTAGTCATATATTTTGGGTTTACCTTTACAGGTGGCGGGCGTGTCGTTCGGGTTCGACCCCGCCAAGCCGGCGGGCGCGCGCGTGGCGCAGCACCTCGTCAAGATCGGCGACGAGTACCTCCAGAGGGAACTGACCTACCGGCTCGCGGTCAAGAAGTACCTCTACAACGGGAACGACGGGTTCAGCATGCTGCCCGCTTGTAGGGTACTGGTGAGTAAATTGCTATGAGTACATTGGTCGGTCACAAGTCACTGACATAGCTGGAAAAATATGCAGGTTGAAGTGGCAATGGGCGGGCCACATCGCTCGAAGAACAGATAACCGTTGGGGGAGAAAAGTTCTCGAGTGGCGACCACGAACCGGAAGACGAAGCGTTGGCAGACCTCCCACCAGGTGGACTGACGATATCGTGAGAGTTGCGGGAAACCGGTGGATGCAAATGGCGAGTTGTCGTTCATTATGGCGTTCTAAGGGGGAGGCCTTTGTCCAGCAGTGGACGTCTTCCGGCTGATGATGATGATGATGATGATGATGACATTGGTCGGATAACATCGGGCAGTCGGTTGGTAAACTGTGGATGAGTCTGACACAGGACCGGGCAAAGTGGCGTGAAAATGAAGCCTTTATCCAGCAGTGGGTGGATGTGGGCTGATTTGATTGATTGACATTACTGGAGAGGCCTTGAAGTAGGGGATTGATGGACGAGTTTCCGAGCATGTTTGAGAAAAATATTTTATTGTAATCTAGGAAATAAATTAGATGAAGCATTGTATTTGTAGTTTAGATTGTTAACCGACTTAACTTTTTTATTTACAAATTAGAAAAAAAATGTGTTATTAGAATATTAAAAAAAAAATCATTTTTTTAAGAATTGCTTTTAGAGAACTCACGACCATCAAAAAACCGCTTAAAACCCCTTGTGTACAATGTACTTAAGATTGTTTTTTTGGAATCTTTTTTTGTATTTTTTGGGTTCCATTCCCGTCGCTGGTCACATTTTTCTGGTTTTTCTGCGCATCTGTATTTCAGTTTGTATTTTTGATTTACAATGTACTTACGTGTTTCATTTGGTGGTACATCAGGTGTCAGAAGACATGTGCCCGGAGATAGGGCTGGCCGTCCAGAACCACTTCGCGGCCATCAACGTGCGCTGCGGCCGCGCGCGCGCCTCCAAGCACCGCCAGTCGCTCGTCACACTCAGCCGCAGGTACAATACAATACAATACAAATATTATCGCACACCATAAAGCAGTACAAAAAACTTCCTCTTCTTCTTTCTTCAGTGAGGTACCCCACTGTTTATTGTTGCTCTCTGCAAGAGGCTTATCTCACTGGCAATATCGTCGCGAGCGTGCAGCGAAATCGCCGCTAGCGCGCAGAGATATCGCGGCGAGCGTGCAACGATATCACCGCGAGCATGCAGTGATATCGCCGCTAGCGTGCAGTGATGTCGTCGCTAGCGCGCAACGATATCGCCGCTAGCATGCAGTAATATCGCCGCTAGCGTGCAGTAATGTCGTCGCTAGCGCGCAACGATATCGCAGCGAGCGTGCAGCAATATCGCCGAGAGCGCGCAACGATATCGAGGCGAGCGTGCAGCGCCGAGAGCGCTCAATGATATCGCCGCTAGCTATATACATAAATATATTTCTTTTTTTGTCAATGGTGTTTGTTCTACTTATTTTGTATAATAAAGAGTTTACATACATACATACATATCGCGGCGAGCGTGCAACGTTTGGATTGGATTTTGAGGGTCAATCAACTTTTAAATGTATATATTTCTGTCCCGGAACTTAGGAGACAAGAGTGATGTGATACACTTTGTTAGAAAAATGTTTGCAAAGTAATAGTATACTATTAGTATACTTAGTAGACGAGCCATGAAGGAATTTGCCTTAAAACAACTATTAACTTTTAGTGAATTTGTTCTCCATAAAACATACTTTTAATAATTAACTCAGACCACGTTATAATGGCAAAAGGCTACACCAAAAAGTTGATCCTTGAATGACTTGTGCATAAATTACTGTTCGCCTATCTTTGAGTTTTCCTTTATAGTTTAGGTTAGCTTGAAAAGATCCCTTTTAGGGATAAGTTCGCCTTTGTACTCTTTTGGTTTGTTGTTTTCTTTTTATATTACTTTGTGTTTTATGTACAATAAAGTATTTACATACATACATACATACTTGTCTACAAATAAAAATACTTACTGTCCAGGCACAGTCTAGTGAAAATGTTGGACGTGACGGAACTGGACGGGCCGCCGCCGCTCCGCCGCGCCTCCTCCGCCGCCGAACCTCCGCCACACCCCCACAGGTACGTACCTCCCCCCCCCCACACACACACACACACATAGACGAGACAGACACATACACACACACACCACGATGTAAGTGCAGATTTACAATTATTTGCCATCATATTTTGAAAGAAAGAAAGAAAAGAAAGGAAATACATTTATTCACAACACAAGACACAACAATAGCATTAAGTACAAATAGACAACACATAGGAAATTATGCGTCATTGCGGTATTTTCGTACTAGCTTACCGAAGTCTACTAATACGATGAAAAGCTTTGTTCACTTTTCGACATCACGTAATGTGTTTCTTTTCTGTAAATTATGTATTATTTTAAGTTTGATGTCGAAATAAAGTTATGTCTATGTCTATGTCACTAGATCTGTACTCATACAACACTAATGACATAAAACGCGCGTGTGTCCAAGGCACGGATACCGGTTAAATTTCCAAACCGTTATCATGTACTTGACGCAAAACCTTTTCATTTTGGTTTCGTTCGCGAAACCGTTATTTTTAAACCGGTTTTTAAGGGAACATTTCCATAAAGTACTTGTCAGATTAACCTGTTTAGAACAATAAAAACCGGTTTATTCAGGCGCCTTCCGGCCAGCTATTACTTGTCGAATAAACCGGTTTATTTAGGTTATAGTAAAGTTCTTAAAAACGTTCGCGTTCTTATGAAAGTTCGGAGTTAAACCGAAATAAACTGGTATTTACTGCTATTTTATAAACCGGTTCCGAGCCTTGGTGTCCACATTAACTTCTACCGTATTGGTTCTTAAATAAATAAATATAAATATCATGGGACACTTGACACCAATTGACCTAGTCCCAAAATAAGCAAAGCTTGTACTATGGGTACTAGGCAACGCATAAACATACTTATATAGATAAATACATACTTAAATACATATTAAACATCCAAGACCCGAGAACAAACATTCGTATTATTCATACAAATATCTGCCCCGGCTGGGATTCGAACCCGGGACCTCAAGCTTCGTAGTCAGGTTCTCTAACCACTTAGCCATCCGGTCGTCCTTAAACCTCTTCTGTCCAGATTAACGCGCCGGGCGTCCCTGGACGACCTGGAGCAGCAGTCCTGCGAGCTGGCGCCCAAGATCGAGAACCGCATCGTACTGCTGGACAAGCCTGAGGTACAGTCGGTGCCGTAACATAACTGCCCAGTTTTATATGCAACTAAAGTCGGGTCCAGAATTAGGCGAACTAACTTAACAGCCGAAAATGTTGCCAGACATAGGAAAAAATAAATAGTGATGGGTTTATGTCGACACAAATATATCGATATAACCTTGTGCTTTCTATAGATCTGATTTTATTTATATTTTATCAAGATTCGCAATCACTGTTATAGCTTCGAGCAGACCGATGACAGAAAGCCGAATGCACAGACTAATAAGACTTACCGAATGTCAACAAAACAAAATGGCGAACAGCATCCTTAACGATGTCCAAAATGATGTTCGATGTATTTATAATTCCAACTAATTTTATTATTATTATTTTTCTCAGTAAAATTATTAGTTTGTTTCCAAACACAATAATAATGATTAACTAGACTTTTTAAACATCGATATTAACAGCACTAGCCAAACTGTGGCAACATTAGTGTACAATGAACTGTCAAGTTAGTTCGCCTAATTCTGGACCCGACTTTAGTTTTCTTTTTGTGTCATATTTTTGTATTTCCTTTTTGTACAGTAAAGAGTATAAACAAACAAACTAGTATGAAAAAGTGGGTACATAAGCAGGACCGGATTTAGAGGTGGTTAGGACCTTGTGCAAGGTCCGCCCGGATTGCTACCACCATCATGCTCGCTAATCCTGACGTGAAGCAGCAGTGCAAAAATACATACATACTAAATTTTAATTTAATTAAGATATAAAGTTCAATTAAACTGAACAAGTTAAATTACTTTTGGTTTCATTTAGTTTAGTAACTATTATTTTCAACACACCTGCTCGTAAAGTAGGTCTTATTACAGCGTATTTACACTGATAATGCAGAATATTACCCATGCCGTGCCTTTTACATTACATTATCGCACTAGTGCCTTTTCATTACATATCTTTTTAAATATTAGCAAGAAGTATTAATGTTTCGAAAACAGCTAAGTAGTTATTTGCGTAAATATAAAATTCAATTCAAAATGTGATAAATAATTAAAGAATTTCATGAAACTGCTTGTTAGCTTGTTGGTATTTATAATTTGACGGTGTATTTTTAACTATAAATACCCAATTTCAAAATTTATAAATATGTGGCTGATTAGCTACTTTGCCGGTGCCCTTATCTCAGACTTGCGCGCGCATGCAGCGCTGAGCGCGCGAAAAAAAAAAATTACGGCCGCCATCTTTTAAATGGGTTTTAATAACTGTTTCAATAATTAAAGTTTTTAAATAAATGTGAACTTTTATTTACTTTTCCTCGCAAGTGTGTTGAAAAACGTCGTATGAAACACGTGAGCATTGGTCATTACACTTTTCGTCTCCATTAAGCCTTCGCCTTCGGCTCAGGCTTAAAAACCGACTCGAGTGTAATGACCAACATAGCACACTTGTATCATAATGTACTATTAATAGTTACTAAACTAAATGAAACCAAAAGTAATTACCCCACCAATAATAAATTAATGATTAGATAATTATGAATATTTAATTAGCCTGGGAGATATTGAGTGTCAGACAACATTGACCGCGTAGGCATTCAACATATTCTTTATTTCTTTCTTTTACAGAAATTGCAGTCGTTGATAGCAGACCGCACGCGTTGGGAGGCCGACAGTGTGATAAAGGAGGTCGACGACGAAAGCTCGCCTTAAGCCCCGCTAAACCGACGCGATATAACGGACGACAAGACACTTGCAAGTTGCAAGACCTATAATTTATTTCAAAATTATGATATGAGTTTGACTTGACATCTTTAGGAACATTTGTGTATTATATTTCAGAAAATACTGTAAAAACTTGATCCTACCACAGATAAAGATTACACTAGATAACGCTAACACCTCAATCTGTATGAAAACCAACCGTGTCACTTTTTTATATCTACTGTGACGTCTCAAGAGCGAATTAGCAATGTGAATTCCCCGATGTCCGCGCAAAATCGATTCAAATGCGCCGCCCGCCCGCCGTGGAGCTCGAGTCAGTCACTAGTCATGATTAGTCAGTTAGCGATCAGTCTTTTTATGGGGCCAACTCTGACGTTTAGTCCGGGTTCGGACACGCAAAATAGATGTATTTGCGTAATCTAGTGTAATCTGTATCTGTGGATATCACGATGATATATTGCTAAAGTTATCTCAACGTTACCATTGACATCCCATACATTTGACAAGGAAATTATAGTGTAATTGATTACTAAAAGGTTCCATTGTGGAACACGATTCAGTTTCCTCGTCCTGGTGATATAGTTCCTTACAAAAGATCTTTATATATATTAATTATGAATGAAAATAGTGAAAGCTTAAAACGTAACGCGCAATCTAATGAGTTGCACAAAAAATGAAGAAAAAACTAAATTAATATAAATAATGTATGTTTCGTTATGTCAAATCATGGTAAGAATAAAAAAAAGATATATGACGTTTTCGGGTAGACAATTTGAATAATATTCAACTCTTGAAGAGTCAAGAACTAAAAAAAACCGTAATATGCATAGACAAACTAACATAGTCCGTCAAACCAATTAAATTGGTGTTGAACATTTACATTATTTTATATTGCGCAATTTTAAATAATTTATTTTACAGAAAATTACAGTAGTTTAAGAACACAGTATTATTACATCCAAATAGTTACCAGATATTAAATAGTATTTATTTTTAATAGATATTATATTTCGGAATGCTTCTCTACCTCAGATGTAAGTATTTTAAAAATGCTCAGTTAAAAAAAGACACGCGTTTAGCGCTTCGGATAATTAATATAATAATAATGGAGGTTTCCGTGGCCGTTTGATAACTTTGACATTTCTGTCACGTTTGTGATTGGTGTACTTAACTGTCAGCGGCCGATCGTAAAATCCGCCAGATCACGGAATTCCTAGGCATATCGTGAAATGGCGCCATTTCATGCGGCAGCGGCCGGCGAAGTGCCAGAAACGATATGCCTAGGAATTTCGTGATCTGCCGGAACTAGCCAAATTATGAAATGGCGGCGTTTCATGATATGCCTAAACGTCACTAGGCAAATCGTTAAACAGTAAGTTTTAAACGATATCGCGGATGTCCCTTAGCTAATTCCTGAAATGGCGCCATTTCACGATAACTAACTAACTTGGCTCAGCGACCCAAAGAGGGTCTTGGCCTCCGA
The DNA here is from genome assembly GCA_037349165.1 of Choristoneura rosaceana. Taxonomy (NCBI): domain Eukaryota; kingdom Metazoa; phylum Arthropoda; class Insecta; order Lepidoptera; family Tortricidae; genus Choristoneura; species Choristoneura rosaceana. Next base: position 13,772,438 of record JAZBNJ010000010.1, read on the forward strand.
AACGAGAGAATGTCATCTGCCCCGATCGTGCGCAGCCTCTTGCCAGTCGTCGACTTGAAGACTTCACTATTTGCCATTTCACGATATGCCTAGGAATTTCGTGATCTGGCGGATTTTACGATCGGCCGCCGACTTAACTAAAATGAGCCAATCACAAGCCAGGCTGTACTGTCAAACGTACCTCTCGTTACTAACGCCATCTAGCGACGTTTCGTAACTCATTAAATGGAGATTATTTTATGAAGAGAAAAACTTTACTATAAGCGGGATTCCCCATCTAATTTTACAAGCTAAATAGGGATGTTGACACCACCAATCAACTGACGTACTTTTTATGTGCTGCCAAAACACAATTCTCCCCTAGAGTTTCAATGGCAATAGCGACTTATGACGTCATAAGTCGCTATTTCTTCCCCAACTCAATCAACTAACTATTTATTTGTTTTAAAGCAACAAAAAATCTAATTTTACAGCAAATTGGAAATCAATCTGGTTTTCAGGACTAGAATAAAGCGTTTTTTTACTGGAGTTGAGCCTTCTTATTATTTTTTAATGGCTTCAACATCCCTATTCTATGATGTGAAGAAAAATAACGTACTGTTATAAATTCTAATAGAATTCAAATCTAGATAAGATGACACACAAGTACACGTAATAATAGGTATTTAATGTTAATATCCGGTCAAGTGGGAGTCGTGTTTGAACAAAGGGAATCCGTACCACTATAATTATCTTGATTAAGAAAATAACACGTTAATTTTATATAGAGAGGATTTTTACTAATTTAATTAGTATTTTTTTATTAATTGTCAGCCCCTTTGTAAAATAAAGTCCGAGAAAATTATAAAGATATCTACCTGTTATAGTTTAAACGATACAGCCTGTGACAGACGGACGGACACAGTGAGGCCCTAGTACACTTAGCTACGGGAGCACTAAACAAGGTCGACAGGTGTGTTTACAAGTCAATGTATACAGCAGTTCTTGTTTTTATTCTGATGCAGAAGCTTTCATAAAATTGATGAAAGTTTGAAAAGTACTGGCCTAATTTAAGGGGCTGTTTCACCATCCATTAATTAGTGTTAACTGACGGTTAAATGTGATGCCGTCTCTATTTGTTTTGTTCGAATAGATGGAGACGGCATCACATTTAACCGTCAGTTAACGCTAGTCAATGGATGGTGAAACAGCCCCAAAGAGTGTATAGATCGTTTTGAACTCCACAATTATCCATCCATTGCTGCTGTTATGGTTAACGAATATTAGTAGTGGGATAAAGTTCTAACTGATCAGTAACTATTAAAGTGATAAAGGTATTACTTCCATTGGCACAGGGGAATCAACAAATAGAGTGGAAATCCATACTAATATTATAAATGCGAAAGTGTGTTTGTATGTTTGTGTGTTTTTCCGTCTTTCACGCCGTAACGGAGCGACGGATCGTCGTGATTTTTGGCATAGAGACAGTTTATGATCCCGAGAGTGGCATAGGCTACTTTTTAACCCAGAAAAATGCACAGTTCCCGAGGGAACAGCGCGCGATAACCGAATACCACGCGGGCGGAGCCGCGGGCAAAAGCTAGTAACAAATAATTTGTTCCAAATTCTTCCCTCTGTTAGCTCCGTAAAGAACTATATGGTTTGTTGATTTTCTACAAACAATGGATGACATTTCTTTAAATCATCAATAAGCCATGTAGTTTGCGTATAATTATGAAGATGGCGCTGTCAGTCACATTGACAATTGCCAACTTACCACTCTATTGTTTCCTCTGTGCTTTTAATTTACTCCTAATCTCTGTAAAGTGTTAGATATTAAATGTTCAAACGAAACAATACGTAGCTGGCACCAAACGATTTTATATATAAAAATGTATTATTTGCACCAAAATCGCACTGAATAGTTGGCGAAAACACAAGAAGTGTCTCTTACGGGCTGTGATGCCGTGATGCTGTCTCCGTCTATTTGAACAAAACAAATAGAGACGGCATCACATTTAACCGTCAGTTAACACTAGTCAATGGATGGTGAAACGGCCCCTTAAAGTTTCCTTTCTGGTTACGGTGAATGAATTACGAGAAAAAAAAATGTTTTTAATAAATAGACAAAATTTAAAAGTATACATCTGGAGCATCCATACTAATATTTTAAATGCGAAAGTGTGTTTGTGTGTTTGTCCGTCTTTCACGCCGTAACGAAGTGACGGATGGACGTGATTTTTGGCATAGAGATAGTTTATAGGCCCGAGAGTGACATAAGCTACTTTTTATCCCAGAAAAATGCACAGTTCCCGAGGGAACAGCGCGCGATAATCGAACACGCGGGCCGAGCCGCGGGCAAAAGCTAGTTGCGTTATATGAAAGAAAGTCTAGAAGCCTTTGAGATGTAGGGTATCGAACCCGGGACCTGAAGCTTCGTAGTCAGGTTCTCTGACCACAGAGCCATCCGGTCGTCCAAATAGTTATTTATTATAAGAAAATATTGGCCATATAATTTTTTTCTTTTCTCAATTGAAATATAAGGACCGTAGACACTTCTTGTTTTTTCGTTCATTAAATTAGAATAATAATTGTATGTTTTGTGTATAATCTTTGTGTATGTGAATATAACTTATGCTTTACAGTGCCTTCTATCAGTAAATATATGTTTCGACAGTATTTTTCTTTATATCGTTTTCATAGCTACAGGTATAATATATAATTATATACCTAACTTAACAGTTGATAACAAAGAAAGAAAGCAAGAGTTATTTTATTTCACCATTGCCATCATCTTACAGTAATAAAACTATAATTGACGGTACAATTAATTTAAGTAGTGCAACGAATAGACACCAAAAAGGCCTCCACTCAACATGTAAGAGATATACAGGGTGGAAAGTTGAGATGGGGCAACAATACTGGGTTAAGACACTAACTTTAGTTAAAATGTTCAGTTTTTAGTTGTCTATATACTGTTTAATTTTCTTTAAGCATATGGATTCATATTCGTAAAAAAACAACATGCGAAAGTTTCACTTTGCAAATTAGTACCCTACGAACTGTATGGAAAAAGTTTTCGTCGATTTTTGGATGTTATAGCACTCTAACCGTATTTGGTCTCAAAAAGGTTTTAATTCTTGATAGAAATGCGACCGATTGGCATTAAAAAGAAAGTCAAATCTGTCGATTTTCTCGCTGACTGTAAATTTTGTCAAAAATCTATGAATGTCGATTGTCATCACTCAAGAAGTTAGTACCTAAAGGTCTCCTAAGAGCATTTTCGCGTAGCAGCAAGGGACCTAGTAGCTGCCCTTGCTGCCCCATCTCAACTTTCCATCCTGTATATCGTCACTACTTTGAAAAAATCTCGTATCTCAAAACGATACGTCAACAAAATTGAACCTTGAATTAATAAAAAAAAAACGATAAATATCGAAATATATATATCGATTTTGAGATAAGAGTTTTTTTTTAAAGTCGCGGTATGTTATCATGTGTATTTTCCTCCAGAATTTTCTAATAGTAGTTCCCATTTGACCCGCTGTTGGACCTTTAAAATATAGTTGTGAAAACGATATAGAGCCAATGTGAGGGTAGATTGCAAATAATTGTAAGTGATACATCGCAAGAAGACATTTATATTAAAATTTAATTTAATAAGCACGGTCATTTTAGAGTTCAACTTATCATACTGGTATTGCTTCCTTCCGTTTTATTGCTTTCACGTAAAGTCATCATAGAATAGTGATCATAGAAATAAAAAAAAATCATTTATTCAGTAAATAGGCCGCAATGGGCACTTTTACACGTAATTTTTTAAACTACCAGCGCTTTAGGAAGAATGCGCCGCAAGAAACTTGGCAGAAAGTCATTTTTTCATAATAAAGTAATTACAAATAAAATACTTAAAAACTACAGTATACAATTAAAGAAAAAAATTACAAAATAATAATAATACAGGGATGTATGGGGTCCCTTAGTTACATAACTAAACACTAACTATATCTAGATCTGCGCTCTGCCAAGAATTACTTAAGTAATTATTTATATTGAAATGAACCCCACAATGTAGTTTTTGGTAATTCCCGCGGGAATGCAGTAAAATCCGGGAATTTTAATAACTGTCAGATCTAATGATCTACGCGAGCGCAGACGCGGTAGAAAGCTAGTATCTCACACATGGATTCTTACCATACACGATATCATTTTAATATTTTAATGGAATCCGGAGTATTACAATCAGTAGAATTAGTGGTATTGTATGTATGTATGTATATACTTTATTGTACATAAAACACAAAAAAAACAACAATACCAAAAGAGTACAAAGGCGAACTTGTCCCTAAAAGGGATCTTTTCAAGCTAACCTAAACTAGAAAGGGAAACTCAAAGATAGGCGGACAGTAATTTATGCACAGTGAGACGAAAGAAACATATAACATATAAATAACTACACTAAATAAACAACAATTAGTATAAGAAATATACCGGGTATGGCCTGTAATATGAGCAAAAAATTATAACATAGGTCGAACAAGGGTCGAACTCGTCAAATTGAACAACAAGTTCAGCTACTTTAAAAGAAATGTTTAACACTTTTAAGTTAATACAAAGAAGCAATGTAAAGTAAAATGCTTGATGTTTGTAGCGTGACAGGCGACGTCAGTTGGGTTGGGTTCTAGGATGGCGTACATTGATAGCAGTATTCAATTTGTATGACAAAAGGAAAATTCATAGACTCCATTATTTTTAAAAGTCGCTGAATAATGTTGTCCAGTTGGACGAGGACGATCTACGTTTTGATTTTTTGCTCGTATTACAGGCCACACACGGTATATACAATATAATAAAATACTAATTAAAAATAGTAATTACCTGGACACGATACACACTTACACATATTGTATGAAAATGTTCCTCTAAAATGTACGTGCTTTTAGGTTCAGAATAACTTTGCTGCATTCGAAAAATGAATAAACTATTACAAAAGAACTTAAAATAGTTAATGTTCATCCGAATAAAGGATTGACATACACATGAAGTATATATTTCAATTTTATAAAATTTCATAAACCTACCAGGTTGATTCAGAGACCCGTCGATATAACATTATGCATAGAATCTACAGTGTTTTCTAATGCGGGTAGTGACGAACGAGAGCCTTAGACTCTTGCTTCAGTGTATTTTGAACACCGGTGTAGTCGAACCTTAATGTGACCGATATACGTACACTAGAATAAATATGTATATAGGAGTACATGTGGTGTTGTGAAAAATGCTCATTTCAAGGCTTATAGATTTGAACCCTAAAGACTTCTTGCATCAATACGCATAAAATAAGCCGATTTAATTCTCAAATATAGTCGAGTCTTTAACCCCCTTATTCATAAAACTTAACAAGCCTATGTTAACTAACAAATGCTTTGTCCCTTTCTAACAAATACAAATGTCGAAGTGACAGATAAGGACAAACGAATTTTAGCGGCATTTTAACTAAAATAGGTTTGATTGTCGTTTATGAATAAGGGGGTAAGACTGGAGTCTTAAGAGTTCCAGTCTTTAAGTCTCCAAATGAGCGTTATTCATAACTCTAAGTACATTAATTCAATATAAAAAAGTACAGAACATTTTGGGTACCTCATCATACATATCTAGTGCTTATCTAATATATGCCTTATTTTCTAAGCAATAAGATTGCTTCCTACGCTTCGTCGCAGTATTGTGAGTAGGGTATTGTATATTTAAATGCGTATATTGTTTGTATAAAATGTAACACTTAGTGATATTAATTGAATGTTGTGATTTTAGTATAAATAAGATAAATCCAATGCCATAAAAAAAATCTCATAGGGCCTTGCGCTAGGTCCGTCCAGAAATAACCTAACCAACTAAAAGTTGGAAAACCCCCGACTTTGTCACTTTAAACGGCTTAACCGATTTTGATAAAACATGTCTAAGAACCATCTCTAGAAAACCTGCTTTCAATAAAAAAACCAGCATTCAAATTGGCCCACCCGCTTAAGAGCTACGGTGCCACACACAGACAGACATACAGACACCTCTTTTTGCGTCGGGGGTTAAATAATCGCAAAAAAAAGGACGGACCCCATTTTTAAATAGGTCATTGGCATTGGTTCTTTATAAGTGAACGCACGAACACATTTTCTAATTTGTTAGTTAATGATAAGATTAATGAATAATTTGCTTTAATGACGTCTAACTACCGCACTCACAGTCCAAATACGTGTATCAAGAAATTAGCCATTATCCTCCTAAAGCCCAGTCCTTTATAAAGGACTTATTGTAATTTTAAATCAAACTATCATAAATGATTGCTTTCCACCAGGCCTTCGCATGCTTTTCCACCACTTATATTTACAAAGAAATGCCTGAGTGCGGCGGTTGATAAATACAATTATTGTTCTCAAATGTTATTTTATCTTTTTAATGACGCACCTTATTGTTATTGTGAATTAACGAAAGTTATAATTATTTGATTGTGAAAATTTTGTGATACTCGAAATGCTATTTTGCGGTTAAGTTTTGTTTGGATATTTCATTTATTAAACAATTGTCAAAATAATTATATTTGTTTTAACTCTCCTGCGATACTTTATCTACTTCAACGGGTTTTCCATCCTCATCACATCAGCCGTAGGACGTCCACTGTTGGGGTGACACTCTTTCCCGGTCCAGATAATACCGACATGGAAATACCGACCCTGTTTATTTTATTTTTTTATTTATTTCGAATAACATTACATCTATCATTACAGTTACCCAATACGATAGAGTAGCAAACACCTTTCATATTTAAAGTATATACCTGTTTTACACATATAATATACCTACTTACTATTAATAACATAAAACGAATAAAGTAACTTTTGTGAATTCATTGACATTGATTGATTGTTTTTTGTTTACACGTCCATAGAAGCTCCTGTCAGTTTGGGGCGTGTACACAAAAAACAGGGCCGGTATTTCCATGTCGGTGTTATCCGGGCCGGGAAAGAGTGTCACCCCACTGTTAGACACAGGCCTCCCCCACAGACCTCCAGTTGCTTCGGTTGGCAGCGGCCCGCATCCACCGTGAACCCGCGGCTTGAAAAAATACGTCTTCAATATCCTCCTGAAGCCCACCATATAAATATCGTCACTACTTTGAAAAAATCTCTTATCTCAAATAATAAGTCAACAAAATTGAACCTTAACATAATGACCATATTGAAGTTAACATAATGAAGTTCACTCAGAAAATTATCTATTTTGAGATAAGAGTATTTTTAAAAGTAATGACGATATATTGAAAAAATTGACAAACCAATTAGAATCTAATTGTTTCAAGAATAAAGTCAAACTGCCATGGTGTAAAACAATAGAAAAACAAAAGAATTTCTACTTTGTTACATTGTCGTAGATTCCTATTTCCTAACTTATTGTGTACATTCTATTGCACATTGGGCTGCACGAGGCTAAATAAGGAATATTAATATTACTGCAATTTTCTGCCGTCAGAGTGCAGCACTAGCACAAACCGTAAACAGTTTTTGGGTATCTTAAATGTCCGTATGATGCCATAATATCATTTTATGTCAATATTTTCTTAGAAATTTAGCTCTATCGGGGTTATAGGTGTAAATATCGTGTTATTTGTTACGAATAAATACGTCATGATTTCTATAGGTAAGTATTATTTATAATCTTTGGTCATGATCATGATAATGATCCGTCATGGCGAAAAAATATAAAGAGAACTGACGTTGTTGGTTTGCGCTAGTGTCGCCCCCTGCGCAGAGAAGTAAATTAATATTTGTCCCTAACTCGTTTCTCGTTTCACCTGAATTTATCTTACTTAACTTTTATCCGCTATTGAAACTTACATTTACTCGTGGAGACACCATATTTGAGCGTTTTCAAAAAAAGTGCGCCCTTTCTTTTTTTTGAAATTTTGTAAAATGTGATTTTTGCAAAGTTTTTTTCATACACTCAGTATGGGCGTGACAAAACTGACTCATAAAATTTTGTATGAAAAACTGGGGACGAATGTCCCCAGTTTTAAATTAATAAAATTTAAATAAATATTTAAACGAACGGAATCGATTGTGCTCTTGATTCAGAGTAGGAAAAACCATATTTTTTTCCAAAATTTAAAAAAAACTGAAAGGGTTACACACTTTTATTTTAAAACGCCCATTTGCGCTTTGCAGAGTGGTATAGCAGCCATTAAAACAAAATTAATATTCAAATAATTTATTTACATAAATAACTTGCATACAGATATCCAGGTTGCTAATGTTCACTAGAATTTTAAACAGAACAAGTCTCGTTTAGTGAAACTAAATGTGCCGAAATTGCTATAAAACAGTCTTTTCCCAAAATGGGCGAAAACAGGGGGCGGCAGGGCTAGAGGGGGGCGGTAAGGGGGCCAGAAAAAATCTTCACCTTAGCGCATTCATTAGGCGAGACTAATATATGGTATTATTGAGGTTTTTAAGGTGAAAAAAATGGGGGCCGCTACAAAATAACTGATTTTCAAAGTGGGCGCTAAACGAAATAAGTTTGGGAACCTCTGGGCTAGTATTGTGAGGTCAGATTTGACATTTGGGCCAATCAACTTTTTTACCGACACTAATCTGTCCGCGACATTTTTCAAATAATTGCCGTAAAAAAAAACTTACAATAAAAAATGCACTTAAAAGTATCTAGTAGCCTCTTGGCTCGGGCTCTAAACATCTGCATGCAAAACAAGCAACGTTACTAAATAATATTATTTCAGTTCAAAAATATAAAATTTATTACATTCTGCAGTTTCTTAATCTATTACATTTTATTTTAACACAAAATCAAGAATCTGTCCAGAATAATTGGAGAGACTTCGTTAATTGATAATTCATAATGATTGACGAATGCTTCAATATGCGCTTGTGTGTCGATCTTTAATTATATAAAAGTCTATATGACACCATCAATCAACAGGAAATACTGCATACCGCAATACTGCAGTTTTTTGCCATCAGGGTGCAGCACAGGCACAAAACTGTAAACAGTTTTACAATACAAATACTCTTTATTGTACACCAGAAATAGTAAGCGATACAGAAGGGGTTCGGACACGCGAAGTACATGCATTTGCGTAATCTAGTGTAATCTATATCTGTGGCCTTAGTCATGATCATAATACAACAAGAGTTTTCTGACAGGCGGAAGATCGCTAGATGGCGGTAGAAGCACGAACCAGCCAGCCATTTTTTGAGCGATTTCTCGCCTGTCAAGAAAACCTCATAATATGTCATTTAATTCACAGTGGTTTAAAAACTGTTATAGGAATACGACATGCATAGCACTGACATTGGTTGTAACTATTTATTTATTTCAAAGTTCAATTTTGAAGTTATAACATTAGCGATTTAAAAATTAAATGTTTTTTACTAGACCTGTGTTTTGGAATTAGGTACTGATTGATGCTGTCAAATATCCTGTAAAATATATTTTTTAATTTAAGTATTTACATTTATCATTCCTAAATTTGAATTTAATTACAGTTATCATAAATTCTTAATTCAAGTTGCATAAATATTTGGAAAATAGAACTGTTGCTGAATGGAAAATCAAAATAAAAATTAATATGAATGGATATTTAGAAAAATGTCCCATCCAACAGAAAGGTAAAGGTAGGCTCATGTAACTAAAAAAAAATCTCAAAGATTTTTTTCTTACAAATCATCAAAAAATCGTAATGAAATAAGTTTATTATGCTCTACTTAAAATATAAAAACTTTAGAAACAGTCTAAAGCCAAGTTTAGACTTGTAAGAAAAATCATGCAAGTTCCATTACAATGCGGCGTTCGATTGACCACTACAAACTCGTTGGCTTTGCCTCGCGTAATGCAACATTTACAATTTTTCTTGCAGAAACTCGGCTTGATAACTAGAAAATGATTTGATCATTCAACTTTAACATGTATACCAGCTAATTTGACTAAGGGTGAAGCCGGACGAGCGTTTTTTTTTTTTAATCGTGAGTCGCGTAATTTCTAGGCCAGTTTGTGCCACATGGCGACTCAAAGTTAGTCAACTCAGTTTTAACCCCCGTAGCAAAAAGAGGGGTGTTATGAGTTTGACCGCTATGTGTCTGTCAGTGGCCCCGTAGCTGTTAAACAGGTGGACCGATTTGAATGCTGTGGACTGCACTGGAATTGTTGGTTAAACTGGGATTACCACTAAATTTTGTTTAACACCTAACAGCAACTGTCCGTTTTCATAAGTCCACCTTAGCCATGCTGAGAGGTATGGCTTGGAGCTCCGTCCGGAGACAGAGGAACTCTCCTCCCACGCAGGTGACCGCTGCGCAGGCCACGTTGAGGGCCCACCAGGATAAAGTGGTGGGGAACGCCCCGTTGTACAGCCAGCACGCTAGCAGGTGGATGCCGTAGTATGTACAGCTGGAATTTGAATAATAATATTATCCTCGAGCCCAATGTGCAATAGAATGTACATAATAAGTTCAAGGGAATTGAGCGGCCCAATGTGCAATAGAATGTACATAATAAGTTGTGCAATAGAATGTACATAATAAGTTCAAGGGCGAAGCCGCGCAGGCAAAAGCTAGTAGGTAATAAATTAACTACTCTTAATTATCTTTTAAAAAGTTAAGAGTTAGGCTGCGACTTTGTTTGAAAACTCAACTTCATTTGACCAGTTGATACCTTTAAGTTAATGGAAATCAAAATAACACGTTGTATGCACGAATCCATACTTAATACTATATATGCGTGTGTGTGTGCGTGCGTGCGTGCGTGCGTGCGTGCGTGCGTGCGTGCGTGCGTGCGTGCGTGCGTGCGTGCGTGCGTGCGTGCGTGCCTGCGTGCCTGCGTGCCTGCGTGCGTGCGTGCGTGCGTCACGAAGCGACGGATCGACGTGATTTTTAGCATAGAGATAGTTTATCTGCCCGAGAGTGACATAGACTACTTTTTATCCCGGAAAAATGCACAGTTCCCGAGAGAACAGCACGCGATAACCGAATACACACAAACTTTTGGATTAATCACCTGAAATCTAAGCAAAGCTTAGTTCTGCCAACGAGGCACCAGAGTGCTACAGCACCGATCATGGCATTCAACACGAACGCTGCTATGACCGAGCGTCCCTCACCGTCTCGGACATGTAGTTCCTGCAATAATAACAACTGGTTAATCTTCAGAGAAAAAAGCCATGGTGGCTTAGTGGTTTTGCCTCCCAAGCATAGGGTTGTGGGTTCAAACACCGGCTCGCACCTCTGAGTTTTTCGAAATTTATGTGCGGAATTATATTTGAAATTTACCACGAGCTATGTGGTGAAGGAAAACATAGTGAGAAAACCTGTGAAGCAATTCAACGGTGCGTGTGAAGTTCCCAATCCACACTGGGCCCGCGTGGGAACTTGTACAATAGTGTTTTTACCCAGCACTGGGTTAAGAAATTGAAATTCTGTGGCGCAGCACTATCTCATTATTAGAAATAGGTAATCCTATTGTATACATCAAAATGTTTTTTTTCTCCCCCCAGTTTGCACTAGGGGGGTTAAACAACTTTTTGTGCTTCACCGTAGGAAAACAAAGTCAAAGTCAAAATATCTTTATTCAATTGAGGCTATAACAAGCACTTATGAATGTCAAAAAAATCTAGCACCGGTTCGGAAAAACATCTGTTGAGAAGAATCCGGCAAGAAACTCAATGAGGTATATACTTTTTTCTAAAACAGATTTACAATATTAATAAATGATATCTACATACTATGCATCACAAGTATTAAACACAACTTTATTTTTAACACAGTGGGTTCGCTATTTGAAGGGATCGCTAGTGGATTGGAATTATTTCCAAATATCCCTGTCCATGATATAATCACTGACTTTATAATAAACCTTAGATATTAATGTCTATAAACATTAAAATAAACAGGCAAGGGCATAATAAAGTTTCATGTAGATCTGTGAACTTACATGATATTCGAAAATATGGTCCAAAGTTCGAGTAGACCCCGTGAGATCCTGCATGACCGCCACCAGTAAACACAGCGAGAGATACAGTAAAGACTGCACAGCCACTATCTGTGACACTATCAAGCACGGATCCCATTGTGTAAAGCGAAAAGAACCAGTCAACTTTTTCATTTTAAATATAAAATCGAACCAACAAAACACATTCAAAACTACACTAGTACTTTCACATGACGCGTTAATATTGTGTTCCTGGGTGGGATTTTCTTTGGCTTTGAGGCAGAAATCTTCGTTAGCATAAGAGTTTTTTGAGAAAAACACTAAGAACGAAATTTAATTCACAGATGTTGCAATTTGTTGGTCGGATGGATACATGACAAATTTACTGCTAATAACGCTATTGTTGCATAAAAGTTAAAAATAAACCTTCCCACCTTTTAATAAAGCTTAAATTACTTTGCTGTATTTGGTATTATTTGTCTAAATAGCGGAAATAGTTGCTACTGGAACGGAAACTCCTTCGTCGTGTCATTGTTGTCAAATTTGACGTTACGTTTTGTTATTGCTTTTGTTGATGTCAACTATTGCGACCGATCTTTGAAACCGTTATTGTCACGCGTTTCTCATACGCGACCGCGACAATTAAATGACAGTAAGTTTTTGTATACGAGATCCCTTCAGGGATAAGTCCGCCTTTGTACTTAGCACTTTCTTTTGTGTGTGTTTTTTTTTGTACCTACCTATTTCCTTTTTGTACAATAAAGAGTTTAAACAAACAAACAAACAAACTGTCATTTGACTGGGATTGCGAGTGTCAGAAACTTTAACCAGCAACGCAATAGACTCTCAGAAACGTTAGACAATACGGCCCCTGAAATATATAATAATTATGCACTCAATAAGTACCTTATTACATTTTAGTGATTCCGACCATTGTGTACATAATCAAATCAAAGTCATAAGGCAAATTGTTGTTAAATTTATTCAGGTCTTACTAAAATACAAAAATAATGTAATAATAATGGAATGCCGAAAGCTTCTCGATGAGGGCTACACGGTATAGATGTCGCTAGCGTCACTGCTTAAGTGGCTATATAAGTAACAAACAAGCTGAGATATGTGGTGCATCGGGAAAATTCGTGTCTGTAGGTACTGTACCGCTGTCCAGCAGTGGTGTAGCGATTATAGCACGCGGCACGAAATGCCGAGGACCTAGGTTCGATTCCCAGTACTGGTCTTATTTTTCTGGTTTTTCTGTGCATCTATATTTCAGTTTGTATTTTCAAAAATAATGTAACAAAATTAAACGACTTATACAAGAATACAATCATTTATTTATGACTTAAAGTTCTTAAATTATTATTTAATACAGTTTATTATATTATATCTCCTTTGATGACAGAATACTTTACAACTCTTGCTTTTGTTCCGGGAATTGATATTTAGCGTCCAGATCGTGCGTGCGAGCGACGGCCGCGTAGTAGTGCGCGGAGCGGCGCGGCGTGCGCGGGCGCAGCGGGTCCGAGAAGTCCACCGCGTGCAGCCCGAAGCGGGACCTGGAACACGCAGCTGGTAAGGAAGGTGCTCGGACAGAGCGCTAGATGGCGTTAATATTGTTTTTAGTTTTGACAGTTGTTAGCTAGATGGAGTTAGTATCTTTGACGTTTCCTTTTCTAAAAGGTGCTCTGACATCATTCATCATTTATTAATAATTCCCGCCTACCGTCCCACTGCTTAGCACTAGGCGTGCATCCCGAAGCGGGACCTGGAGGGACAAGGGTCATTGACTCCAATATACAGATACAAAAACCTCCAGTAGCTACTAGTGATATAACGAATGTCGTTTTACGAACATTCGCGAATGCGAATGCGAATGCGAATATTCGTTACATCACTAGTAGCTACATACGTGGGGCAAAGGTATTTGTAAGGCCACGGGCAGTGATTGGAGAACTGACCTCAATCATGGTCTACATCCATCCCAGCCTATATACGTCCCACTGCTGGGCACAGGCCTCCTCTCAGAACAAGAGGACTTGGGCCGTAGTTCCCACGCGAACCCAGTGCGGATTGGGAACTTCACACGCACCATTGAATTGCTTTGCAGGTTTGTGCAGGTTTCCTCGCGATGTTTTGCTTCACCGCAAAGCTCGTGATAAATTTCAAATGTAATTCCGCACATGAATTTCGGAAAACTCAGAGGTGCGAGCCGGGGGTTGAACCCACGACCCTACGACGACGACGATTGAGAGGTGATAGGACAAACCACCAGGCCACCACGGCTTCTATCATGGTGTGGGGTGAAAAAAGCCAAGGTCCTGCAGGCTTGAGACAGGTGATGATTATGTTGCTTGTACACGCTAGTCAAGATTTGACCTAAAATAAACTATATTAATAGTCCAAGATAGGGTAGGGTATTCAGATCAGAAGTAGGTACTAGGGACACAGGATGGGATTGGTAGAGGGGAACCAATTGAGAAGTTTTAAAATTAAGATCCATGTAAATCTTACCAAAATTGATTGAGCAATTCACATTTGAAGGTTCTTTTATGCAACAGCAGACGAACGGGCAAACGGTTCACCTGGTGTTGCGATTACTTACCGTCGCCCATAGACATCCGCAACACCATCAGGTTTTACCGACAAAAAACGTTATTCCTCGCCGTCTATTAAAAAGTATGAGTTCTCTCAAACCAATGAAACACTCACTGGTAGCCGTCCGTCCACTCGAAGTTGTCCATAAGCGTCCAGGCAGTGTATCCTATCACCTTGATATCGTCTTCTTCCATTGCTAGCAGCACCTGAAACATCATTTTCTGTAAATCCACTTCTCTACTGGCCCACTATTCAAGAAGAGAAGAATGAGGGATGTATTTCAGACGGTTTTATTTAGCTTGCCTTAAGCTTTCTGATTAGTCTGATTAATCTGCCTAAGCTTTGGTAAGTTCGTATGTGACATTCGGTGGGACCCTGTCGCAGGGAGCCTTGTTACCCAGATATTTTTTTTGAAGAAGAAAAATCGCCAATCTGTTCGTGAACTTTAGCGTTACAATAAAGTCCTACCCTGTGTAGTCGACATTCCCGACATCGACCAACCCAACGATGTTCCATAAATCGATCAGGTAATCATTTATCGCTACAATATGTCAAATAAATCTTCTATTCTATTCCATTCTTCTGTTACCTGTTCCAAGTAGTCTTTGTAGTAGCGTGCTCGCGGCTCGTCGTCGAGCTCGGCGCCGCTGTCGGAATACCCGTTCTCTGTGATCAGGATCCTCAGGTCCCCGTACTGCTGCTTCAGGTACAGCATCGTGTCTCGGAAACCCTTGGGGTTCACCTATGAATCACAGAATTAAGAAGTTATAGAACTGGTAGGTAATCAATTTTTAATCATATCAGAGTCTGTGAAATACTACGAGTATTTCCGAATGGAAAAAAACTATGTTGAATTTGAAATGAGAGTGGAGTTAGAACGGTTTCTTGCTCTTCTTCGTTTTCAAAACTGGTCAAAAATAAGTTTTCGTCATAATTTCCTTTTCGTAAGCTTTTTTTGCCAATTTGCTTTTTGTTGACATTTGTTTGTTGCATTGTCATTAACTTTTGAAGAGTTCCGTCCTGCGGAGACAATCCTGCCCGTCTACCAACATTTCCCTACCAAATTATTGTTTTGTCACTAGATTTACACAAGAACCTATGTTACATTTCTACTCTATCGGACATCTACCGATAGAGGTCAAAAGAAGATTTGCAAATTTAAAACCACATTTTACAAATCTTGCAAATTATACATGAACGTTAATAAGTTAATTAAAAATAAAACCTTATCACAAGTCTGCTGCGTACCAAGAACCATTTGGAAGTAGTGGAGGGCCATTCTGGCCGCCGTCCGCAGCTGACGCCGAGCTCGCTGAAACCCTGGAGGAAGAAGACGCCCGCAGCCTCGCCGGCAGCCAGCGGCCGGATGGTGCGCGTCGTGTAGTGGTTCAAACCGTAGAAGTCATAAGAACCTAACCAGAAGAAACTACAGTCGGTATAGTTGATAACTGATTCTAACTAGAACACTTAAAACTGCATATACCCAAGCCACTACGCCGTGGCTATCTGATCCATATTCATTTGGCAGTTACACAGTGAAACGGAAGTCACTGGTCAGATCAAAATATATATATACGACGTGGATTACAATAGTTAATCAAGCCTTAGGTACAGGAGCATTTATAAACAAATTTGAATCTGTTTAAAAAAATACCTCGTTGAGTTTCTTGCCGGTTTTTTCTCAACAGAGGTTTTTTCCGAACCGGTGGTAGATATATTTTTTGATGTTCATATGTGCTTGTTATAGCCTACATTGAATAAAGAGATTTTGACTTTGACTTTGAGCAAGCCCCACATGACAGGATCGCGTCACTGCCGTCTTACTCGCTATTCCCACCGCGAAACATCAGTGGCCTGGCATGAAGAGTAGAAAAAACAGTGAGCGAAATTACTAACGCATAAACATAAGGTAAGTAGTATGTAGTATTCTATCTTAGCCTGAATGCCGGCAACGCATCTGTAAGTAACCCTCTGTCTGGTATTGTGAGTGTATGGATATAAACACTTGTAGGCCAAGCAGTGAGTGCTTGAGGGTCATCAATCTCTTTAACTGTTTTAGAAATGAGGTTATTTAAGGAAATACTCCTACCTCTGATCAGTTCAATCTCTTTCTGGGTAAACGAAGGCAGTCTGGACCTGGAATAGCCTTCCTTCTTGCTCTTTTCCGCGATGTAGCGTTCTAGAGCTGGCGGCCACCCCCCTTTCGCAGAGAATATAGGGTGAGAGTATCGACCAATCTGAAAGAACACTCACATTGTTCATAAGTACTTTCCATTCCGACTAACTTGTCTAACCAAAGAAGCATTTTGTAAGGCAAACATTTGACGTTACAATTACTCTAGCTACCTAAAATCGATCCGTACTTACGCTTAAGTCTTTGCTAAGCTCCGTGAGCTCTATATCCTGGTCTGTCGCTGGCTCGAGCCAGAAGATTTGGTTTGAGAGGGACACCTCGCCTGGAAATTTAGGTTTGATTAAGACCTGCTATAGAAGCTTGTGGAGGCTCAAACAATGCCGGTGTGTGAGAGTAGCGTTTAAATGTTTCTTTTGAGTTTATTTAGATTATAAGGTAAGAACTGGATGCAACGGGCGACTGGGCGCAAATTGGTGCTCATTGGAGGAGGCCTACGTCCAGCATTAGACTTTTTTAGGCTGATGATGAAGACGACACTGATACGGTCTAGACTGAAGCATTGCCTTGTATTACGGACTGCCATACTAGGTTCCTACTTGGAAAGCAAGAACACCTTTGAAGTATAGCACCACAAGTACAAGACAGTCCAGTTCAGATATTTTTTCTTTGAATTATTAGACCAGAGGCTGCGTTGTCTAACACACAATCGTTCACTATCATGTGCACCATCTCCTTTTAGCCTGATCCTACTCGTATACATAACACGAGGTACTGGGTATAACATTGGGTGGAAAGTGTCTTTCATATTAAGACTATCCTTTACTATCAGACAAGTGACAAGATTATCTAGTGTGACTAAGAATATCTAGTTCATACTAACCGTGATACTTCGGCTTGTACTCCTTCTCATACAGCCTGTACGCTTTAGCATGTGCCAGCAATATGTTCTTATTGCACAAATACGCCCCAAAACCGTCAGAGTTTATCCCAGGAGCGAATACCTCGTTGTAGCCCAGGTCGCAGACGACGATGGGCTCGTTGATGGTGATCCAGGTCTTTACGCGGTCTCCGTAGAGGTCGAAGATCACCCTCGCGTAGTCCTCGAACCAGTCTGCGATCAAGGGATTGGCCCAACCACCTGGAAAAGAAGTAATACTGTGGCGACAATCGGCAGTAAAAAGTTTATTTGTTTGCGTCTGCTAACACAACTATTCAAGATTATTTTGCAGTAAATAAGGGATTCCGATTATCGATTGATTATAATGAAGGTGAGACTTACAAGATCATTTTTCTGTATTTGGTAGATGGCCTGTCCGCCTCTCCCTCTTAAGTTTATCAGACTGCTTACGGGACGTTCTGTACACGTACTTGCGACTTCGGGCAGTTGAGTGAAAAGACAAAATAGGTCCCACCGTTGATGGAACCAGAAAAGGATCACTCTTGTAATTTTTCGTATGCTCTCACCAAGCCCATCTTCCCGACTGGGCACACTGGGCACCACGATGCATTGGGGCTCCCTATCCCTACTACATTACCAAACGATAATCGTATAGCTACCCCACTCTCGCCTGAAAATAAGGCAAGTACCGAATGCAGCATGTTGTCACAATACAAGTAATATAGTTACTTGTAGTGTGATGTTGTGCTCAGGGCCAGGTGAAAAACGACCCTGGCTCTCACTCCATCCTTATTAGTGGCATCACGGTATATAGACGCCTTGGTCTACACCTACATATTTACGACCATGACTGTATAGGACCTCATTCGCACTTAAACGAGTTTTATAGCTTAGGTGTCACGATGATTATTTTTTTTATTCGTTTGGATGGCAAACGAGCAAGTGGGGCTCCTGATGGTAGATCACCACCGCCCATAAACATCTGCAACACCAGGGTTATTGTCTGTGGATGCGTTGCTAACCTAGAGGCCTAAGATGGGATACCTCAAGTGCCAGAAATTTCACCGGCTGTCTCACTCTCCACGCCGAAACACAACAGTGCAAGCACTGCTGTTTCACGGCAGGATTAGCGAGCAAGATGGTGGTAGCGATCCGGGCGGACCTAAATTGATTTTGGTAAGATAGCATCAGGGATTGGAAGGGGAGAGCTGAAGATCGAATTCTGTGGTGAGCCATGCCTATGGGAAAGGCTTGTGTGTAGCAGTGGACTGATGGAAGTACAGAGGTTGATTATGATGATGAATATTGCCGTGTCTTACCGAGATCCTGCAGACTTTGCGGCAGGTCCCAGTGATACAGCGTGACGACTGGCTCTATACCATTTGCCAGAAGCTCGTCTATCAACTTGGAATAATACTTGCTCCCATCTTCGCTGATGTGGTTCGCGAAACCCGTTGGTAGTACACGAGGCCAGGATATTGAGAATCTGTGGGCAGGGAACAGAGGTTAGAAGAGGGGTTGGAACTTTTTGAACTTGAACGTTTTGTAATAATAATTACTCCTCTCAATGAGGGCTTCTTGACAGGCAAAATAGCTTTAGGTGGCGTTTATACCATGAGGTCCGTTTCACATTAGAAAGAAAGAAAGAAAGATTTATTTTGGCTCTATGAAGTGTCTATGTAACATCATTTAGTGACCCTTATTAGGCTTATTAGCTTATTAAGGTGACACGCTCACACACACACACACGCACACACACACACGCACACACACAATATAGCACGCGGCACGGAATACCCGAGGACCTGGGTTCGATTGCCACTTGCCAGCGCTGATCTTATTTTTCTGGTTTTTCTATGCATCTATATTTCAGTTTGTATTTTCGAAACCAATGGTGTTGGGAGTTCCTATATTTTTTCACTAGATGGCGCAACGAGTAGCTACAAAGGACGCCTGATGCTTGGCTTGTAATTTTTCTCCTACCTGTTACTGTATCGCTTACTATACAACGACCGGATGGCTAAGTGGTTAGAGACCCTGACTATAAAGCTTGAGGTCCCGGGTTCGAATCCCGGCCGGGGCAGATATTTGTATGAATAATACGAATGTTTATTCTCGGGTCTTCGATGTTTAATATGTATTTAAGTATTTATTTTTCTATATTAAAGTATGTTTATCCGTTGCCTAGTGTGCATAGTACAAGCTTTGCTTAGTTTGGGACTAGGTCAATTGGTGTCAAGTGTCCCATGATATTTATATTTATATTTTATATTTATTCGTGGTGTACAATAAAGTCATTGTATTTTAATGTGGAAAATACGGACCTATAAAAGTCCAATCCCATTTTCTTCACCATCTGCACGTCCTCACGCCAGTGGCGGTAGGAGTCGCAAGCCACGTCGCCGTTGCTCCGGTCTCCGACGACGTCAGGGTGCATGTGCACGTGTCGGTCCCAGATGCTCTCGCCCTTGTCTGGAAATAAAATAGTTTTTCACTTCGCATGCTCTAAAAGTAAATCAATATAGCCTTACAAGGCGAGAGTAAAGTGAGTACTTTAGTCGCTAGGGAGTAAAAGTAATTAATTTTTTTTGATTCACTTCGAGTGACTTAGATGTAGATAAACTCAAACAGCCAGTTACATGCAAAAAATAAGATTGTGTGTGGGTCCACATTTTTATGACGCAAATGTTACGTTCTTTCTTATTCTATGTGGTCTTAGTTCTATGCTTTTTCCGCATAGAAGGTGGCGCCACTCTATTTTTCCGTTTGTGTATGGACCATTTCGCCGATGGTAGGTATTTTGTTATTATCTGTGTCTGAATGGAAAAAAATACCGTGAAAACTTTGAAATTGCTGTAGAGCGTAAATCGTAAACGATTAAAATAAATTGATTATTCTCACAATGTCATCAAGTGATAGTGAAATGAAAGTTATGATGTCGAGCAAAGAGCAAAAGACATTATTAATACTGATTATTTTATAATTGATACTGATTGATTGATTGATATTGATTTTGCCGCCGAAATCTAGAAAGATTTTTTTTTTTTTTAATCTTAAAGCCGAAAGACGTCCACTGCTAGACATAGGCCTCCCCCAAGGCTCTCCACTCAGACCGGTCCTGTGCTTTTCGCATCCACCGCGATCCCGCGATCTTAACCAGGTCGTCGCTCCATCTTGTTGGAGGCCTACCGACAGCTCGTCTCCCGGTCCGCAGACGCCATTCGAGAACCTTTTAACCCCATCGGCCATCAGTCCTGCGTGCAATGTGCCCCGCCCACTGCCACTTCAGTTTCGCAATTCTTCTCGCTATGTCAGTAGGTAACCCAGTTCTACTGCGAATGTCATCATTTGTGATTCTATCCCGCAGAGAAACCCCGAGCATTGCCCTTGCTTTTTATTTTCTTTAAATTAAACGGAACCCCCACAATTCCGACTAGACACGGGGGATAGATAACATCACGGTGACAAAATCACCGTGACTCGCCGTCAAAAGGTGTCACTGACTTTTCACAAAAGAACAACGTTACAGAATTACATACGTTCCTAACGTTCCTAGCGCAGTCTCTGTTACTCAAATCACGACGCTGTGGATTGCTGTGACTGTTAACGGTGTGACAAAAATGGATATGGATAAGTAACAGGCGTGACATAGTCACGTTGAAATAACAGTGTGACAAAAACACGTTCATTACAGGACCGTGACGTGTCACAAATATCATGCAGTGACACAAGTAACAGGCGTGACAAAGTCACGATGACTTTTCACTGTGACTTTTTTGGAACGGGATCGTCAGTCACTGATATCAAAATGTAACGCTTTTCCCCATGTCTAATTCCGACAGCCTGGTGGTTCGGCTCTTACCGCTGGCATTCCACCCCCCCTCGATCTGGTAGGCGGCGGTCGCGGCTCCGAACTTGAAGCCGTCGGGGAAGCGTCGCGAGCTGGCTGCAGCTACACCCAGCAGGATGCTGGGGAAGTTAATCGATGTTATAATGAAATGAATGAATGAAATTGAATTGATTTGCATTAAGCGTGGGATTACATTGATGTTAGTTATTAGTACTTATAGAACACACACTTAGCTATTTTAAAGCATGCAAAATTTATCGTCCTTAAACTAAACGTGAAGCTAAAATTACAGACGCTTGTCAAAGAATTAATAAAAATAATTACAATAATATATATTACTAATTTGAATAAATATTTTCATGTCATAATAAAATATCATATAATCAAGGAAAGCAATACCAATTATTTCCTAGTTATTATTGTTATGTTCTAAAAAATCCTTTACACTGTAAAAAAATTTGTCTCTTTACCATTTTATTAATTCTTTTCTAAATTTTGTTAGTGTCGTGATTTGTTAAATTATTAACGGTATCTGATTATATATTTTAATTGACATTGCGTAACAATTTTGGCTACACAGGACAGGACGCGCTTTTTAGGGTTCCGTACCCAAAGGGTGCCAACGGGACCCTATTACTGAGACTCCGCTGTCTGTCTGTCTGTCTGTCTGTCTGTCTGTCTGTCTGTCTGTCTGTCTGTCTGTCTGTCTGTCCGTCCGTCCGTCAGTCACAGGGCTCTATCTCTTAAGCCGTAAAAGTTAGAAACTTGAAATTTTCACAGATTATGTGTTACTGTGGCCGCTATAACAACAAATACTAAAAATAAAATAAAGTTACAAATTAAAGGGGGTCGTCATACAAGAAACATGTTTTTCTTGAGCGTTTTTTGGTTGCTAGGCGTTATTATCCGTTGCTAAGTCGCCGAGCAACGGCTAGCTATGACGTTTGAATATTTACCTTTAGGTTTGCGATTTTAATGATGTTTTATAAAAGTTTCGATCATATAATTAGTGATAGTCTGGTTTATTCGTTTTTGTGCAAAATTAATGAAGCAATTTATAAAACCACAAACCTCAATGAAGCCAAGTTTGATAAAGCGTTCGTCAAATCCACACTGTACTAACACTGTTTACCTATTGTTTTTTTACACTAAAAAAATCATATGAAGTATTTAACACTATTTACAAGGTTTATAATACGTTTTAAAATTTATTCACTTTAGTCCAGCTTCTTATTATTTAATTACACAACATAGGTACGAAGTCGCCGAATTTTCCGCGAATGTTTTTATTTTATTTTATTTTTTTCTAGCCGCGCGCTGCCTTATGCGGGCAAAGATTTCAGAAGCAAACAGCCAGATCCAAAGAGGTTGAGAATTCAAATTGTTTTTTATTCGAAATACTTGCATAAGTGCTTACATTTCGGCGATATTTTTAAATTATAAATCATAAATCATTTATTTGCATAAAACATGGTACATATTTTGTGGTAAGAAAGAAAGAGAAGCTTTTCTTTAGCTTGCCCTGTATGTTTATTTATTTATTTATCGTTTTTTTGGGTCAGATCTTGGAAGCTAAATTTCATCCACTTCCAATGGTCTGATTGACTTGATATTTGGAATACTTATGTAAATTTGGGGACAATATAATAATCTGGTAGTGACATCTTGGTGGTCCTGCCAGGATCGCCTCTGCAGGAGGGAACTCCTCAATAGTTAATAGTACCGACTTGAAAGGTACAAATATGTAGTTTAGATGACAATGGAAGTACAGTCAACAAAAAGTACATTCGGCAAAAAAGCTTGCATTAAAAATTAAATTTTAACAAAAACTTATTACAAGCAGTATATTTATTTGCAGTGTGATGTAACTAGGTATGTTTGCTCGGGTGGAATCTTTCAACTCAAATTTGAAGTGGATATCTTCAACCGATTGAGCTGAAATTTTACACGCTTGTATAAATCTGATGTCAATGCAATATTATTATGACATAGAGTTGATCTGATGATAAAGCTAGCGGGTGACCATAGGAACTCTGTGATAAACGACACGACCGCATCGAGTTTGGACTCGTTTGATATTCGTCTTGACGAGTACTTTGGTAACCAGGGACAAAAAGAACCGCCAGCAAAAAAACCTTGTATTAGATTTTTTTTGAAAAAAATATTACTGAACTATTTGCTTTTAAAACATTGTACGGAGGTGCGGAACCCTTCATGCGCGAGTCGCTCGCACTCGCACTTGACCGATTTTTTTTGTGTTGGTTTGGCTAGTTTTGCAAAATCTCTGGTAGGTAATATTTTTCACCTATGATGAGTTCTGCAGGGCTACTCCGCGAAACTCGAAGTTCGTGTCGTGCGGTCCTTCTGACACGTATTATTTAATACGAGAGCGAGAGGGACCGCACGAAACGAACCTTGAGTTTCGAGTTTCGGAATAGCCCTGCTGTGAAGTTTCGAGTTTGAAAGTTTTAGAGATACTACCATTTATCGAGTGAACTATTGATTTTTCTAAAAGTTATTAGTGCCTATTTTTGGAGAAGTTGCATTATATTTAAAAAAAAATCCAGTTTTCCGACCATCGGGCCACTGTTTTCTCGTTTTCGCTCGGAATAATCCCTCAAACGAATTACAAACTCCCGACTCTAGTACAAAACGGTTTTAATGAAAATTTGCGCTTTAAAGTTGAATATTTTGCAAACGAATCACTGAATCGAAAAATTGCTTTAGCAACCTCCCAATGATTTCAAAAGACCTATACAACAATACCCCACACTACAAGTTTGGATGAAAAAAAAATCACCCCCACTTTACGTCGATGGGAGGTACACTCTAAAAAAAATTTTAAAAATGTTTTATTGTACTTTTGTTTGTGTTGTTTGTTTTGTCGGCATAGTCCACATTTATATTCGTGCAAAATTACAGCTTTCTAGCATTGATAGTTTCTGAGCAAAGCCGCGGACGGACAGACAGACAGACAGACATGGCGGAACTATAAGGGTTCTGTTTTTGCCATTTTGGCCACGGAACCCTAAAAATGATAATACTTAAAGTATTTTACTCTAATAATATTTAATTGCGTAATTGATTTATTTATTCATTATACGGATTAGAATAATGATGTCATCAAAATAATAATGCTAATTAATACATAATACTAACGCTTTGCAGAAGACTCGCTGTTGTAAATGTCACACTAACAGGCTGTTTCACCATCCATTGATTAGTGTTAACTGACGGTTAAATGTGATGCCGTCTCTAATTGTTTTAAAATTACTTTTTGGAGTCTTTTTGTATTTTTTATATCAAATAAAAATGTTTGTTCTTTTACGGTCATCCCGTGAAATCTATATGTTTCACAAAAAAACACAAGCTGAAACATGGATGCACAGAAAAACCAGAAAAATAGACCAGCGCTGGGAATCGAACCCATAGGTCCTCAGCAATCAGTGCCGTGTGCTATTCCCCTACACCACCACTGGTCAGGAGAGTAGACACGAATTTCTCCTATGCACCAAAACAACATTTCAACTTGCTTTCCTTTCATTAGTCACTTAAGCAGCGACACTAACGCCATCTATGTTTTTAGTTCTCATCGATAAAATCGTTCGGTTCGATTCCCATCGCTGGTCTATTTTTCTGGTTTTTCTGTGCATCCATGTTTCAGCTTGTTTTTGTGTAAAATATATCTATTTGTTTTGTTCGAATAAATGGAGACGGCATCACATTTAACCGTCAGTTAACGCTAATCAATGAATAGTGAAACAGCCCCTAAATCCCAAGTTTATCTTACTGACATTGACACGCTTATCTACGAGTAAAAGCATTGTTTTCGTAATACCACCCATAACCTTGCCTATCTAATCATGCCAATATCATAAATGCCAATCTTATCATGTTTCAAACTGGCACACCTAGACCTCCTAGATTTAAAATGCTATCTACTAACGTCAGTAGGTAGCTGTGCCAGGAACCATCAAAAATTGACCCCACGATTGCGTACGTTTTGTTTAAGAAAAGGGCTCTGCTAATATTGGATATTCATAGATCAAACAAAAATTTATACCTGTACTAGCTTTTGCCCGCGGCTCCGCCCGCGTGGTATTCGGTTATCGCGCGCTTTTCTCTCGGGAACTACGCATTTTTCCGGGATAAAAAGTAGCCTATGTCACTCTCATCAATCCGTCGCTCCGTTACAACGTGAAAGACAGACAAACACACAAACATACTACAAACGCACACACTTTAACATTTACGAGTTTCTCGCACGAAGGGTGCGATTTATAATATTATAGTATGGATATTATAGTATGTAAAAGTGCCCATTGCGGCCTATTTGCTGAATAAATGATTTGAATTTGAATTTGAATTTGAATTGGGCCGAGTTTTCTGGAGGTGGCGTTTGGCGATTTAAAATACTACAAAGTACTATAATAATTAAAGAGGCACAGACTGATTGCCTTGTACAGCAAACACCACGGGTTTCTAACAGAATATCGGCACTGCAGGTTACTGCAGTATATGCTGAGTCAGCGCCTATTCTAGACATCGTCGCAGGGCTCTCAATTTAAAGAATAACACGTGAACTTTATTTTGGCACTAGTTGTAAGTTAAAAGGTATTATAAATATTATTTATTCAATTAAAATACAAGAAATAAATAAAACAAAAGACAGTCAGGCTAATACATGTCAAAATTAACAAGTGCTAAATCCACAAAAAAAAAGGTATTGTTGTATATTTTCTATTGTACTTTAAGCTTTGTATGCTGTTTTGAATAAAGATTCTATCTATCTATCTAAAGTGCCAAATTCAAACTTCTTACCTGCCGTCACGCTGGCGCTAATTAGTAATATTATTTAATACCTACAAGAGTGAGAGGGATGGTGCGATACGAACATCGATTTTCGTAGTAGTCTCCTGATCTCAACTTATTTGAACTTATCATGCATTCGTCAATTAGTAAGTACGAACGCTCCGTCAATCCCACAATCCCAAAAGGAAAAAGAAAAATAGAAAATCGGACAAGGAAATCGCTTTGTAACCGATCTGTGATCTAGTAGTGTTTATAATAAAAGTTTTTGGTACTGATTTATGGTGTGCAATAAAGAATATTTGTATCGTATTATACATATGTATGAGTGTAATATATAATTTCGTGTAAGTAATTAATATAATATAGTATTTGAAATTATGTAATCTTAGATTTAATAAGTACTTATAAACGGCTGTTGTGTGCCCTTACAGGGCGTCATGGACCGACTTATACAATTTACTAATGAGACATTTTATTGTAATGAACATGACTTGACAATAAATAAATAAATAAATAAATTGTAGCATTTGTAACCAGTGAGCGAGCTTCTCTGAAACCCTAAGAATAATACCCTACGAATAAGAATTATAATATTATTTCGTAGTTGAAACCGTTCTCAAAATAATTACAATCCGTGAGCTTTTAGAAAACCCTTCGGGTTTCGGGGGAAATCGGAAGAATTCGTTAGTAAAAAATGACAATTGTCTTTTTGACTCAGTAGCAATCCATCACACGTAGAGTGCACTCGTTGTGTTTTCATTGATGTATATAGAGCAGTTAAAACCACCAATTGCATATATTTATTTAGGTAGTTTGTTATTTTTCGGAAATTGATTTCCATGGCGAGTCAACTTAAGCAGGGTATGTCTGTAAATAGCCAATCACTGGAAATTGATTACAATGTATTTATAAATATTTTGTATATAAGTTGAATTTTTTAAGAAAAAAGTGGTCGTAAATATTTTAATAAGGTACTAGACCGTGTTATAGAAGCAACGGGGATTTAGAAAAGTGCATTAAAAAAAAAAAAAAACGAAAGCAGACCAAAAAAATTCATTTGACGTACCCAAGAGAAGTAGATACAGTATAACAACAGCTCTATATAATTCCAAACAAAAGTACTGTGTTGAGGCGGGGTGTTCTCAATTTAAATTGACGATGGAAGAATTCGAAAATGCTGATTTTGTTTTATTTGTATCATGACAAAAAGTCATATTGTATTAAAATTAGAAAAAGATTTTACGGTAACTTTGAAAAGTTTTGCAAGTTGATAACAGAACAGAACCGCGTATCACGATCGCGTGTCATCGTCAATACCCGAAGCATGCTTCTAAAATCCGAAGGTTTTTTTAAGATCTCACGGACTGTACGAACGTAAGCCGCTATTTTGATTCCGTTTTCAAAACGTAGCTGTAACCAGCCTTGAGAATTAGCCCAGTTTCTAAGCCCTGTATATAAATAATTAAATACTAATTACTTACCTGAATACAATAGCTGTGTACCGGTCCATAGCACTGAATAATAAACAGTGCACGTTTAATGAGGTATTATCTAATACGATTGTATAATTAGATAACAATATCCATTGATAACGTGAAAGTAGGTAAGTACCTACTTTATATTTCTGCGACCCTTGTACCCTCAATTGTTATGACGTCTCCACATGCTTGGCAAACAACGAACACCAAACACGAACGTGAGAATAGGTGTTCGCCTGTGTTTGCCTGCAGGGCTACTACGAAATAGGAAACTCGAAGTTCGTGTCGTGCGGTCCCTCTGACACTTATACCATTTAATACGAGAGCGAGGGGGACGGTACGATACGAACTTCGAGTTTCGAGTTTCGTAGTAGCCCTGCTATTTTTGTTCGTGTTTTTGTGCACAAATCAAAGAGTATTCAACAAACGTGTTTGCGATGTATCTTGTACGATTTCTGTGAATTTTGATCATCCAACAACGTCTTGGTTTCCTTCTTTTTCGTTTAATTTCATTTTGCTTTCTTTTGAAATAAAAATAGGTCAACCCGAAAATAATCGCTGCCACAATAAACTCGTTGTCCGCCATGTTTGCCAATCCGGCAAATAGCACTAGCTTTTGCCTGCGGCTCCGCCCGCGTGGTATTCGGTTATCGCGCGCTGTTTCCTCGGGAATTGTGCATTTTTCCGGGATAAAAAGTAGCCTATGTCACTCTCGGGCCCATAAACTATCTCTATGCCAAAAATCACGTCGATTATATTAAAGTAGGTATGGATATTATTCACCAAGCCTGGGGTGGGGGTGCCGTGTTTGTGATGTGTTTGGTATTTGTGGCAAACACCAAGCATGTGGAGGCGGCATTGAAATAAAGAAAGAAAGAAAGACATTTATTCACATTCACAAAGACACACAAGTACAACAACAACATAAAAAACAATAGACAGCAAACACAAACAAAACATAAAGGAAATAAAAGAAATAAGATAAGAAGGAAATAAGGCACTCTTTCTCCTCGGACAGCCGCATAAATGAACGCTTAGTGTTAACTTATAAGAAATCGTCCAGTAGTCGGGTAGTTTTAACTAAACACTAACCCCCTTATTCATAAAACTTAACAAGCCTATGTTAACTAACAAATGCTTTGTTCCTTTCTAACAAATACAAATGTCGAAGTGACAGATAAGGACAAACGAATTTTAGCGGCATTTTAACTAAAATAGGTTTGATTGTCGTTTATGAATAAGGGGGTAAAACCTTATGATATGAAAGACCTACCCACACAAACAATGTCAATATACTATGACAACAAAATGACAAATGGATAGTCAAGTGGTTTTTACGGTTCCGTAGTCAACTAATTAGGAACTAGTTTTGCCATGTCTGTCCGTCTGTCTGTCTGTCTATCCGCGGGTAAGCTCAGAGACCGTTAGTACTAGAAAGAAAGCTGTAATTTGGCATGAATATACTCGTACCTAACGCTATGCGGTAAGGTTGAAGAAAACACAATATGAAATCATAATGAACGTATATTAAGAAAAACATTACGTGTTTTATGTACAATAAAGAGTTATACAACACAATACATTAAAATACGTTACCTAGCATATTTACAACAATAAAATAAGCTAAAATTTAAGTTCTTAAAACATCTTTTTATTGACAGTTTTACAACGCCGATGGAGTTCTACAAAGTGTAATTTGCATAATTAGGTACCTAGGCATTTTTTCTTCAAATGGCGCTAAATATATATTTTTTTAAAATTAGGAATTTCTGAATCCTCCTTACTCAGTCTTTTTAGAGAGAATTTCAGAGATAATTTTTTAGTCAATTTCGTGACTTTTTTCATACAGTTTATTTATATACTTAGTTCGTTACGAAATAGACACAACATTTTTATGGCAAATTAGTGGTGTTTTTCAACGAAATTCTCGTGATTCTGAGCAAGGAAAAACCAAGATTACCTAATTCTGAAAAAATAAATGTTACGCCATTTAAAGTAAAAATGGCCAATGGATTAATGAGCCAAGAGATGTGGGTTCAAATCACGGCGCATTCGAAAACATTTAACTATCTTAAGGGTGTTAAAAAAATTAAGTACCTAAATATTTACAAATCGTTCAGGTCATGTTTATTGAATTCGTACGGTCCTTCGAGCGAGTGTGTCTTGGCGACGGACGCGTAGTAGTGCGCGGAGCGGCGCGGCGTGCGCGGGCGCAGCGGGTCCGAGAAGTCCACCGCGTGCAGCCCGAAGCGGGACCTGGAACACGCAGCTGGTAAGGAAGGTGCTCGGACAGAGCGCTAGATGGCGTTAATGTCATTAGGTTTTTGGTTTTGACAGTTGATAGCTAGATGGAGTTAGTATCTTCGACGTTTCCTTTTCTAAAAGGTGCTCTGCTCTGACATCATTCATAATTTATTCTAGCTTTTGCCCGCGGCTCCGCCCGCGTGGTATTCGGTTATCGCGCGCTGTTCCCTGGGGAACTGAGCATTTTTCCGGGATAAAAAGTAGCCTATGTCACTCTCGGGCCCATAAACTATCTATGGATTGCTGCCTACCGTCGCGTCCCACTGCTTAGCATTAGGCTTCCTCGCATTCTGAGAGGGCTTGGGCCATCTGAGTGTCCATTTTAGCGGAGCGTGGCAGCGGAGCGAAGCGAGGGGGTAATGCAGAGAGGAGTTGCGGAATGTGTATATTTAGAAGCGCGGAGAGGAGAGGAAATGTCATGCGGGGCGGCGTTGCTGCGAGGCGCGGAGCTAGATAACGAAGTGGAGAGGGGAAGTAATGTCGAGAGGAATTGCGGAATGTGTTTGTATGAAGGCACGGAGTTAGATAGCGGAGTGGAGCGAGAAAGTGATGCGGAACGTAGTTGCTGAGGCACGGAGTTAGATAGCGAAGTGGAACGAGTCCCTGAGTAATGCAGAGAGGAATTGCGAGCTGTTTTTCCATTCGCGAAGCTTCCCAGTTTGCGCTTATTTCTCTGCTCACCGCTCTTCTTTGCGTCGCGTCGTTGCTCCACTTTCCTGTTTTGTATGAATTTTTAAGCTACTTACCCACGTGCTGTCCACTGAAGATGGGCGGAGATTTTGTGTAATTCTATTGGTGGGTTTTTATCTCGCTCACCGCACCGCTGCCTGGACCGCTCCAGTGGCAAGGCAGCTTTATTTTTTAATGTACGCAATCTTTAAACTGATTGGTATAAAATACTTACGTGTATCCATCCATCCACTCGAAGTTATCCATCAAAGACCAGGCCGTGTACCCGACTACATCCACACCGTCTTCCTTCATGGCCAGCAGTATCTGAAATACCCAGACACGGATTAAGCCTGTAGCAAATGTTATAGTATTAAATAAAATATATCAATCGATTATTTCTTTGGCGGCGGTTTCGTGCTGGTTTTGTGGTGGCAGTACATTAATTAGAAAACAAGACATGGTTTTATTTAAATTGACGTTTATTTACTTTTTTACGACCAGAAAGCATTGGTCCGCGGGACCCCTAGATGCACGGAGCTCTTAGCATTTGCTACTCTTGCTACGTGGCTAATCCGCCATTGGAAATACCAAATCCACAACTTTATGAAAGGGTTACTTATTATAAAAAAATTGTGCTGGTTAACTTGTCTAATAAGCCGCGGTGGCCTAGTGGTTTGACCTAACGCCTCTCAAGCAGAGGGTCGTGGGTTCAAACCCCGGTTCGCACCGCTGAGTTTTTCGAAATTCATGTGCGGGATTACATTTGAAATTTACCACGAGCTTTGCGGTGAAGGAAAACATCGTGAGGAAACCTGTACAAACCTGCGAAGTAATTCAATGGTGCGTGTGAAGTTCCCAATCCGCACTGGGCCCGCGTGTGAACTATGGCCCAAGCCCTCTCATTCTGAGAGGAGGCTTGTGCCCAGAAGTGGGACGTATAGGCTGGGATGATGGTGATGAACTTGTCTAATGTGAGATAGGGGTCAATCACGGTCATATCTTTTGCTCTTAAGATGTCTCAACCCCAAAAAACGACTGGATACAAACCTGTTCCAAGTAGTCCTCGTAATAGCGTGTTCGCAGCTCATCATCGAGCTCAGCGCCGCTGTCAGAATACCCGTTCTCTGTGATCATGATCTTCAGATCCCCGTACTGCTGCTTCAGGTACAGCAGCGTGTCTCGGATACCCCTAGGGTTCACCTGAAAATTATTGCCACATTAGTCTCGAAGGGTAATCACGAGCTCTGTTTTGCCATCATCGGCAGCCGAAAGATATCCACTGCTGGTCATAGACATGTAGAAAGAACGCCTCCATCGACTTGCTTAATTTAAGTGGCACGGGGCAGTTGCTGGAGGAAAAGAACTGATGGCCGCATGGACTATGTGCTTTTGACAGGAGGCTACGTACGGGTATCAACGGTCCTGATGACCTAGTGAAGCTCGTATGGGCAGAGGCTACAATTTAGAGTAGAGCTAGATTTAGACGAAGCCAGTGTTGGCTTGGCCTCGTTTTTCAAGACCAGCCAGCACTGTCTGCCAGCACTGTCTGCCAGCACTCTGGCGGGACTAGAGCGCCGACCTATTTTGCAAGCCAGTGACCCACAAGCCATAATCCTGGAATGAATTGAATCCAGTTGGCCTCATCCAAGCCATACTGGCCAGGCCAGCGCTGGCTAGTCTAGGAACTGGCGCCAGTGATGGCTTTTTTTTAAATCGACTGGATGGCAAACGAGCATGTGGGTCTCCTGATGGTAAGAGATCACCACCGCCCATAAACATCTGCAAGACCAGGGGTATTACAAATGCGTTGCCAACCTAGAGGCTTAAGATACGACATCTCAATTTCACCGGCTGTCTTACTCTCCACACCGAAACACAACAGTGCAAGCATGTTGCTTCACGGCAGGATTAGCGAGCAAGATAGTGGTAGAAATCCGGGTGGACCTTGCACAAGGTCCTACCACCTGCATGAAGCTTTGTCTGAACCATGCTGTAGCATAGGTGTGCATTGGGTGAATTCTAAGGTGAGAAGTGCCTCGAGCTGCATACTGCACTGGGGAGGGGGAGGGGCTGGCGATGCACAGCTGTTGGCCTCGTTTGCCTACTCTGTAATTGACCCAATGCGCCCCTGGCTGAAGACTAATGCTAAACTTGTGCCATCGTACCAGGAACCAGGAAGAAGCAGTGGCAGGCCACTCGGGCCGACCGCCGCAGACGGCTCCAAGCTCTCGGATCCCTTCGAACAGGAACACTCCAGGGTCCTCGCCGGCGGCCGCGGCCCGAATGGTGTGGGTCGTATAGTGGTTCAAGGCATAGAAGTCGTAAGAGCCTGGAAATATAAGATAAAGATTGACAGTACAGTGGATGAATTTGATCATGAAAATTATGGCAATAGTAAAGCCCAAGAGGTGATTTTGGAATTTACTCAAGCGTTTCAAATGAACATAAGGAAGGGCTGGCATCCTGCTCCATAAAGCTTGTATTCACTATAATTATGGACCCATTACTTGGAATTTTTGAGCTGGTCACGATATGGAATGAGTCTGTTGCTTACTACTTGCCTTAAAAGGGCATCTGATTAGATTCAGAAAGTGGGATTGGTAACCTTAAAGTTACTTTTCCGTTACAAATATAGTGCAAACACTTACCTCTGATCAGCTCAATTTCATCCTGAGTGAAGGCAGGCATCCGGGACTTGGAGTAGCCCTCCTGTCGACTCTTCTCGGCCAGGTACCGCTCCAGGGCGGGCGGCCAGCCCCCCTCCGCGGAGTATATCGGGTGGGAGTAACGGCCGATCTGAAATGACACCAAATAGTTGACAACTGTAGATGAATACAACGTACAAGCGAAATCAAAATCATGCTTACACTTTATTACTAAATTATCATTGTCACTTCGTGTTTTAACTTTCGAAAGTCGCATTCTTTCTCTTTCCCGCGCGCGCTCTGTACCTTCGCGCTTTCTCTTTCGCCCTCAGGCGTGTGCGGCGGTGCCTTGTGCGATGGACTGCGTGCTGTTGCGCCAGTTATGGATGTTCAGCTGACTGATTCCGAGGCGGCGGGCTAGGTGGCGCTGAATCTTAACTACTACATCGTTTACCTACTATACGAACAGCCGAGGAGTGGAATACCTGTGTCTGTGTTCCCTGATCGCTACAATCTGACCATCTTCAAATCTAGGGTGATTGGGCATTTATTAGGCAAGCGTGCTCCATTTTAATTCGCATCTTCGCTTACCATCAGGCGTGGTTATGGTCAAAAGCAGACCTATTTATGTTTAAAAAAACTTTAATTCAGACTAAATCGTAAGCAATTATAGCCGTGACGTGCTCAATAACACTTTAACTGGTACTTATTTATAACCGTAATATGTCGTTGTGTGCTGTTGGAATACTTACAGTGATATCCTTGGTGAGTTCAGTGAGCTCTACATCATCTTCTGTTTCCGGCACGAGCCAGAACAATTGGTTAGACAGAGATACTTGACCTGAAAGCGAGACAAATATAAGTTTTAGCTGAATAGGCTACCTCGCTACCTCTTTAAGAAATTAAATAAGTAAGCACTCTATCAGCATGTTATTTAAAGGGTTCCGGACAACTGCAAGGCTACTACGAAACTCGAAACTCGAAGTTTGTATCGTACCGTCCCTCTCGCTCTCGTATTAAATGGTATAAGTGTCAGAGGGACCGTAGGACACGAACTTCGAGTTTCGAGTTTTGTAGTAGCCCTGCAGAGCGTACCTATAAACGGAACTATAGGATCACAAATAACAATCAGTTGTGAGCACAGATTTTATTAATATTATTCTTATTTATGAGACGTGTACTGTAAGTACATGTTCCATTGTTCAGATAATAAATAAGTAATTCCCATTTAAACAAGTACATAAATATTAAACATCCAAGACTCGAGAACTAACAAACATTCGTATCTCCTTCATAATTGGACAATGTTATTTTGCAACAGCACTCTTAGGCTGTAATCTCAAATTGCTGTAACTAAAAAATATACTCCCGGTTGTCCTAGAAACTTGAAATTCGGCATGAATGTAGATTTTATAGCGCAACTAGTAAGAAAAATGTGAAAATCCTATTTTTGCCCGTAACCATCTAAAGAAAACGATCCCACTGGCGTAAATTTTAGGAGAATCAGCGGCGGCCTTAGGGGGTGGTGAACAGGGCAACCGCCCGGGGCCTCGCTCTTGCAGGGGCCTCGCGCAACAACCCAAGCAAATATAAAAATATACAGATAACTATATTTTTGCATCACATAGTATTCATAAACAAAGGGCCTCGCAAAGACCTGCCGTCCTGAGCCTCACAAAGGGTAAGGCCGCCGCTGAGGAGAATAGCTAAGTAAAGAAGTTTGTAAGACCTAATTACCTACCTACCTCCTAAAACAATATGGACTTTTGTTTGGTCTGAAATAAAGTTTTTTTTTTTAAATAGGTGAAATGGTTGATTCGTCGAACTTACCCTCATATTTGGGCTTGTACTCCTTGTCATACAGCCTGTAAGCCTTGGCATGAGCCAGCAGGATGTGTTTGGTGCAAATATAAGAGCCATGGTCGACAGCATCTATCGCTGGTGCCAGGAACCCACTGTACCCCAGGTCACAGACGACGATGGGTTCGTTGATGGTGATCCAGGTCTTCACGCGGTCCCCGTACAGGTCGAATATCACCCTCGCATAGTCTTCGAACCAGTCTGCGATCAAGGGATTCGCCCAACCACCTGGAAACGAAGAGTTCGTAGAAGGCTTGTACGGAAGAAGCCCCGTGCCTGACGAAAACTCAGGGGTAGGGGGGACCGAGGAGAGTTGTGACAGAAGAGAGTAGTGGGTGAATCCACGAGCGTCTCTACCACTGTCAGTCCCTTGCCTGAGATTTTAAGAATTGGAAGGCAGATTGTTTTTTAATTATGACGTAAATAGCTTCTGTACTAAAGCCAGGATCTATTTCAATACAAAAATCAATGCATATGAATTATTTACTTCTTAATATAAACAGCTAGGGACTGACAGCGGTTGAGACGCTCGTAGTTTCACCTTAGTGACAATGTCGATTTTTGGTAACCTTAATTTTAACTGCTAGCAAGCTGGCAACGAATCGCGTTTGCTAGCTCGAGAGTTGAACTAAAAAACGCCCGCTATTGCGAGCTCGCTAGCAGTTAATAAGTTCCAACGTGTGTCAGTCTGTCTGTCTGTCCGTCCGTCTGTCACACAGCTCTATCTCTTGAGACGTATACACTTTAAATTTTCACAGATTGTGAACTACTGTGGCCGCTATAAGTAACAAAAAATACTAAAAACAGAATAAAATAAATATTTAAGGGGGGCTGCCATACAGCAAACGTAATTGTTTTGCCGTTTTTTTGCTTGATATTAATAACGGCAATAGGTAGACGCTTGAAATATTCACAGAATTTTTCGTGGTATAATAACTTTATAAGAATAATTAACAAAAATATTTGTAGGTAGGTAGGTATACAACGCGCTGCTAGGCCCCGTCCGAGATACAGGCTCAGCCTAGTTCGGGGTCTGACGGACATTCCAGTGTAAATAGATAAGCCTAGTGTTTAAATATTATTAGTAAATTTATTATTATTAAAATTAAAATAAAATAAATATTTATGATTATACAACTAAAGACTGTTTTTAACGTAAATAATTTTGTATTTTTTTTTCTATGTATTTTGAGTATTTCTGTTTTTCTTTTTTCTTATCTTTACGGTACGTAATTTTAACTTTCTGTCTATCCTCTATTATTATACAAATTGTCTTCTCATAATTAGGTTAGCTGGAAGAGATCCCTTCTTAGGGATAAGCTCGCCTTTGTTCTCCTCTCTGTGTTCATGTATTTTTATTTTTATGTGCAATAAAGAGTTTACATACATACATACATAAAGACTTATAAAACTTGTTTTTTTTTTGCCATTTTTTGCTAATGTCTAATGTTATATACCTAATAATGGTACGGAACCCGTTGTCCACGATTCCGACTCCCATTTGCCCAATTTTTTACAACATTCTCTGTCTCACCAAGTTCCTGGAGTGGCTGCGGCAGGTCCCAGTGGTACAGGGTGACGACGGGCTCGACGCCTCGCGCCAGCAGCTCGTCGATCAGCTCGGAGTAGTAGCGGCTGCCGTCAGCGCTGACGTGGTTCGCGAAGCCCGTGGGGAGCACCCGCGACCACGCTATGGAGAATCTGCGGACAACGTAACGTAAAAACTATCATGTGAAGTGATTGATATAAGGTTAATCGGGGCAGAGCCGGATTAAGTCAGCGCGGGGCCTGTAGCAAATTGGCCATGGGGCCCTTGATTTGCTTCAAGTTTATAGTATAAATAAAATATTATATGAGTTAATATTATGAGTGATTACCTAGACACAAAATGAAATTCAGCCAATAAAATACAATATTTGAATAACATATAATATTTATACTATTTAATTAATGATTATGTTTGAATTGTAATTATAAAATTGTTTGTATTTTAATGTTTGTTATAATGTATTGCTTTAATAAATCGGTTTGGTCCTATATTTAAATTTATTCTAAATGATTATAAAATGGATTATATATTAGTATCACTCTATTAGTTTATCTTATATTTAATGTAATAAAATATTAAAATTTGGTTTAGCATAGATTATAATCATACTTAGAATTAGATCGATAATATTGTACGCCCCTTGGCAGGACATGATGTACTGGATCTACTAAACAATAATTGACACCTGTGTAAAACTCATGACCATACAATAAATTATTTGATATTTGATATTTGATATTTGATATTTATATTTAAGTCGATCATATTGATACCATCTTTTTCTTTGGCGGTGTTTTGTGTTGGTTTTGTTCTATTTACATTAATTTAGAAAAAAAACATGCTTCTATCTGAATTGACGTTTTTTACGATCAGAAAGCATTGGTTAGCGGGGCCCCTGGATGCGCGGGGCCCGTAGCATTTGCTACTCTTGCTATATGCCTAATCCGCCACTGAATCGGGGCTAATGCGCCACAATAGTTCTCTTTTAAAACATGGCTTTTCTATCCTAGAGGTAATTAATAGGACAATTTCGCCAATGTCTAAGTATTCTCTTTGAGAGGCACGTTGTACGGTGATTGTAGTTTTTGTAACTTGATAGTAAAGTTCCAGAAACCACGTGGAGACAACTTGCGCATTAAAAAATCTCAGACACGAGAGCAATATTGAATTTTGTGATCACTGTTCACTGTTAAGGTTAAAAATTATACTTCAACTAGCCAAAGAAACAGAAATAGCATCCGCCACGTTCGAATGCCACAAATCGAATCCACAATACTTTAAACAGCATATTTATCAGGTTATAACCAACCCATATGTTAGGTA
Organism: Choristoneura rosaceana; assembly: GCA_037349165.1. Classification (NCBI taxonomy): domain Eukaryota; kingdom Metazoa; phylum Arthropoda; class Insecta; order Lepidoptera; family Tortricidae; genus Choristoneura; species Choristoneura rosaceana. The sequence goes on from JAZBNJ010000010.1 coordinate 13,810,522, forward strand.
TCCTTAAAAGCTTTAACTTATGATACAAGCTAGCATATTTGATCTAATTTCATATTTTAGTGCCATTTTATGGCATTTTTAATAACTTCTACGTGTAAATTACGTTTCTATAAAAACTGGAATTTTTAGACGCTATAACCCCAGATGGGGTGAAAGCGTCTTTTACTGGTATTATGTGATCGGATTGTTCGAAATGATTTTAATCGAGATAATTTTATAAAAGCACACATGATAAAGTTAATTATTACGTTGTACGCTAAATTCTAGTCTTAGTTTAGGCCCTAAACGCGTCTGCAGTACCGCGAGACCCCCTTAGATTTGTTCTTAGCTTCCCTACTGCTTTAGCTTATATATATACTATGGTCAAGTTCCGGGTCTTGAATACTAGGGTCAAGGGCGGGTCACCTTGAAAGAATGCCGGACACAAGGGCCGTAAAAGTAATAACAAAGTGGACGCCGCAACAAAAGAAAGCGAGAGGCAGGCCTAAGAAGCGTTGGAGGTGTGGAAGAAGATCTCAGGAGGATGGGAAAGTTTACCAGCTGGAACAAGGTTGCCAGGAACCGTGAGAACTGGAGGAAAATTGTGGAAAAAGCCAAGACCCACAGAGGGTTGTAGCGCCAGCGGAAGTAGGTAAGTAATGGTCAAGTTCCCAATCTGCAGTGGGCCCGCGTGGGAACTGCGGTCCAAACCCCTCTTAGATTTACCCTGCAGTTCGATGTGTATCTATTAATACCGAAATTAAGATGATGAATTCATGCAAGATAAGTTTAAGAAATCTACCTGTAGAAATCCACGTTCATGTCCACTAGTAGCTGGATGTCCTCCCTCCACTTGTTGTAGGAGTCGCAGGCCACGTCGCCCGTGCTCTGGTCCTTGATGGACTCCGACTTGGTGTGCACGTGCCGGTCCCAGATGCTCTCGCCTTTGTCTGAAAGAATTGTTTTACTCAGAAAATAGGCTTTCGTTTAACTAAAATCATGACTGATGCTCAATAATAATAATAAAAACTCTTATTTCAGACAACATGGCCTGTTTACTGGTGCCAGTTAATTTTTAACGGACTTCAAAAAAAGTAGAAGGTTATCTATTTGGCTGTATTTTTTTTTGTTTCAGCGTGCAGAGTAAGACAGCCGGTGAAATGACCCACTTGCTCGTTTGCCATCCAGTCGTATAAAAAGAAAAAATTGGATATATACGTTCATTATACTGTGTTTTCTTCAACCTTACCGCTACTAATATAATTAATATTAAAAAAAAGATATTAAAGCAATTAATACTTCGAACTGAAGTTAACAGAAATAAAAATAAAAAATACGCTGTATATGTATACTCGTACCCCGCAATCGAACTAGCAAATCTGTAGCAGTTGTATGTCAGGGTTGTCACTAAGTACTACGAGCAAAGAAAAATACAATGTCATTTAAATCATACAAACATACCTATCACATTCACCTCAACATCATTCGTCACAATCGCCAACCCTAACATAAAACTGCCATATGCTACGGTTTTGCTACCTCTATTGTGGGGTATGGTGATATGATACGTGATTGATGATGATGATGTGTGATAAATAAGTAAATTGTGATGACGATAACACCAGTATTTAGATTACAACCAAGCAAATAATAAATAGGAACTCTATGATATGAATACATATATATTTATTTCACATATTTGTTAATCACATTGCAGTTTTTTGGTGGTAGGTATGTCAAGGCGGATGCATTATTGTATCGTTCATTATCCAAACTTGTTAAGGTTCCGTAGTCAACTAGGAACCCTTATAGTTTCGCCATGTCTATCCGTCCATCTGTCTGTCTGTCCGCGGGTAAGCTCAGAGACCGTTAGAACTAGAAAGCTGTGATTTGGCATGAATATATGTAGGTATCACTCACGTCGACAAAATGGCCGTTAAAATAAAAAATAATTTAGGGTACCTACCTCCCATAGCCGTAAAGTGGGGGTGATTTTTTCTCTAGACTAACTAACTACTGATTACCATATTGCTTGAGAATTATTAGAATCCTATGGACTTCAGCAAAGTGAGGTCTGATTAAATAATTACTCTAGTGCACTTACCGCTGGCATTCCACCCCCCCTCGATCTGGTAGGCGGCCGTGGCAGCGCCGAACTTGAAGGCATCTGGGAAACGGCGCTCGGCGCAAGCGCCGCACAGCAGCGCGCTACGACACCAAGATAATTAGGTAAGATCAACCGGCAGGGCTACTACGAAACTCGAAATTCGAAGTTCGTGTCGTGCGGTCCCTCTGACACTTATACCATCTTATACTATTTAATACGAGATCGAGAGGGGCGGTACGATACAAACTTCGAGTTTCAAGTTTCGTAATAGCCCTGCGGGGCTAATGCGTCACAAGTCACAACATTTTAAACAGCATATTTATAAGATTATAACTAACACATCTCTAACTTATGATACAAGCTAGCATATTTTATCTAATTTCATAATTATGTTAGTGCCATTTTATGGCATTTTTAATAACTTCTGCGTGTAAATGACGTTTCTGTAAAAGCAGGGATTTTAAGGCGCTATAACCCCAGGCGGGGTAAAAGCGTCTTTTACTGGTATTATGTGATCGGATTGGTCGGAATGATTTTCATCATCATCATCATCATCAGCCGGAAGACGTCCACTGCTGGACAAAGGCCTCCCCCTTAGAACGCCATAATGAACGACAACTCGCCACTTGCATCCACCGGTTTCCCGCAACTCTCACGATATCGTCAGTCCACCTGGTGGGAGGTCTGCCAACGCTTCGTCTTCCGGTTCGTGGTCGCCACTCGAGAACTTTTCTCCCCCAACGGTTATCTGTTCTTCGAGCGATGTGGCACGCCCATTGCCACTTCAACCTGCATATTTTTCCAGCTATGTCAGTGACTTTAGTTCTTCGACGAATTTCCGTATTCCGGATTCTATCGCGCAAAGAAACTCCAAGCATAGCTCTCTCCATAGCTCGTTGCGTGACTCTGAGCTTCTCTAAGAGGCCAACAGTCAAGGACCACGTCTCAGCGCCATAAGTCATCACTGGCAACACACACTGGTCGAAGACTCTAGTCTTCAGGCACTGCGGAATATTGGACGAGAAGACATCACGAAGCTTCCCGAACGCCGCCCATCCGAGTTGGATTCTTCGGGCGACCTCTTTTTCGAAGTTGGACCTACCCAATTGGACAACTTGTCCAAGGTAAACATAGTGGTCAACAACTTCGAGTGCATCGTTCCCAACGATAACCGGCACGGGTGTGACATGGACATGGACATGGAATGATTTTAATCGAGACAATTTTATAAAATCACACATGAAAAAGTTTATTATTATGTTGTACGCTAAATTCTAGCCTTAATTTATGGTAATTAGTTGAACAAAAATATTCGGGACTATAGCGTCTAATTTTGACCTCGTTGGCGGATTACTTTAAAAAAAAAGAGCTTGGTCACGCACGACATCTAGTGATCATTTTTTGTACTTTTAGTGCCAAAGCTTTAAAAAAAAGGCGTGAGTAGTTCTAAAGGATGTTTTTCTTATGATAATTGGAATGGACGCATTAGCCCCGTAGGCGACGTAGGGCTCCGGTTGACTTTATTAAGTACTTAGTGGTTGTTATTTCAAATGGGGAGATTATGAAAGAAGGAAGTGGAGCTTAAAAGGGCCTTGGAATATTCCGTACAAAATACGAAATGCTTAAGTACTTAATTTTTTCGTAATGGCTACGGAACCTTATTTCGGGCGTGTCCGACACGCTCTTGGCTGTTTTTTTCATATTGTCAGATAGGCCCGACAAAGGCGCCGTTGCTTCCGAATTCATAGTCGAAACTGGCACCCACAGCGCCTGTACCTATCTCATATTTACAACGGAACCCTAATAACTGCTTGATTGATGATACCAAATTGATTATAAATAAATAATTTGAAATTTAGCACGAGCTTTGCGGTGAAGGAAAACATCGTGAGGAAACCTGCACAAACCTGCGAAGCAATTCAATGGTGCGTGTAAAGTTCCCAATCCGCACTGGGCCCGCGTGGGAACTATGGCCCAAGCCCTCTCATTCTGAGAGGAGGCCTGTGCCCAGCAGTGGGACGTATATAGGCTGGGATGATGATGAAATAAATAAGAAACCTTTATTGCCACAACTAAAATTTACACATTGTTAAAAAGATTTAAAAAAAAATGTGGGAGAAAAATAAAAAGTTGGGACAATGGGTGCCCGGCGCTGGTTTTCAGACTGGTCCCTTAGGTACAGTCAACATCATAAAATGGTGATCACTTTTGTACCGTCGCTTTCAGTCGGTACACAATTTCGTATGGCTTTTCAAACATGATGGAGACATGATGTTAAAATGACAAGGTAAAAAAATGATCACTTATATGTATGACAATGACTGTACAATGCGGTCGGGCCCTAAGTGGTCACTTCAACTGATTGTGTCAAGACAAGACAAGTGTGTTGTTGTGAGCAACATATGGGGTCTTAGATTAGATGTATTGTATATTTATCTCAGGAAAGTCACCTTGAAAGTTATCTATTACTGGTTTATACGATTTCGATACGAGAATTAACATAATATGAACGAGAAAAACAAATTTCACCTTCATCATCATCATCATCTCAGCTGTAGGACGTCCACTGTTGGACATAGACCTCCTCCATTGACTTCCAGTTGCTTCGGTTGGAAGCGGCCTATATCCACCGTGAACCCGAGGCTTTATCCACGTCATCCGTCCATCATCATCATTGTGGGTGGACGTCCAAATAAAAACAAGAATATTTATAATGCGCTTTAGTTTGTGTTTACGATTACAATAAAAGTTAGTCAATAAAACTCGAAAGAGATCCTAACTAACAAAGAAAATTTGAAAATCCCGGAAATTTTGCAGGTGGTAGGACCTTGTGCTAGGTCCGCCCGGATTGCTACCACCATCTTGCTCGCTAATCCTGCCGTGAAGCATCAGATTGCACTGTTGTTTTTCAGCGTGGAGAGTAAGACAGCCGGAGAAATTACTGGCACTTGAGGTATCTCATCTTAGGCCTCTAGGTTGGCAACGCATCTGCAATCCTCCTGGTGTTGCAGGTGTCTATGGGCGGTGGTAATCTCTAACCATCAGGAGACCCACTTGCTCGTTTCCCATCCAGTCAAATAAAAAAAATTGTTATGTTAAAGCTCAATATCTCAAAAACGGCTGAACCGATTCTTATAACATAGCTAACAGTAAGATCCACCGCAAGAAAACTCGCTTTCACGTAAAATAACGCATCGGAATCGATGCCACAGATATTAGCGTCAAACTTATAACACCCCTCTTCTTGGATCGGAGGTTGAGAAGTTATTTAGAGAAGATTGAGGTAGATAGGCTGGTACTGAACCAGTGATACACATTTTGGGCTCATCTGCACTTTACATCAGGTGAGATAGGGGTTAACCACGGTCATGTAAAAAAAAACAGTCTATACAAGACAGCGGGGCTACTACGAAACTCGAAGTTCGTGTCGTGCGATTTCTTATGATAATTGGAATAGTCTTCTGTGCATCTATATTTCAGTTTGTATTTTCGATATGGAATGAACGCATTAGCCCCGTAGACGACATAGCCCCGGTTGACCTTACATAAATAACAAAACTAAAAAATGCAGATGCGAAATGCAATGCACTTTTTTTTTATTCGACTGGATGGAAAACGAGCAAGTAGGTCTCCTGATGGTAAGAGATCACCACCGCCCATGAAAATAATGTTCCACCCTGGATGAATTACTTTGTTCGACTGTATGTCTACCTACCCTGCCTATGCACTCTATCCTCGTGCCTACATCCTTCCTTTGGAAAGGACATTAGAAATAATTATACTTGAACACTGATTGTTTAAAAAAAAAAATACCTCGTTGAGTTTCTTGCCGGATTCTTCTCAACAGAGGTTTTTTCCGAACCGGTGGTAGATTTTTTGACGTTCATAAGTGCTTGTCATAGCCTAAATTGAATAAAGAGATTTTGACCTTGCCTTTGACTTTGACTTTGATGGCCTTTGTAAAGTAAATAGTGAAAAACTAGTAGGAAAATCCGGAGATTTTTTTCTCTATTTTTCCTGAACATCTTAAGTTCTAAGTATAATATAATTTGAAAGTTTCAAAAAATGATTCCAAAAAAGTACCTTTGGTACGAGTAGTACGAGTATTAATATAGGTAAATAACTTTGACACTTATCTTACCTCCAAAATAACGTTTTCCAGATAGCCATGGCAACGAATGAATGAACAGAGTATCTAGTTTATCGTTTTATGTACTTCGTTATCAGTTATCAAAACATCTGATTCAAAACAATGTCGCTGTTAAACAACTGAGTAGGGAGAAGTCCAAAATTCTGACCGAATTATTGCAAATTCCCATATAAGTAGGTATTGCACGCAAATCGGAAACAGAGCGCATTAAAAAAAAGTGTTTCCAGCAGAGATGTGCGCGGAATGTGTTTTTCATGAACCAATAGTAACACTTAATTTGCTTATCCTTTGCTTTTGTTTTTCCGTAATTTCACTCTTGTGTGGCCCGGCGGAAGACCAGTGCTGGTTTTCAACCAGCGATATGCTGAGCCGGGACCTTTTTATAGCGGCAACACTTCTTTTGTTTGTTATTTTTCCTAACCTGCTATATGTACATTGCTGTTATATAGTTATTTGTTATGCAAGGCTGGAAAGTGACTGTTTGGCGTGAGTGCATATATTGAAACCCGAGCAAGCGAAGGATTCTAGGATTGAACCACGAGCGAAGCGAGTGGTTCAAATGAAGAATCCTGAGCGCAGTCGAGGGTTTCAAAGGCACGAGACGCTAAACAACTTTACAGCCGAGCGAAACACACAATTTTTCACCTCACTACAGCGAGAAAATGGCAAATGGAATAAAAACTGTGCAAGCAGTTACTAATAAGTCGGTTTTATTATTCACTTATCAAACAGCAAAGGATTGCATGGCATAAGTATCAAGGTGTACTAAAAATTAAAAGTAAAATCACAAAATGAATGTTTAGTAATAAGAATAAAATAACTGATTAATTAACAGATTTAAATATTACTTCAACAAATGTATGACGAACTTTCTTTGTGAACACGTCAATATTCAACGCTTTCTTCCTCAACCTCGTATCTACCCGAATTGTATACAACAAATAAACACTCTATCATACTTAACATAAAGATGATTTATAGCAATTTTGTGGGAAGATACGAGGTTGTGAAAGTAAGCGGTCGATGTATTTTCAAGGGGGCAGCCGTTCACGATAACGTTCGAATTTCAAAAACTCTTTCCAGCCTAGAGGATAAAAAGCCACTTTCCACGCAGATTTCGAAGGATAAAGAAAGCATTTTCGAGCTAGTGAGGTGAAAAATAAATTATTTTCTTTCTTTCTTTATCCTTGCTGAGCCGTTTCCACTAGACCTGTGCTGACCGAGGATAGATAAAAGAAACGTTTCTATCGGTCTGTGAGAAAAGTATTCCTCGCAAGACATCCTCACACATTCTGGTGGAAACGTAGTCTGTCAAGGGTCCATATCGGCTCGCATACTTATTGGAGGTCGGAACGTAATGATTGTCAGAACTCTTTTTCTCTGATTTCAATAATTGTTCAGAATTGTTATAAAATAAACCTAACCTAACCTATGTTTACATAATCTACAGGATGACCATTTAAAAATTTCAGAAAACTATAAAATTTCAGTGGGAAAAAATTATGACAAACGATGATCGGGATAAAAATTACGGTATGACTAGCGAAGAGTATGCGAACTATGGCGCTCCCCTTCTTTTGTCAGTACCTAATTTTAAGTTGTTAAGTAATCTGTGCGACAGATAATTATTAAGTATCTGGGTGACCGAGCTCCGGTCGAGCTAAAACTCGGTAACAAGACCAAGAAATAAGACAAGCTAGAACGATTTTTCATCCCCGAAAACCCCTACATACCAAATTTAAATGAAATCGTAGAAGCCGTTTCCGAGATCTCCAAAATACAATACTAATATTATAAATGCGAAAGTGTGTTTGTATGTATGTTTGTCCGGCTTTCACGTCGAAACGGAGCAACAGATCGATGTGATTTTTGGCACAAAGATAGTTTATGGACCAGAGAGTGACATAGGCTACTTTTTATCCCGAAAAATGCACAGTAAAGTTCCCGAGGGAACAGCGCGCGATAGCCGAATTCCATCAGGAGACTCACTTGCTCGTTTGCCATCCAGTAGAATAAAAATAAAAATTCTACGCGGGCGAAGCAGCGGCAAAAGCTAGTATATATTGTATATACAAGAATTGCTCGTTTAAAGGATAGATAGAGAGATATCTGCAATACCTCTGGTGTTGCAGATGTTTATGGGCGGTGGTGATCTCTTACTACCAGGAAACCTACTTGCTCGTTTGCCTTCCAGTCGAATAAAAAAAAAAACTATGGTGATAATTTTTGGTGGAAATAGGTCGGCGCGATTTGAATCTCATCCCATGTCGTCACTAGTGCAAACCTTTAGACACTTCATAATACTACTGTTATTTGGTGTCTATCACATATTACATAACATGACTGGTTATCAGTTAGCATCGCTGTTGTGGTGCTCGAGATACTTGAGGATTATCAAGGATGAGTGCAAAGCTTGGCAGGTGGCACTAAATGTGTTCACGAAGTAGGTGATAGCGGGAGGGCACAGTCGATTGCCCTCCGGCGGCCTGTAGAGTCTTGGCGTACGTATTGCAAGGTCTAAAATTAAAATAACTAACTTTAAATAACCTACGTTCAAAATCCCTAAAATATAAATACCTAATGATTTTTTCACCTATATTCAAAATACCGAAAGTTTAAAATGGTTACGAATGGCAATGTCTAAAATTAAAATAGCTATCTTAAAATAACCTACGTTCAAAATCCCTAAAATTTAAATACCTAATGATTTTTTCACTTACATTCAAAATACCGAAAGCTTAAAATGTCAAATGGTATGTTAGCGGTCAAAATATCGAAACCATCGTTACACCAAAGTCTGTCATTTTCAAATGACAACATTCCGACTTTTTCAAGCGAGGGTAGATTGACATTTATAATTTTCTGTGCTGTTACAAAAAAAATACCTAACATCAAAGGCTAAGACAAGAGCTACGCTGTGCTTTGCTCCCGCCTTAGCCTTCTGAACCTAAACTATTTAAGACGTTTCTGCTCTGAAACGTCTTCCTCGCTCGCTCCGCTCGCTCTCTGCCACCGAGGTACCAAAAGTAGGTGGTATAACGACATGCCATCGATAAAATTTATTTTAAGTCCTGGGGCTCCACTTTGGTACAGTTCAGCTAGTGCCTCGAGCAAGCGAAGCGAGCGAGCACGACGTTTCAGGGCAGCAGCGACTCGGATAGTTAAGATTCAGAAGGCTAAGGCCTTTGATGCTAAGGCGTCCAACGCATTAAACGCGATCCCGCGATTTTAACCAGGTCGTCGCTCCATCTTGTTGGAAGATACCGACAGCTCGTCTCCCGGTCCGCGAACTTCTACTTTATCGTATTTATTACAGTATGTCTTAACGAGTATTAACATGTCTATGTACCTATGATGTCATTGTACCTATGTATATGTTTAGTATTTAGGTTAATTTTAGATTTAAACTCTTTTCAAAATAATTTCATTTACATTTGTCTCTACTCTTGTTTCTTTTTTCCTGTCAATCGTACAAAGAGTAAATGGAGAGACCTTTTTATGGAAAAAGTTGGCCTTTGTACACCTGTTTCTCGGCTGTTAAGTACCTGTAATTATACCTAACAACTAATTGAACCGATAACAATCATTTGTTTTATCATTATCACCATATCTATGCATAATTGCCGAGTTTCGTGATAATCGAAATCAGAGATAAAAAAAAACCATTCAATTTCGCCATTATAAATAGTTATGCACTAATAGTTGTTGACTTTTTTAAGATTTCATAATAGATAGATAAATGGTTATGAAATTTAATCCATACTAATATTATAAATGCGAAAGTGTATTTGTGTGTTTGTATGTTTGTCCCTCTTTCACGCCGTAACGGAGCGACGGATCGACGTGATTTTTGGCATAGGGATAGTTTATGAGCCCAAGAGTGACATAGGCTACTTTTTGTCCCGGAAAAATGCAGAGTTCCCGAGGGAACAGCGCGCGATAACCGAATACCACTCGGGCGGAGCCGCGGCCAAAAAGCTAGTTAGAAATAAAAGCATTATTAATTCAAATAGTTTATTTATTTTTCAGAGTTTTCTGCAGTTTCAGTAGCGGCGCATTCTTGCTTTTCCTTTTCTCGCGCTTCAGTTCTCCAGATTCTATCGCCTTCTTCATCACCTAGCAAATAAAATAAAATCAACACATTAGCTAGACCTAAAAATATACAGGGTGGCTCATTTAGACCGATCAGGGGGCCTACCACGATCTTTCCTAAACGATCCAAAAGCAGTTCAATTTGGGCACCTAAACTGAATCGTCGAAATTGGTACCATGACCTTTATTTCTCAGAGCTGAATCTCAATCGCTTACAAGTGAATGAAAGACCGATATTGTCTCTGATATATGTATCGCTATCGCTGAACCTCACTTGAAATTAATCTCAAAAGTAACGTCGTAGTACGAAATAGCGATGCAGTTCAGTTTAGAGCTTAAACTGAATCGTATTAAGAGAGCGTGGTAGGCCCCCAGTACGGGAAAGTCTGAAACCATAAGACATATGAAGATCTATCTGTTCTTAGGAACCATGTCATCGATTTTAGTAACAAGAAAAACTGCATTCACGCATTAAAAAACTTGTACTCAGTTCGGGAATCGAACCCGGTAGTTTTGAATAAAAAAAATCGGTCAAGTGCGAGTGCGAGCGACTCGCGCATGAAGGGTTCCGCACCTCCGTACAATGTTTTAACCCTTTAGTGGGTAACGGCAAGATATTTGCCGTCATACGACTCAGATATTTTATTTTTTTTCTCAATGAACGTGTTGTTAGTTAATATAACTTTTGGTTCGCATAAGAGAATATACTCGTACTAATTTACGAAAAAAAGAATAGCAGATAAACGTTATTCCAACCCATGTTAAATGATGATTCTTAGGCCTGAACTTAGATTTTTAACTATTCCTTACAATTGAACAAAAATGTTTGTAAATAAAATTTTGTTTGCTGGATTTATCCGATAGTCACAATTCTCTACTTTCAGAGACAAGATTGGCGATATAAAGTTTAAAGAAAAAAAATCTGTTATTTGATAATTAAAAAAAATGAAGACGGCAATATATTTGCCACTATCCGTTAAGTGTCTGGTGTTTATTAAAGGAAAGGGTGGGTTAGGCTACAATTGTTATTGATTTATATATGGAGCAATAGCTTAATTCAATACTTCAAATTTGCCTTTTACCTTTATTGCTGAATTAGCCGTGTTAGTTAGAAATGACAACGGAAGTAAAAAAATCTCGCAAAAAAAGTGTTGATTGTTCGTGCGTGCAATCTTATAATATAAAATATCGTTGTTGCTTAACTCGCAGGTTAGGTATTTTGACCGGTTATTTATTTGAAAGAATTCAGTTTTAAGTTAAATAAAGGTTTTAATTATTTCTTATTATCTATTAGTTTTTAATTTATTTATTTTAGATACGTCGTGCCACCCGTAGTTCCCCGGCAAACTGACATGACGGTCTTGTCACTTAAGACGACGAATTGGGTATTTTGGTCCCAGGGAACTAGAGTTTTCTCAGCAATTACAAAACATATCAAAGTGATATTTGAAAACCTGATTCTTCATTTCAATGATTTCATTTTGATGGTTGCCGAAACACGATTAGTAAAACTTTATAGCATAGAAAAAAATATCAAAGATACCTCTTTTATGACAGGGATTTGCTTGTTACAGGCAACCTAGATCAAACTAAGATTCCAAATTTTCACATTAAATTAGTTTTAACCCATACTTCAACATGATGGTTGGATATTTTTTTATTCATTGTAATTTGTAGTTGAAACGAGAAAAACTGTTTTGTCGCTTACGATATTTTATTATAAGCTAGCGCGCGCTCGTATTTTGTATGAAATCAGTCCCTCCTCAGCGCATGCCTCAGTCCGCCGCCGGCGTTGTCAGCGACGGACCTATGCTAGTCGAACTGCCATGCACCATCGATCGCATATAAAATAATACCGAGCAAAAAATGGGAAATCAGTGTCGGATTTTCCAAAAGGAAAAAAGAAAGCTTGTTTAATTGATCAATGTAAGATTATGACTCAGAAAAGGTAAGTAATCATTATATTTCTACAGTTCACTGGCACAAACCGTAAATAAACCGCCATGACAACGTCAGTTCTTAGTTTGTCGCCATGACGGTTCATGTCATGACATGTGACACACTAGCAAAATAATATGATACAAAGAGTATTAAATATGATATTTACATCGAAAGTAACGACAGAGCTATACCTATTTCCAATAATATTATTGAAATAATATGATATTTGGCATCTTACGGAAAAAGGCATTCGATTACGGTTCGTGTTAGTGCTGCATTCTGACGGCAGAACATTGCAGTAATCCCTTTCTGCTTCTAGTTTTATAATATTATGTGATACCTAAGTACTTACCTACTTTTTAGATAGGTAAGTAGTTAGGTATTTAATAGTTAAAAATAATCTAAAGTATACACATACTGAACCAATAATGAACTGCAAGTACCTAAGTACGCGGAAATATTAACTTATTATTGTTGCAATTCAGTGTTTTTACAAAAAGCCATTGACTACTTAGAAAACTATTCACATTTCAATAAGCAGTTCATAAATAATAAAATACATTGTTATCTTTCAGGAAGTTAAATTATCATTAGAACAAAGTTCTGAAAATAAAGTCATGGAGCCGTCTTCGGATTTGCTCAATGTATGCAGAGTTACAAAATGTATTACTCACGTAGGACTTTAGTACCTACCTAGGCGTTTTCACAAAAAAAGTGTACTCATTCTTTTTTTCAATTTAGAAAAAAATATTTTTTTTTCATACACTCGGTATGGGCGTCACAGAACTGAGTTTATGAAAAAATTAAATCCATTTTGAAAGAAAAGGTATATGTTTTTTTGAAAACGCCTACCTACCTACATAGTTATATAGTATCATTAATAACAAATTCAAGTTTATAAATAAGAAAATTTATTTTAGGACTGCAGATAAGAATAATAAGGACCTCCTTGAAGAAACCATGTAGGTCTACAGCTACAGTAAGTATTTTTTTTTACTGTCAATTTTTACGTGAGCTGAAAAATAAAGTTCTTATTTTATGGATTGAAACTTGTATTTTTTTTAATTCAGATAGAAAAAGAATGTGAGAAAAATAACTCATAGACAAATAACTCATAAACAACTCTCGACATAGTATTAGAACAGCCATACTCAACCTGCGGCCCGCCGGGCCTTTGTGATTGGCCCACTTGGAATTTTAAAACTTTGACTAAAATTTCGCACCCATCAAAAAAACTCGATAGCCTTACCGCGGTGCATTGCATCTAGTCACTGTATTGTATAGTTGGCTTTGTTGTGACCACCTTTTCTTTCTCAATAAACACATCGGCAATTTTGAATTATGTTTTTTTTAACACCTAAATATTTTTGCGGCCCGCGCTTGAAGATCGAAACGTGTTTATGGCCCCATTAAAAAAAGGTTGAGTATGGCTGTATTAGAAGAACTGAAGTATCAGTAAGTTTTGTATTAACTTAAAGCCAGTGAACTAATGTACTTATACTTTGGTTTACAATAAAGAGTCAAGAGAATGAGGGCTATCGCGAATGAATTTTCCGCTAGAGGCGCTAGTGTAGCGTGAGGTCAACCAAATGTCAAATCTCATAGTTTTTGGGCGAGCTACGCGGATTTATTTATAATTAGAATAATTTTGTGAATATTTTGCATTACCTGAAATTAATTATGGCAATTATGCGATAAGGGGCAATGAACGTCTGTAATTTGAGACAGTTTTGTCTTTCGAAAACTTTCGACCTCCTTTTTTTCCGAACAAAACGGGATTATGCAATACTGTGGTTGCTCAATATGTTTATGGTATTGTTTTACGATGTCTTAAATATGATTTTAATCTAAACTTTGTTTTCACGGCCGTTATAACAGACTTTTAAAAACCTCACGCAACAGTGGCGCCATCTAGTGAGAGAAAAAACGATAGCCTTCATTGTATTGTACTTAGGTTCTAAAAAGGTTCGTTTTAAAGATAGACCGCTTTTTTTCTACTTTGCCTTTTTTTAATGTGATGCTGACCGTACTGATCTGTGGTGTTACGAATATTTGTATTGTTTTGTACTCAAATTATACAGTTGAACCTTAAATACAAAGTTGACCCTTATAATATCTAGAGTAAAATAAACGTTTGTTGCAGATTGAGACCAAAAATCAAGATTTGGAGCACAAAATAATTGTTCTTAATCATTTTATAATGGAACTTGTAAAACTTTCATAGCACAAGTTTTTGATGATTGCAGATTAGCTATAATGAAATTAGTTTCTGAAAATAAAGTATGATTGCAATCTGAGTTTCGGGTGTGTAGTTTACGTTGACAACTCAAATTATGTTATGCTAGTTTCCGAATAATAACGGTGTTAAATTTGGGTAATTCTGGGAAGAATAAAATACAGATTCATTTTTTGGTGCCGACTGCTGCCGGCGGTGATGGCGAAAAAAAAGAATTTTATTTCTAAGAGACAATCCTTGTATACTAGTTTAACTACGCCCTCTTTGGGTTGCTTATAGAACTTATTGATTAAATACAGCCATTCGCAGATCTCGTCGTAGATCTAAAAGGAAAGTAGTACTATCAGGTTGGATTAGATGGCCCTGCTTATGTAAATCGTTAAATTAATAAATTTAACAAACGGCTATAAATGCTTGTGTGATCTGTTAATAATGTTTGTATAAATAATATTTTTAAAATATAAATAAGTGAAACTTAAAATATAAATATGTTAATTGGTAAATAAATAAAGTGTAAATAAGTAAAATATTAATATTAAAAAATTACCTGTAAAACAGTATGTTTGTATTATTTACTTTTCGCTCTGCAGTACTTCCCTACATTTACGGCCCTGAGATTTCTTATGTCTAATGGGTCTCAATCTACTTACTATCAAATGGACAATATAATGGTGGCAGGCGAAATCTATAAATTTAATTTATAATACAAGCTATTTTGCCGACTGTGCTTTTGTACTTGCACTGTCATCCACCCCACATAAGTACCTATCCCAAATTTCACGTCAATCAGACCACTAGAAGTGAGTAAAAATTCACTTGCAAAATTTTACACCAACATACATACAAACACTGCAAGTTAATAAAATTTTGTAAAAGAGGTCCATAAGATATAAAAATTGAACCGACTACGAAAAAACCATGAAAATAATTTTCTACCATTCTGAAGTCGGTGCCTCAGCACGAGCCAGCAGGAGTGGACAAGTGGACATAAATATATAGTCGTCTACCTCACCTACATACTATGCGCGTATATTGGGCTTTAATTACTCTTGCTGGATCATGCTGAGGCACCGACTTCAGAATGGTAGAAAATTATTTTGATGGTTTTTTGTAGTCGGGTAATTTTTTTTGTTATATTTTTTTTCACGCTTTTCAGTGTAAAAGATCTAAGATACAATACTTTAAAGTCAATTGCTCGTCACCTTTTACAAAAAATTGCTTTTTCCGATGCAGAGACTTTCATTATTGAGGAGTCCTAGTGCTTTGTCACCCGTTCTATTTCACTATATGCATTACGATGAACTTAAATTGCTTAGCAACTGCGTTAAAGTAATTGAAGTCCAACCCGTGAAATATTTCTTATTGAGTAGTAGCTCGGTTGGTCAAATGTGGTCTTCATCATCAGTTCCATTTCATGAAATGATGATTTTCAAGAGCAAATTCACAAGTTACTACTAAATATATCGAAATTACCATTGGTGTCCCTACAATATTTGAAGACTTCCCTCGATTTCCTTAGGATCTAATCATCGGATCCTGATTTGGTGCTTATGGGACCTAATTGAAAGCATTCCTAGACGAATGATTTTTTTTTAAAAAAAATCGGTTCATAAATAATGGACTTCTGAGGTAACAAACATAAAAAAAAAGAAAATAAAACCGAATTGATAACCTCCACCTTTTTTTTGAAGTTGGTTAGAAATACTTGTAAGCATTACCAACTATTACCAACCAACCAACCAATATACCAACTATTTGCAAAAAAGTAAAAAAAAGTTGTAAGGGCAACTCTAAGACGTCTCTGTTTTAGCGCGCTGTCTAGGCGCTGTCAGTGCAACATACGGTCGAGTGTGACACGCAGGCCGCGTAAAAAGTAGAGGGGTGTGAGCGGGTTGCGGGGTACAAACGCTCTGTTTTCGATTAATTGTTTAGCAATGCGTCACCTTAATGCCCTTGGCTGATAGCGGCAAACATATTGCCGTCTTATAATTCGGAAACCCTGCAATAATATATACATTTCTCTTTCTCAAAAATCATAAAAAAAATCATTCATGCTGTGCGTATCGTTAAAGTTCTCGATTCATTGCTTTAAAAAAATAATGGTCAAAGGGTTAAAAACAAATAGTTCAGTAATATTTTTTTCAAAAAAAATCTAATACAAGGTTTTTTTGCTGGCGGTAATTTTTGTCCCTGGTTACCAAAGTACTCGTCAAGACGAATCAAACGAGTCCAAACTCGATGCGGTCGTGTCGTTTATCACAGAGTTCCTATGGTCACCCGCTAGCTTTATCATCAGATCAACTCTATGTCATAATAATATTGCATTGGCATCTGATTTATACAAGCGTGTAAAATTTCAGCTCAATCGGTTGAAGATATCCACTTCAAATTTGAGTTGAAAGATTCCACCCGAGCAAACATACCTAGTTAAGTACATCACACTGCAAATAAATATAATGCTTGTAATAAGTTTTTGTTAAAATTTAATTTTTAATGCAAGCTTTTTTGCCGAATGTACTTTTTGTTGACTGTACTTCCATTGTCATCTAAACTACACATTTGCACCTTTCAAGTCGGTACTATTAACTATTGAGGAGTTCCCTCCTGCAGAGGCGATCCTGGCAGGACCACCAAGATGTCACTACCAGATTATTATATTGTCTCCAAATTTACATAAGCATGCCTAATTTCAAGTCAATCAGACCATTGGAAGTGGATGAAATTTAGCTTCCAAGATCTGACCCAAAAAAACGATAAATAAATAAATAAACAAACAGGGCAAGCTAAAGAAAAGCTTCTCTTTCTTTCTTACCACAAAATATGTACCATGTTTTATGCAAGTAAATGATTTATGATTTATAATTTAAAAATATCGCCGAAATGTAAGCACTTTATGCAAGTATTTCGAATAAAAAACAATTTGAATTCTCAACCTCTTTGGATCTGGCTGTTTGCTTCTGAAATCTTTGCCAGCATAAGGCAGCGCGCAGCTAGAAAAAAAAAAACATTCGCGGGAAATTCGGCGACTTCGTATGTTGTGTAATTAAATAATAAGAAGCTCGACTAGAGTGAATACATTTTAAAACGTATTATAAACCTTGTAAATAGTGTTAAATACTTAATATGATTTTTTTTTTGTGTAAAAAAACAATAGGTAAACAGTGTTAGTACAGTGTGGATTTGACGAACGCTTTATCAAATTTGGCTTCATTAAGGTTTGTGGTTTTATAAATTGCTTCATTAATTTTGCACAAAAACGAATAAACCAGACATTCACTAATTACCTATATGATCGAAACTTTTATAAAACATCATTAAAATCGCAAACCTAAAGGTAAATATTCAAACGTCATAGCTAGCCGTTGCTCGGCGACTTAGCAACGGATAATAACGCCTAGCAACCAAAAAACGCTCAAGAAAAACACGTTTCTTGTATGACGACCCCCTTTAATTTGTAACTTTATTTTATTTTTAGTATTTGTTGTTATAGCCGCCACAGTAATACATAATCAGTGAAAATTTCAAGTGTCTAACTTTTACGGCTTAAGAGATAGAGCCCTGTGACAGACGGACGGACGGACAGACAGACAGACAGACGGACAGACAGACAGACAGACAGACAGCGGAGTCTCAGTAATAGGGTCCCGTTGGCACCCTTTGGGTACGGAACCCTAAAAATAAAATACACCTACATTATTTCGTTTTGTTGTTATAGCAGCCATATTAATACATAATCTGTAAAAACAGGGATGTTTACGCCATTAAAAAATAATTCGAAAACCCGACTCCAGTAAAAAACGCTTAATTTAGCCCTGAAAACCATATTAGTTTTCGATTTACTGTAAAATTAGATTTTTTGTTGCTTTAAAACGAATAAATAATTATGACGTCATAAGTCGCTATTGCCATTGAAACTCTATGGGAGAATTGTATTTTGACAGCTCATAAAAAGTACGTCAGTTGATTGGTGGTGTCAACATCCCTATTTCAAGTGTCGAAATATTTTCAAATTTTAAAATTAAGCAAGTCCTGATGGTAAGTGGTGAGTTGCTGAATAAACGTTTTTGCTTTTGTTAAATAACAACGGACCTGCAGCGCGTTTTCCTGGGGTCCGTGGGCGCCCCCCAGCGTCTGGGGGTCGTTGAGTGTGGGGAACTTGCGCGAGAACCCTCGGGGCAGCGCGGGCCGCGCCAGCAGCCCCGCCAGCTGCCTGCTCTTCAGCTTCACCGCCTTGTCCAAGCCGGGCTCCACGGTTACTGCGGGGCTGCCGTGGAACAATAGTAGATTGTACAATAACATAAATTATTGAATCAGGCGTTAATTTGCGGAGGTCCATATCAATGAACTGAAAGAATTTCTTTAAAAAAGATTTTTTCTTAAAGATTTTTTTCTTTTTTTTTATTGAAGAAGAAGGTAGTTTAGTCATCATCATCATGTCAGCCGAAAGACGTCCACTGCTGGACATAGGCCTCCCCCAAGGCTTTCCACTCAGACCGGTCTTGTGCTTTCCGCATCCACCGCGATCCCGCGATCTTAACCAGGTCGTCGCTCCATCTTGTTGGAGGCCTACCGACAGCTCGTCTCCCGGTCCGCGGACGCCATTCGAGAACCTTCTGACCCCATCGGCCATCAGTCCTGCGTGCAATGTGCCCCGCCCACTGCCACTTCAGTTTCGCAATTCTTCGGGCTATGTCAGTAACCTTAGTTCTACTGCGGATATCATCATTTCTGATTCTATCCCGCAGAGAAACCCCGAGCATAGCCCTCTCCATAGCCCTTTGAGTGACTTTGAGCTTCCTTATGAGGCCCATCGTTAGCGCCATCACCATCGTTAACGGTAGTTTAGTAGCACAGTTAAAATTTATTAATATTTTGCGGGTAGTTTTTGTTTTGTTTGGCAAATTAAAACAGTGGTTGTGGTTTGTTAGTCTAACACCTGATAGCATGGTGTACGGTTGTGTCACTCTGAAGATGAGCTCTGGTTGAGTTCGAAACGCGTTAGTGTTATGTGGTGGTGGTGATAGACGGGTTTGTGTAATTTGTGTGTGTTCTTACAGTGCGGAGGTGGAGGAACTACATGAACACACATATTTTGCATAAGCTTAGCTATCGTAAGGTCGCGGGTGAGCAAGGAAATTTCTTTTAGTTCATTGATATGGACCTCCGCAAAGTAACGCCTGATTCAATATACAATAGTAGATTGTACTCGTACAACAAGAACATAAAACGAGCCGTTTTAACCGAGACGTTCTTATAGCTATCCGGGTCGGTATGGCGAGGGTGGATGGACACGTCGAGGGGGAAATGGGTTTAATGTTTGAGTTTTACACTGCTTTTCATTTAGATTGAGAAGAAATGAAATAGGTGGAAACAATTGTTTGCTTAGGTCCAAAAAAGAGAGGATTTTTTTCATTAAAGGCGTGTGCCCAGCAATGGGAAGTATACAGGCTGCACAGATATAGTTTACACTAGATTACGCAAATGCATCTACTTCACGTGTTACCCGACCAAACGTCGGGGTTGGCCCCGTACAAAGACTGACCGCTTACTGACTAATCATGACTAGTGACTGAGTCGAGCCCCACGGCGCGGGCGGGCGGCGTATTTGAATCGATTTTGCGCGGACATCGGGGAATTCACATCGTCACAGTAGATACAAAAAAGTGACACGGTTGGTTTTTATGCATTGAGGTGTTTGCGTGATTTGATTTGTAGCATTCGAACATGGCGGATGTAGATAATATCCAATTTCGCCATTTCTGTTTCTTTGGCTAGTTGAAGTATAATTTTGATAGTGTTTTATGCAGGCGATTAACCTTAACAGTGAATAGTGATCACAAAATTCTATAATGCTCTCGTGTTTGACATTTTTTAATGCGCAAGTTGTCTTCACGTGGTTTCTGGAATTTTACTATCAAGTTGCAAAAACTACAATCACCGTACAACGTCCCCCTCATAGAGAGTACTTTGACACTGGCGAAATTGTCCTATTAATTAGGACAGAAAGCCATATTTTAAAAGAGAAGAGAAGAAGAGGTGTTTGCGTAATCTAGTGTAATCTATATCTGTGATAGGCTGGGACATTATGACCTTTTGTAAGTGGATGACACTAACCTGTCGTCATCGTCCACGATCATGTCCATCTCTCTGGCGGCGCGCTCCCGCCAGCCCAGCGCTTGCTGAGCGCGGCGCCGGCGCAGTAGGAGCGCGTCCAACTCGCGAGCGCAATTCACGACGGCTTTCATGGAGTCCAGGCCTAGAGGGGGCACCGGGAACGTGGCTAGCTCCGACTCTGGGGAATACAGGTTACTGATGAAGATTGGTTTTTTGGGATCTTTTTGTATTTTTTATTTATACCAAACTAGGAACTATACAGGGTGGCCCATTTATATCGGTCAGTATGGGAAAGTCTGAAACTATATGACATACGAAAATTTCTTCTTAGGAACCATGACATCGATTTTAATAACAAGAAAAACTGCATTCATGCATTTTAAAAAAATCTGTACTCAGCTAGGGAATCGAACCCGGTTGTTTTGAAAAAAAAAAACTTACACTATTTCTATTCAGATATCGATTGTGTACGTCATAAGCAGTAAATGCCTCCATGAAACATTATGTCTAAAATGAATAAAATGCATATATGAGCTGCGACCGTTTCGTGCTTTCGCATATTGCTTTTTATTTTTTTGTATTTTTATTCAGTTTTATTATGCTAAGCATGAATATTTCTATTTCTATTTTTAAAAGAGGCCAAAAAGAGAAGAGGCAGAGCAGCCAAAGAAGCAGCACTCACTCTTGTTGAGCGTGAGACAGAGCTTGGCGTAGCGATGGGCCTCCAGGGGCTCCATCATCAGGATGGTGATCCCTTCGCGGCTGGCGCGCGCTGTGCGCCCGCTGCGGTGCACGTAGTTCTGGGAAAAGATCATTATTGATTCATTTAGGCGTTTCTAGAAATCCATATCAAAGGGTTACAGCCTTATTCATAAAAAGTTAGAGCCTCCTTGAAGGCTCCTTGAAGACCCGATGCTAAAAAACATGTATCATAAACGTCTATTAGCTCTAATCAGTAGCTCAAGTCTCTGTTAAAGTTAGTGGACCATAGACCCTCCTTTATCTCCCTGCTAAGTCATAAAATGGCCGCCACAAATTTGAACAGCTGACTTTAACAAGAGCAAAAAACCATATCGAACTTCGATCAACAATTACATACTAGATTATACGCCACAGCTCTGAAAGCGGCCAGAGAAATAAGACCACAAAATAAATGGACGTAGTTCTGGAACAAATTCATTATTTATTCATTAAGGCATCTCTAGAAATCCATATGTACTTCACTGTTCATACCTACGCTCGGCGGTCGCTCTAAGGTTGTCAACTATGGCTTATGCACCAAAAAACTATCGTGGTAGTGGCGCTCGTATCTACATAGTTGTTTGATTTATTGTTAAGAATGAAATGAAAAGAATGGAAATATAAATTAATAACTTAATGTCATTGTTATATTACAAATTCGTCACAAAAAATATCTTGCGACGACTTCGTTATTGGCGAAATTCAAGACTATTTAATTTATACAACCGTCCACTGAACAGTTATAAATGTTATAATAACCTTTTTTTTTGTTGTTCCATTATTGCACAAAAAAGACGCGTGGCTCAAGCGGATAGCACTCGCACTGGCACTGGTCCCAACCGGTCCGAGATATCGTGTCCGTGGCACTGTCTATGTGTGCGTTGCTCGAGCGCATTTGTATGGAGATTGAAATCTGAACTATCTGTGTGGTAAATTCAGGAGTTGCCAAATACCGTATTGTAACAAAATGAATATTACCTCAGCGGTCCTGGGCACCTGGTAGTGTATGACGTGGTCCACGTGGGGTATATCCAGCCCGCGCGCCGCCACGTCCGTGGCCACCAGCACGCCGCGAGGGTCGTCGCGGAACCTGCCCACAGCCTCACTTTACATGCGTGTCGGCGGCCGATCGTAAACGATATGGCGGCGTTTCATGTTTTTTTTTTTATTTGACTGGATGGCAAACGACCAAGTGGGTCTCCTGATGGTAAGAGATCACCACCGCCCATAAACATCTGCAACACCAGGGGTATTGCAGATGCGTTGCCAACCTAGAGGCCTCAGATGGGATACCTCAAGTGCCAGTAATTTCACCGGCTGTCTTACTCTCCACGCCGAAACACAACAGTGCAAGCACTGCTGCTTCACGGCAGGATTAGCGAGCAAGATGGTGGTAGCAATCCGGGCGGACCTTGCACAAGGTCCTAACTACCACCTGCTGATATGCCTAGGAATTTCATGATCTGCCTAAACGTCTTTAGTCAAATCGTCAAACGGTGAGTTTTGACCGATATGGGGGATGTCCCTTAGCCAATTCATGAAATGGCGCCATTTCATGATGTGCCTAGGAATTTCGTGATCTGGCCGATTTTACGATCGGCTGCCGACATATACCTATATAATCGCCATAACATAGAGGAGGTTTACAGGTGGTAGGACCTTGTACAAGGTCCGCTCGGATTCCTAGCACCATCTTGCTCCTTGATTAGTATCCTGCCGTGAAGCAGCAGTGCTTGCACTGTTGTGTTTCGGCGTGGAGAGTAAGACAGCCGGTGAAACAAATCGATCGAAACGAACACACTCACACTCGGGACTGCAGTACCACGAAACCCTCTTAGAGGCCGTGTAGAGCGCGCGTCTGTGTGAGTATGTTCGTTTCGATCGATTTGTTCGTAGCTTCCATACTGCTTTGCCAATACCAACAGAAAACCAGTGTTGCTGCACATAATGTGCGGCAACACATGCTGAGTGGAGACCCTCTTTGGTATCCTGTCGTGTCACCAAGTATTTAATATAGTTTTCACTTCTAATGCTCGTAAAGTTCGTGTTTATGATGAATCTAGGCGACATAAAATTACTTTTTATGCTCTAGTGCATAAAATAAAATCTTCGTCTAATACCACCTCAAGACCAAGGTAATCAGGTGTCAACAGCCAAAAACAAAAAAGTTTCTATATATTTTTTTAATATTTTTTAATTTATATAAAACTAAAAATCGATCAAATCAATCATAATAAATCATTAATATTAAAAAATGGAATTATTATAATAATGCGTAAAAAATAAAAGGTACATAGAAAGTGACTCATTGTTTCCACTGTTGCTATTTCATTTCCTCGCCATCGAAGTGAAAAGCGGAGTGTAAAACTCGAGCATTAAACCCATTTTCCCCTCGACGTATCTATCCACCCTCACCGTACCGGCTCGGGTGGCTATACGAACGCCTCGGGTAAAATGGCTCGTTTTATGCTCTTGTTGTTTGTACAATCTACTATTTAGTGTTAGTCTTAGGTGGTACTTATAGAGCCAAAATAAATCTTTCTTTCAATTACCTTTCTAAGTTCTTGAGTCGCTGTCGTTGCGGCATGCCGGCGTGTAGAGGCAACGGATTACACTTCAGCAGAGAGAACAGCTGCGCCAGCCTGCGATAAACGGCTGTTTCACCACACTTGCTCGTAAAGTCTAACATGGAGGCTAACTTGGTTGGAGTTGCAATTTCCTAAATAAAACTAGTAATAACCCACAGATATAGATTACACTAGATAACGAAAACACCTAAATATAAAATAAGTGATTTGCTTGCAAAATATTCAACTTTAAAGTGCAAATTTTCATTAAAATCGAGCGTGCCCCCCTCCTTTAAAATCTAAACCGGCAGGTGGAAAAACTGAAAAAAAATCCAAGTTGATAGTAAGTATATCAAAGTTTTCTTGAGAATTATTAGTAGTTTAAGAGTAATTAACAGCCCAAGGTATAACCTAAACTTGGAATATTCCGTACAAAAAACGAAACCCTTAGAAAAATATGACTTAATTTTTGGTCATTGCTATGGAACTCAATTTCACCCGTGTCCGACACGCTCTTGGCCGGTTTTTTTGTATATATTGATCCATATTAATGCCATATTAAAGCCGTGGGTGGCCTAGTGGTTTGACCTATCGCCTCTCAAGCAGAGGGTCCTGGGTTCAAACCGCGGCTCGCACCTCTGAGTTTTTCGAAATTCATGTGCGGAATTACATTTGAACTTTACCACGAGCTTTGCGGTGAAGGAAAACATTGTGAAGAAACCTGCACTTACCTGCGAAGCAATTCAATGGTGCGTGTGAAGTTCCCAATCCGCACTGGGCCCGCGTGGGAACTATGGCCCAAGCCCTCTCATTCTGAGAGGACGCCTGTGCCCAGCAGTGGGACGTATATATAGGCTAAATGCCGTTTGTTCAAACAAAGTTAAAGCGCAGTATAGTCTTCACAGTGTTCTTTGTTACTCGCGCACAGTCGTGTTAACGCACCGCTTGACGCATCCGATGGCGTTGCAGAAGACGATGGTCCTCCCGGGGTGTGTCCGCAGCAAGTAGTACAGGTACGCGTCTTTGTGCTCGAACGCGCACGCTATCTTGCACTCCGTCAGCGTCTCGGCTGTCCCTGGGGGTGTAGATTGGTATTAAACACTAGCTTTTGCCTGCGACTTCGCCCGCGTGGAATTTTCCGGGATAAAAAGTAGCCTATGTATCGAGCCGTTTCGACGTGAAAGACGGAAAAACATACACACAAATATACAAACACACACACTTTCACATTCGTATGGATTTTCATTCTTCTAAGTCCATAAATGAGAAAATTTCCATACAAATTTTATCCCCCATTTTACCCCTTTAGGGGGAAATTTTATCCATTTCACCTAGACAAATAATTTTTAATTGTAATCGAGAACTTATACACCTATTTTCATACGTCTAAGTTCAGAAATGAGAAAAATCCATATAAGCTTCACCCCCCCATTTCACCCCCTTATGGGATGAATTTCTAAAAATCCTTTCTTACTGCTCACTTACATCATAAATAGAACCCTTGTACCAAATTTCAAGTTCTTAGGCCCAGTGGTTTGGGCTGTGCGTTGATATATAATATAACCCAGTGAGTTAGGTTTGCCTTTTATATACATAGAAGACGATTGGAACCCCTCAAAAGTCCATCAGAGGGAGAGAAAAGGCGTGAGGATTACAAAAAACATACCACTGAGGGTACTCCCTTCCGGTAGGAAGCCCGCGTTCCTCTGAGCATTCACGTCAGAATAATGGTTACACTCAAAACAATGAAGTCAGAATAATGAAAAAAAATAAATGAAAATGAAAATATTTATTTCAGATACCAATTACAACACTCAGAACAATCAAGCCAGAATAATGGTCACACTCAGAACAATCAAGGCAGAATAATGGTCACACTCAGAACAAGAAGTCAGAATAACGGTCACACTCAGAACAATCAAGTCAGAATAATGGTCACACTCAGAACAATCAAGTCAGAATAATGGTCACTCTCAGAACAATCAAGCCCGATTAATCGTCACACTCAGAACAATCAAGTCAGAATAATGATCACACTCAGAACAATCAATCCCGATTAGTGGTCACACTCAGAACAATCCAGCCAGAATAATGGTCACGCTCAGAACAATCAAGCTAGAATAATGGTCACACTCAAAACATTAACGTCAAAATAATAGCCTAACTCAAATTGTTGGAGCACTCATGGAGTTAGTGTCAGGGAAAGGATCCAGTCCAGGACATACGCCCCATTTCTGGGCATTGAGAGGAGGCTCAGAACGAGAGGGTCAGAGTGTCTCACCCAAATTAAATATATTTTTTCCGGATAACTCACGTCTTAAAACGAATTTAGTTGGAGATGTTTCGGGGTAATCCGTAGCCCTTCCTGCTCGGAGCAAAGCGACTCGTCGGCTGCTGCAACACGCGCACTGCTCTGCTCGCGCGACTACCCGACGAAACTGACACCGGCACACAACTACCCGCGTTTTCATCATCATTTTCATTATAACTGTCAAATGTAGGGTAGCACACAAATTTTAGACCTGGAACTAATCCCTCTGCAAAGGTACGTTCACACACACCGATGACGCAGCACGAGTATTTAACGTGAGTGTGACGAGTGTTTGACGTGAGTTATCCGGAAAAAATATATGTAATATGAGTGAGTCTCACGGTAGTTTTATGTTCAAAATGATGACGCCATTAAAAAACAATTTGAAGGCACAACTCCAGTAAAAAAACGCTTTAATTTAGCTCTGAAAACCAGATGAATTTTTGATTTACTGTAAAATTCGATTTTTCGTTGCTTTAAAACAAATAAATAGTTAGTTGATTGAGTTGCCGGATAGTGACGTCATAATTCGCTATTGTCATTAAACTCTATGGGAGAATTGTGTTTTGACAGCTCATAAAAAGTACGTCAGTTGATTGGTGGTGTCAACATCCCTATTGTCTCACCCAAGTTGTCAGCGGTGATGTCGACGACCTTGGGCTCGGTCATCCCGAGCAGCGCGACCAGCCGCTTGATCTTCTGCGCGGGAGTCATCTTCTCCACCTTCCGGTTTATAATCTTGCCGTTTTTCGTCACCTGTAACACATCCATACTAATATTATAAATGTGAAAGTAACTCTGTCTGTCTGTCTGTCTATTACGCTTTCACGTCGAAACCGCTGAACCGATTATGATGAGGTAGAGATAGTTTAAGCCCCAAGGACATAGGATAATTTTTATTCCGATAGAGGGCGCCACCGCGCGATAACCTAAGTCCGCGCAGACGAAGTCGCGGGCATAAGCTAGTAGTTTATAAAATTAAAATGATATTACTACAGAATGATCAGTCGTTCTATGAGACAAACAGGATGGCGCTAAGATGGATTCGGATACCAGCCGGGGCATATATTTGTATGAATAATACGAATGCTTGTTCTCGGGTCTTGGATGTTTAATATGTATTTAAGTATTTATTTATCTAGGTATACATACAAGTATGTTTATTCGTTGCCAAGTGTCCATAGTACAAGCTTTGCCTAGTTTGGGACTAGGTCAAGTGTCAAGTGTCCCATGATATTTATTTATTTACTAGCTTTTGCCCACGGCTCCGCCCGCGTGTTCGGTTATTATTACTGTGCATTTTCCCGGGATAAAAAGTAGCCTATATATAGCAATTTCAGCTCAGTAACTAAACACTAAAAAAAAAAAAAATTTACTTATGAGGAAACTGAGGAACTTTTTGTTGTTCTTTGTTAATATCTTTCTCAACATACTACACACGGGCGCACCAAAACGCAGACACACACACACACACACACACACACTCTCACACACACACACATACATATAATGATAAGGTTTGCTGTTTCTTATTTTAGTTCTGTTAGGTATATATGATGTTCTCTGTATTCTAATCCTTTTGACAAGTGTTTTTGGGATTATGTTGTTGCTAGTTTTATGCACATTATTTACCTCTTGGAAGAGCTCCGACTGCTGAAATACAGGTTTATACCTAGTTTGGCAGCTGTGGCCCACTGTATTTACGATTTTGTCTAGTTACTACATATAATTAGTCTAAGATACTTGTACCTTTTTATGGAAATAAAGAATTATTATTATTAACTTGCCTTCTTCCCTTTCATGTGCGAAGGCAGGTCGTGCACGAGCGTGAGCGTGGCAGAGAACACGAAGTTCTGTCTCGCGGCGCACTGCTCGGGCGAGGAGTTGAGGCGCTCCAGCAGAGGAGCCAGCTCGGCGAAGTGCCCGCGCTCGATCATGCGGTCTGTCTCGTCTATGGCCAGGAACCTAGGCAGAACAAGTTGACCATATGTTGAAGTTTCCCGAGTCATTAGTTCTCGATTCGCCGGATTCTTGTTTCGTTCGTCGGAATCTTTCAGTTAAGAGAAGTTTCCTCGCCGGCCGCGCGGCCGCGTTAGGTATTCGTTTGGGATATTGCTGTCTTTATCGCTCGTGACATAAGCGCTCGCAGCCGTCCCCCTCATGCACATCCCCTCCCGCTTCTCCGCCTCCCGCTAATGTATATCGAGATAGCTGTAGGCTTTTCAAGATTTGGCCGGTTGAGTTTTGGGTTTCATTGTCCTCATATTGTACGAAAAGTATAGCACAGAAATCAATGATATTTTATAACCAAGATCTTCATAATATTTTCTATGGCTGCGGTTTTTTTGTAAAGATGCTTTAATAGTCTGTAATTCTTATGCAAAGTTGACATCTTTTTTTTGTCGTCTTTTTAGCTCCTGTAATTCTGATATTACACATTTATATGAAAATCTGAAAAACCACAGGCGTAGATAGGTAATTACGTCTAATCCATACTTATAAAATTTCATCTACTTCTGTTGCCTAGTTTTCAAATGAGACCGGGAGTACGTTTGTATGGAGAATGGAACGAAGAGACTTCTCTTAAAGAAAACTGTTGAAATGTCGATTATTTTGTATTGTTTCAAGGCAAATAAATGAATTAGAGTTTGAAGCTATTACTATCACAACCCGCTCACTTGGCAGTAGGCAGCTGCTGCAGATGCGGCGTGCCGCGGCCCACCAGCTCCCACAGGCGGCCCGGCGTGGCCACCACCAGCTCGGGCCCGCGCCGCAGCTCGCGCTCCTGCTTCACCGCCGCCATGCCGCCCACCACTAGCGCTATCCGGATACCTGACAGTTTACAATACAATACAATAC
The DNA here is from genome assembly GCA_037349165.1 of Choristoneura rosaceana. Taxonomy (NCBI): domain Eukaryota; kingdom Metazoa; phylum Arthropoda; class Insecta; order Lepidoptera; family Tortricidae; genus Choristoneura; species Choristoneura rosaceana. Next base: position 13,839,619 of record JAZBNJ010000010.1, read on the forward strand.
AAATACTCTTTATTGTACACCAGAAATAATAAGCGATACAGAAAAACAGGTACACAGATAAAATTACAAGGTAAGCAATAGTTTATTGTTTTTATTTATGTTTTTTCTTCGTATATATGGCGTAAGAATAATGGTCTCGGTCAAAGAGTTAGTGTCAGCATAATGGTCTCGCCCAAAGAGTTAATGGGAATAATAGTTTCACCTAAAGAGTTGTCAGAATAATAGTCTCGTCCAAAGAGTTAGTGTCAGAATAATAGTTTCACCTAAAGAGTTGTCAGAATAATAATAATATAATATAATAATAATAATTTATTCAGACTTTTCAATCCATTTTGTTAGTAATACATAATCACTTATTGAACTAATGTTAGTAACATTCTACATAATTATGTTGATTTTACATTTTAATTAAAAATAATAATAATAATGCAATGTAAGATAATCAATAATATAATAGTCTCGTCCAAAGAGTTAGTGTAAGAATAATAGTTTCACCTAAAGAGTTGTCAGAATAATAGTCTCGTTCAAAGAGTTAGTGTCAGAATAATAGTTTCACCTAAAGAGTTGTCAGAATAATAGTCTCGTCCAAAGAGTTAGTGTCAGAATAATAGTTTCACCTAAAGAGTTGTCACAATAATAGTCTCGTCCAAAGAGTTAGTGTCAGAATAATAGTCTCACCCAAAGAGTTAGTGTCTGAATAATAATTTGACCTAAAGAGTTGTGTCAGAATAATAGTTTCATCCAAAGGGTTAGTGTCAGAATGATAGTCTCACTCCAAGAGTTAGTGTCAGAATAATAGTCTCACCCAAAAAGTTAGTGTCAGAATAATAGTCTCACCCAAAGAGTTAGTGTCAGAATAATAGTCTCACCCAAAGAGTTAGTATCAGAATAATAGTCACACCCAAAGAATTAGTGTAAGAATAATGGTCTCGCTCAGAGTTAGTGTCAGAAATACATATGGTCCCTTTCAAACAATTAGTGTCAGAAATACCGTCCATCAGAAAAATGGTCTCACTTAACTCAAAGTGCCAACACAAGAATAGTGATCTAATCCAAAGAAATAGTGTCCGATTGATAGTTTCATTTCAGTAGTCAATAATGGTCTTACTCAAAAGTGTTAGAGTCAGAATAATAGTCTCAGCCGAAATAGACAACATTAATGTACATAATTAATGTACATACCTGTAAACTTGGCTACAGCCTTCAGATGCTGGCTAATCTGCATGGCCAGTTCTCTCGTGGGGGTCAGGACCAGCGCGTACAGCGGGGAGCCCGTCCGCACAACCTCGCTGCCTGGCATCTCGATGTCGTCAATCACTTTCACACAACCGACACCTGGGGAATGCTTTAGTTATTTAAGCCATAAAGCTGTATCGAGACAGATGATGCCAGTCTCATGATGAGTCCAAGCCTTGTGTCATCAGTGACACTCTTTCCCAGCCCGGATGATACCGAGATGGAAATACTGACCCTGTTTTTCGTGTACACCCCCATAGAAACTGTTAAGCAGCATAGTAGAAAAAAGCAACCTGAGATATGTGTGCATAGGAAAAATTCGTGTCTAGATTCCGTGCGGTGGTGTAGGGGTTATTGCATGCAGCACGGATTGCTGAGGAACTGGGTTCGATTCCCAGCACTGTTCTCTTATTCTGGTTTTTCTGTGCATCCATGTCTCAATTTGTATTTTCGACCTAATAAAAGGGATTGCTTGGTAAAAATGCATACATTCATTTTTATTGCCATAGGTAAGGTTTAAATTAAATTATGATTGGTTTTTTGAAATCTTTTTGTATTTTTTATTTCGATTCCAAATTTTTGCTTTTACGGTCATCCCGTGAAACCTAAATTGAAAATACAAACTGAAACATAGATGCACAGAAAAACCAGAAAAATAAGACCAACACTGGGAATCGAACCCAGGTCCTCGGCATTCCGTGCCGCGTGCTATACCGCTACACCACTGCTGGTCAAATGACCACACAGAACGCGCACGGAATGCCGAGGACCTGGGTTCGATTCCCAGTGTTGGTCTTATTTTTCTGGTTTTTCTGTGCATCTATGGTTCGGTTTGTATTTTCAATTTAAATTAAATTGATTTCTTATGCATTTTTTTAACAAGCTTCTAGGCAATAATCAAAATAATTCTTAATGGTAAGTTAATCTCATTACTGTAGGTACCTTGATTGTCCTCATCAACTTCATCTTGGCTCTCTGTTTCTACACTTTCAACATCATCCCCATTTTCTTCACCCACTAGTTTCTCTTGAACTTCGTCATCTGTTGATGACTTCTCATCATCATCACCATTAAATATGTCAGATAGATGCATATAATCTGCACTATCGTCACTGTCATTCCCCTCATCTGTTGATGACTCTTTCTTTCTTAAAGGTACTTCTATTTCTTCAATGAACTGCTCATTTGAACCATCACCATTTTTGCTTTCTTCATCACCGCTACTGTAACCGTCTTCTGAAGACTCCTTTACTTCTTTTTTAACTGGTTTCTTACGTTTCCTTCTAACTTCTTTCACATTCTTTGGGGTTTCTTTTTTCTTACTGGAGCTCTTTTTATAAGGTATGTCGTAGACATCTAGACCCTTAGCAAGCGCTTTTTCCTTTAGCTTCATGATGCCCGCAAGGATGGGAAGGCCGAATGCTAATGTTTTTCCGCTACCTGTTTCAGCTGCGCCCAGGATGTCTCGGCGGCCTGCAAAATATTTAAGTCAAATAAATAAAGTAAATATTTGAGTTACTTTAAGCGTTTGCGCATTTAAAAAAAAGTGTACCCTTAGATTATTTTTGAAATTTTGGAAAAAATATGGTTTTTTCCACTCAGAATCAAGATCACAATCGATTCCCCATTTTTTCATCCAAAATTTTATGAGTCAGTTTTGTCACACCAATACTAAGTGTATGAAAAAAATGTTGCAAAACTGTCATTTTTTTGGGGACATTTTTTAAACTATTGGAATCGATTGTGCTCTTGATTCTGAGTAGGAAAAACCATAATTATTCCAAAATTTCAAAAATACACACACACACAGACAGACATTTCTTATGTAATAGAGTGATCAAGACATGGAACAAACTACCAGAACATGTAGTCTCAGCACTGAATGTTAACCAATTTAAGAACCGACTAGACCAACACATTAACAATACTAAGAATACTTGACCAAGGAACAGCTAGATACAGGCACCTATCAGTTGCTTGCAACTGCCTGCCTGATAATTTATATAATAATAATAATGAAAGGGTACTCTTTTTTTTGAAAACACCCGTTTATCTCATAAGTGATTGATTGAACTAAGTGGAATTTTTGCCTGACAATGTTTTTCTTCATCTAAAACTTCATGTTAAATAAATAGTCGGAAATTTTCAAGATAATTTAATTAAGTTACTTAATTAATCTTACCATGTATAGCAGCAGGAAGTGTCAGCTGCTGTATCTTAGTGGGTTGCTTGAAGCCAAGCTCCGTTAAGGCCCTCATTATCTCATCTGGTAACTTAAACTCAGCCCAAGACAACATGTCCTCCGGTGTCAATTCTGACGTTACTTCATTTACATTTTGACCCAGTTTTCTTATAGTTTTTGGCTGTTTTTTAGGCTTTTTGGTGTCCGTTTTGACAGTTTTACTGCATTCTTCGCTAGTAAGTGACGGCGTGGCGGTATCACACGTCTCCACCACAAATCCATTGCTGAGTTTAATCTTTTTATTTGGTATTTGTTTTTTACTTGATTCTTCAACAGATTTGCTGTTTTTTCGCTTCTTTTGTTGCTTTTTCTGCAATGTAAAGTGTAATATCGATTATTATTGTTTCGAAGACGTTTTTACTGACGTTTGAATGTCTTTTGATGAGTTTAATGAACTTTAATGATACCAAGGTATTGAATGTTAAAATGTATATTCTTTATTATCTACAAAGAAAAGAATAAGTTTCAGCTAAGTTGTAAATAATTTAAGGACTGCTTTTAAAGTTGAAGTTATCAGATACAAAATAAAGCTGTAATAACATACCTTTTTAGTGCGTGATATATCTTTATCTAAGCTGTAGCTCGTACACTCTTCCAGAGCTACAAACCCCTCTAATTTCTCTCCCATGGATGCTGGAAAGCCGTCTAAGGCTACAGACTGCCATTTCAAGTCTTTTAACTTTTTACTCATCGTTTAAATAAAATCTTCGCCTGCGACGACTGTATTACAACCTCAAATTACAACGTGAAATTGACATGTCAATGACGTTTCCTTTGACATGTTCTAGAGTGTAACAAAACCGGTATTTACCAATTCTAATTTTGTTGGCCATGTGAGCCTGGCTTTAAATGTCTATGGTAAATTAAGTTTTACGAACTAATCATTTAAATAATTATTCTCAAAGATAAATTGCATAGAAATAATACTATCAAGGACTATCATTGAATAAGATTCAAAATGTGAATTGTGAATCACGTTTGGCTGTTCAGCATAATTTCTCTGCTTCGCCACATACTTAAAAAAAACGTGTGCACGCTGCCGCCGCTGTACCATAGACAATCCGTAGGAGGGAGGAAGTTTGTGAGTGATCGATTTTGCACCGGCCTCCCGAAATTCACACCACGGGCATTTTTCTTTGTTTGCCCGTACGCTTATTATCAATAAACTGAACACTAGCCGTGTGTTTACTACCTGTGATAAAATGGCGAACACGTTTCGCGCCGTGACGGTCTCGGCCGTCAACAATGACGGCGCCCTGACGCCGCGTTTCAATTTCCCGACAAACGTAAACGTGGATTACGATCCTCAAGGGTTGAGTGTTAAAGTGATACGATCGGATCCGGTGCTGGCACAGGAAGTGCTAGAGTTCCCGGTGCACAGCCAGAGCGAGTGTTCGCGGGTCGCCGGTCAGTCCTACATCTTCACGATAGACAATGAGACATTGTTCTTCAAGTTCGCGTCGGACGCGGAGTGTCAGAACTTCCACCTGCTCGTCAGTAAGGTGAAGGCGGGCCGCTCGTCCTCCGTGTTCACGGTCCGCACGGAGGACTCGTCCGCGCTGCAATACTTCCAGTTCTACGGCTACCTGAGTCAGCAGCAAAACATGATGCAGGATTACGTGCGGACGAGTACGTACCAGCGCGCCATATTGTCTAATATCAACGATTTCAAGAACAAAGTAGTGTTAGACGTTGGTGCGGGGTCGGGTATCTTGTCATTTTTCGCGGCTCAGGCGGGCGCGCGGAAGGTGTATGCCGTTGAAGCCAGTAACATGGCGCACCACGCGCAAGGGTTAGTCCGCGCCAACGGGCTCCATGACCGCATCACGGTTGTCGCCGGCAAAATAGAAGAGATCGAGCTCCCCGAGACTGTCGACGTGATCATCTCCGAGCCAATGGGCTACATGCTGTACAATGAACGAATGTTGGAAACTTATCTGCATGCCAAGAAGTGGCTGAAACCGAATGGTAACATGTACCCCACCAGAGGCGACTTGCACATAGCTCCGTTTACCGATGATGCTCTCTTTATGGAACAGTATAATAAAGCCAATTTCTGGTACCAGGCATGCTTCCACGGAGTAGATCTCAGCGCCCTGCGCACTGCAGCCATGAAGGAGTATTTCAGACAGCCCATTGTTGACACTTTTGATGTTCGCATCTGCATGTCCAGGTCTGTGAGGCATGTTGTAGATTTCCTCAATGCCAATGAAACAGATTTGCACCGCATTGAGGTCCCATTCAGATTTGAATTGACACAGTCTGGAACGTGTCATGGACTGGCCTTCTGGTTCGATGTGTTGTTCGCAGGGAGCACACAGCACATCTGGCTGTCAACAGCACCAACAGAGCCCCTCACACATTGGTACCAGGTGCGTTGTCTATTAGAAACCCCTATATTTGCAAAGCAAGGCCAAGCTTTGACTGGGCGCGTACTGTTGCTCGCCAATAAGCGTCAGAGCTACGATGTGACCATGGAGATTAACCTAGAAGGCACAAATATCACGTCATCAAATACATTGGATTTGAAGAATCCATACTTCCGATACACAGGGGCGCCGGCCGCGCCTCCGCCGGGAGTCAACAGCAGCTCGCCGACAGAGACGTACTGGAACTCGATGGAGGCAGGCACACTCAGCAACGGCCAGGGCGTGCTCCTGGACCCGGCGGCGTACAGCACGGCGCCCGAGCCCTCACTGGCCTACGCCGCGCATCCCAACATGATTAAGACCGTCATGCTCCAGGAGGAGTTCATCAAGAGGATCGGGATCAGTCAGAACGGAGACATATAATCCGCGAGGTCGCGCCGAGCGCGCCTTAGGGCTATAAGGAACCGTCGCAATCGGTTGTGAACTCTTCCGGACTCTTAGTGTGTAAGCGGACTTATTTATTTCGAGACATCACAGTGCAGGAACAGAGTGGTTCCCTCAGAGACACTAGCTGGCCTTAAAGTTAAGTGAAATGAAAAGCGGACGCTGAGCACCTCTGGTGGCTGTTTTGTTAGATTGAATGACGCTTAATAGTGTAATTCATTGTCCCGCTTTAATCAATAATCAAACGAAATGTAAATATTCTGTCCTGGCTGCTTGAGATTAGTGACAGGACTGTGGGTGCCGGGACGGGAGGCAGCTCCGGCCAGGCTAGCGCCGACTAATCTAGAGGAAGTACATTTAGTGTAAGCAATAAGTGCTGGATTATGATAATGCTTCTCATTGTCAATACTCATGTATCATTGTTAGGTCAGGCTCAATCACTAGTTAGGTGCAAAAACTGTATAAAGCAAGGTCCAGTCATTAGAACACTGCTGTCTGCCGCCAAAAGCAATAATCAAAAGATTGTAGATTTAACAACCAGTCCATAACATGATTCCTTATGTAAATATAGGATAATATCTATCTAAATTTTTATTCCCACCGACAATTCATAATATTTCTGAATCATCAGTAACTTGAGCTTGGGATATGAAAAATAAACCATTATTCTTTGAATAGGTATTATTCTCGGTTTTTGTTTACAAGCTTCAATTATAAAGTTAATTGTTTTCCTCCCATATCAAGGATAATTTGCCCAATTGGAAGGTTAATGAATGATCTACAATCTGCATGTGGTAAACTTGTAATATATTGATTTGGTGCTGTGTCCTTTGATGCACAAAAATAGTTATACATAACATGACTACCTCATATTTTGGCAGACAGATTCTGAATCTAAAGGGGACTGTTTAAGGGTTTTTATTGCATGACAAGCCAGGTAGACATCACAATCTTTCAGATAAAAGCCAAAAGACACTTGCCACCTTTTAATGGTTAGAGTAGACACTTGGCAATTTTGTAAATTTAAGATAGGATCGTTAGGTTAAAGAGGGGTGTGTACTGCCGAGCTAACAGCACCTGTTACTGTCTTACTTCATGTGTTAGTATGAGATGGTGCTCTGCAGCGTTAGCACCCCAGCCGGCCATTTAGGCGTATAAATACACCGGTTCGAACTATGGAATAGTATCCATTGCTGAAACATTTTATTATCAATGACTGGCAAGGTTTGCCTTCATAATTATTATCATTATACATTCTGATTTTTTTTTTTTGTACTTAAAACACTAAACACTCTACTCCAGTGATATAATATTCAAATAGGCTGTGACAAGCTACAACGATTACAGTCGCATTTTCTGTTAAAAACGGATTGAGCTGGTTTTTTTTTTTCTTCTGCAAATTAAAATGTGTTCAGTGTTTCATGATTGTGATTGCAGTTTTTTTGCCAATATGGAGTGGAGTGATATATTTTTTGGGATGAACTGAGCAAGCATGGTTCCTTGATTGCCTGACATTTTATACTTACCAATCGTGGTATTATTACTAATTAGTATTGTATGAAAATCATATCAAAATCTAACGCAATAAAGCTCACTTTACAAGCGATAGTAAGTCAATTGAGTATGTTCTTGATCAATGTTTAAATAATCAAAAATATTTTTTATGACTTGACAGTATACAAGACTATCTGTTTTTCTAATTATTATGTGAAAGGTTCATCCCAAATGATAATTATCAAACCGATAGCATACGTAACTGATAAATAATGATCATAATGTAGAACAATCAATGTATACAATTCTTGGTGGTTCAGTTAGCAGGGAAGTAGATGGTAATATCCAAATATATTTTGCACATTTTCTTATAGTGCAGTTGCCATCAGATATTTCGGCCAAGGTGGTCAAAAATATTAGCACATACATTTTATTATTAAAGTGTTAGAGTTCATGTTTCGATATTTTTTGATCACTTTGGCTGCTCCCAAATATCTCATATAGCGACTACATCAAGACAAGTGGATGACGATAGCAAAGTATTTTTAATTCACACGTATTCAGCAAAAGAAGGTCGATGTCACTCGTCGTGTTTGTTCGTCACCTTTAATGGTGGTGGATGACTTAATAGATTTTTTTCCAATTTCACCTAAAAGTTGATTACCAGATAATACCTGAGCCATCTGTCGTATAATTACCAGATGCTTTTCTAACAATGGGAATGCGCCGAGAATGCTTCACTTGCTTCCCTCAGCCAACTGAACAACCAGGTTTAGGACCTATAATGATTATTTTCATGTATCAAGAGCAATATGGTTGTGTAATTAGGAGTATACTGTTATTATGACTGCATGGTTACCTGGAGGTAACTTATAAGTTAGAACGGGAACATTTTAACCTTTTCAACATCAACAATAGATGATATCCCAACTTTAACTTCTGAAGGTATATACTTAGCAGTATAAGGGTGCCTTTCCACCAGAAATTTGTGCTACGTTGCTATGGATGCCTTTGATATCCACCAATCATATTCATTGATTTATAAAGCTCAGCACTGGTGGAAACTGCTTCACTAAGCTGTGTTTTTCATGTGAAAAGATGCTGCTATAGATGGTTAGGAGTGATGTAGCTATGTGCAGAGCATAGCGCTTAGCTCGACCTGCGCATCTTCCTCGTACGGACATAGCTTAGCAAAGCACATCTCTGATAGACACCCTAAAAGTCATCACTTGACGTTGAAAAGGCCAACTTATGCGTTCTAAATTGTTCACCGTAGAAACAAGTTTCTATAATCAGGTGTCTATGTCCACAGAATTCAACAGATTACGTTGAAATGTGACAAAATTTAGCCACAAGAGCAAATTTCCAGTGAAATAACTAAATTTGATGCATGCCAGTGAATAGCTCGGCTATAATGTCTTTTTAAATATGTGGGCCATTTAATTAAGTTGCTAATGCGATAGGTTTACAGATAAGATCTTGTGGCTGAATTTAGATACACTTTGAAAGGTCTTGGTTGGATATATATCGGTTAGTTGCGTTCAAATATGTAGAAGCTGTGACGGTACTCAAAAATGTCAGGACATTGACCATAGGATTCTTTTTACACATTTTTAGGCTCCTCCACCGCTCTAATATTGCGACCCATCTGAATCAGATTAGTATTGCGAAAGCAAGGCAAGTTGTGATTTCAGCCTATCTGTCCACTGCTGGACACAATCCCTTTGGAAGCTTGCTAAGCCGGGCAGTCTTTAATCTCGTCACTACTTTGAAAAAATCTCGTATCTAAGATCAATATGTCAACAAAATTGAACCTTGATGTAATGTCTATAAAGTTCACTCAGAAAATTTGTCTATTTTGAGCTACGAGTTTTTTTTTAAAGTAGTGATGTTCTATTACAGGCCCTGGGCACATTATGAGACCCTATGGCCATAATAAAGCACTATTTAGCTATCGGTTATAGTTTGGTAATGGAGTAGGGACTAAGGGGCCCCAATCCATCGCGGGGCCCCGGGCAGGGGTCAGTGGGGAAGAAGGGCCTGTGCTAAGCTCTGGCTGTAGTTTCCATGCGAGCCCAGTGCAGATTGGGAACGTAACAATGGAACTGCTTCCAGAAAGCTTGCAATAATCTTACAAGAAAAGCTAAAGAGCAAGTCCAGAAGCCTTATTGCCTTCTTGAAATCGCAGTCGTTTTCAACACTTCTTTCTGTCACACGCCGTAAGACGAGGGTAGAGAGAAATGGTGAATGCGATTGCGAACGTCAGCGCGTTACTACGGCCTCAGGTTCGAACTTGCGCCGGTCTACGTGAGCGTTTACACGGGTGACTAAAGCCGCATGATTTTTGCCGCGCGTCTAAAATCGACCATCTAAATGGCAATTCGGCATGACTAAAGCCGCAAACCCCAAAGTTGGGAAGCATGCGACTTACGCCGCGCGACTAGCTGCAAGGCAAAAATCGACTCGTGTAAACCCCGAGAGAGGGCATAAGGCCAACCACTCCACGGCTTATGGAGCTAACTTGCAGTTATTTTATTACTGATAGCTGTTGCCCGCGGCTTCGCCCCCGTTGTATTTTTTTTTTCTTCCATGAAAACCTTCTGACAGTAGCGAACACAACAAAAAAAGAATTAGCGAAATCGGACCAGTCGTTCCCGAGTTATGCGCTTACCAACACCTTTTGCGATTCATTTTTATATTACAGATTGGTTGTTAATTTCTGCCAATACATATCCAACCAACACTTGAGAGTAGATCCAAAAGTTTCTGATTACAAGGCAAAGCATGTGGTCAGAAGTTTTTGTACCTGTCATATGCTTCAAGGTTTTGGTGTCGACATATGGGGTTTCAGTTGATTGGCCAACCGCCATTGTATCAATAATCAAAACACAGTATTTTCATTTCTTGACACACATGTCCATTCTTTTAATACGATGCTATGAACTGTCTATTTTGTTCACTGACAATTATGTGAAGCCGGGTGGTGATTTTGGATAATTAAATCAATTCTAATCTATGTAAGGAAACGCAGTTTTTATTTTATCCTTTATTGGTATTTGAAAACATTCTGGCAACATTTAAACTTTTGTAAGCTTGGTTTCTAAATCCATTTTTGAAATGAAATTCGGAAATATCATTCGAAAGTGAGAACAGAGGCCGTATTGCCTTATGTTTTTGACACTCGCGATCGCAATCAAATGACATATTTCGCATACAGAAGCTGTCATTTTATTGCGATCGCGACTGTCAGAAACGTTAGGCAATAGGGCCTCTGGTCTAGTTGATAAAGACGACTTTAGATTCACCTTTCGAATAAAATTTGTGTGATTCATCCCCGCTTATATCCTCCTGAGTCCTGACATTTTTTAACAAACTTAGCGCTTAAGACCTAGACGTGGTAGACATGCTTTGTTATTTTGGATATTATTTCAAAATTCTTAGAATTCTTTATTCAATGAACAATTTGTACTTTATAAAGTACATTCGGCCGTTATTCTTAGTGTTAATTGATCCTTTTTAAAGTACGCGAGGACTTAGGAGGATATATAAAAACCACTGTTGTGTACTGGCCTCCTCTAACCTCGTAACGCCCAGACCAGAGTCCTTTATAAAGGTCTTATTGTAATTCTAAATCAAAAATTTGATTTGGGCGTTAGGAGGCTAAGAATAAGGGGCTTGGGTTGTAGTTCCCACGTGAGCTTAGTGCGAACTGGGAGCTTCACACACACTAGCTTAGTAGATTTATGCAGGTGTCCTCACGATGTTTCCCTTGATAGTAAGGCTTGTATCTTTTTGCATAACTCAAAGAAGTGTGAGCCCAGCGCATTATTTTCCGAGGTTATCAAATTTATTATATTTCCAATTGCCATTTAATAAAATATTTTACTAGTATTATATACTAGTTGAAAGAGATTAAATAAATATTTACAAACTACAAATAATAACAATTGCGATTACACATATTATGAATACTATTTAAAATTTATGTTTCACTGTTATCATAGGGCGGTTTCACATTAGCGTTTTTTCTGCGCGTACACGGCCGTTTATAGGCATACGCGCTTACATGCGCACTAGAGTAAACTGAACGCGCGTATTTCTGCGTGTCAATGCTCAGAAAAAAAAACGCACCCGTACACGCGTAAAAACGAGCGTATACGAGCGAAGCTAGTGTGAAACCACCCTTACTCCATTCTGGGACCCATGGCCCATTACATTCGTCTACAAGGTAAGTAGTAATTAATGTTTATAAACGGTTTTAAAAGAAAAGTCTATAACGAATAATGATTGGAGTACATTAACTTATACGTTTAGAAGTGTTCTATCAGACAGCATTTTTAATTTTCATTAAATTTTTATGGAATAATCGAGAAAATGAATGAATTTGAATGCATGAAAACCCCAAAGAATCTCGTCTGATGAGACCAATATTAACAAAATTATTTAATGCATGAATGTCCAGCATTAACTGATCTTGAAACTCCAATTCTGTATCATGACCATGACTTATTTCTTTGAATACCTGAGACCATTCCTATATGTACATCTGAAGGGCTACTCCGAAACGCAACGTTCGAAGTTCGTGTCGTGCGGTCCCTCTCACACTTATACTATTTAATACGAGAGCGAGAGGGATCGCACGACACGAACTTCGAACGTTGTGTTTCGGAGTAGCCCTTCTGGGCCCAATTGCATAATAAAGTACAAGCTAATAATATTAGTGAATTTCAATACAAAATCGCTAATACTAGCTTGTATTGTATTGTAGTCGGGCTCTGATCGCATTCTTTATCCTATCTCACTAGAGACGTGCGGGGTATTTGTTTTTCATTAACCAATAGGAGCTGAAAGGTAGCTGCGAGGGGCTGAAGGCGAGAGTGTTGTGGCGCGCCATGGAAGAGGCTTATGTCCAGCAGTGGACTGCTGTGGGCTGATGATGATGATGCAATAAGAACGCTTCATTTACCTATCTTCGCACAGCACATCTCTAGTGGAAACAGGTGAGCGGAGCGAGGCGAGGTAAATCTAGCGTTTCTATTGGTTCATGAAAAACACATTCTTCACAACACATCCTCGCACGTTTCTGGTTAAAACGCTGCCTAAGACAAGAACGGTGACCTGTCGATTCGTCGAGTTTAATTACGCAGATTATCGTTTTGCAGATAACTATTGGCAGATTGTTCTTTTGGCCGAGAACATTTGGTATAATTTCGTTACGCCTATTATTCGTTTCGCCGAGTCGTCGGTAGGAAGAATAGCGATAACCAGATTTACTTAAAGTCGATTGTTTGTTTTTTAATCGTTTCAGTTATCCGAACAACTGTTCGCCGAAACACTATAAGCAGAGTTATGACACGGAATTAAAATGTATAGTTAGGTGCGATGGCGAGCGTAAGCGAGGAGGAGTGTTAGGTAGAATTGTGACCCGAGCGAGCGATGCGAGCGTACCGCGGTAGCGACCGGCGAGTGCCAGATCCGAACTGCTGGCGTTGCGATTTAGTTTGTTTTGACTTCAATATAAAATTAACACGAATTCGAAAGCGAAAAGTTGTTCGAGCAAACGTTGAAAATCGTCACTTCTTTGAAAAAAATCTCGTATCTAAAATCAATATGTCAACAAAATTTAACCTTGATGTAATGTCTATAAAGTTCACTCAGAAAAATTATCTATTTTGAGCTACGAGTTTTTTTTAAAGTAGTGACGAAATGTGTATAGGTAGTTATTAATCGGCTAAACGAATTTTTGTTTTTTTTTATGGTATAGGGGGGCAAACGAGCAGACGGATCGCCTGATGGTGAGCGATTACCGTCGCCCATGGACACCTGCAACACCAGAAGAGTCACAAGTGCGTTGCCGGCCTTTAAGGTAGAAGTACGCTGTTAATAGTTGTTCGGCTTACTGACTCACAAGCCAACTGTATAGTCTACTAAAGGTCGAGTTACGAAACGTTAATCTGCGAAACAATACATTAGCGTACAAATTCATCGGCGTAGTTATTCGGCGAAACGTGGTCTGCCAATCAATAATCTGCGTAAAAGGGCCAATCAACTTTTTTACCGACACTAACTGTCCGGGAAATTTTTCAAACAAGTAAACATGTATTTTGTAATTAAATAGATGGTGTACATGAATACATGCCATCCTACGTAAGTTCAACGTATTAAACCGTGAAATATCTTGTTGGAAATACGATTTTTTAGTAACGCCAGAGACAATTTTGGAGTCCTAGTGAAAAAAAGGGGTCAATTCTGCAGAAGTTGAACAGCTGATTTCGACTTAAACCCCTATACACAGAAAATAGAAAATATCTGTGTAATTTCTGCAGACTTAACCCCTTTTTCACTACGACCCCAGAATTTTGGTAACGTAGGAGACTCCCAAAGTGGTGGTAAAAAAGTTGATTGGCCCAAAAACTGTCGGCGAATCCTCAGGTAACCGACAAGAATATCCAAATACATCAAAAACATCGCCGTTCGCGAGAACGGCAGATTGCTGATTTGGGACCATTTCGTGACATGCATAACTATATTTTGTTTTTGTTTTTTATTTTGGTATTTTTGTTTTGTCACGAATAAATATTTTCTTTCTTTCTTTCAAATCTAACTAAGCTTCAAACACTCCATCACATTGGGTATCGTGTCACTCTTGTACTTGCACATCATCCGCAAGAGATTGAGTTTCTTATCCATGTTCTTGGAGGACTCTAGTTCGTAGAGGGTACAGAGGTTGATGAGGAGGTGTTCGTTGAGGCCTCTCTCTGGGTCAGAGTTGATGGCTTTCTGGAGGACCGCTATGGCCTCCTTTAGACGGCCCATGTAGAGGAGACACACCGATAGGTTGTTTGCTACCTGAAACGTTCAATCCATACTAATATTATAAATGTAAAAGTGTTTGTCCGTTTTTCACGCCGTAACGGAGCGACGGATCGACGTGATTTTTGGCATAGAGATAGTTTATGGGCCTAAGAGTGACATAGGGTACATTTTATCCCGAAAAAATGCGCAGTTCTCGAGGGAGCAGCACGCGATAACCGAATGCTTATTAAATAGGTTTCATTCTGTTACGGTTTCATAACAGAATGAAACCTATTTAATAAGTATTCGGTTATTGCGCGCTGCTCCTTTGGGAACTGAAATTTCCGGGATAAAAATAGCCTATGTCACTCTCAGGCCCATAAACTAACTCTATGCCAAAAATCACAACGATCCGTCACTCCGTTGTGGCGTGAAAGCGTTACAAACAAGCATTGCAGATCTTTTCAAGTTCGGATCTTAGAGCATGCCGGTCAGTACCGGGGCGTCCATGACTCACCATGATGTTGGTGGGCTCCTGGTCGGCGGCGCGCGCGAACTTGTTGTAGGCGTCCTGGTACTTGCCGTGCGCCACGTCCAGCATCTTAGAGCATGCCGGTCAGTACCGGGGCGTCCATGACTCACCATGATGTTGGTGGGCTCCTGGTCGGCGGCGCGCGCGAACTTGTTGTAGGCGTCCTGGTACTTGCCGTGCGCCACGTCCAGCATCTTAGAGCATGCCGGTCAGTACCGGGGCGTCCATGACTCACCATGATGTTGGTGGGCTCCTGGTCGGCGGCGCGCGCGAACTTGTTGTAGGCGTCCTGGTACTTGCCGTGCGCCACGTCCAGCATCTTAGAGCATGCCGGTCAGTACCGGGGCGTCCATGACTCACCATGATGTTGGTGGGCTCCTGGTCGGCGGCGCGCGCGAACTTGTTGTAGGCGTCCTGGTACTTGCCGTGCGCCACGTCCAGCAGCCCAAGGTCCACGAACTCGCGCACGTCCGCCGTCGGACAGCTACAGACATACAGACTTACATTAGTTGTTTTGGTCACTGTAATGGCTTGATTCGGGTGACAATTCATAGTACATTGCAGCTATAAAATTGGCGTAAATATCGCGTTTGTATAGTTTTTGTCATTAGTGTACAGACAGCTACAGGCAACCACAAACATCAATACAAAGGCGGCACTGTCTGCACTGACCTCAGCTGGCGCAGCGCGGCGGCGGCGTCCTGCTGGGCGGCGGCGGCGCGCCAGTGTCCGGCCAGCAGCCACAGGCGGCCCCGCGCCAGTGTCACTGACCTCAGCTGGCGCAGCGCGGCGGCGGCGTCCTGCTGGGCGGCGGCGGCGCGCCAGTGTCCGGCCAGCAGCCACAGGCGGCCCCGCGCCAGTGTCACTGACCTCAGCTGGCGCAGCGCGGCGGCGGCGTCCTGCTGGGCGGCGGCGGCGCGCCAGTGTCCGGCCAGCAGCCACAGGCGGCCCCGCGCCAGTGTCACTGACCTCAGCTGGCGCAGCGCGGCGGCGGCGTCCTGCTGGGCGGCGGCGGCGCGCCAGTGTCCGGCCAGCAGCCACAGGCGGCCCCGCGCCAGTGTCACTGACCTCAGCTGGCGCAGCGCGGCGGCGGCGTCCTGCTGGGCGGCGGCGGCGCGCCAGTGTCCGGCCAGCAGCCACAGGCGGCCCCGCGCCAGTGTCACTGACCTCAGCTGGCGCAGCGCGGCGGCGGCGTCCTGCTGGGCGGCGGCGGCGCGCCAGTGTCCGGCCAGCAGCCACAGGCGGCCCCGCGCCAGTGTCACTGACCTCAGCTGGCGCAGCGCGGCGGCGGCGTCCTGCTGGGCGGCGGCGGCGCGCCAGTGTCCGGCCAGCAGCCACAGGCGGCCCCGCGCCAGTGTCACTGACCTCAGCTGGCGCAGCGCGGCGGCGGCGTCCTGCTGGGCGGCGGCGGCGCGCCAGTGTCCGGCCAGCAGCCACAGGCGGCCCCGCGCCAGTGTCACTGACCTCAGCTGGCGCAGCGCGGCGGCGGCGTCCTGCTGGGCGGCGGCGGCGCGCCAGTGTCCGGCCAGCAGCCACAGGCGGCCCCGCGCCAGTGTCACTGACCTCAGCTGGCGCAGCGCGGCGGCGGCGTCCTGCTGGGCGGCGGCGGCGCGCCAGTGTCCGGCCAGCAGCCACAGGCGGCCCCGCGCCAGTGTCACTGACCTCAGCTGGCGCAGCGCGGCGGCGGCGTCCTGCTGGGCGGCGGCGGCGCGCCAGTGTCCGGCCAGCAGCCACAGGCGGCCCCGCGCCAGTGTCACTGACCTCAGCTGGCGCAGCGCGGCGGCGGCGTCCTGCTGGGCGGCGGCGGCGCGCCAGTGTCCGGCCAGCAGCCACAGGCGGCCCCGCGCCAGTGTCACTGACCTCAGCTGGCGCAGCGCGGCGGCGGCGTCCTGCTGGGCGGCGGCGGCGCGCCAGTGTCCGGCCAGCAGCCACAGGCGGCCCCGCGCCAGTGTCACTGACCTCAGCTGGCGCAGCGCGGCGGCGGCGTCCTGCTGGGCGGCGGCGGCGCGCCAGTGTCCGGCCAGCAGCCACAGGCGGCCCCGCGCCAGTGTCACTGACCTCAGCTGGCGCAGCGCGGCGGCGGCGTCCTGCTGGGCGGCGGCGGCGCGCCAGTGTCCGGCCAGCAGCCACAGGCGGCCCCGCGCCAGTGTCACTGACCTCAGCTGGCGCAGCGCGGCGGCGGCGTCCTGCTGGGCGGCGGCGGCGCGCCAGTGTCCGGCCAGCAGCCACAGGCGGCCCCGCGCCAGTGTCACTGACCTCAGCTGGCGCAGCGCGGCGGCGGCGTCCTGCTGGGCGGCGGCGGCGCGCCAGTGTCCGGCCAGCAGCCACAGGCGGCCCCGCGCGCTGGCGAGCGCCCGCTGCTGCCCGGGGCTGGTCGCCCGCTCCTGTAGTCCCGCCATTATCCTGCTGGCCAGCCGGTAGTCCTGGAAGAGGGAAACCCGAGTATAAACCTGTTTATTTGTTCGCAAGGCAGTTCACGTCTCACTAGGCTGGTCATGACTTTCGAGGCTGGTCGTTTTTTTCTATGCCGTGGTACATTTTTTTTTTATTCGACTGGATGGAAAACAAGCATGTGGGTCTCCTGATAGTAAGAGATCATCACTGCCCATAAACATCTGCAACACCAGGAGTATTACCGATGCGTTGCCAACCTACCTCTAAGAGGTCTAAGATGGGATACCTCGAGTGCCAGTAATTTCGCCGGCTGTCTTACTCTCCACAGCAGCACAACAGAACGAGCATCGCTGCTTCACAGCAAGATTAGCGAGCAAGATGGTGGTAGCAATCCGGGCGGACAAAAAATATACCTCAATGAGTTTCTTGCCGGATTATTCTAAACAGAGGTTTTTTCCGAACCAGTGGTAGATTTTTAGACGTTCATAAGTTCTTGTCATAGCCTAAATTGAATAAAGAGATTTTGACTTTCACTTTGACACACCAGCTACACCTACCTTCAAAGCAATAGCGCAGTTGACGATAGAGTGTTGTACCCTGGTCTCCCTGCCGCTCCAAAGCCGGATGGACTCTGCCTTGTCCTGTTCAGAAGTCAGGACTCCTGTGCCATCTTCTGTCTTGCCTTCGTGGAGATTTGCTAACATCTGGCAAAGAAAAGCGAAAATTAATGTATTAATTCGTCGAAGAAGTCGTCGACATAGGTGTAAAAATATGCTTGTTGAAGTGGCAATGGTCGGGCCACATCGTTCAAAAGGTAACCGTTGGGAGAAAAGTCCTTAGTGGCGGTCACGAATCGGAAGACGAAACTTTGTCAGGCCTCCTCCTACTAGGTGGGCATGGCGCGTTGTCGTTCATTGTGGTGTTCTAAGAGGGAGGCTTCTGTTCAGCAGTGGACTACTTCTGGCTGATGATGATTGATGATGAGTACACCAAGCGCCAACTAAGTGACGCTTTTTAAACTAGCTCGCTAGATCCTTTCGCCTACACTCATAAAGTCGATGTTATGAGCTAGAAGCTTCAAGACACGACCCACAGAGGGCGTGATTATGAATGAATTTAGTTCTAAGTATTGCAGAGGGCGCTGCTTGCCTTTATACAAGCCCTTGCACAAGGCAGCTCAGCCCTTAGTTTTCGCTTCATTTTCGAAACCGAAAAAAAATAATTCAGCAACCAACAAGCTGTTTTGCCTCCACCCCCACCTGCCAAGGCTATAACAACCAATGTGTGTGTGAATATATGTGCGTGTGTGCGTTTGTTCTCGCGTGTATTTTTTTTTATTCGACTGGAAGGCAAACGAGCAAGTGGGTCTGCAGACCAGGGGTATTGCAAATGCGTTGCCAACCTAGAGGCCTAAGTTGGAATACCTCAAGTGCCAGTAATTTCACCGGCTGTCTTACTCTCCGCGCCGAAACACAACAGTCCAAGCACTGCTGCTTCACGGCAGGATTAGCGAGCAAGATGGTGGTAGCTATCCGGGCGGATCTTGCACAAGGTTCTACCACCTGCAAAAGTGATATGACGGTGAGCTCTTTTTCTTTTAACGAAGTAGAAACTCTTTACCACCAGGCTTGGGGAGACCCAGATCATGTTGCTCTCCTCTTCGTCCTCTTCCCTGAATGGTAAGGGGAGGGAGAAGCATACCCACTAAAACCACTTCAACTTTACCCTCTTACCGAGGTTGGTTGGCGAAGATTATACTATGACACCTCTCGACGGAGCCAGTTTCTGCCGGGGCTACCGGCGCCAAGGGGTCGCAACGGGGTGACTGACCTGTTGCACGACACTCAGTACGGCGTACAGCTTGTCCAGCGCGCGGCCGGGCTGGCCGGCGTGCGCGGGCAGCTCAGCCAGCAGCAGCCGCAGCGCGAACGGCGCCAACGACCCGCTGCGGTCGCCGTACTGCTCCGGGTAGAACTGCACAACAAACATTCAACAAATTATTTAATGCGTATAGACCAGTCGTTCCTAACCTTTTCAATATTGTTACCCATATGGCCTTCTGGGAAAACTGAATTTACCCCCCCCCCCCCCCTCTTAAAATAACAGCCAGGAAGAGAGCCCGCGTGTGGTAGGTAACTGAGCGTAGGCGAGCTAGGTATTTAATTAGATTAGGTCTTAATAATAGGTTTTTTAATACCCCCAGAGAATAGCTGATTTACCCCCGCGGGGGTAATTACCCCTAGGTTCGGAACCACTGGTATAGACGAAGAGCTCGTGACGGCCATACCTCCGCTATTCTATAAAGGCTGATTTTTAGACCAAGAGCTTCCGACGGCCACATTTTCGTTATTTTATAAAAGTGCTTTTGTGTTCTTGACACAGGTGAGAACGATCTTCAACATCATGAATTTTAGGTAGTGGTGGCTTTGGCAGATAACAGTATAAAAATTTGCATCTCAATCCCCCCCTCACCTGGTAGTACATGTCGGGCTGGGCGCAGTCCCGCAGCGCCCCCCCCCTCACCTGGTAGTACATGTCGGGCTGGCCGCAGTCCCGCAGCGCCCCCCCCCTCACATGGTAGTACATGTCGGGCTGGGCGCAGTCCCGCAGCGCCCCCCCCCTCACCTGGTAGTACATGTCGGGCTGGGCGCAGTCCCGCAGCGCCCCCCCCCTCACCTGGTAGTACATGTCGGGCTGGGCGCAGTCCCGCAGCGCCCCCCCCCTCACCTGGTAGTACATGTCGGGCTGGGCGCAGTCCCGCAGCGCCCCCCCCCTCACCTGGTAGTACATGTCGGGCTGGCCGCAGTCCCGCAGCGCCCCCCCCCTCACCTGGTAGTACATGTCGGGCTGGCCGCAGTCCCGCAGCGCCCCCCCCCTCACCTGGTAGTACATGTCGGGCTGGGCGCAGTCCCGCAGCGCCCCCCCCCTCACCTGGTAGTACATGTCGGGCTGGGCGCAGTCCCGCAGCGCCCCCCCCCTCACCTGGTAGTACATGTCGGGCTGGCCGCAGTCCCGCAGCGCCCCCCCCCTCACCTGGTAGTACATGTCGGGCTGGCCGCAGTCCCGCAGCGCCCCCCCCTCACCTGGTAGTACATGTCGGGCTGGCCGCAGTCCCGCAGCGCCCCCCCCCTCACCTGGTAGTACATGTCGGGCTGGCCGCAGTCCCGCAGCGCCCCCCCCTCACCTGGTAGTACATGTCGGGCTGGCCGCAGTCCCGCAGCGCCCCCCCCCTCACCTGGTAGTACATGTCGGGCTGGCCGCAGTCCCGCAGCGCCCCCCCCTCACCTGGTAGTACATGTCGGGCTGGCCGCAGTCCCGCAGCGCCCCCCCCCCTCACCTGGTAGTACATGTCGGGCTGGCCGCAGTCCCGCAGCGCCCCCCCCTCACCTGGTAGTACATGTCGGGCTGGCCGCAGTCCCGCAGCGCCCCCCCCCTCACCTGGTAGTACATGTCGGGCTGGCCGCAGTCCCGCAGCGCCCCCCCCTCACCTGGTAGTACATGTCGGGCTGGCCGCAGTCCCGCAGCGCCCCCCCCCTCACCTGGTAGTACATGTCGGGCTGGCCGCAGTCCCGCAGCGCCCCCCCCCTCACCTGGTAGTACATGTCGGGCTGGCCGCAGTCCCGCAGCGCCCCCCCCTCACCTGGTAGTACATGTCGGGCTGGCCGCAGTCCCGCAGCGCCCCCCCCCTCACCTGGTAGTACATGTCGGGCTGGGCGCAGTCCCTGAGCGCGGCGCCCTCCCCCGCGGCGTCCCCCGCCCGGCGCACGCGCACCAGCGCCAGCAGCCGCGCCAGCCACAGCTGCAGCGCGCGCGGCGTCACCCGCCCGCCCGCGCCGCGCCCGCCCCGCCCGCCACCTTAAAAAAAACTCATGTCACAGAAAAAAAAACTCATGTCACAGAAAAAAAACTCATGTCACAGAAAAAAAAATTCATGTCACAGAAAAAAAAACTCATGTCACAGAAAAAAAAACTAATGTCAGAAAAAAAAACTCATGTCACAGAAAAAAAACTCATGTCACAGAAATAAAAAAACTCATGTCACAGAAAAAAAACTCATGTCACAGAAAAAAAAAACTGATGTCACAGAAAAAAAAACTCATGTCACAGAAAAAAAAACTCATTACATACAAAAAAAAAAAAACTTATGATAGCCGTACACCATCCTTCCTATCCGATCGGCATGACACTGCAGGCATGATCCAATCTGCAGTTCTTCCACACCACACACGATCAGTTTGAACTGTCCAAATTGGCAACAACGTTCTGTTGAAGCCGTGGCGTCACATACAGACGACGATGTGTTAGCTGTTTTGGCATTTAACTCATGATGAAAAAATAAATAAAAGATCAAACAGAGTAGTGCATATAGTGCTTAATGAAAGGAACTCAGTTTACTCATATACTCGCGGTTCGACGCGTCTGCCACTAACAAAAATCTTGAGTTTACTGAACTGACGATCGTGGACTGCCATACACGCTCCAATCGGCATGATCAAGCCAAAAGAATTGAAATTTGATTGTGCCGTCAAGTATAACTGTCATGCCAATCCCTACACACAGTCAGTTCTTTAACTGATCCAATCGGCAGCGTCATGCCGATTGGACGATCGGAAGGAAGGATGTTCTATGGCTAGCATTACATGTAAATTGTGATGTTGCTTCGATAAAACGTGACCAGTTTTACCATCCCGTTTCTCATTTGAAGAAAAGATGGTGCGATAAAACCGCAAAAATCAACACTGCTTTTTATACCTGTACAAGCACACGAATTCCGCTTCCAGTTTGTGATTTGTTCATTTGATCACCACTAAATTTATCCCCCAACGGTTACCAGTTCTTCGAGCAATGTGCCCCTTCCGCTACCACTTCGACTTGCATATTCTTTGAGCTATGTCAGTGACTTTAGTTCTTCCGACTACAGTATACCCTTGTGTACGCAATAAATCAAAAGTTGTCGACACTATCAGCCACTCACCCAGCAGGCCAGTGGTGAGGTTGACAGCAGCCCTGAGACAGCCGCAGCGCAGCAGCTCGCGCAGCCCGGCGGCGTCCCGCGCCACGTGCGAGGCGCGCGCCACGCCGCTGCGCCCCGCCTGTGACACTCCCAGGTATTTCACCGCTACCTCGTGGAGCGCGTCCGGCTGAAAAAAAAAACATTAATCCACAACAATACTGGCAATACATTGTGTCATGGCCAGACTCAGCATGTGCTGTGAGGAAAGAAAACTTGCATCATTAATTCAAAAACCAAGTACGATTCACGTTCGTACGATGGGCCTCATAAGGAAGCTCAAAGTCTAGCCTAGGGCTATGGAGAGGCTATGCTTCTCTGCGGGATCCACAGTAGAACTAAGATTACTGACATAGCCCAAAGAATTGCGAAACTGAAGTGGCAGTGGGCGGGGCACATTGCTCGCAGGACTGATGGCCGATGGGGTCAGAAGGTTCTCGAAAGGCGTCCGCGGACCGGGAGACGAGCTGTCGGTAGGCCTCCAACAAGATGGAGCGACGACCTGGCTAAGATCGAGGGATCGCGGTGGATGCGGAAAGCATAAGACCGGTCTGAGTGAAGAGCCTTGGGGGAGGCCTATGTCCAGCAGTGGACTTCTTTCGGCTGACATGATGATGATAATGATGATGAGACTCAGCATGTGCTGTGAGGAATGAAAACTAACCAAGTAGGATTACTTATTAGTAAGGCCAAGTTTAGGTTTGCAAGAAAAATCCTGCAAATTGCATTACATTGCGGCGCGCGATTGATCACTACAAACTCGTTGACTTTACGGCCTCGCAACTCGCAACGTAATGCAACTCGTACAATTTTTCTCGCAAGTCTAAACGCCGCTTAAAATCACAGGGAATGTCATGAAATTTGTACAATGAATTAGTATGTGACATAGTGACAAAAACATGTGAAACTTTCTTCTTTCTTACCACATAAATATGTACCATGTTTTTAGGCAAATAAATGATTTATGAAATAATTCAAATTTAAAAAAAAAAAACAATTTTTATGTTTTTAATTATTCTTCTATTTATGCAAATAAAAAAAACAACATTTAAAAAAAAAAACAAAAACAAGCACTTACCAATTCTTCTTCAAATATGATTGTTGGTATCGTCAGAACCTCTCTTTCAGGGAAGAATGCTCCTTTCGGAGAAGATTGTGCCTGAAATATACAACAATATAATAACTCACTAGCACAATAATGAACTGAGGCCACATTGTCTAATACAGGTGCTTATTCACCATTTCTTTCTACACTCATACTGTTCCGTGTGACAGAAAGAAGTGTTGAATATGATTGTGATTCCAACTTTGTGCCCTCTAGATTTACAATATGTTTGAGAGTACCTTCAACAAAACCTTCTTAGCTTCTTCACTGGGTATCCACGCGTCGCGCCGCCTGTCTGCCTCTTTATCAACTGGTTGGTCCTGAAAATAAAAACAGAACAAAACTGGTTGCAACTATACTCCTATATGTTAACATTTAAAACTTAATGGTGAAATTTGCACACGTTTTTAAATGAAACAACAAAACTCTTTGAAATTACTAGTAGAATAAAAAAAATAATAATAATTGTACATCTAGGTATTTTTAGTCCATATGTGTTCGAAATACCAAGAAAAATGTGTTGCAATTTGACCATTAATTCAAACCTTAAATCAAACGGAGCATGGGACCATCTTGTAAGGGGGCGTCCATAAATTACGTGAGATGTTTAAGGGGGGGAGGGGGTCTCGGCAAATATCACGCAATTTTTTTTCTGATTGAGACTTAATCTAGATTTAACATGCTTACGATTTAATCTTAATCGTAATACGTAATATTCACTAATTCGTTTGAAAGAAAATAATTGTCAAACCACCATATTTGTTTTATACCAAATAGGTCAATTTAATCTGAATTTACAGTACTTACAGTGTAGCCCGTAAAACATCTCACGTGAGATTAGGGGATGGGGGAGGGGGTTGAACAAAATCTCACGACATCTCACTAGGGGGGGAGGGAGGGACAGAAAGTTTAAAAAAACACCTCACGTAATTTATGGACGCCCCCTAACTTGTTTTTGCATGTGATTTAATATTTAAGTTTAATTTTGTAAGCCCTCCTACAACTTTAGTGAAACAAGGCAATTCCCACTCCAGGTACAGTTGATTCCATAAAATTGTGGGCAAAAATTTGATCAAAAATATCTGAACATGCTTCTACTCTGTAACAATAGAGTTGTGTTCAAATATTTTTGATCACAAGTTTATGAATTCTTGTTTAAGTAACAGTTTCAGAAAGATTTAAGTTTTCCTTTAAATTGTACATAAATATAAATTTAATAAGTTTTTTTAAATTTAATTTAGTAAAAGCGAGTCTCAAGAAAACCAAAGTGGTTGTCAGGTATTAACATTAGAGATGAAACGGATAGTGGTTTGGCTGGATACCGGATACCGGATATTCGGCGTTACCGTTAAATTACAATAAATTAAGCTAATTAACACAAACACAAGTGAACAATGATATGCTATAAGCTGCCTGTGCATTATAAATAATAATAAATAATTCGAACATGCGTATGACACTCCATGCAGGTTGCAACTTGCAACTTGTAGAGTATAATTAATTAACTTAGGGGCTGTTTCACCAGCCATTGATTAACTTTAACTGAAGAACAAATATGACTGAATAGACGCGAGACGGTATCACATTTATCCATCAGTTAAAATTCATCAAAACATGCCCTTAGAATAATAAACTGATGTCAATAATTGATAAACTCATAAATAAATACCAGTTTTTAATCATAACTATAAGTTTTCTACCATCCGGTATCCGGCTGGATAGTAAAATAGTGGCCGGATAGTGGCCAGATATCCGTTGCATCTCTAATTAACATTATACAGAATTTTTTTAAAGAGTTTTTGCATATTATTTAAATGAAATACAGGTTTAAGGATACTTAGGCAAAAGACTGGTTAGTTTGTCTGAACATATGTCTGCATCTTCAAAAGTAATCGACTTAAACACACCTTAATACCAAGCCCATCCATGGCTTCCGTTAATATATTCGGTGTAGCTATGCCACTAACTGACATCTGGGGGTCTGGACCGATGGTGTCAAAGAAAGTCGAAGGATCAGGCAAGCTGGTCGCAGGGAGCGCCGCAGCGCCACTCACGGTTGGCACAACGCTCGCGAACTTCATGTCTTCGGTAACTTTTTGCTGCGTGAAAGACGCCGTCATACTTGTTGGAAAAAGATTCGCTGATGTTGTTTGAGCAACTAAAATTTTTAAAACAAGTCTTAGGTTCACTGTAGCGTACATAAAATATGTAAATTTAAACATGAACAACTGTGAACAAGCCGAAAATATTACCTTCACTTTCGCCCAAGTAAACGCTCTGTATCATATCAGAGGGTGATGTGCCGATTTCATCAAAAAATTGTGAGGCAGGCGGTACTTCTGTCTCGCCAAAATATTGGCTTAATGACGGTTTGTTGTCCATTTTCCTGATTATTTATCTAGTACTCTTATCTTTACGTACTTGATTTGATACAGAGGTGGCACACTTAAAACGTCACTTTTTTACGTGCACTACAGCGCTCCTTGCGACTTAATGATGGCGAAAAAATTGACAAATGACAAAGGTTTGTCAAACGCGGACTTAGACAATTTCAAAGTCTTTCCGCTGTCTGGCTTTCGCGAGCGACAGTTTTTGCGTTTTCTGTTTATTTTATTGATTTTATTAGTTATATAAAGTTATTTATTTGTTGTAAAGTACGTTAATTTTGTTCGTATCGTTTTGTAAAGTAGGATCTTTTCTTAATTTTTGAGTTTTGTTGTTACATCTACACCTCAGACCTACAAGAGTAATCTCAAGAAAAAATATTGTGTTTTTGGCTGTGAAGCTTTGAGTAAGTATGAATTACGATTATATGTATATTTAAACATAAGTATCTTGGTGCAGCGATATTGTCTGGCGTCACAGATGTTCTATCTCAAGGATACTTACATGCTACCTTTCCAGTCGTGCTTGCTTGCACAAAATGAGTTCAAATCAAACTCAAGGCTTTATCTTTACTTGAGTCAACTGGCATTGCGTGGCGTGATTTAGTTCAATGGAAGGTGGTATAAGTAAGTACTTGTTGAAAAATACAACCTGTACAGACTACAGACAGATGTGCGTGCTCATTTGAAAAAATCACGGCTCGACTTTACTCTAATTTACTCATAACCCGAAATAGCTCAAGATAGCTGGACAAAACCATAGGATAAGGAGTAAAATCCTATTATATTACTAGTACCTACAAATGCTTGCCTACCTATCTCATGCAGTGAAATATGAACACTCTTAGTCAGGCTATTTTATCTGGGCTTATGGTTATAATTGCGAAAGTTTTTGAGTAGGTACCTCATAAACTCAAACAGATATTATGTGTGTTTGTATGTATATTTGTTACTCCGTCAAGCTAAAACGACTAAGCAAATTTTGGTATGTATGTAGATAGCTTGACATTTTTATCCCGATGTTCCTACGGATACGGAAAGGTGATAAAGTCGCGAAATCTCAATCGCTGAGTTTAGTCGTAAGATTTGGTACAATTCTTTTTAATGCAACTTTATTCCCACAGGATTTTTGATTTGTCACTCCTTCACTAGAACGCCAGGACTTAGACTATATACAACACTAGACCGAGCCTCAGTAAGAAACAATGCGATTGAAAACGTCCACTCTTTTTCTTGTTTGTGTGCGTGGCGACCACGTGACAGCTTCGTCTTTACACTCGAGTTACGTCAATCTGGTTGTCACTGTGTGCGTGCTAAATGATACCACGTAATGTCAAATCCCCAAAATTTGGGGGAAAATTATTACGACACGACGAAAATTAGACGCTAGTAAAAGTAATGGCGATAAAAGTAATGGTGATAGCAATCCGGGCGGATCTTGCACAAGGTTCTACCACCACATATTTTGATATATCGTTTTTTTTTTTACCCAAGCCTATTACATCAACCTGTATCTATCTGCAGATAAAACACTGTACCATATTTGTATCGACAGATGTTATACGCAGATCAATTTTTATACGCAGATAATAATCTGTGGCATCTGTCGATATATGTCAATCTCAAATAAATACAGAATAAAAGAAAGCTCAATAAGATGGTGCAAATATTTATTAAAATATCAAAGAACATTAATTAGATTCGTTATTTTCTCAAATAGATTAAAAATAAAAACTGTTCAGATTCAGGTGAAATCGATATATTTCGACTTTGTGCCCAATACAAACTTTTCAGTACGATTTTGACTGAATTGTGGGGAATTTTGCACTGGAAACTGGTATCACCTATAAAAAATGTCACACAATTCTAACCTAAATAATATAATCTTTTCTTACGAAATTTTATGGATTCTGGAGTACTTACCGATGGAAAGTCACGTCATTAGGATTTTTAAGCCTGCCTTTATAATTGCGGCACACTTTTATAGCACATTTGGTCATATTTCGGCACTTTTGTATTGCGCGCTCCGCATACGTCACCTACGGTGTCACAATGCACTGAGGAGGGGAAAATCACTTATAAGCCAACAGTTGGCTTATATTTTTGGTGGACGTTTTCGTGCCGCTGACGGTCCATCTAGTGTTGTATATAATCTAAGCGCCAGGATGGAATTGAATGAAATTTAGTATGTACTTAGATAGTAAGAGTAGGACGTCTGACACCGTCGCTATTTTATCTGCAATTATAATGAAATCCACAATGTAGTTTTCGGGAATTTCGATTGGTATTACGTAACTAATTAAAATTCCGGAATTCAAATCAATTGCCGGATCTAATGGTTTACGCGTATGAAGGCGTGGGAAAAATCGCGTAAATAATAAAGAAATATCATCATCATCATCATCCCAACCTATATACGTCCCACTGCTGGGCACAGGCCTCCTCTCAGAATGAGAGGGCTTGGGTCATACTTCCCACGCGGGCCCAGTGCGGATTGGGAACTTCACACGCACCATTGAATTGCTTCACAGGTTTGTGCAGGTTTCCTCACGATGTTTTCCTTCACCGCAAAGCTCGTGGTAAATTGCGCACATGAATTTCGAAAAACTCAGAGGTGCGAGCCGGGATTTAAATCCACGACCCTCAGCTTGAGAGGCGATAGGTCAAACCACTAGGCCACCACGGCTTTTTCAAAGAAATATCACAATAATAAAATTTATTTAGTCCCAAAGTGAGTAAACCTTGTATTATGGGTAGGTAAAGTAAGTAAGGACTATGTAAGGGATAAACCCACTACTTGAACAGTTACATGCAATATGCATATGCATATTAAACAAAACATCCAAGACGAGAATAAACGTTTGATAAACATTCTAGACAATTTATATTCTTATGTTGAACTTTGGTCACGCTGTGTTTTCTCCATTGACTTGAACTGCCCAAGATCCAATTTGTTCTGGCAAGTTGGTCGAAGCTGGGGGGCTACTATGAAAATCGAAGTTCTTATCGTACCGTCCCTCTCACTCTCGTTTTAAATAATATTAGCGTCAGTGGGATGGCAAGATACGAAGTTCACATTTTGCACTTTGTAGTACCGGCACTTGTTTTACAAAGTTTTAATTTTATAGGTACATCCAAGGGTGTCACTCGGTAACAGCCCGGAATTTACCGACATGGAAATACTGATCCTGTTTTCGTGTTACACGTACACACGAAATATTAATCAACCCCAATAACCCCAATCAATATAGACCCGGCATGCATAGTAAAGTTCCTGATGATGTGATGATCAATCCCGACCTGATACTTACCGGCTTGTCAATGTCAATACTGGCCCTGTTTTTCGTGTACACTGGCTGCGGAGGTTAGTATTCCTAGTTCCATCGTCGATTTTCGAATTTCGTCGTAGCCTTGCAGTAATAAATACTTATGTGAGGAGCTACTATGAAACTCGAAAATCGAAGTTCGTATTGTACCGTCGTCCTTTTCACTTGCATACTAAATGACAAGCACCAGCGGGACTGCAAAATGCGGGTGACAGTCTTTACCGACATGTAAATACCGGCCCTGTTTTTTGTGTACACGCCCATACAAACTGACAGGAGCTTCTATGGGCGAGTAGTACACGAAAAACAGGGCCGGTATTTCCATGTCGGTATTATTCGGACCGGTAATGCTTTACACCCCCAAAATGCAATCAGTGTTGCCACTTTAGCCACTTTTAGCTAGATCTAGCCACATTTACGAAATAGCTACCAAAAAAAAAATTTTAGTGGCCAACTTTTTTAGCCACACTTTCTAGCTACTTTCAGCAACTAAGTAACCACTGTTTCAATCAATTTAATTTGTAATGTAAAACGTATTTCCGTGCGCTACCTACGTAATTCTTGAGAATATCCTTCAAGAAACAAGTAGGAAAACTAAGAAACCCGAAAAAAATTAAGAAGCCGGATCAACATCACAAGATGACATAAATTTTGAATAATTTTTTCCGTAAATAATAATGTAAGAGAAAGAAATATAAAAATTTAAGACTTATAAGTTATCTGTTGCCTGTTTTTTTGTTTAGCCACTTTTAGCTACTTCTAACAAGAGTATTTTTTTTCAAAACTAGTCACTTTTTACCATACGTCTAGCTACTTTTTCTTTGGGCAAGGTAGCAACACTGAATGCAATGCAGTGCGAGTTTTGCACTTCGTATTAAGTTAGGTTATGTAGTATAAAAGATTTGGTTAGATAGATGGAACGTGCAAGTGCATAGTCCTTGAGGCATTATTATTATTGAGGCTTATACTTGTGGTTAATTTCAGCACACGATTCCTTACAATATGTATATGTGGCTGGCAGTGGAAGACCCGTCCAGTTTATTATTCCCCTCAGCTACAGCTTCAGTAGATTTACTTCGGTAAGCTTCATCCAGATAATTCAGATTAAATATCCTCCTTACCACACGCTAGGCTATGCAAGTGTTCAATCAAATAAATTAATTTCTTGTGCATTCCAGCCGCTTAGGGTTATGTAATTCATTTATTTGGTCAATTGGTGTGAATTGTCCGGTGATATTTATTATTTATTTATTTATTTATTTCCGCCTTCTGTATCATACTCGCTTGTGGCTGACCTACACCTATTACTTATTTTAAATTCTCTGGTATATCTATATGCAACAGGTTTCACATTAACATATTACTTTAGGTTGTATGGAGTCGAAAGAACAGTAAAGATTGTGCTTAAATATAACTAACATTACACACAGATACTTTAAGTTTTTTTTTAATTATAAATTGACATCATAAATATAATTACAATTGCAGTGCAAACAAGGAATGTGCGTGTTCACTGGTTGCCAGATCTGGAGAGAAGACTTGAATTTTTTTGCTGCTTAGGCATCAGCTGTTATGACAAGCTACAAGAAAGTGATAATATGAAAAATTTCAATAACAAGAGAAAGGATTATGCAAGCACCATTTTGACCCTACTTGAAAAACAACATGTCCTTATTTAGTCAGCAATACCTAATAGGTACCTTCCACCTGTTAACATAAAACATAAGCAACATTTAACTTCCTACTAACATTATAAATGCGAAAGTTTATTATTTGTGTGTTTGTTACTCCTTCACTCTAAAACGCCTGGATAGATTTGGATGAAATTTGGTTTGTAGATAGTTCGAGACCTGGAAAAACACATAGGATACTATTTTTAACAAAAAATGAGCTTAGTCATGAATTAAGATTGGTTTTTGGAATCTTTTGTATTTTTTGCCGAGGACCTGGGTTCGATTCCCAGCGTTGGTCTTATTTTTCTGGTTTTTCTGTGCATCTTATATTTCAGTTTGAATTTACTTAGTCATGAAATTTGGTAATGTTATTTTTATTACAATTTTAGTGAAAAACACGATGTAATTTATTCATTCATTCACGATTGTAAATGGGATAAAATTTCAAAACAACTACCAAGGATCCGAAATGTCCATCAGTGGACGTCTTACGGCTGATATCATGATTATGATGATGATGGTGATACCTCATAATGTCTAAACCGCTGAACTGATTTAGAAGAAATTAGGTATACAAGTATAAAGTTTGAGTCCTGGGGAAGAACATAGGATAGTTTTTGTCCCGGAAAGTTACATAGTTCCCGCGGGATTGCAATAAATGGATTCTACCCAGACGGAGCCGCAGGCAACAAACAGTAAAATTATCTCATACTAATATTATAAATGCGAAAGTAACTCTGTCTGTCTGTCTGTTACGCTTTCACGTCGAAACCGCTGAACCGATTTTGATGAAATTTGGTATAGACATAGTTTAAGTACCAAGGATCAACATAGAATACTTTTTATTCCGAGAGACGGCGCCACCGCGCGATAATCTAGGTCCGTACAGACGAAGTCGCGGGCATAAGCTAGTAATGTTATAAATGCGAAAGTAACTCTGTCTGTCTGTTACGCTTTCACGTAGAAACCACTGAACCGATTTTGATGAAATTTGCTAAATAGGTAGTTTGAACCCCAAGAATCAACATAGGATACCTTTTATTCCGGTAAAGGGCGCCACTGCGCGATAACCTAGATCCGCGCAGACGAAGAGCATAAGCTAGTACTTAATCCATACTAATATTATAAATGCGAAAGTGTGTTTGTATGTTTGTGCGTTTGTATGTTTGTTCGTCTTTCACGCCATAGAGGAGCGACAAAAGCTAGTATTATTTAATTAAATGTAAACAAACTTTAGCTGCCAGATTTGGTACATTCAACGATTTACTTATCTATCATTGTAAATTTCCACGCTTACACCACTGAACCAATTTGGATGAAAACTGGTATGGAAGGAGATAGGATGATACCCAGGAAGTGAAGCACATAGAATAGATGACCCGCATGCTTGTTGTCCTCCCTCTTATAATAAAATACAGTTTTATTACGTCAAATTACATAGTTCGATAGTCATAGCCATACCTTCATCTCCTTTCTCGATGTCGATGCCAAAAGTGGGACGGAAAATGCATTTATGAGCGAAGATTGGTTTAAGTTGATTCCTGATCGGGCCGTCAGTGTTCACAGCACCCGCAGAGCGCTGACCGATTTGCGCGTATAGGGGTAGTAAACCTAATTGAAGGGGTACGCCCTTAAATAGATTCCTGGTCGGTGTTTAGATGAATCATTTTAAATATTATTAAATAATATACTTATTATTGCATTTTTTCTACAGCAAAGACCTGATCGACATTGAATAAACAGGACCATACTCAAACACCAATGTGAAATATGCTGCAGGTAAAGTATCATAAATATTCTTACTTCTTCTTCTAGGTTTACTGTAAATTTAGGTAGGTGTAAATGTAGTAGGCAAACCAGGGTAAAAGCCCTGCATGGGCGCGAAATCCATCCATCCAAACGACACGAGCCTCACCTAGTGATGTGATAAATTTTAAACACGACACAAAACAGGGATGTTTTAAGTTTGATGGCAATGTCTGTCTGTCGCGTCGTTTTTTTAAGAGAAAGCGAGTTTCATTTGGAGAAAGGCATTGCGATCTATGCCGTGTCTCAGTATTACGTGAAATACAGTAATCATTACCTACACTAGCTTTTGGCCGCGACTTCGTTCGCGTTGTATCTGTTAATCACTATCCTATGAGAACTGCATTTTAGAATAAAATGTTGCCACTTGCCAGTTACTTTTCATTACTCTTACTATTTTACTATACCTGTACTGTAAAAAATATTTATATTTTTTAAAACTTTACAGATAAAACTTTCGAGTATCTATTGAAAGAAAAGAAAAACAAGCTGCGCGAAGAAAGTGAATCAAACTATGTCTTATGTATAGCAAGTGA
The DNA here is from genome assembly GCA_037349165.1 of Choristoneura rosaceana. Classification (NCBI taxonomy): domain Eukaryota; kingdom Metazoa; phylum Arthropoda; class Insecta; order Lepidoptera; family Tortricidae; genus Choristoneura; species Choristoneura rosaceana. The sequence continues at coordinate 13,872,966 of JAZBNJ010000010.1, forward strand.
ATGCATCTTTGACGAAATGACAATTTCACCACATGTTCATTATTATGTTCACGAAACAGAGACGACTGCAAGTTTCGCTAACCACGTTTTACTTTTTAAGGATATTTATTTTTAAGAATATAGCAGAGAGTCTACTGGCACCGCTCCCAAACAGACCTCAAACAGGAGCGCATGGGTATTGGTTAAACGACCTGGTATGGCATATGGCACCAACGAATAGCAACGCCTGATAAAATCAGTTCAAAGCACTTGCAATGATTTTTACATCCTGTCTTGCACCTGCACTGAGTAAATTCTCGGCACACTTTAAATCTCATATTCTGTATTTACGGTACTAATGATTTTTACGTCCTACATGATCCATCATCAAGATCATCCATCATCCGTTCTAGTATTGGCCTTTCTTTCGGGTGGAATAAGTAAATAAGGTTAATGCTACTCTGCTACCTGTGCTAAAAGTATTAAAAAATATTAAATGATGAAAACTACTTTACTTACCTAAACTACACGCTGTTAGGAGAAGGAATTGCTGAAGTATCTACTTACTGCCAGTTTTCCGTGCCTTACACGATATGAGACACAATATTATAATTTTTCTTTCAATGGAAGAGACGAAATGAAATGACTGCCACATTTATTCAAAAAGTTATTTACAATATATACGACCGGAGGTCAAATCTATCTCAATACAATATTAGTTGATTGACTTTGTTGGTAATATAAAAAGGTTCATCATCCCAGCCTATATAAGTACATCCCACTCGTGGGCACAGGCCTCCTTTCAGAATAGGGCTTGAGCCATAGGTCCCACGCGGGCCCAGTGCCAATTGCTTTAAAAGACAATTAACTAATACGCACTGATTTACATCTCTGTGTCGGAAACTGAACTGACATGTAACTTTATGTTTTTTATGTTTTTTTTTATTCGACTGGAAGGAAAACGGGCAAGTGGGTCTCCTGGTGGTAAGAGATCACCACCGCCCATAAACATCTGCAACACCTGGGGTATTGCAGATGCCTTGCCAACCTAGAAGCCTAAGTTGGAATACCTCAAGAGCCAGTAATATCACCGGCTGTCTTACTCTCCACGCCGAAACACAACAGTGCAAGCACTGCTACTTCACGGCATGATTAGCGAGCAAGATGGTGGTAGCAATCCGGGCGGACCTTGCACAAGGTCCTACCACCTGCAAACCTGCCTGTTGCGTACCTACCTGCTGCTGTTCCGTAGCCAAAATGACAAAAACGGAACTCTTACAGTTTCGCCATGTCTGTCTGTCTGTCCGCGGCTTTGCTTAGGGACTATCAAAGAAAGCTGTAAGTTTCCACGAATATACATATCAGTCACGTTGATAAATAAAGGCGAAAAAAATAAAAAAAATTTAAGCTACCTCCCATACACGTAAAGGGAATGATTTTTTTTACACTTCCACCTTATGTTGTGGGGTATCTTTGAATAGGTATTTGAAAATGAATAGAGATTTGCAATACTTAAACATTTTTTGGTAGTGAATATTTTCGGTGATTCGGAAATTTGATAATAATAACTTAACAATGAGGGACCCTCAAAGTACTGACTATTTTGTAAGATTGGTAGGTAGATCGCCTCCGAACACGAGTTGCCACAACGGTGAGGTCAGTTTTTAATCTAACTTTTTGTAAGAGTAGGTTCTTTAAGTAAATATTTTTACAATCTGCATAAATAAAACGCACTATTCTAGATTATTTTTTGCTCAAACTCTCCAAGCCAGAAAAATGATTTGGGTATCTTTTTTATTTTATGTACTAAACCCTCTGTGCCCGAGTCCGACTCGCACTTGGGCGGTTTTTTAAATCAGGAGGATAGCCGGCTCCTTTATGCTCTCCAAATTGTGGCCCACTCCAATATGCTCTGAAAATTACCTGCTTGAAGAAAAAACATGCTAAAGGCTAAGTAGGTAAGGCTGGCTGCTCTATAAGATATTTAAGGGTCGTTCAAGCCAGTAGACCTCTCACTTACATATGCTCAACGCAGAGATAGAAATATGTGCATTTTGTTTAAAAATGAAGAAAAAAGATGCAGTTTCTGTGGAATTTCGGAACATATTGATCTGCCCCTTGAATTAATGCAAAATACCCTAAATGTTTGCAAAAGTTTAGAAAGGTTGTAAATTGTGTAAAAATAAGCTTTTGAGCCAATTTAAGAAAGAATACAACAACTTTGTATGAGTTAAAAGCTTATTTTAGAGAAATTCAGGACACATCCTATCTGTGCATTTTATAATTGTGAATGCCATTAAAACATTAAGTACATTACATTAAGTATACAACTTTTTGTTGATTTGTTGTTCATGAAATATGTAATAATGAGTAGAAGCAGATTATAACTGTCTTGGAAGGTTAATATAGAAGAACTACTATTTCCTTTGAAAAATAGATTACGAAAATACAATAATATAATTGTTTGGGGGTTATACTTTTATGAGAATGAAAACAGATAATGTGATTGTATATAGTGCCATTGTGAATGCAGGCAAATCGATGAGATCACTTCAAAAAAAATTACTAGGAACCACAAATTGTATTCATTGTTTTGTAAAACTTTATTTTACATAAAAAAACACAGAAAAATAATCTGAAAATAGGATTCTGAGATATACAAAAGCCACTAAAAGGGATCTCTTCCAGTTAACCTTTGAATGATTGACAAATTATTGTATTATAATTCCGTCTGCCTATACAATAAATGAAAATGAAAATTATATTGTTATATTGATTTTTAATTTATGATTATGATTAGAGACCGGATTATATGCAACATAAAAAGCTTGAAATATGCATGAAAAATGCTTGAAATATGCACAAAAACTGACAGAATATGCAACATTAAATGACTTTTTTTTTTGTTTTGCAAATATTATTCCTTTAGATTTAAGTTTATTGTTAGTAAATACTTGTTTCAAGTTTTACTTAAGTAAGTATGTATCTTTATAATTTATTGTTTTTTAATAAATAAAAAAAAAGATTTAGATTTTTTATCACAAAATCAGCATACATTTAGTAAACTATCCATTGATAGACAATAATCGATACAGTAATATCATAGTAAAAGTGTATACTTTTACTATATTTTATGTATGGTATGGTATATTATATGGTAATAATATTACCATATAATATACCATAACATATTATGTTACATTATTAAATATTTTTGTAAACATTAACAATCAAGTATTGTTCTAAATGTTCAGTAAGATTAGGTCTTCGATCATTCAAAAATCATTTAAAATACTGTAAATTATAACGATAATTTGCATCATCACTAGATCTTAGGAAAAATATGGTATTAGCGCTGAAAATGGCTTAAATATGCAAATGCATATTATCCGGTCTCTAATTATGATATTGCTACTAACCTTAGGTACCTGTTGTTCGAGCAATACCTTAAATTATTAATAATTTATCTTATGGCTGGGCTGCACACGGCTGAACTCTGAACCGCCGCGGTTTTTAAACCCGCGACTTCGTGAATCAAGTAAACTTAAAGGCGTCAGTGCGGCCGCTTGCATTAGCTTACTTCATTCACAAAGTCACCGCGGCAGTTGAGCCGTAGTGCAGCCAGCCAACTTAGCTTTTTATTGGGAACAGTTACAAATTGGTAGATGGTATGTACACAAAATGATGAAGTCCAAAACCAATACAAAACTAACTAAAATTTAAGTACCTACCCAAAGAAATGAAGAAAAGGAAATAAAAGAAATACTTAATAATATTTTCTCAGTTTAGATCTGCAAGAAAAATCGTGCAAGTTGTATTACAATGCTCCACTCGGCTGACCAAGTGAAGTGACCACCATGAACTTGTTTGTTTTCCGGCTTCGCGATGTAATACAACTTGCGCAATTTTTCTTACAGATCTGAACTGGGGTTTATGGACGTCAAGCTTGTTGTGTGCGTGCATGTAAATGTGTGTGTTATGTCAGATTTAGTTCTTCATCTTGTGTTCAGGTAGCGCTCGCTACCGTAGATGCAAATTTGGCCATAGAGTTGCCACTCTTTTTCACTATAGGTACTAATACTCTTTGATTTGATATCATCTGAATCTGTCTGACAGATTTAAGTAGTTTTTTGGAAGTTTTTAGTGCATGCGTGCTTATTCATTCTCAAATAAAGCGAACCTTAATGTAAGTCAAATGAAAAACGCTTCAACCCTAAATCAAAAAATCGAAGCTAGTATCGAACTATCGATACTATCGATTCGAACCGCCCCGCCGACGCATTATTCATATTCACTCACCTCATATTATTTAATACGAGAGTGAGAGAGAAGACGGTACGATACGAACTTTTAATTTCATAGTAGCCTTGTTGCGTTTAGGTGCATAAAGGTCGTATTCGCAGATTGTCCTTTTGTCCCCACAGAAAACAGAAAGTTTTTATGTTCCATGGTCGCCGTTTTTGAAAAATGTCCCTGTGCCAAAATGGTCCTTCTGTAAAGTACCAATCGTTTTCAAAACATACCTTCCCTTAAACGATTAAAAGGAAAAATCAACAGAATACATATTGTTCCAGTTCCAGTATTTACTTAGATAAGTAGTAAGTCTTATATTATCTAAGAGTGTTTAAGATGTTTTTTTTTCTGATCTAACGGATATAACGGAAGCTCTAATTTAATTATTTAACAGGTCACACTAACATAAGCAGCTGTCAAAAGAATAAAAAAATTAACAACACCCACAAATATTCTAATTAAAAATCTCTTATCAGCGAATTACATTCACATATTTGTCGTGAGTACGTTGCAGGTTAGTTATAAATGCATATTCACTATTCACAGCATACCTTCCGCTTCGGTTCACCATGCAGCCTACAACCAATCCATTCCTGTATATGTCTCCGAATGTTAGTGTGCGATGTTGGAAACGATTTTGGAAGAGAAATTGAAGTTATTATAACTGCTTGCTTGTTTGTTTGCGTGCAGGTACAAATGACGAACCAGGCGTCTCCCGTCGAGGAGCAGGAGAAGCTTCTTGATGAAGCTCTCAACGTTGTCAAAGTCCAGGTAATTGAATGAACAGAAACGGCGATTGTGGTGACTGTATAACAGCCACTCTTGAGTTAGTTCGGTAATGTTACAAAGTTAAGGTTACAGTTTCGAAATTTAAAAAGAACTGACTAAAAATTATGAGAACAATTTCCAGAAACATTTTGTTTTTGAGCATTGTTTTTTTTTAGTGTTCCCTTTCAGTAGGGCTGCCATCTGTCTGGGTTTCCCCGGATTTGTCCTAGTTTACGGGGGCGTCCGCGGAGCGTCCGGGCGAGGTTTCATTTGTAGTCTGGGTTTAAAATATTTTTAGTTTTTAACAGGATCTAACATTCTTTAATATTGAAGACGAGAACAACATTTCTGGCGGATGTACCATTTAGTTCTAAAACCAAAAAACTAAAAAAAAAATAGCAAAATCTCGCTCGCTCGCTCGGATTACACACATTTAGGACAAAATGACGGTATTAAAGCAATTTCTAGCTCGTTGGAAATTAATTCTTCAAAAACCCTTTTTAAGGATCTTATTTGATTGGTAATTTTTTTGTTATACCTACTGACCGAGTTTAATAAAAACCTAAACCTGTTGACATGTCTGGGTTTGGGCTCTAAAATCCGGGGTTTTCACGCGTCTTGTCCTGGTAGCCAAATTTTAGAGATGGCAGCCCTACTTCTGAGCAAACATTTGACCAAAAATATGTGAACACTACTTTATTGTTAACATTGTAGAAGTGAGTTCAGATATTTTTGATATAAATTTTTGCTCAGAAGTTTACAAACTAGACTACCTACTATGCCTTGCACTGGAGTACCAGAGGGGCATAACTTCTATGATCCCACAAGATGGGAATTTGATAGGATCCAATTTGATTTTCTTGAGTAATAAAAACTAGGGATGCATCGATACGCCTTTTCGCCGATACGATACCGATACCGATACTCTTATAAAAATATCGGCGATACCGATACCGATACGCTTACTGTGAATTCAAAAATGAAGGTAGAATAAATAAATCACAAATCAGATTTTTCTTTTATTAATATAAAAAGTAGAGACATAGGTTAATAATTAGGCAATTAAAAATTTTAGTAATTAAAATTAACACTGATAAGATTTTTGTTTAAAAAACAAAGTAATCTTAAGTTTTGCGGAGAAAGGCGATTTCGCAAGTCTGTTTGAATAAGACCTACGCTGGAAAGTAGTCTCTCAAATGCAACAGAACTCATTTGGAAACTAAAGTACTTCTGCGCAATTTTTTTCAAGTTTGGGTATCGTACGTAATATATAAGTATCGTTGAATCGGTCATAAAAATATCGTCGATACCGATGTATCGGCTAACCCGAAGTATCGCCGATATATCGGTATCGGTATCGGTATCGGATGCATCCCTAATAAAAACAGTAAAAAAAAGTCCAGATGAAAAATTTCACTGTGTAAATTTTAAGTTGTTTTTTATCGGCAGGCATTCCAGATGAAGCGATGTCTGGACAAATCCAAACTGATGGATGCTCTGAAGCACGCATCCACGATGCTCGGGGAACTGCGGACCTCGCTGCTCTCTCCTAAGAGCTACTATGAGCTTTGTATCCTTTGAAATTTTAAGGAGTGAAACAGTGGTTTGTAAAGTCATTGTACAGCAATTCATGTAGATATAGTACAGTCAACGTCATAAATAAGTGATCATTTTTGTACCGTTAAAGTGACAAGGTACAAAAGTTATCACTCATTTATGATGCTGACTTTACTTGCTTTCAAGGGTGTATTAGCCAGGAAGGGTAAATGGTCAAATACTAGTTATTTTTTCGCAAATTGAACATTGAATTTGACAACAATTGAATCAATTTCGCTAGATTTAGCGATCTGCAGGCATGTAGCATACATAACAACTTATTTATTGTAAAATAGCAAACAAAAACAATATCAATTCTCTTTTGTCACACAAAGATATAATTTGTATTAAAATCTGTGAGTTTAGACAAATATAGGTATACTGTTGTCCTATACATTGCTCATTTTTTTTACAATTTTTTTTTATTTTTGTATTAAATTTGTGTTCAGTCTTGGACTGAACATACCTTTCTTTTTATCAGTAAAAATAATTGTCAAGCCAAATTTCGAAACCCTTAGACCAAACTAAGAAGCTCAGATTTTTATCATCATCATCATCCCAGCCTATATACATCCCACTGCAGGGCACAGGCCTCCTCTCAGAACGAGAGAGCTTTCTTTTTCCGCATTAGTGGTCCTTCATGGTAAAAGCCTCCATCTTTTTTTACATTTATACAACCACCACAATACTACCTGAGCCACCGCAGACATGGCAATAACGGACGAGCTCCGTCACCTCGAGCTGTACCTGTTGGAGGAGTTCCGTCGCGGACGCAAGGTCGCCGACCTGTACGAGCTGGTCCAGTATGCTGGCAACATCGTGCCCCGGCTGTACCTGCTGGTCACCGTTGGGCTGGTCTATATCAACACTAATGCCAGTCTGCGGAGGGACTTGCTTAAGGTAACATTTTATCATTGTCATGAGTTAGTTAATCGATCTAATTAACCCATTCAGTGCCACTGACGCTCACAGGTGTCTTGGTGGACCCTAATAAATTCCGCAGACGCCCTGAGCCTCCAAATATATAAAAAAAATGTAATGTTCTATGGTAAATGTTTTAAGCCTACATTTAACTTTTTAAAAGTAAAAAATAATTCGAAGGCACGACTTCAGTTAAAAAACGCTTTATTTTAGCCCTGAAAACCAGATTGATCTTCGATTTACTGTAAAATTAGATTTTTTGTTGCTTTAAAACAAATAATAGTCGATTGAGTTGGCGAACAAATAGCGACTTATTTGCTATTGAAACTACAGGAGAATTGTGTTTTGACAGCTCATAAAAAGGACGTCAATTGATTGGTGGTGTCAACATCCCTATTAGTGTCTCGTTGACGTGTTACCCCTTGTTTGTTCTGTGTGGTGGCTGTGACTGTTCGGGGGGGGGTGTAACCGAACACCTTAATGACGTCAATCACTGGCGGCGCTCCCGCCTTGAAGTAATTTAGTGCTTTTTACGGTTTTACCGCGACCGGGTGCATTCATAACATTAACATTTTACCTTAGCTACTAGTTACTATTAAAGTGAAGTTTATTCGCACGAATTCGAAGAGTTTCACTCAACAACAATCCTAACAAGCGCCACTCCCCGAACATTGGTCCTTCGAACTATTTTGTGATTTTGGTGATTTTTGGTGTGTTGGCAATCGGTTCACCGGCCTCCCACAAGCGGGTTTCACCGGCTGAATTGAGAAGGTGCATTAAACATACCGGCGATCGCCAGAAACATCAAAAGAACCAGCTGAATATCAGGAAGAGTGTGCGTTTCAACATTTAACATTCAACATTCAACAAACAACAATGGAAGATCTGCTACAACAACAATCTGAGACAACATTTAACATCGAAAAAATTATCAAGAACTTTAAAAAAGAACCGATCGAGCGTAGAGCAACAACTGCCGGCAAAAGAATAGGAGAGCTACAGAAGTTATTTGAAGATTTTCACACCAACCATTTGATTTTATGTCAATACGAAGATCAATCGAGTGATTATTTCACAGGAAAACATTACGATTCTACCAAAAAATACTACGACGAAGCGGTAAATTACATCCAAGGATATTGGAAGATGGAAGACAAACCAGAAGAAAGAGAACAGGTACAAATTCCCGAAAAATCACGAATCAACAACAAACTTGACGAGAAACTTCGTAAACAAGCAGCTAACTACAAAGCATTGCAACGAACACTTACTAACATTAATATCGAAACAATTAAAGAGAAATGGGAATTTGAAGACGTATTGAAAACGTTAGAATCCCGTTGGTGAACGATCGACTACCTTCATTGGGACATTGAGAGCGAACTGGAGGGTCAGGACAACAAGGAACTTGATGTTTTGTATACAACATACGAAACAAAATACAACTGCCTCAAGAAACTGATTAACTCTAAAATGTGGGCAGAGAAACACAGGGAGAAAACAACACCTACGATGGAAGTACCAACCTTCCACGGAAATTACAATCAGTGGCTATCATTTAAGGATCTGTTTTCGGAAACTATACATAACAATCCCACACTATCATTAGCGCAGAAGATGCAGTTTCTCAAGAGTAAAGTTCGCGGAGAAGCGGAGCGTCTGATACAACATTTACAGATCAGTTCTGACAACTACACAGTGTGCTGGGAAATACTTAATAACCGGTATAATAACAAAAGACTAATTTTTTCAACTCATTTAAATACGCTTCTCGACTTACCTATAATGAAACAACAATCACTAATACACATCAAGAGAATGCATGACGTCACACAAGAGTGCCTCAACGCTATCAAAAATCTTGGAGTGGATATCAGCACATGGGATCCACTGGTGGTCCATATCTTAGATCAGAAATTAGACACAGACAGCCACACTGAGTACATCGACTCTCTAAAAGACCGACGGGAACTACCGAACCTGAAGGACTTCTTAGACTTCTTGGAGGGAAAATTTACAGCTATGGAGTCATCTCGTCGAAAGATGGATGCTGGTAACAATCAGCAAAAATCATACCATCCGCAACAGCATCCAAATAATAAATCGGTACCATCACCATCGTATGGAAAATATCAACATAATCATACAAATAATAATTGGAACAATGGAAACAGACCGATTACGAAATCAACCTACAACGTGACTATGATCAAATGTCCACTTTGCAATAACGAACATGGCTTGTACAACTGTAAGACATTCTTGGAATTACCAAACGAGCAACGATTAAAAACAGCCAAAGAATTGCGAGTTTGCATTAATTGTTTATTTAGCCATCGCGGCAATGACTGCACATCAAGCAAAACTTGTCGCAAATGTACAAAGAAACATAACACCATATTACACGATGCGCTAAATAAATCAGGGCATGTGACGTCAAGCGTAGCAACGTCAATGCAACAACAGGAACCTTCACCCAACATCAACGTGTCCCAACAGGCGAAATACAATCAATCAGAAGAAGTTCTATTATCAACAGCAGTTATAAAAGTGAAAGCGGCAGATGGTACCTACCATAATTTGAGAGCTTTAATTGATCAAGGTTCCCAAATTTCTCTGATAACTGAAAGAGCTGCCCAACTTTTAAAAACAAAGAGACAACATTGTAAAGGGACGATTTTTGGCGTAGGAGAGAAAGAAAACAGCGGAAGAGGCATGCTAAACATTGAATGTCGATCGATACACAACGATTTCAAATTTCAAGTCGAGGTCATCATCATGAATAATCTGATTGGTCGATTACCTAACAAATCATTTTCGAAACCGCAGTGGAGCTTCATTGAAAACATATCTCTAGCGGATCCGGAGTTTTATATCAGTCGCCCAGTAGATATATTACTCGGAGCCGACATATACTGTAACATTATTCTGGGCGGAATAATAAAAGGAGAAACATCCACCCAGCCGATAGTACAACAAACTAAACTTGGATGGCTTTTGTGTGGAAGCGCCAAGACTTACCAGTGCAACGTGCTATTACATAACTACGAGGAAATAAGAAAATTTTGGGAAGTAGAAGAGATTACTGAACAAAGCCACTTATCGGTAGAAGATCAGAGATGCATTACATTCTTTGCGGAAACAACAAACAGAAAAAACGACGGACGTTATGAAGTAAGATTACCATTAAAAGAAGATATTCAAAACAAACTGGGATCATCAACACAAGCAGCGCTAGCACAGTTCCGAAATTTAGAGAAAAAGTTTCAAAAACAACCGAAATTAGCAGACGATTATAAAGCGTTTATGAACGAGTACAAAACATTACATCATATGAAACTATCAAGCGGTAACGAGACACCGGGAGTTTATTTACCACATCACGGAATAAAACGCGCGGGCTCACTAACAACGCAATACAGGGTGGTGTTTAATGCGTCACATAAAACAGATACGGGATACAGCCTTAACGACCTAATGTATACAGGCCCCAATTTACAGATAGACCTTTAGATGTTGTTACTCAAATGGCGACAATACCAGTACGCATTTACAGCAGATATTGAAAAAATGTTCAGAATGATTTTAATAAACGAAGAAGATCAAAAATATCAAAAAATATTATGGAGAAACACCCCAGAAGAACCAATCCAATCGTACTGTCTTACAACTGTAACGTATGGCACCCGAGCAGCACCATTCCTGGCCATGATGACTTTACGAAAATTAGCAGCTGATGAACATGAACATTACCCAGAAGCATCCAAAGTAGTAGAAACAGCATTTTATATGGACGATCTTCTGCATGGTACTGATACTGTCGAAGAAGGAAAGAAATTGATCTCAGACTTAATATCTCTAATGAAGTCAGGCGGATTTAACTTAAGAAAATGGTCATCAAACGAACACGCTTTGCTAGAAGATGTAAAATCACAGACGACACATTTAGAAGACAACATTTTTACATTTAAAACCGATGATGTTTCCAAAACATTGGGCATTTGTTGGAACTCAACCGAAGATAAATTTACATTCCAGCATAACATACCCAAAAACACCCACACAAAGTTAACAAAAAGGGACCTACTTTCGGAAATATCAAAATTGTTCGATCCCTTGGGCTGGTTGGCGCCTTTAACAACGAAGCTGAAACTATTATTTCAGAAATTATGGAAAGATGAACTAAGATGGGATGATCAAGTTACAAATGACGTTTACCAAGAGTGGGTGAAAATAAAAACAGACCTTGACATCGTCAATCAGTACGAAGTTCCAAGATGGATTGAGAGCCGTAAAAACTGCGTCATAGAACTGCACGGATTCTGTGATGCATCCATCGAAGCCTACGCCTGCGTTATTTACGCCAGAGTGACAGGTCAAGAAAAAACAGTGTTAGTCGCCGCAAAAACAAAGCTGGTACCACACAAGAAAGCAATTACGCTACCGAGATTAGAGTTAAGTGGAGCGTACTTATTATCTAAACTTATGAAGAAAGTTATGGACGCTTTATCCCAACATAAACTTAAAATTTATGGCTGGACCGACTCAATGGTTGTGCTCGGCTGGTTACAAGGAGAGCCTAGTAGATGGAAACCGTTTGTCGCCAACAGAGTTCAACTAACGTCTGACGTCATGGCGAGTGAGTGTTGGCGCTACGTAAAATCAAGTGAGAACCCGGCCGACGCTGCGAGCCGAGGCCTATACGCCCTTCAACTCAAAGAACATACCTTATGGTGGAAGGGACCGTCATGGCTGCCAAACTTCGAAAAAGAACAAAAACCAATCGAAACATATACAACACATCAAGAAACAAAAAATAAACAAACAAACGTTGCCCAGAAACGAGATAATAGCATAATTGACGAACTAATGAACAAATACAGTTCATTCACTAAAGTAATACGAGTCGTCGCATGGTTATTGCGGCCATTTGCACCGACTCGTAAGCAAATGCCGCGCTACCTAAAGTTGAGTGAACTTACGACTGCAAAACTGCTGATTATAAAACGTGTACAGCAAAACAATTACGGCATGGAAATTGAAACACTGCAAAAATGTAACAAACTTAACACAAATAGCAACTTACTTAATTTAAATCCATTTATTGACAATTTGGGTGTGCTACGAGTCGGTGGAAGACTGAATAACGCTAACTTAAACATGGAGATGAAACATCCCAAAATTATCCCGCGAGACAGTCGTCTAGCAGAGCTACTAATAGACGAAGCTCATAAACTTACCTTCCACGGAGGTCCCAACTTAACATCCGCCTGTCTCAGGCAACAATACTGGATTCCCGGAGGAAACAACGCCGTGAAGAAACAGCTGCGAAAATGCGTAACATGCAGGAAGAACAACCCCACGAAACGATGCCAACTGATGGGTGACTTACCAACGGCGCGTACCGAGCCCGCCCACCCATTTTACCACACGGGAGTGGATTACACCGGCTTCGTGGATATTAAGGTTGGAAAATCGAGGAACGCAAGATCAGTTAAAGGCTACATCGCTCTGTTCATATGTATGGTTACGAAGGCCATACATCTAGAATTGGTGACTAATCTTGATAGCTCCGCGTTTTTAGCAGCCTTGCGAAGAATGTCTGCGCGTAGAGGAGCTCCTGGACATTTATACAGTGACTGTGGAACAAACTTCGTCGGAGCGAACCGATTATTGCGGCAGGAATACGAAACTCTTCGCCAAACAATTAACGACGACTTAGGAGCGGAGTTAGCCGACATGAACATTGAATGGCACTTTAACTGCCCTTCCTGGCCAACAGCAGGAGGATTGTGGGAAAAAGCAGTTTCCAGTGTCAAATTTCACCTAAAAAGAGTGGTCGGAAATCAACGTTTAACATTTGAAGAATATTCAACAATCTTAGCACAAGTGGAGGCGTGTTTAAATTCAAGACCGCTCTGCGCACTAACTGAAGATATCGAAAGCCTCGACTTCTTAACACCTGCTCACTTTCTGACAGGGCGAGCAGGAGTAACAGTGATACAAAATGCAGAAGACGCCAGATCAAGATGGCACTTAATCAACCAAACTGTACAACAAATATGGAAGAAGTGGAAGTTGGAATATCTAACACAACTAAACGTAAGAAGCAAATGGTTACAGCCACAGAGAAACATAAAGATAGGAGATTTAGTCACGATTCAAGATGAAGACCTGCCGCCAGGAAAATGGCTAATGGCAAGAGTAATCGATGTTCATCCCGGGCAAGATGGATTCACCCGCGTAGTATCATTAAAAACAAAAAACGGATCAATCAAACGACCCGTAAACAAGCTGTGCTTACTACCACTCGAGTCGGTGACAACAACCAACGAAAATCATAACAAGAACATGAACAAAGAAAGTAACGACAACAAAACAAAAACAAGACACTCAACACTATACTCCGTAGTAATGGCTGTACTATTTTTTATGACATTAGTGTCAAACACTCAAGGATTTACGAACAACATTACAGAATTAAGCAACAAACAATCACTGTACTTTGATCCATTAGCAAAGATGCAACTACTACGAGATCAATGGACCTTGGTCGCTTACTATGATATGTCGCCGTATTGGGATGGTATAAAAGCATTTGAAAAACTACAGAATTACCAAGAAACAATATGTTTAAGCTTAGAACCTAGCAACAAGTGTAACATGATCACGCCGCAACTCCGACACGAATATAGAGAGTTGGAATACTACAATCAGCTGTTACTCACACAACATTTCAGTGAACATCCGAGACAGAGGCGCGGCCTTATCAACGCCGTAGGCTACGTAGCGAACAGCTTGTTCGGCGTATTAGACCAACAATTCGCCGAAAAATACTCACGAGACATCGAGCTAATAAAACAAAATCAAGCACACCTTCGAAGCTTATGGCACAACCAGACATCAGTGGTGGAGTCAGAAAACAACTTGGTTAAAAGAACACAAGAAATAATGGTCAAACAACATAAGGTTATCACTAAACACCTAAACAGCCTCGACAGTGCGGTCAATACCCTTCAACGAGAGGTAAACAAAGTCAATCAAGAGTAAGAATTCACAATGACAGCAATATCTGCAAGCAACATCCTCCAGAGCCTGAAACATATTCAAAACATGATGTTAGACACGATTACAGATATTTACCAAGGTCAATTTAACCTACACCTATTACCGCCGAAACAACTACAAGAGCAACTTAACATAATATCCGGACAACTGAGTAGTGAAACAACACTACCTATTGAAAACATTCACAGAGATTTACATAACATCTATAATTTGATGAAAATCAAAACAAGAATGACTGAAAAGTATTTCATATTCGAAATCAGAATTCCACTTATCAGTCGAGAAACATACGACATATATCACGTGATCCCAATTCCGAAGCTGTATAAAGAAAATAATGCGGCGACAATCACACCCGTCTCAAATTACGTGGCAATAAACCTTCAGAAAGACAGCTATATACCTATATCAGAAGAAAATCTACGAAAATGCATTTCTCGAGACAGCGCTACCTACATGTGCGATGCCCAAAATCCAATCTACAAAATGAATTCGGACAAAGATCTATGCTTTACAAACAGCGAAAATAAATGTCAAACGAGCATCGCCGCGTGCACTAACAAGTGGAGAAGCCTGGCAGAAATAAACACTTACCTATAGGTACTTCTGCTGCAAGCGGTGTCAGTTACGAATAATATGCGGCGATCAAATTACAGCGCACCAATTAACTCTAGCTAATTTAATTGTTTTACAAGATGACTGTATCATCAAAACAAACGAGTTCACTATCCATGGGCATAAAAGTTATAAGAATCAGATGAATATTATGTATAACATCGAGACAGCAGTGATAGCACCGATAAATCATATAATCAATATAACGATCGACAAAGGGAACGAAGACGAATTTAACGAGACAGATCAAGAACGTATCCGACTATACAATGAGATCGACGAGAAGTTAAAGCTAATGAAGCAGGATGAGACCTTTGACACTAGAGTCTCATATCATGATGTTCATCATTATACATTAATTTATTGCGTGGTAGCGGCAATGATATTAGTGGGTCTAGCAACCGCCTGGCGACGCGCTCGTCGCAGTTGGAAGGCACCTAGAGCGGCACCCACGGGAACTGAAAGGCCACCACAACCGAGGCAGCGTAGAAATATCACTCATCATCGTGACAACGCTCGAGCGAACACCAGCGACGAGGAGAATGTGATGAAACATTTCGAGAATAACAAAGAGAAGCCAGTTTTTCGAAAAATTGAATTTAATGAAGATTCTGTTTAACGCTTTTCTGTTTACATTTTGTGTTTATTGTACTGTTTTACTGTTTTATACCTTTACATTTTATACTTACTTATTTTATACTTTAACATAATATTTTTTGTCATGGATGCACCTTAACCTTTAACCATTTCCTGGCGCATCTTTTGCTCCCCGGGAATATGTTCGGTGTAACCGAACACCTTAATGACGTCAATCACTGGCGGCGCTCCCGCCTTGAAGTAATTTAGTGCTTTTTACGGTTTTACCGCGACCGGGTGCATTCATAACATTAACATTTTACCTTAGCTACTAGTTACTATTAAAGTGAAGTTTATTCGCACGAATTCGAAGAGTTTCACTCAACAACAATCCTAACAAGCGCCACTCCCCGAACATTGATCCGGCTCGAAGGACCAATGTTCGGGGAGTGGCGCTTGTTAGGATTGTTGTTGAGTGAAACTCTTCGAATTCGTGCGAATAAACTTCACTTTAATAGTAACTAGTAGCTAAGGTAAAATGTTAATGTTATGAATGCACCCGGTCGCGGTAAAACCGTAAAAAGCACTAAATTACTTCAAGGCGGGAGCGCCGCCAGTGATTGACGTCATTAAGGTGTTCGGTTACACCGAACAGTGACCACAGTATATATAACATAAAGCAGTATGGAAGCTACGAACAAATCGATCGAAACAAATACACTCACACAGACGCGTGCTCTACATAGCCTCTAAGGGGGTCTCGCGGTACTAGAGGCCTTAGTAGCTTCCCTACTGCTTTAACTTATATATATACTGTGTTATCACTGTGGTCAGGACCTGGTGGAGATGTGCCGCGGCGTGCAGCACCCGCTGCGGGGGCTGTTCCTGCGGAACTACCTGCTGCAGTGCACGCGCAACGTGCTGCCCGACGCGCTCACGCCGGAGAGCGAGGACTGCGGCACGGTGAGGGGGGGACCTGGGGGAGATGTGCCGCGGCGTGCAGCACCCGCTGCGGGGGCTGTTCCTGCGGAACTACCTGCTGCAGTGCACGCGCAACGTGCTGCCCGACGCGCTCACGCCGGAGAGCGAGGACTGCGGCACGGTGAGGGGGGGACCTGGGGGAGATGTGCCGCGGCGTGCAGCACCCGCTGCGGGGGCTGTTCCTGCGGAACTACCTGCTGCAGTGCACGCGCAACGTGCTGCCCGACGCGCTCACGCCGGAGAGCGAGGACTGCGGCACGGTGAGGGGGGGACCTGGGGGAGATGTGCCGCGGCGTGCAGCACCCGCTGCGGGGGCTGTTCCTGCGGAACTACCTGCTGCAGTGCACGCGCAACGTGCTGCCCGACGCGCTCACGCCGGAGAGCGAGGACTGCGGCACGGTGAGGGGGGGACCTGGGGGAGATGTGCCGCGGCGTGCAGCACCCGCTGCGGGGGCTGTTCCTGCGGAACTACCTGCTGCAGTGCACGCGCAACGTGCTGCCCGACGCGCTCACGCCGGAGAGCGAGGACTGCGGCACGGTGAGGGGGGGACCTGGGGGAGATGTGCCGCGGCGTGCAGCACCCGCTGCGGGGGCTGTTCCTGCGGAACTACCTGCTGCAGTGCACGCGCAACGTGCTGCCCGACGCGCTCACGCCGGAGAGCGAGGACTGCGGCACGGTGAGGGGGGGACCTGGGGGAGATGTGCCGCGGCGTGCAGCACCCGCTGCGGGGGCTGTTCCTGCGGAACTACCTGCTGCAGTGCACGCGCAACGTGCTGCCCGACGCGCTCACGCCGGAGAGCGAGGACTGCGGCACGGTGAGGGGGGGACCTGGGGGAGATGTGCCGCGGCGTGCAGCACCCGCTGCGGGGGCTGTTCCTGCGGAACTACCTGCTGCAGTGCACGCGCAACGTGCTGCCCGACGCGCTCACGCCGGAGAGCGAGGACTGCGGCACGGTGAGGGGGGGACCTGGGGGAGATGTGCCGCGGCGTGCAGCACCCGCTGCGGGGGCTGTTCCTGCGGAACTACCTGCTGCAGTGCACGCGCAACGTGCTGCCCGACGCGCTCACGCCGGAGAGCGAGGACTGCGGCACGGTGAGGGGGGGACCTGGGGGAGATGTGCCGCGGCGTGCAGCACCCGCTGCGGGGGCTGTTCCTGCGGAACTACCTGCTGCAGTGCACGCGCAACGTGCTGCCCGACGCGCTCACGCCGGAGAGCGAGGACTGCGGCACGGTGAGGGGGGAATCAGCACAGGATGACCACCAATGAGACGGACGGATGACCTGGTTGAAGCCGCGGTGGATGCACACCGCTTCCATTATTAGATCGACGTATTTTTACTCTTATTCCGTAGACATAAAGTGGCAGAACCTAACACTCAATAAGCTGGTGCTTGCAACTTCATGTGTCCCGTACGTTCAAGAAAAAAGTGGCCTATTTTGGTCTGGGATAGTGTAGCTCTCTATTGGTGGAAAAATCTGTACGTTCCATTTACATTAAAAAGAAAAACTTGCGTCCATTATTACCACTAAAATTCAGAAAATACAGAATAATATGTTTCTATTACTTTACTGCTAGCAGTTGTAACCTAATCCACTTACTCGACCAACCACTATCAAGAATGTAGCGTAGCGACATAGAAGAGAATATATGAATTTTATCATTTGACAATAAAGATGTTTTTCTTCTTAGGTTCGCGACGCCATCGATTTCATATTGATGAACTTTGCGGAGATGAACAAGCTGTGGGTCAGGATGCAGCATCAGGGGCATTCCAGGTCAGTGACGAGCCGATCCGAGACAAACTACACCTTTTCTGATTCCGCGTCAATAGATTAAGACGTTTCCTTGAATGCCATTGCCAACATACCGAAATAGCTCCGACATACACACCCCAGTCAAACTAGTCGAGCGGTATAACATAACTGGTGTTACATGCGTCTACCAAGTAGTTTTCACTTGTCGGATGTCGGGCTCGGATTTTAATCGGATGTTCCAGTGGCAGAATATTTTATTATGAAGCTACGCTACACCTTGCCTGACACTGCAGGGCTAATCCGAAACTCGAAGTTCGTGTCGTGCGGTCCTTCTGACACTTATACTATTTATTAGGAGAGCGAGAGGGACCGCATGACACGAACTTCGAGTTTAGAGTTTCGGAGTTTCCCTGCTGATTTTGTGTCGGTGTCGACAAGAAATATGAGGTGTATTCCAGTCGTCTACGTCCAGAAAAAAATGTATCGGGTCTCGCTCGCCTATGAGTAAGTATGACGTTGTTCACATCGGTCAGATATCGGGGCCGACTGTAGAATCTTAAAGTACAATTCAATAGAATCTGACAATTTTCTACACAGCCTAACGTGGGCACGCTTGATTATATATGTCCCTGTTGTCGCAATTATCATCTAAAAGGAATCAAAAAAGAATAATAGTCACATCACAAAGCCTTAGGCAGCCCGGTGTTCATATTAGTAGGCTGGAAGTGTCTACAGGATTGTCAGAATCTATTGAATTGGAGTATACCAACGTCAGTGGCGCCAGCTGCGATCGTGGCCGACAGCCGACTAAGTGTGAAGGGAGGCGCCGACAACCGATTAAAATCTAAGCCCGACAGCCGACAAGTGGCAACCAGCTCTAAAGAACATTAGAAGTTAAACGGATATCTTTGGTCGGGCAGGGACAAGGAGCGGCGCGAGCGCGAGCGGTCAGAGCTTCGCATCCTGGTGGGGACCAACCTGGTGCGCCTCTCGCAGCTGGAGTGCGTCAGCGTGCAGGAGTACCGCCGCGCCGTGCTGCCCGCCATACTGGAACAGGTCGTGTCCTGCCGGGACGCCATCGCGCAGGAGTACCTGGCCGAGTGCTGCATACAGGTGACACGCTGCCCGCCATACTGGAACAGGTCGTGTCCTGCCGGGACGCCATCGCGCAGGAGTACCTGGCCGAGTGCTGCATACAGGTGACACGCTGCCCGCCATACTGGAACAGGTCGTGTCCTGCCGGGACGCCATCGCGCAGGAGTACCTGGCCGAGTGCTGCATACAGGTGACACGCTGCCCGCCATACTGGAACAGGTCGTGTCCTGCCGGGACGCCATCGCGCAGGAGTACCTGGCCGAGTGCTGCATACAGGTGACACGCTGCCCGCCATACTGGAACAGGTCGTGTCCTGCCGGGACGCCATCGCGCAGGAGTACCTGGCCGAGTGCTGCATACAGGTGACACGCTGCCCGCCATACTGGAACAGGTCGTGTCCTGCCGGGACGCCATCGCGCAGGAGTACCTGGCCGAGTGCTGCATACAGGTGACACGCTGCCCGCCATACTGGAACAGGTCGTGTCCTGCCGGGACGCCATCGCGCAGGAGTACCTGGCCGAGTGCTGCATACAGGTGACACGCTGCCCGCCATACTGGAACAGGTCGTGTCCTGCCGGGACGCCATCGCGCAGGAGTACCTGGCCGAGTGCTGCATACAGGTGACACGCTGCCCGCCATACTGGAACAGGTCGTGTCCTGCCGGGACGCCATCGCGCAGGAGTACCTGGCCGAGTGCTGCATACAGGTGACACGCTGCCCGCCATACTGGAACAGGTCGTGTCCTGCCGGGACGCCATCGCGCAGGAGTACCTGGCCGAGTGCTGCATACAGGTGACACGCTGCCCGCCATACTGGAACAGGTCGTGTCCTGCCGGGACGCCATCGCGCAGGAGTACCTGGCCGAGTGCTGCATACAGGTGACACGCTGCCCGCCATACTGGAACAGGTCGTGTCCTGCCGCGACGCCATCGCGCAGGAGTACCTGGCCGAGTGCTGCATACAGGTGACACGCTGCCCGCCATACTGGAACAGGTCGTGTCCTGCCGGGACGCCATCGCGCAGGAGTACCTGGCCGAGTGCTGCATACAGGTGACACGCTGCCCGCCATACTGGAACAGGTCGTGTCCTGCCGGGACGCCATCGCGCAGGAGTACCTGGCCGAGTGCTGCATACAGGTGACACGCTGCCCGCCATACTGGAACAGGTCGTGTCCTGCCGGGACGCCATCGCGCAGGAGTACCTGGCCGAGTGCTGCATACAGGTGACACGCTGCCCGCCATACTGGAACAGGTCGTGTCCTGCCGGGACGCCATCGCGCAGGAGTACCTGGCCGAGTGCTGCATACAGGTGACACGCTGCCCGCCATACTGGAACAGGTCGTGTCCTGCCGGGACGCCATCGCGCAGGAGTACCTGGCCGAGTGCTGCATACAGGTGACACGCTGCCCGCCATACTGGAACAGGTCGTGTCCTGCCGCGACGCCATCGCGCAGGAGTACCTGGCCGAGTGCTGCATACAGGTGACACGCTGCCCGCCATACTGGAACAGGTCGTGTCCTGCCGGGACGCCATCGCGCAGGAGTACCTGGCCGAGTGCTGCATACAGGTGACACGCTGCCCGCCATACTGGAACAGGTCGTGTCCTGCCGGGACGCCATCGCGCAGGAGTACCTGGCCGAGTGCTGCATACAGGTGACACGCTGCCCGCCATACTGGAACAGGTCGTGTCCTGCCGGGACGCCATCGCGCAGGAGTACCTGGCCGAGTGCTGCATACAGGTGACACGCTGCCCGCCATACTGGAACAGGTCGTGTCCTGCCGGGACGCCATCGCGCAGGAGTACCTGGCCGAGTGCTGCATACAGGTGACACGCTGCCCGCCATACTGGAACAGGTCGTGTCCTGCCGGGACGCCATCGCGCAGGAGTACCTGGCCGAGTGCTGCATACAGGTGACACGCTGCCCGCCATACTGGAACAGGTCGTGTCCTGCCGGGACGCCATCGCGCAGGAGTACCTGGCCGAGTGCTGCATACAGGTGACACGCTGCCCGCCATACTGGAACAGGTCGTGTCCTGCCGGGACGCCATCGCGCAGGAGTACCTGGCCGAGTGCTGCATACAGGTGACACGCTGCCCGCCATACTGGAACAGGTCGTGTCCTGCCGGGACGCCATCGCGCAGGAGTACCTGGCCGAGTGCTGCATACAGGTGACACGCTGCCCGCCATACTGGAACAGGTCGTGTCCTGCCGGGACGCCATCGCGCAGGAGTACCTGGCCGAGTGCTGCATACAGGTGACACGCTGCCCGCCATACTGGAACAGGTCGTGTCCTGCCGGGACGCCATCGCGCAGGAGTACCTGGCCGAGTGCTGCATACAGGTGACACGCTGCCCGCCATACTGGAACAGGTCGTGTCCTGCCGGGACGCCATCGCGCAGGAGTACCTGGCCGAGTGCTGCATACAGGTGACACGCTGCCCGCCATACTGGAACAGGTCGTGTCCTGCCGGGACGCCATCGCGCAGGAGTACCTGGCGGAGTGCTGCATACAGGTGACACGCTGCCCACTACCAGCGCGTCAAAATACATAAACTTTAAAATTAAATAGAAAGAAAGAACACATTCACGCTTCGTTTTCACCAGAGATGTGCGAGGATGTGTTCCCAGAAATTTGTTTTTCATAAACCAATAGAAACGCTTCAACAGCATAGTGGAAAAAGCTAAGCATATCAACCATGTCAGCATCTATGGAATGGCCTTGGCTACAATTTATTAAATGTACCATGAGATACCTACTAACATAGCTTTTAAGTTAATATTATTGAGCGGAGTGACGATAGGTAAACGAAGCGTTTCTATTGATTCGTGACAACCACATTCCCCAAAACACAACCTCTCAAATCTCTTGACGGAAACGTAGCAAAAGCTAGTGAATGCTATCAGCGGCGGCCTTACCCATTACGAGGCTCCGGGCGGCAGCTCTCTGCGAGGCTCTTTGTCCTTCGTGAAAAGTATGTGATGCGAAAATATAGTTAAAAAATCTAATATTTTTTTTTAATTTTGTTTGTGTTGTTGCGCGAGGCCCCTGCAAGAGTGAGGCCCCGGGCGATTGCCCTGTTCGCCACCCCCTAAGGCCACCACTGAATGCTATAAGTGTATAAATGTGTGTGTGTCAGGTGTTCCCGGACGAGTTCCACCTGGCGACGCTGCAGCCGTTCCTCAAGTCTTGCGCAGAGCTGCAGCCCGGCGTCAACATTAAGAACATCATCATCGCGCTCATCGAACGTCTCGCCGCCTACAGCCAGGTATGTGATTTTAAAATATGGTACAGAATATAGAGGAAATGGCATTTCTCCGAGACAATATGTCGTTTCGTCGAAAAAGCTGATGATCTAAGTAGCAAATGGTCTAAGAAGCAATTCGTCTAAGTAGCAAGTGATCTAAAAAGCAACCGGTCTATGTAGCAAATGGTCTAAGAATCAACTGGTCTATGTAGCAAATGGTCTAAGAATCAACTGGTCTATGTAGCAGATGGTCTAAGAATCAACTGGTCTATGTAGCAAATAGTCTAAGAGGCAAATGGTTTAAGAAGTAATGGTCTGTGTATCTAAATCAATCTAGTAAAAGCAAAATCCTTCGATAGTCTTCTTAGTTTTTTAATTGTCAAGCACGAGTGTCACATATAAACAAAATCATAAGTCAAAAAATGGTAAAGGCTTGTATCAAAAGAGGTTCTGCAACAGTCTGAGAAGCAACTGGTCTAAGTAGCCAATGGTCTAAGAAGCAATTCGTCTAAGTGGCAAATGGTCTAAGTAACAAGTGATCTAAAAATCCACTGGTCTAAGAAGCAACTGGTTTAAGTAGTAAATGGTCTAAAAAGCAATTGGTCTAACTAGCAAGTGATCTAAGAAGCTACTGGTCTAAGTAGCAAATGGTCTAAGAAGCAACTGATCTCGGTAGCAATAGTCGTTGCTCGGATACATGTTTTTTGTTTCATCAATCAAATGAAAAATTTACAAAGACGTTGTTCGTCAAAGTGTCCTTGTTTTTCACAGCGTAACGAAGGCGGCGTGAACTTCGTGGTGTCCGAAGACGGACAGGAGCAGGAGGTGCAGCTGTTTGAGGTGTTCTCCGACCAGGTCGCCGCCATCACGCAGGTGAGTGAGTGAGACAGGGCCTATGCTGGCTGATGCGGTTTGCACGGAGCGGGGGGGACGCCTGTTAAACTATAGTATGAGCAGCGCTAAGTGTATGTACGTACAGCACGCCAGCTAGCGTAGGTCTTGAAAAAAGTCTCGTATCTCAAGTGAATTTGTCGGCAAAATTGATTTGAGGTACGAGATTTTTAGTGCTTTGACCTATTTACCATTTATAAGCGGAGGATCGTGAGTTGAAACCCAGGCTCACACTTCTGAGTTTTTCGAAATTCATGTGCGAAATTATATTTTGTTTTACCATGAGTTTTGTGGTGAAGGAAATGTTGAGGAAACCTACAGATTTGTGAAGTGATTTAACAGTTTGTGTGAAGTGAAGCTCCTGATCCACACTGGTTCTGGAATTACGGCCCGAGCTCTCTCGCTCTAAGAGGTCTGCTCAGCAGTGATGAGTTTTCATTTTTTCAATTCAATTCAATTTTATTTCCATAACAATACATATTGTGTTGAATATTAAAAACTATTACATATAGCCTCTTGTTAAATCTTAATGTAATAAACATATGTATAAAAGCGCTTAATAAGACGAGCTGATATAGCTTTCTAATGCCTTCAGTTCTTCTTTCCAGTTAAGATTGTAGTCAATTCGTACTCTAAGGAATTTGACCCAATCTACCGATTTGATATCTATACCACCTAAACTTACACTAAGGGATTCCGTGTTCCTAGACGTCCTCTTAAATAAAATTATTTGTGTTTTGTTCATGTTTAAATGAAATCTATTCATATTGAACCAAAACTGAAAACATCTAAGAACCTCATTTACTTTAGAATTAAGGTCTTCGATGTTATTCGCTGATATAATGGCATTTCTGTCATCTGCAAATACAATTATTACCCCAACATCTCTAAATTGTCTGCTAACATAATCAATCAAATCATTAATAAAAATGGAAAAAGATAAAGGGCCCAGAATTGAGCCTTGTGGCACTCCTCTTTCAGCGTTAGCTAATTTTGACCTGTAAATATTTAGTTGAATTTATTTCTACACGAAACTTTCTGTTCCCTAGATATGACTTCAAAAGCTGTAGTACCTTACCTCTCATACCATAATATTCTAACTTGCCCAGAAGGATTTCGTGTTCCACAGTGTCGAATGCGCAAGTTAAGTCTAGAAATAGTCCAGCAACCTTGCGTTTACTGTTAATGTGGGTGTATATAGGCTGAGAAGATGATAATGGTGATTGTTATCTGTCCCAGAGCCGCACGGACATGCCGCCGGAAGACACGTTGAGCCTGCAACTGGCGCTGCTGCGGCTGGCGCAGCGCTGCCACCCCGACCGGCTGCAGTACGTGGACCGCGTGCTGGCTCACACGCACGACATCTGCAGGGACATGCTGCAGCACAGGTGGGGCAGGCTGCAGCATCAGCCGAAACACGTCTGCTGCTCAACAGAGACTGAACCGTTTGAATGCCGTAATGAAAGACAACTCGCCACTTGCATTCACGGGTTTATATCACTTCTAAAAAGCAGGTGGCTGAAGTAGCGAGTGGTCTTAAAAGCAGGTGCTGCTTAGTGGACAACCGATGTCTAAATAAAAAACAACCGGTGTAAGTAGCAAATGGTCTAAGAAGCAATTGGTCTAAGTAGCAAATGGTCTAAGAAGCAACCGGTCTGAGAAGTAAGTGCTCCAAAAAACAATTTGTCTAAGTATCGAGTTGTCTAAGAAGTAAGTTGTCTAAATAGCAAGTGGTCTAAGAAGCAACCGGTCTGAGATGTAAGTGGTCCAAAAAACAATTTATCTAAATAGCAAGTTGTCCAAGAAGCAACTTGTCTAAATAGCAAGTGGTCTAAGAAGCAACTTGTCTAAGTAGCAAATGGTCCAAGAAGCGACCGGTCTGAGAAGTAAGTGGTCCAAGAAGCAATTTGTCTAAATAGCAACTTGTCTAAGAAGCAACTTGTCTAAATAGTAAGTAGTCTAAGAAGCAACCGGTTTGAGAAGTAAGTGGTCCAAAAAGCAATTTACCTAGATAGCAAGTTGTCTAAGAAGCAACTTGTCTAAGCAGCAACCGATCTGAGGAGCAACTGGTCTGAGAAGTAAGTTGTTCAAAAAGCAATTTGTCTAAGTAGCAAGTTGTCTAAATAGTAAGTGGTCTAAGAAGCAACTTGGCTAAGTAGCAAGTGGTATATAAAATTCGCCGAAAGTCTAGTCGACCTCTATTCGATCATTTCCTGATTCATTAATTCTCATTCTATGGCCTAAAATCGATGATGGTAATTTTATGGCATAAAGCGTGATAATTATGCCAAATATTTTTTTAAAAATTTCAATTAAAGCACTAATTTGAAACAGTACTTATTGCTTACGTTCTTTCTTTCGACAGTGGCAAAACCCATTTGGAACAGAACACGCCCGTGTTCAAGGAGCTGATGAAGATCCTCAAACTGCCCGGGGAGCACTACAAGGACGTGCTGACACTCACTCGGCTCGCTCACTACCAGCCGCTCATAGCGCACCTGCCGCACGGCGGGCGGGCCGCCCTCGCCGCCCACGTGGCCGCCCTGCTGATAGACGCCGGCACCGTCGTCACCACGCCCGAGGACGTGAGTACTGCTGCACCACCACCGCCCATAGCGCACCTGCCGCACGGCGGGCGGGCCGCCCTCGCCGCCCACGTGGCCGCCCTGCTGATAGACGCCGGCACCGTCGTCACCACGCCCGAGGACGTGAGTACTGCTGCACCACCACCGCCCATAGCGCACCTGCCGCACGGCGGGCGGGCCGCCCTCGCCGCCCACGTGGCCGCCCTGCTGATAGACGCCGGCACCGTCGTCACCACGCCCGAGGACGTGAGTACTGCTGCACCACCACCGCCCATAGCGCACCTGCCGCACGGCGGGCGGGCCGCCCTCGCCGCCCACGTGGCCGCCCTGCTGATAGACGCCGGCACCGTCGTCACCACGCCCGAGGACGTGAGTACTGCTGCACCACCACCGCCCATAGCGCACCTGCCGCACGGCGGGCGGGCCGCCCTCGCCGCCCACGTGGCCGCCCTGCTGATAGACGCCGGCACCGTCGTCACCACGCCCGAGGACGTGAGTACTGCTGCACCACCACTATAGGACGTCCACTGCTGGACATAGGTCTCCCCTACAGACTTCTAGTTGCTTCGGTTGGAAGCGGCATGCATCCACCGTGAACCCGCGATTTTATCCAAATTTTTTAACTCACCTGGCATCGAAAATATAAACTGAAATATAGATGCACAGAAAAACTCGAAAAATAAGACCAGCAATGGGAATCGAACCCAGGTCCTCGGCATTCCGTGCCGCGTGCTATACCGCTACACCACTGCTGGACTTGTCTTGAGGTTCCCAGCGCTAATCTTATTTTTCTGATTTTTCTGTGTATCTATATTTCAATTTGTATTTTCAATTTAAGTTTTACGGGATGACCGTAAAAGTAAAAATTTGGAATTGAAATAAAAATACAAAAAGATTCCGCAAACTTACACTTGGAATCACCATAGTTTTCATCAGTTCTTTCTGTTACACGACATAAGACGAGGTTAGAAAGAGCTGGTGATTGCAATCGTAAACGTCAACTCGTACCAATACGAGCTCTAGTCATCCATCCATCTCGTTAGTGGACGTCATCATCATCATGTCAGCCGAAAGACGTCCACTGCTGGACATAGGCCTCCCCCAAGGCTCGCCACTCAGACCGGTCTTGTGCTTTTCGCATCCACCGCGATCTCGCGATCTTAGCCAGGTCGTCGCTCCATCTTATTGGAGGCACCGACAGCTCGTCAGAAAATCAAAAATGAATCAGAAATAATATCCGCAGTAGAACTAAGGTTACTGACATAGATCGAAGAATTGTGAAACTGAAGCAGTGGGCGGGGCACATTGCTCGCAGGACTGATGGCCGATGCGGTCAGAAGGTTCTCGAATGGCGTCCGCGGACCGGGAGACGAGCTGTCCGTTGGTGGACGTCCTACGCCCCCGGCCCCAACGGCCTGTTCGTGCTAGCGTTGGTCGCTGGTCCTGTCTCCCATACCGTAACACTCGGTCTGTCGCCAGGTGGAGTCGGTGCTGGCGATGCTGGACGTGCTGGTGCGCGACCAGCCCGACCAGCCGGCGGCGCCCGACCCCGACGACTTCGCGGAGGAACAGTGGCTACTCGCCAGGTAACAGACAAATATAAAACAACACATAAACAAGTGCTTTTTTCCCCAATATGCTGTTTCACTGAGTCTTATTTTCACAATCGCATTTTCCCCCAATTTTTTATTGACACAGAGACATGGTAGGTTTAGGTCACGTTAAGTTTGTTTACCACGCGAAAGTAGGAGCTCCGTGACCATTGTCTGTGTCTATTAAAATTGGAAAAAAACGCGATTATTCGGAGAGAAAAGCGAATAGAAAAATTTATACTAGAAAATATTAGATTAAAACTAGGATCCTTTGCCTCGGTAGTTCAAAACTAATGATCTGATGGTCCCGGCAGGCTGATCCACCAGTTCAAGTCGCCGTCGGCCGACCAGCAGTACCTGATCCTGAGCGCGTGCCGCAAGGCGCTGCAGGGGGGCGGCGCCGCCCGCATCCGGCACACCTTCCCCCCGCTGCTGTTCCACGCGTACCGCCTGGCCGACCAGTACCGGCAGGAGCGGGACCAGGTCAGTGCCCCGCCATCACCATCAGCCGGCACACCTTCCCCCCGCTGCTGTTCCACGCGTACCGCCTGGCCGACCAGTACCGGCAGGAGCGGGACCAGGTCAGTGCCCCGCCATCACCATCAGCCGGCACACCTTCCCCCCGCTGCTGTTCCACGCGTACCGCCTGGCCGACCAGTACCGGCAGGAGCGGGACCAGGTCAGTGCCCCGCCATCACCATCAGCCGGCACACCTTCCCCCCGCTGCTGTTCCACGCGTACCGCCTGGCCGACCAGTACCGGCAGGAGCGGGACCAGGTCAGTGCCCCGCCATCACCATCAGCCGGCACACCTTCCCCCCGCTGCTGTTCCACGCGTACCGCCTGGCCGACCAGTACCGGCAGGAGCGGGACCAGGTCAGTGCCCCGCCATCACCATCAGCCGGCACACCTTCCCCCCGCTGCTGTTCCACGCGTACCGCCTGGCCGACCAGTACCGGCAGGAGCGGGACCAGGTCAGTGCCCCGCCATCACCATCAGCCGGCACACCTTCCCCCCGCTGCTGTTCCACGCGTACCGCCTGGCCGACCAGTACCGGCAGGAGCGGGACCAGGTCAGTGCCCCGCCATCACCATCAGCCGGCACACCTTCCCCCCGCTGCTGTTCCACGCGTACCGCCTGGCCGACCAGTACCGGCAGGAGCGGGACCAGGTCAGTGCCCCGCCATCACCATCAGCCGGCACACCTTCCCCCCGCTGCTGTTCCACGCGTACCGCCTGGCCGACCAGTACCGGCAGGAGCGGGACCAGGTCAGTGCCCCGCCATCACCATCAGCCGGCACACCTTCCCCCCGCTGCTGTTCCACGCGTACCGCCTGGCCGACCAGTACCGGCAGGAGCGGGACCAGGTCAGTGCCCCGCCATCACCATCAGCCGGCACACCTTCCCCCCGCTGCTGTTCCACGCGTACCGCCTGGCCGACCAGTACCGGCAGGAGCGGGACCAGGTCAGTGCCCCGCCATCACCAGAGGTCTTCCATAAAGTGGTACATCACATTTTTCTCTTCTGGAAGGACCAGGGGAGATGGGGTGCTTAAAAGGGTCAAAATTCGTGAGACATACTTCAGGTATCGCCCCTCCAGCGGAACCCTTAGAACGCCACAATGAACGACAACTGGTCACATATATCTCAGATGCTCCCAACCCTCGCGATGTCATCAATTTACCTAGTATCCGTTCTACCAGCGCTTCGTCTTCTGGTCCGTGGTTGCCACTCTAGGACTTTCCAGTTTTAAGACTCCAATTGTTACAAAAAATATTATATTTTCAGGACGAGATGTGGGAGAAGAAATGCCAGAAGATATTCCAGTTCTGCCACCAGACTATCAGTATGCTTGTGAAGGTCGAGCTCGCTGAGCTGCCGCTGAGGTAACTTCAAAATTCACTTTTATAGAACATAGTAGGTGGGCCAATCAACTTTTTTACCGACACTAATCTGTCCGCGACAATTTTCAAAAAATTGCAGATTTTTGTAAGTAAACTTAGGCCTCTAGGTTGGCAACGCATCTGCAATACCCCTGGTGTTGCAGATGTTTATGGGCGGTGGTGATCTCTTACCACCAGGAGACCCACTTGCTCGTTTGCCTTCCAGTTGAATAAAAAAAATAAAATAAAAAAAAACATGTTTTTTCTGTAATTTAATAAATGGTGTACATGAATACAGGCCATCCTACGTAACTTTAACCTATTAAACCGTGAAATATCTTGTTGAAAGTACGATTTTTTGGTAATTAATGCTGGAGACAATTTTGGTAACGCAGGAGACACCCAAAGTGTCAGTAAAATAGTTGATTGGCCTAGGTATGCACACCTAAGGTTCAGTTTCCACTAGAGGTGTGCCAGGATGTGTTCCGAGGAATGTTTTTCATGAACCAATAGAAACTCTTGATTTACCTCGGCTCACTCCGCTCAGTTTCCACTAGAGATGTGCTGTGCGATGATAGGTGAATGAAGCGTGTTCACGCCCTCTGGTGGTGTCAAGCGACAACAACGCTCCTGCGCACAATTCAAGACGACAACCGCACGAGGGCGCTGCTATCACGACGGTGGCAATGTCACTTTGACTTTCACTTATGACTTGCGCAAAATTTTTTGATAGCGAGACAATATCGCAAACTTTTTTCTTTTAAATTTGTACAAATCCTTGTAGAGCAAAATAAATATTTTTTACTGAGGAAATTAAGAATGCTTCTTTGAACCACCCAAGAGATTGTCATAAGCACAGCCGCAACAAAGCGTTTCTATTCATCATCATCATCATCATCATGTCAGCCGAAAGACGTCCACTGCTGGAGATACGCCTCCCCCAAGGTTCTCCACTCAGACCGGTCTTGTGCTTTCCGCATCCACCGCGATCCCGCGATCTTAACCAGGTCGTCGCTCCATCGTGTTTGAGGCCTACCGACAGCTCGTCTCCCGGTCCGCGGACGCCATACGGAGCGTTTCTATTGGTTCATCAAAAACACATTCCTCGCACATCTTTTGTGGAAACGTAGCCTTGCGATTGAGAAACTACACCGATTTGTTAAGTCAAGATTTAAAAGAAAAAAAATTGTTCTAGGTTATACCTGCAAGGAGCCCTGGCCATCAGCGAGATCGGGTTCGCGAACCACGAGACGCTCGCGTACGAGTTCATCGCGCAGGCCTTCTCGCTGTACGAGGACGAGATCCCCGAGTCGCGCGCGCAGCTGCAGGCGCTCACTCTGATCATCGCCACCGCCGACCAGGCCAAGTGTCTCGGTCAGTATTGGAGGGGGACTCATATCAGTTGAAATATACTTGAAATCCACATCTCGGGGACGAAATGTAGGCATGGGCGGATCTTAAACTTGTGGGACCCTGGGCTAATACTGCTTAGGGGCCCTACCTGTGTCGCCAGTTTAATAAGGGCTGGTTTCCAGGCGCGGAGAACATGGAGCCGCTGCGGACGTCGTGCGCGCTGGCGGCCGGCAAGCTGCTCAAGAAGCCCGACCAGGCGCGCGCCGTCGCGCTGTGCGCGCACCTCTACTGGAAGCGCGACAAGGACGGGGAGCCGGTGAGAGAACAGTGCCGTTTGTGTATTCCTCGATGTCACAAAGGCCTTTGACACAGTCTCTTTTCCAATACTAATTAGAAAACTAGATTTGTCTGGTATTAGTGGGATTCCACTAAATTGGTTACGAAGTTTTATGTCGAATCGAAAACAATGTCTAAAAATCCATGGGAAAGCGGGCGACTTAAAAGAGAGATAACTTGGTGTCCCACAGGGCAGCATATTGGGTCTAAATTTGTTTCCGATTTACATAAATGACGCGGGTGTCTCAGAAATTGTACCCATTTGCCATTTATATGTACCAGCACGACACTGCCGAAAGTTGGATCTTTTTATAATTACTATTAGTGCTTATTAATTATTGCTATTGTAGGTGTAAACCACAATAGAGATCTCTCTACTTCTCCTGATATATGTTACCCTTGCAAAACTAAATCTTAAAGAGTGTTATAAATTATAAGTTATATTTATGCATGCGATGCGACTAGAGAAACTTAGATAGCGCGATGCAGGGTGCATGTAGTAGTTTCAGCATCTGTAGGGTAGATGTCGCCAGTTGCTATGAATAATGTGTATCTTTTGGTTAGTGGGCGTTGTCGGAGCCGACGCGCGCGCTGGAGTGCCTGCGGAAGGCGGCGCGCGTGGCGGCGCAGTGCATGGACGGGGCCGTGCAGGCGCAGCTGCTGGCCGAGCTGCTGGGGCGGTACGCGCTGCTGAGGGCGCGCCGGCACCCCGCGCTGCAGCCGCCGCTCATACACGCGGTGAGTGTTGTTGGCAAGCGCGCGGCCGGCAGTGCATGGACGGGGCCGTGCAGGCGCAGCTGCTGGCCGAGCTGCTGGGGCGGTACGCGCTGCTGAGGGCGCGCCGGCACCCCGCGCTGCAGCCGCCGCTCATACACGCGGTGAGTGTTGTTGGCAAGCGCGCGGCCGGCAGTGCATGGACGGGGCCGTGCAGGCGCAGCTGCTGGCCGAGCTGCTGGGGCGGTACGCGCTGCTGAGGGCGCGCCGGCACCCCGCGCTGCAGCCGCCGCTCATACACGCGGTGAGTGTTGTTGGCAAGCGCGCGGCCGGCAGTGCATGGACGGGGCCGTGCAGGCGCAGCTGCTGGCCGAGCTGCTGGGGCGGTACGCGCTGCTGAGGGCGCGCCGGCACCCCGCGCTGCAGCCGCCGCTCATACACGCGGTGAGTGTTGTTGGCAAGCGCGCGGCCGGCAGTGCATGGACGGGGCCGTGCAGGCGCAGCTGCTGGCCGAGCTGCTGGGGCGGTACGCGCTGCTGAGGGCGCGCCGGCACCCCGCGCTGCAGCCGCCGCTCATACACGCGGTGAGTGTTGTTGGCAAGCGCGCGGCCGGCAGTGCATGGACGGGGCCGTGCAGGCGCAGCTGCTGGCCGAGCTGCTGGGGCGGTACGCGCTGCTGAGGGCGCGCCGGCACCCCGCGCTGCAGCCGCCGCTCATACACGCGGTGAGTGTTGTTGGCAAGCGCGCGGCCGGCAGTGCATGGACGGGGCCGTGCAGGCGCAGCTGCTGGCCGAGCTGCTGGGGCGGTACGCGCTGCTGAGGGCGCGCCGGCACCCCGCGCTGCAGCCGCCGCTCATACACGCGGTGAGTGTTGTTGGCAAGCGCGCGGCCGGCAGTGCATGGACGGGGCCGTGCAGGCGCAGCTGCTGGCCGAGCTGCTGGGGCGGTACGCGCTGCTGAGGGCGCGCCGGCACCCCGCGCTGCAGCCGCCGCTCATACACGCGGTGAGTGTTGTTGGCAAGCGCGCGGCCGGCAGTGCATGGACGGGGCCGTGCAGGCGCAGCTGCTGGCCGAGCTGCTGGGGCGGTACGCGCTGCTGAGGGCGCGCCGGCACCCCGCGCTGCAGCCGCCGCTCATACACGCGGTGAGTGTTGTTGGCAAGCGCGCGGCCGGCAGTGCATGGACGGGGCCGTGCAGGCGCAGCTGCTGGCCGAGCTGCTGGGGCGGTACGCGCTGCTGAGGGCGCGCCGGCACCCCGCGCTGCAGCCGCCGCTCATACACGCGGTGAGTGTTGTTGGCAAGCGCGCGGCCGGCAGTGCATGGACGGGGCCGTGCAGGCGCAGCTGCTGGCCGAGCTGCTGGGGCGGTACGCGCTGCTGAGGGCGCGCCGGCACCCCGCGCTGCAGCCGCCGCTCATACACGCGGTGAGTGTTGTTGGCAAGCGCGCGGCCGGCAGTGCACGGGGCCGTTCTCAATGTTGTGGCTGTCCGCAGGTGATCACCAAGATCCGCGAGGAGCTGGGCAACGTGGAGGCGAGCGAGGAGGCGGAGCAGATCGCGCGGCACTTCCACAACACGCTGCGGCACCTGCGCCGCGCCGCGCCCGACCTGCCGCCGCTGGACGACGCGCTGCTCGCCTAGGCCGCCACCGGACGTCCGACCGACTCCAACCACGGTCGGGAACGCCCTTTAACCCTTTCGTTCCGGCAAAGCCAAGCAAGATAATTCTCTTGGCTTTGTCGGTCGAAACTTTTGTTTTTATCAATTCTGTAGAATGGATAAGTCGTCCACAAAACGAAACGCTGGCGGAGTTAATCACAAATCATGTAAACATTTGGGTATAATATGGACAAAACGAATGCATTGATTGTGAATCATAATCAAGTAGGTAATTAAAAGGGTATTTGACATTATTAACCTACGATTTAACAACTTTTTTCCCCTAGCCTACAATAGTGTCCCACTGCTGGGCAAAGGCCTCTCCTCTTGATCTCCACACCTCCCGGTTCAGCGCTGTCAGGCCAGTCCCTTGCATATGCATCTAAATCATCCCGCCATCTCCTCGGTCTGCCTCGCCATCGATGGCCATCCTCCGGCTTAAAAACCCGGATTTTAAACTAAAAAAAAATGCTCTAATAGAAAAGCCACTTCATTTTAACATATTGATGAAAATATAACGTTTTAAACTTTCGTGATTCAAATAGTCAAAATACCACAACGGGACTTATCACGCTATTTTACGCAAGTAATATTTACCTCGACGTTTCGGCAACGTTACAGTTGCCATGGTCACGAGTAGACTGAAGTGTGGGGCGTCGCGCTACTTGTGTAAAATAGCGTGATAAGTCCCGTTGTGGTATATTGATGAAAATGTATGGGAGAGTATAAGGTATGTCAATTAGTGTCAAATATCCTATTAACATTATACAGTATTTTGTAAGGTGTTTATTATAAGATCTATTGTAATTAGATTTTAGACTAAGACAATGCCTTTATTCAGTGATTTGATTATATTTTATCATTTTAATTTTATTGTGTTAGGCGTGGAAGTTAAAAGCAATATGTAATGTTATTGTAATAAATGCAATTTATTTGAATGTGTTCCGTTTATTTTATTTCATCAAATCTTAGTGGTACAGTCAGCAGCAAAAGTAAATATAAAGATAAAAATATTTTATTTGCTGAAATATTATGAGTAGTTGATACAATACAGTTGGTACACATAAAAAAGAAAAAGAAATCCTACATGTTGTTACCTTGCGACGTACAAATTGTTTATTGCCGTAAAAGTGCTTAATGAAAACGAAAAATAATAAGAATTCCATACAATACTATACTATACTGAAGTAGCTGAACACTTTCGTACTTTGTCGTTTTACAGCCACGTACTAAACTCCCCGCAAGTTTGTAGATGTGTCAAGCGACGAAGTAAAAAAGTGATCTGCTACTTTTGATGTTCATTGTACCATACTTGCGACTATGAATTCGCGCTGTCATCGTTCATCCAGCATTACCTCTCATATTTCGTTTTCTACATTTTTTTACCGTACAACGGCAAAACCTACTAGACACTGGCAATATTGTCCTGCAATGGACATAGCCATATTTTTTATAGGAACAACAGTATTTTTCAAAGATGACAGAGAATTTTTCGGAAATTCTCATGACAATTAAATACATAAATAAATCCATAAATAACGTCTCATGTTGGCTGGGGGAGCTGAGGAGTTGGCAAAATTTATGACCCAAGAAAATTACAACTTTCATAATAGGTAGTAACATGGGGAGGGGGGGGGGTTCTAAATATATTGTGACACGAAACCTGAGGTGAAATGGGCCATTGGTAGTCCAGCCAGCATCGTCTCCGCAGGACGGAACTCTTCAATGGTTAATAGTATCGACTTGAAATTTGGTATGCAAATGTAGTTTGAATGACAATGCAAGGAAGTAGTGTATTATTGGGCTTTTCAGAACAGATTTTGTTCTGAAAAGCCCAATCGTATCTAGGGATGTATTTCTGTTCTGAAAAGCCCAATCGTATCTAGGGATGCATTTCTGTTCTGAAAAGCCCAATCGTATCTAGGGATGTATTTCTGTTCTGAAAAGCCCAATCGCATCTAGGGATATTGCATTTCTGTTCTGAAAAGCCCAATCGTATCTAGGGATCGATTTTTAAATGCTCATTACTATCATATCTAACAATCGTTTTTAAACTTTGGAACTGTTCTATAATTCTCAAACCGCGTTTGACTGATAGTCTCAATCGGGTTTCGTTGAAGTTTTTGTGTCTTTAAATTTTCGCAACATTAATTATAACATGCAGCTCCGCGATTTCAAATCGCTTCATTCGGTTTGGTACATTACCTATTGTTGTGAGGCTCAATTTTATGATTGAAACCGGATTCAAGTCGCAAAATTCATGGTTTAAAACCGCAAAAGCTTAACACAACACGCATTCCAAGGCGGCCAACTCTTGGTTTGCATGCAAGGGTCACAGGGAAATCCCGCCTGCCACCCTCATAGCGCTCCCTGTCCGAGGACTTGGGTTAACTATGGTGTTTACCGCACAACACATCCGGCAAGTTGATCAAGCTCGCTAGACATGGTCGCAACCCCCAGGAAGCTGATTCCCGGCAGAAGGCTACATTTTACGTGCTTCGGGTCCATTACCCATGGATGGGTGGCTGTACCTATCGACCGCCTAGATACAGAACACCCCAAGATTCACAGTTCAAAGTCAACACTACACGCTTTCCGGGTGGCCAATCCAGATAGCATGGTTTACGTGTTGGGGTCGTCCGGTCGCAACTTCCCAGCAAACCATAGTATTGAACTTTTATTTATATGAACGAATGTAAAAACTCTGTAAGCGCGATGTAGGCTTGGCATTCTGATTGGTTAATTGATGTGACGTAAATGTGACGTGCACTTTTACCATTATGTTATGCAGAGGTGTTTTAGTTAACATTGCTCATAAAAATAATGCAATTAAATTTTATTTTTAAAGTTGATCACAATTAAGTTTAAAGTAAGATCCGTGTACAGTTCACTTATTACATTTAGGATTGCACCAGTATGATGGCTCATGAAACATGATGCTTTACGTCGGTATACCTGTGTCAATGATGTATTGTTTAAACCTAAAACCAATTGCGAATAATGCATAGATAAAGTACTAATAGACCATCACAACATCACAGATTTTAATGTTAAAAATACACGAAATAACAATTAAATAAGTAAATCTAGTTTTTATTGATAGAAAGAGTAATAAGACATCAAGTTCCAACATGCAAAATTCAAATAAATGTGGTACTGATTTCATTAGTGGACGATTTTGCAAGCTTTTTTTATTTATTTATTTGTACGTAATCAACTTATTAACTAATTAAATGAGTCAAATACGTATTATTTTGAAATATTGTTTATTTTCATAGTAATTTTATGGTTTTTATTTACATAATTTTGAAATATTTCTAAACACTACTTAAACTTACTTAAATATTAGGTACTTAAAAATCTAATAGTTAACATTGCTTAATCTTTTTACAATCTTATCAACGAGTACTTCTGTTGCATTTAACATGTCATCAAAGTTATCTTCTACAATATACTGCACTGCGACCTCTTGACACTCGTTGTCCACCTCAAGATTGGATATACTTATTTTTATGACTCGCCGGCCTTTCTTAATTTTTATAATAATGAAGGAATTTAATGCGCTGTCGAAGGGTTTATTTTTTCTATTGCCCGTCTTCTTTGAATTTTCCTTCGGCCGTTTCGAAGCTTTTGGTAAAGAAACATCCGGAACTCGATTTAAACATTCATCTCTCTCCTTGAAGTAAGCGTCCACACAAGCGTCGAAATCTTGAGAGTATATCGGGTCTTCAATTATAGCTTGTGAATAAAAACTTGGCGGTGTCAGCTCATTTTTTGCGATGTTAATTGGTTGCGAACTGGATTTACTCTGTAAATAATAAATAAAACATTTTTAATTAATTTATAACTTAATCTAGATTCATAAAAGTAAATAAATAATTTTCAATTATTTCATAAGTTACCATTTTACTAAAGCTGTCTACTTACCATTTTACTAAAAAATAAATGTCAACGTTGGCGCTCACGAACGACGTGTGTTTTTCTAAAAGTTTCCAGTAGGAATGGTTAACTGTAAATCCATTTACTTGTTAGGTATGTAACCCGATTAATTAGCGCGATAGCGCGTTGATGCAATCAATACAAGTTATAACATGAATTATGGTATGCAGGTTATGACATGTTTTCAATAAAATAATATGTTTGTCTATACAAATCATCGCATTCAGTGTAGTGAATCTTAATATCATTCCATGGACAAGGTTATTCCGTACCTAGGCATTTAATACATACGACATCGACAACTCATGTTTTCTACTCCCGCTCAAACGTAATTTAATATGTTTGAGCGAGACGGAAGTTAGTATTCTATTTGTGATTAAGCATTTGGTGGGTGCATAATTGACACACCGCAGCGGCAGCTTTGATGAAGGCGCCTTCCTTTTATAAACGATACGTGCAATACGATGCGTTTGTTTGTTACACATTTGCTTATTTTGCAAAACGGCACCTGTGGTATTAAACCTTTAAAAACCAATTTTTTCGTATATATTGTAGCATTATTGTTATTAGAAACTATACGCGATTAATAGTTACAGGTTGAGAACTACTGAAAGTCGTGATGTTTACGTAGAACAGGCTTTTTACGTATAACGTTCATTATATTCCTTACTTTCGACAGTGATACACTTCATTAAAATCATGTTCGTAAGTTTTTATACATTTTTAAAAATAGTGTTTCATAGTATTTTTATTATTATTACCACAAGTCTGTGATTTAAATAATATCGTAGTTATTTTTGTAGGTCTGATTCGGAGTACTCTGCTTTTGAAAAAATTGGTAAGAATGCAAGGTCAAACACGGAGTTTGAGATCCCAGCTCCTAGTTCAAGGCCGAAGAAATTGAAACAGAATATCACGCTTTCTGAATCCGGTGACGAACGGTAAGTAATAGTTTTTAGACTGGTTAAATTACTTGTCTTTTTTAAATGTGTTTTACTAATTACATTTATTTCTTTTTATAGATCTATGAAGCCAAGGGTACCTAAAAAGAGACAGCATTCTGAATCCGAGGACGATACGCCTAAGCCCCGGTGAGTTTTTTTTTTTTTTTTGAAAGGAGTGTAAAATAATATAATATTTTCAATGTAGGCACCTATCGTATTAATTTACTTTATTTTAAACTGAGTAAATAATAACAGATAATCATTTTTTGTATTTTCAGGTCTAAAAATCCCAAGAATTTAAAAAAGAAAATCGCGCTTTCTGAATCTGGTGACGAAGCTCTCTTAGCACCGTAAATAGTTTTTTTACTATCAAACATATTAAATGAAATGTCCTTTAAATGTTGTTACTAAATGATTTTATTTTTATTTTTAGGTCTAAGAAGCCGAAGGTTCTACCTAAAAAGAGAACGGTTTCTGAATCCGATGACGATACGCCTAAGCCACGGTAATTTTGTCAAAAGTGTATAATAATGACATAGCCTTTTTAATATTGGTACCTTACTAATATTTTTTTTTCCTTACAGTTCTAATAAAACGAAGTCTAAAACCCCGCGGCATGAACCTGAAGACGAAGTTCCAAGTTCGAGGTAAGTAAATAATTTATCAAAATATTTCATTGAGTCAAAACTCTCTTCAATATTATAAACATACATGTTTTATGGTTTTCAGGTCAAGAAAATTAACGCAGGCGTCCAAGGAAGGCCCAAGCAACGGCTCCTCGGGCTGGGTAATTTGCAGTGACAGTGAAGACGAAAGCTTCTGTGCCGAGCAAAAGAGTGCGGTGCTTCAGTCTACGCTGATACGGCAAGTTCCTGGAGGAAAAGTGCGTAGAACTATCCAGTTATCTGGTGACCTTTTTGTAGAGTTGAAATTATATAATGTTGCTGACATAAAATCTATTGACCCGAAAGATAGGTGGGAGAAAGCTCTTGTAAATTTAAAAATTCAGATAGACTCAAATTCGCCAGTGGTTTCGAATATAAATGAAACCTTAAAATTATGTAGGGAGTATTTCATCAAAGACGGAGTGTTCTATCGTGATTTTAAATAATTATTATTCTTGATACTTTTATTTGTAATATTTGCCGATAGTCTTTATTTTTAGGCATAGATCATTTATAAAAATAATGGGTAGCAGATCGATATTTTGTTCCGTTTGCGAAACATCTGTTGCTAGTCGAGCATTTTCTGCGCATTTACGAAGTACAACGCATAAAAATAATAACTCGATAGATAACGGCGAAGGGATCGAAAAAATTGCTAGCGCTTTTCGTAGTAAGATTGCGTCATACCGCGTGCGCGCCCGCGAACACGGCCTTGACAGTAAGCCCCCTGGCGAGTTTATACGCGACATTCGCGCCCCCATTCATCAAATTTTGGATGCAAGGCAATCAGTTTTCAGTAGTATCAAAGTAAATTTTGAATTATTTGCAGAATTTTCTTTACTTAAAAACGATACTTGCGATATAAAATCATTTGCGACACGAAATATAGTTATACATCCCAATTATGATTTCAATGAATTATTTTCAAATCTTTTACTCACTATTTGCCGAAAAATTGATGAATTTCAAGACAGAGATAGTGGTTGGGCATTTATGCGAAATTTATACCTAGAGGTAAACATTACGAAATACAACCCACTGAGAGCGTCAGGATTCATAGATTTACCTAAAAATATAAAACTAAAACGAGCGTGTATTAATATACAAAATAATGATGTGTTTTGCTTTTTGTGGTGTGTAATGGCTTCTTTATTTCCCGCTAAAAATAATGTTCATCGGGTATCTTCGTATCCGCATTACAAAGACGTTCTCAATATCGATAATATGACTTTTCCTGTGGGATTAAATGATATCAAAATATTTGAAAAAAACAACCAACATATAAGTGTTAATGTGTATGCACTGAAAAATAAAACTGAAATCGTTGGTCCGCTGTATAAAACCGCATGTCGCAAGCAATATCATATTAATTTATTAATGTTAGAAAATGGTCGACAAACTCATTATTGCCTTATTAAAAATCTAAGCCGGATGCTTAAAAATCAATTTACCAAACACCACGGATCTTTGTTTTTCTGTGAAGAATGTATGATATTTTTTAACAATGAAAAAAAATTAAATGCTCACGTATGTGGTGGTGTAAAGACAATTTTACCCAACCAGAATGAGCAAATAGAATTTAAAAATTTTGAACGTATGCAAGACATGCCTTTCGTGATATATGCAGACTTCGAATCATTGTTGGTACCGAAAACGCAAGGAAAAAATAGTTCAGAAAGTACTATTAAATTACAGGAACATGTACCAGCCGCTTTTGCGTACTACGTTGTGAGTTCATACGACAGTTCTCTCAATAAATTCGTTTCATATCGTGGAAAAGACTGTGTAGCCAAATTTCTCGAATATCTGCAACGGGATATATGTACTATAAACAATATTTATTCGAACCCGAAGCCAATGGATATTACAGAGAACGAAGAAAATGATTTTTTGAATGCTCAGTATTGTTTTCTTTGCCGCAAGTTGTTGCTCGGTGACTCCGTAAGAGATCATTGTCATTTAACAGGACGCTACAGGGGGGCAGCCCATTCTTATTGTAATATACGCTACCGTTTACCAGTATTTGTGCCCGTATTTTTTCATAACTTATCAGGATACGACAGTCATTTGTTTATACGTCAGTTGGGGGAAATGCCAGGTCAAATCAAAGTTATTGCGAAAAATAAAGAAAATTATATATCGTTTACAAAATATTTTATCAATAACAGAAACGAATTTATGCCTGTTCGTTTTGTGGATTCCTACAAATTTTTAGGAGCTAGTTTAGAAGAACTTGTAAGCACTTTAAACGAAAAAGATTTTGTTCACCTTTCCCATTTTTATTCGTTAAAAGAGCATTTCGACCTACTGAAACGTAAGGGTGTCTATCCATATGAGTATATGAATAGTTGGACTCGTTACGAAGAGCAATGTTTACCTCAGCAACATTATTTTTACAACTCGTTGACCAATGACATTATATCAGATTGTGATTACGAGCACGCTAAACTTGTATGGAAATCATTCAAACTAAAGGATTTAGGAGAATACACCGATCTTTATCTTAAATCTGATGTACTTTTACTAGCTGACATATTCGAAAAATTTCGCCAAACTTCTAAAGTTAACTACAGACTAGATCCTGCATTTTATCTGACCGCTCCAAGTTTAAGTTTCGATGCTATGTTACTTATAACAGAAGTTAAATTACAGCTTATTAATGACCTCGAAATAATTCGAATGATTCAGAAGGGTATTCGTGGGGGTGTATGTTTATGTTCCACTCGATATGCAAGTGCAAATAATAAATATATGCCTAAGTATGATCCGAACATTCCTAATAACTTTTTATTATATATAGACTGTAATAATTTATACGGTTACGCCATGTGTGGTAGTTTACCTTATGCTGATTTCAAATTATTGCAACAGGATGAAATTAAAAATCTCGATATCCGGTTAGTACCAGATAATTCAAATTATGGTTATATTTTAGAAGTGGATTTAGAGTACCCTGAATATTTGCATGACTTACATAACGACATTCCATTCTGCCCGCAAAAATTCATACCTCCTGGTTCTAAGCAACCTAAACTTATCCCAAATTTATATGATAAATACAAGTATGTCATTCATTACGTACATTTAAAAACATGTTTAAAACATGGTTTGGTACTTAAAAAAATTCATAGAGTAATAAAATTTAAGCAAAGTCAATTTTTAAAACAGTACATAGATCTGAACACGCAATTAAGACAAAAAGCGACATCTGTATTTGAACAAAACTTGTGTAAACTATTTAATAATGCTATTTTTGGAAAGACGTTGGAAGACCCTGAGAAAAGGTTAAATGTTATGTTGGTTAATGTATGGCATGATAATAAAAATAAAACGAAAAAGAAGTACGGAGCCGAGTGTCTAATAGCCAGACCTAATTATCACAGTTCAACTATATTTACTTCAAATTTTGTTGCCATTCAAATGAAACCAGAATCCATAAAACTTGACCGACCAATTTATATCGGATTTACTGTTTTGGAAATATCAAAATGTCATATGTATGATTTTCATTATTCTTATATGAAACCTTTTTACGGGTCTAATTTAAGTTTGTGCTATACTGATACCGACTCTTTTTTATATTCCATAAATACAGACGATTTATATGCAGATATTAAATTAAATTTTCAACCTTACTTTGATACCAGTAATTATTCTGTCAGTAACGCATATGGTATAACTCGTCAACATAAAAAAGTGCCAGGCTTATTTAAAGACGAACTTGGTGGTGAAATAATAAGCGAATTTGTAGGTCTCAGGTCTAAATTGTATTGTATCAAAACTGAAAAGAAGCAATTGAAAAAAGCTAAGGGCACAAAAAAACATGTTTTGCGTCATTTAGATTTTGATAATTATAAAAATGTTCTATTAAATAAAGAAAGGCTAAGGAAAACAAATATTGTATTTAAATCGTTGAAGCATGTTATTTTTACGCAATCTGTGAAAAAAGTAGCGTTGTCGTCAAATGATGACAAACGCATTATACTGAAGAATCAAATCTCTACCTTGTCCTGGGGTCATAAATCTATGTTTTAATAATTTAAGGATAATTAAATGTTTAAGTTAGATGTAAGGTGTAATATTACAAATAAATGTATGTTTTTTTAATAAACATAATTTCCTTTAGTGTATATTTTGTTTTATTTCTATAACTATCCTGAGTCGTAAATTTGGGGAATTGAATAGTAAAATAAAAATACATTTATATTACCAATAACATCATTTTATTTAAACTATTAATAACATTTGTTACATTTCCTATACCAGTTTCTAATACACATTACATTTTTTAAAGCACATCTTTTTAAATGTTTAATACAACTAAAAATTGGTTTGCCGTCATCAACAACCATTTTATACAATTCTTCAAATTTTGGACACCCCATTTCTCCTATTTCAGTAACATCACAATCGGAACATAATTCTTTTACCCATTTGACTTTTTCTAAACCTTTCACTAGGATAGTTTTATTTTTTAAGAAATGCTGCACATTTCTTTTGAATTCTCTGTAATCAGTTATTCCTTCACTCCATGTTATACCATAGTTTTTTTCTATCCACCGCACCCGCCGTCGCTCTTTATCTGTTAACTTAGAATACGGGAACGGCGGTTTTATTAAATAAACTTGCGTAAAATTTTCTGAAACCAGGGCTAATTCCTTTATTATAAAATTATTATCCTTGTCCTTGAAGCCCTGCACATCAATTATGTAAATATTTGAATTCATGATACTTTCTTCACAATGCTACTTAGGGGTTTATATTCCACAATACAATCGTTAAAAATAAGACAATAAGCCGATGTATTATCTGGAATTTCTGTATCGCTCTCAATTTCTATCCTCACATCTACCGGGCCTGTCTTTAAGTGATCGTTTTGTCTTGACGTATCCAACACATACAAAGCGCAGCCCTTAAAGTCGTGTATATTCAAAAGCG
The DNA here is from genome assembly GCA_037349165.1 of Choristoneura rosaceana. Taxonomy (NCBI): domain Eukaryota; kingdom Metazoa; phylum Arthropoda; class Insecta; order Lepidoptera; family Tortricidae; genus Choristoneura; species Choristoneura rosaceana. Next base: position 13,917,355 of record JAZBNJ010000010.1, read on the forward strand.
GTTCAGCTCTATGACGGCCGTGATAAGACTGTTGGAACCTGGCGTATTGTTCGTATAATAAAGCATAATTATTATGCTCAAATTTCACGTTTAAGTTTTCATACGGAAAATAAGTAGAGTTTAGAAATACTCGAACTTCACGTAGATTACAGTGATCAAAACGTGAAAAATCCATTCCGGACTTGTTTTTTCTATTCGTTGACAAAGCTAAAATAACAAATCGCGGTTTTTCTATCTGAGAAGACGTTTTAATTGACCAAGTATGTTTAGTAGTTTTCGGTAAAAGTGGATACTCGTACAGATCCCAGTTTCTGAAAACTACGCTTAAGGGACGATCTTTTTCCATCAACTTTAGCATATTAATTCTTTGACGATCTGACACTTTGATATGAGGTACACGCCATACAATTTTATTTATAATGATATCATCCAAGACTTCATTAGTATTAAGTTTTACCGCATTCAAATTCGTGTTACTCCGAAGGAGAATTAATTCATGTTTACAATTGATTATTACTTTAGTAAAGTCTTCAGCAAAACCTAAAATTTTATTTAGAGGTAGAGAGACTGCAAAGCGCCCCTCATCCGTATTCTTTGTACCGTTAATATCCCAACCCCAAGCTTTTGACATTGATGATTCATTAATATTCATAGACAGAAAAGATTTTATAGTGGTGGTAATACCAACGTTTTTTACTTTATCTATCTCAACCCCATTCAATTCGTAACGAATATCTTGAAATAAGAATAAAAATGGATTGTTTGTGAATTCAATACTTTTCACCTCGGCTTTTGATTCTTTATTATAAACCTTTACAGTACCTTCTAAATACAAGGTACTCGCGGATGGTAATATATACAAATCTTGCTGATTGATGGGTATACGAATTTCATCGTTTTTATTGAATGTAGTCACATATGGCCTATAGGAATGGACTTCATAGCTTTCAATGCTATTGTCCTCCGAAAAGGGATCTGTGATATTCAGAATTTCACTCATTTTAATAATCCAATGTGTTTTAAAAACAATATATTTTCCTTTGTTAATTTAATAGGTGTTCTCCTCTTGACAATATTTGATAAACTGGTATGTCCGGAAGGACGTGTTGACTTTTTGTTAAAATCTAACATAATCACTTCTTCTTAATATGAAAATACAACTGGATGTCTTCTCCTCTTAAATTAACTAGGTGATTGTTTGCATCAAGAATGCGCACATTAATAGAACTTATAGTGTCTTGATTTACAGGAAAATAAATAACGTTTTTAGGAACTTCTATGATGCGATATCCAGGCGGCACGTTAGGAACAAATTCATGAACGATATGGCTTGGTTTTCCGTTAACAAATGATCCGCTCACAATATCACATTCGATTCTGATAACGGTCGTTGATAGAATGCTAACAGGAAACCGAGAACTGTTTATTATATGTGACGTTATCTATGAAAAGGGACCTTATTGTCGGTTCTAGTTTCCGAGATAATCACCTTTAAAGTAAAATGTCGAAAAAAAACATATTTTCTTTTTTTACTCCATTATAATAAGCAGTCTCTAAATTGTAATTTGACAAAGACACAGGTTTTTAAATCGATTTTTATGGGTTAAAAATATCCCTCAAAGTTTAGTGAGAAAGGGACCTAACTGTCGGTGTGTCTGTCGTATGCTTTCTGTGTGAGCTGTATCGGTTTTTGAAGACATGACGGTACTTGTCGGCGGGGCACGCGACGCGGCGGCGCGTATCAAAGGATTTGCTGTCTCTTTCTGACTCGGGTATCGGCTCTGCCCACTCGCTTACTCGCTGCGCACCCGCGTGCATAATTCGTTTCGTTCGTCAGTTGCTGCTCGAACTGGTGCCTGTATTTACGTGCGGAAAGTGTTAGTGGGTACCTGCTGATACCTGGCGAATACCGACATCGTTCAGGTAGTCTTGTACTACACGAGCAGTATGGGGACGGGCATTGTCATGCATGAAAATAGCATTTTCACCGAGTCTTGCCATAAATGGACCGACGTGTTCATTAAATAAATAAAAAAAAAAAATATCATGGGACACTTGACACCAATTGACCTAGTCCCAAACTAAGCAAAGCTTGTACTATGGGTACAAGGCAACGGATAAACATACTTATATAGATAAATACATACTTAAATACATATTAAACATCCAAGACCCGAGAACAAACATTCGTATTATTCATACAAATATCTGCCCCGGCCGGGATTCGGGATTAAGGATTTCTTCCACGTATCTTACGCCATTTAGAGTACCGTTTTCGATCAGTACTAGCTCTGTTCGGCTTTCTGCAGAAATCCCAGCCCACACGAGTACCGAACCGCCACCGTACGCAACCTTTTCTGCAATGCAGGCTTGCATGAATCGTTCTCCTGGCCTTCTGTACACCTTCACCCTTCCGTCGTGTTGATACAGCATAAACTTTGATTCGTCTGAGAATCAAATTTATTTTACTCAGCTAGGTGCATTACTTTTCGAAATATTACAACTTATTATAGTGACCCGAAAGTTTTGCTCTCGAGTGTATTTGCCTAATTTCATTGCAGTAAGATCAAAAACTGGCCACCCATAAATTGACGCATTGTATGACGAGTCCAGTTATGAAGACATTTACCCCAATTTGTATCTTTAGAGGTTTACAGCTCGTTGATTTATAATTATATTATTAGTAAGATTCTTTAAACAGAGTGACAAATTATAATTAATAGTTAGAACTACAACATTTATCTTATTTTTGAATCCTTGACTTTGTTACTAAAAATTTTACATCCGACAATAAGGTCCCTTTTTAAATAAGTGCATACTTTAATGTTAACGGAGACAATTTACAGGTTTTTAGTATAAGTTTAGTTTCTAAAGTGATCTAAAATTAATATTATCTAATTTCATCAAAAGTTTTATAGTGGTTTTCATATGATATCACTAAATGTTTTATTACCGACGATAAGGTCCCTTTTAAAAAATGTGTAGTGATTGTACCAGCTTTTTACTAAACTTTAACTTGAATTTTGAGACTGAAAAAAGGTACTTTTTAAATAGAAGTTTGTATGTTTGATCTCATTTGGCTATGCTTTAGCGTAGTGAATATATATTTTTGTTGATTTTGACTGATTAAGTAATTAGAAAACTAAAAAGTTATTTTTGTTAAAATTGATTTTTTTTTATAATAAACAATGTTGATTTATATCAGAGTTATTTTTATTTAGTTACGAATTATTCGAATTATATCCTTCTCCTATAAAATCCAATGAAAAACATACTATACATGTAATATTTAGCAAAAACCCATCTACCGCACTTTCATTACTTTGTTCACTTTGGCGTGGTAAATAACAGGAATACAGGTATGCAATTATAGAATTGTACATCAATTCTAAAAGACCATATAGTCTATTCATCAAATAACATGCTATCTATGTAACCTCCTACAATAACATACTTTTTTTGGGTGTAGAAGTTTGAATTCAATTTTCTCATAATCACCTTTTACGACTTTTGGGTTTTAACAATTATTTAAAAAAAAACTATTAGACATATACGCATGTTTTTTACATGGTTCGATAGCTTAATGTATGTAGATTATGAGGACACTAATAACTCAATACCGACAGTAAGGTCCCTTCACGCTGATAACGCCACATATTAGCTTTATAGCAAACCACAACAATACGCGCACCTTACCTCATGTCCGATCGTCCCGCGGGCAGTTGCCAGCCCGCTTCAGGGAAGAATAGCGCGGACGATATGTCCGTCGCGCTCGCACTCCACGGTTCCGAGCTCCAAGCACGAACAGTTGCGCACCAGTTGCCTTACCACCGCGGCCGATGCTTGTTGCTCGGGATTCATATGCGCGCGCGCTATCTCGCACCGAAATCGTTGCTTGCTAATTAAATAAGGGTTTAACTGTGACCTACGTGTTACCTTTGTTTTTTTTTATTAATTAAAGTGTTTTCGTGACATTAATTCTTTCATTCATGAGTTTCATTTTCATTCAACGTTGGAGCGCCATATATGAGGGGGTGTGTCGCACCCCCTCATATATGGCGCTCCAACGTTTCAAGTGACAATTTCTAGTGGTGCAGTGAAAGAACGTATTCTTTCTTTTCCGCGTGTCTAACAAAATGCCGACGACAAGAAGTGGAACGCGAAGTTTAGATCGCCGCGACGATGCGCGATCTAATTCGCCACACCCGACCGACGCCAACGACAATATCGAAAATGGCGCCGACGCCGGCGACTCTTTTTCCACGCCACGTCAAACGGCCGACGGGACAATGTTTTCGAGCGAAAGTGTGCACACTATAATCGAGGCATTGCAACGGTCTCAGACCGAGGCGCTTAGAGAAGTATTGAGCTCGGTGACTCGCGTGAACGCTTCGACGCCGATACAAACGCCCTGGAACCAAGGCACACTCACCGGTTGTAAAGCCACCTTCTCCGGTAAGCAGGAATCAGTAGAGGCGTTCGTGGACGCCGTGGAGGCGTACAGCGAGTGCGCGTGTGTCTCAGATGCCAACATCATACGCGGCTTAGCATATCTCCTAAAGGAAGAAGCCGCCACGTGGTGGCAGGGTATAAAATACCAAATATCGACGTGGTCTCAAGCAAAAGAGAACCTAATCAGTGCCTACGGTGACCGCCGCCCGCCCTACAAATTATATATAGAGATATTTTCACATAGCCAGGGGAATGAAAACACCGACGTGTTTGTGGCGCGGATACGGTCCCACCTCGCCCGACTCCCAGAGGGAGACGTGTCTGAGAGGGCCCAATTAGACATGACGTACGGGCTCCTCAACAGTAGAATCAGAAAGAGAATACGACGAGAGGACTTCACGACTTTTAAAGATCTTCTGCGCCGTGCAAGAGACGTCGAGGACTCGTTCGACGAGACGAAGACGGCCGCGCAGGTCTCGGGCCGCGCGGCCGCCCCGAGCACGCGCGCGCCCCCCGCTGGCCCCGCGGGCACGGCCGCCGCGCGCGCGCCCGCCGCTGACAGCGCGCCGCCGTACGCGCCGGGCGCGAACACCCCGGGCGCGAACGCCCCCGGCGCGAACACCCCGGGCCGCGCGCCGCCGCCGCGCCCGCCGCCGCTGCGCCTGCCGCCTCACGCTACAACGGCGTCCGTGCAAGGCGCCTGTGCCGCGCCGGCTGACACGACTACGAAGAAGCAACGCCCCATCTGCGCATACTGCAGAAAGTATGGACACACCAAGGACCAATGCCGTAAGCTTATGAACCTAGGTGAGCCAACTTTTAATAATAACTCTGTCGATAGGCGCGGTATCAGTGATAGTGATAAGAGTGAGCAAAGCTTTTATAGTGTCGAGTCACAGCCGTGTTCTAGTGAAATGCTTAAGGACAGTAATAATCCTCGTACAACGTCAAACATGTTTATTCAATCATCGAATAGGTATTCGAATGCAAAAGTCGTTTGCTCAAAAAGTATTTCGCCGAATACCTACTCGCCTACTAGTGACGCATGCAATAATGATCGGAGCCTATTTCAAAATTATAATAATTTGAGTAGTTGCGTAACAGATAATAATGACATTTGTTACCAGAGCAATAACACTCATATTACTGCATGCGACACTATAAGTTCGAAATGTTTATGTTTACCATTTGAAACGAAATGTTTATGTTTACCATCTGTACCTAAAATTCTATGTGAGTGTGAAAAGTATAATTTCACGAATTCTGTGCAAACGAAAAACGATGTAATTTCGATAAGCGGATGCAACAGTCACGCGGGACGAGATTCGCGCCCTATTTTCAAAATTGAAATTTTGGGAATAAACGGTACGGCTTTGATAGATACCGCCGCTAAACACTGCATTGCCGGTCACACTCTATATGCTCTCCTTCTACGCTATAACCATCCGCTCCGTGCCGTAACACAAAATGTTAAGCTTGCTGACGGGGTAGTGAAAACGATGGAGGTGCTAACTACAAAGTTACAGGTGCGACTAGAACGAGAAGTGGTAACAGTTCCGTTTTTAATTTTTCCGGATGCAACTAATAACGAGACGTTATTAGGTATCGATTTTATCACCGCTGCAGGAGTGGTCATCGATTTTCACAGGGAAATATGGTATTTTAGCGGTAACAATACGGTTCAGTATAACTTATGTTTTGAATCTCCCTCGCGGAACGTGTCCTGTGCTGCTACTGATGTCCTAAGGGATGACGAGGGCGTTCACCTTAAACCAGCTGAGCGGCAAGCCCTCACTGACGTCCTCACCAGACACGCCCACGTGTTTAAAGCAGGGGGAGCTCCGACACCTTATGCAGAGCATCGCATCGAAACAGGTGAGCATCCTCCAATATCTGTACCGCCTTATCGTCTCAATCCGGCGAAGAAGGAGCTGATGAAGAAGGAAATTGATCAGATGTTGGCAGATGACATCATTGAGGATTGCGAATCGGCATGGAGTTCACCTGCGTTGATGGTGCCGAAAGCAAATGGTGGTATTCGTTTCTGTGTCGACTACCGGCGCTTAAATGCAATCACAAAGTCTGACACCTACCCGATGCCGCGCATCGACGATTTGCTGCAGAGTACGAAGCAGGACTGTTACATGAGCACGCTAGATCTGCGCTCATCATACTGGCAGGTAATGGTAGCGGAAGCCGACAGGGACAAAACAGCTTTTGTGTGTCCCCTGGGTACCTTTCGATTTAAAAGGATGCCGTTTGGACTCAAGAACGCCCCGGCGACATTCCAGCGTCTAATTGATCGCCTCCGTGCCTGCTCAGCATTGCAAGACGTAACTATTTTAGCGTATTTAGACGACCTGTTAGTAATTTCTCAAGGTTACCAACGCCATCTACAGGACCTCGAGGCAGTTTTCAAACGTTTGGCTGAATTTAACCTCCACGTAAATAGGGAGAAGTGCGCCTTCGCTAGAGAAAGCGTTAAATATCTCGGCCACGTTATAACACAGCAAGGTGTTTCCACCGACCCAGAGAAGGTGAGTGCTGTACTTGAGATGAAGGAGCCAGGTACTTTAAAGCACCTGAGGACCTTTCTGCAGACGTGTTCTTGGTTCAGAAAATTTATACCAAATTTCTCCAAAGTCGCTGAACCTTTAACACGTCTGACCAGGAAAACTCAAGTCTGGATTTGGGGCTCAGAGCAGACCCAAGCGTTTATCGAGCTGAAGCGTCTCCTCACCACAGCCCCGATACTGACACAAGCTGACTTCAGTCGCCCCTTTATCCTGCGTACGGATGCAAGTAACTACGCCCTAGGAGCGGTTTTACTACAGGGTGACGGGAACGAGGAAAGGCCGATAGAGTACGCCAGCAGACTCCTCAACGCAGCAGAGCGCAATTACTCCACTACGGAACGGGAGGCACTTGCTGTTGTTTGGGCGGTGGAACGCTTCCGCCCGTACCTCGACGGCCAGCCAGTCATCATTGGCAGTGACCATCAACCTCTTCGCTGGCTGCTTTCACTCAAATCACCCGCCGGCAGGTTAGTACGTTGGGCCCTAAGGCTCCAATCCTTCGACATCCGATTCCAATACACCCCAGGCAAGGCGAACGTCGTGGCGGACACGTTAAGCAGACCAGTTTGCTCTAGCGAGTCTCGCGAAAACTGCGGCATCTGCTCGGTCATCTGCGACCTGCCCACGAAGACTCCCAGCCAGCTTCGCCAGGAACAGACAGCAGACCCTGAGGTGGAAAAGGTCATCAAGGATATCGAAGGTACTGATGAGGTTGCCGCCAAGAGATGGCTAGAACGTGGATACCTCATGGATCAAGGTGTTCTTTTCCGTTATAACCCCGATGCTGAGAGCGAATGTCCTCAGTTAGTAATCCCTACAGGCCAGGTTGCAGAAATATTAAAGGAGCTACACGATGCTGAAACAGCCGGACACCCAGGTATTGATAGGACGTATCAAAAGGTGGCACAGCTGTATTATTTCACAGGTATGCGGAGGATAATTACTGATTATGTGAAAGCCTGCATACATTGTCAGCGTTATAAGGCCACAAATTCCAAGCCTCCGGGTCTTTTACAGACGCCGCTTCTAAGTCAACGCAACGAAGTGTTGGCGATGGATCTATTCGGCCCGTTACCAACAGGAGACCAGGGGGAGCGCTGGATACTTCTGGTAGAGGACACTGCCACAAGGTGGGTAGAACTTTACGCCCTACAGAATGCAACAGCTGAAGCCTGCGCTAAAATTCTCATCGAAGAATATTTTTTGAGATACGGCCTGCCAAGTAGAATTGTATCAGATAACGGAGTCCAGTTCGTATCTGCTGTCATGCGCCAATGCATGACAGTCCTAGACATTAAACAAAATCTGGTCCCACTGTATCACCCAGAAGGGAATCCAGCAGAACGGAAAAATCGCGACATGAAAGCAATGCTGGCACAGCTGGTGGAGGGAGACCATACTTCATGGCCTAAAAAGTTGCCCGTGATCCGCTTCGCCCTTAACAGCCTTCGCTGCCGCACTACAGGTAGGTCACCAGCTTATTTAACTTTCGGTAGAGAGATGCGGTCACCCACAGAAGTTGTTCACGACCATCGGGCAATTTTGGATAAAGAAAACTTCATCCCTCAGGTAACTCCGTATCTTAGGCAGTTCTTGAATTCGTTGTCCGCTGTTCGCGAACGAGTGGAAGTCCAGCAGGATAAAACGAAGGAGTACGCCGATGCTTCCCGCAGACCTGCAGTTGAATTTCAGGTAGGCGACTTAGTGCTCGTCAAATCACACCTGCTGAGTAATGCGTCCAAAGATCTCACCGCTAAGTTCTCTCCTCGCCGCGACGGACCTTACCGTATTGCGAAGAAAGTAAGCCCGACCTCGTACGCCATTACAAGTGTCGACCACCCTTCTCTCATTTTAGGGAGATATCACACCCAAGACCTTACCCACTACCAGGGTAACAATGACTCTCCGCCCAGGCCTGTCATTCCAAAAAGAAGACGTGGGCGTCCACTGAAGGTTGATCAGGTGCTAGACCAGGAGCGAGGGCGTTCTCCAGGTATAGAGGGGGAGCATATAGCAAACCACAACAATACGCGCACCTTACCTCATGTCCGATCGTCCCGCGGGCAGTTGCCAGCCCGCTTCAGGGAAGAATAGCGCGGACGATATGTCCGTCGCGCTCGCACTCCACGGTTCCGAGCTCCAAGCACGAACAGTTGCGCACCAGTTGCCTTACCACCGCGGCCGATGCTTGTTGCTCGGGATTCATATGCGCGCGCGCTATCTCGCACCGAAATCGTTGCTTGCTAATTAAATAAGGGTTTAACTGTGACCTACGTGTTACCTTTGTTTTTTTTTATTAATTAAAGTGTTTTCGTGACATTAATTCTTTCATTCATGAGGCGACACACCCCCTCATAGCTTTCAGTATTTCTTTTCCGAACCCTAAAGTTCTTCCAATGGTGTTATTTTTTTCGAAATGTATATCTTTAGTACAAAATATTTTAGTTTTCAATGTATTATTATTACAAAATAATTTGAAGGTACAGTCTTTAACGTTTTCTTTTAAAAAATCACCGATATCTTCAAGTTCGTAAGATCCTTCAGGTATTTCAATAGGCTCATTATCTCCATAACAGAATCGATTATTTCTACTATCAATGTTGGGTATGGAATTGAATGTTGAGAAATACAAAAGCCCACACTCATACTCTCCCTCCAGTTGTAAAGGAGGAGAGTAATTTGTTGTAAGCGTTGAACTTATCCCTGTTATTGATAGTGTGAACGACATTATAAAACTGATAACAATCGCTCGAAATATTACAATTTATAATATTTCTTCCAAAAGTTTCTTAAGTATTTTAAACATAAGTGTCCGCAGTTTACTGTATTAAATTTTTGATATGTATCATAATTATAAAATATATCATATTTTAAATAAGCTGTAAGTTCTACAGGAGGTTTTAAATCTCCATAACTATTGAAATATTCGCAATACGTGTCTAATTTTACGTAGGCTACCCAGTGAGTTCCACAGTTCTCAGAACTATCTAAATTAACAATTGCACACTCCACACGATGCGGTCGTTTCGGTAAGTTATCACGCATGAAGACGCCTCTAAAGTGCGGTATGTCACTTCCATACTTTAATAGGTCTACGTTTGTGAGAGCTCTCTTTGGTAGCCTTCTGTTCAGTTTTTTGTCGTATTTAAAAATAACCCAGCTCCTTTTCTGTAAGGTTTGACGTACAAACCCTTACCTAAAGCAATTGATTCCATCATTTTATTGTGCCGTTCAGACTCCTGTAGATTATTACGAGCTGATTTATAGTCGTTCACAGCTTTAGCTATACCTGCGGCTCCTCCAGCTAATGATCCGAGAGCCGACAATCCAGCGAAAATAGGTATTAAAGGTAATATTCCGCCAGTTTTGGGTATTGGAATAATGCGGGGTAGGCGAATTCGGGAATTTTTAGAAACCAACTTCTTGGCTGCTTTATAGGCACATTTTATAGTTGATATATCACTCTTAGGTTTATATTTTTTGATTTGAGAACGGATTTTAGAAACAATATTTTTAAATGATTTAATACCTGCACCCGCTTTTAACTTAGTTTTCATAACTTTGTTCACTAGCCATGATGCTATTTTTTCACCTCTGCTTGAATCAGTTGCATATTTTCTCTGTCTCGCCATTTTTATCAAATCCAAATCAGCTTTATGACGCTGTTTCAAATCAGAATATCTGCTGTACGCAATGTCGTGTTTCATGCACGCCTCGTCTAATTTGTTTACGCCACGATCACCTCTTAACAATCTTTCTCTTAATCTTGTACCCGGTCCACAGTAATTGTATCCAGGCAAATGCAATTCAATTGGTAAGTTATTTATTAAATTATTTATAAGTCCGCTCCCTTGCATCTCTATTTATTTAATGGAGAGAAATTAGTTAAAACATATATTTATAATCAGACAATAGCACTTTTGTTTATCCAACTATTTTCCGCCTCACTGAGGCCTAACCATTTAACGAAAAGTTTCGACCCTTTCTTTTTGATAACTTTTTCTATTAAATACACGTTTGGATGTGCTGTTTTTTGAAGTTCTTGTTCATAAAATGAGCCGAGTATTATATTTTTATGCGAATCTTCAATTTGATAAGTCACTGGACTGGTGTTTTTTACTTTAACAATTGTAAATAGCTCAGTAGACCAGTTTGGAGTAAACCCTTTACTGAAGGCAGATTTAAATTTACTAATTCGAACACAATCACCTATTTTAAGCTTTTTTTTCCGTGAACTGGAATGATTTTGTCCATTTAAGATGTTTTGTCTCACTTCGTGCTCATTTGAAGAATTGACATCAGATGGTTTATGTTTTGTTGTACGGTGCACAGTTTCATTATAGGTTTTGACAGCGTTATCTAGTGGCTTTCCAATCCATCTGTAGTTACCGACTAAACTGAAATTCTTGTATATTTTCGCTTTTAATGTTCTTATTAATCTTTCTACAATAGAAGCTTTCTTCGTGGAATACGTAGAGTAGTGATTTATATTTTTAGATTTCATTAATTGTTGAAAAACATGGTTATAAAATTCCTTGCCTAAATCTGTCTGCAAATTAATAGGGGTGCGATTAGAGTCCAGAATATCATTAAATGCTTGTGTTATTTCATGTTTATTTTTGGTTTTAACTGCTTTAGCCCAGGCATACTTTGAAAAGCAGTCAATCACAACAAGAATATACTTGTAACCATTGTTTACATGAGCGAATTTTTTTATATCAATTAAATCGGCTTGCCATAGATCATCTATACCTTTTAATAAGACAGCGCGACGTACAAAATTTTTTCGAGCATCTCTATGGATTTCATTAACAATATCTTGCTTACTCATTTGTATCCTTTTATTTTATTGTTTTGCTTGTAATTTTATTAATATCTTCTTTTGTGTAAAATTTTTCATCAATTTGTTTCAAAATAGAGTCTATGTGGCGTAGCCGAAGTAAAATGGTAGCTAAATTACTTTGAATCACTTTGTTTATGTTATCAACGTACTCCTTATTAACAGCATCATCGTTGGAAACTGGATACTTCAAACCTTTCAACCTCGATAAGCGTAAATCAAAATCTCCATTTTCCGATTTTTTTAATGTTTCATCACAGTTAATGAAATTTTGGTCGAAGCGAAGACGTTTATGAACATGATGTCCAAATTTGTCAACGTTCATAGTGCGTCCGCCTTTGAATCGGGCTATCTTTCAACTGATATGATGAAGAAAAAATTGTCATTTATATTATATAATGTTCTTTTCACGCAGTTCCTCTATTATTGATATAATCTCATTGTCCAGTCCGGTATTACCAGCTTCTCGAGAAGCGATTAGTAATTTTAATCGATTAACTAGCTCATTCGGGTCATCCCAATATACATAATCGATATTAGACTTAACTTTTTTTAATAACCCATTACCCACTGTTAGGTTTTCTGTACTTTCACAGTTCCTATACAGTTTGAATAGAGGTTTGATAATTTGTAAATATTTAGAACCCCTGTTGCCTTTAATAGCTTTTTTAGAGTCAAAATCTCTACGGTGAGCATTCGTTTGATTTAATATGAGTTTGTAATTTTCTTTGTCTTCTGCAGTAACTAAATCCAATTTCGGTATTTTCTTAAATAACAACTGTACAAGCCCCGGTGTCTTTTCGTAAGTAGTTGAGTTAATGGTAATAGTGTTTTCTGCGACAAAAACTCTTTGAGATCCCATCATAAGTTTTCCTCGTTCAAGTCTCACTCCGTAAGGCACATCTTCAAATGCTTTCGCGGAATATGAAAGCGGAGACGAATAATTACGATCCAAACTGGGAAGTGACTCAAATGTGAGATCATCAGATGAAGCATTATCCTCTTCTTCGTTTTCCGTTTCATTTTCTGTTTCATTTTCTGTTTCATTTTTTTCGCACGAATCAAAATTGTAATCTTTATTCAAAATACTGCTACCATTTTCCATTCCATCATGGTTTAGTTCATAAATTGTATCGTCATTAAACAAACTTGGTTTTTCTTCGTTATGATCAAGCTTAATTTTTTTAGGAGTACTGTGGCTTTCGGGACTAATACCTTTATTATTAAACTGAGCACAGGTTCTGCTTTGACCTACTATTTGGTTAAGAGGATCTGATATAGGTTTAAAAACTGTTTCAAGAATTTTTTCCTTTTCACTCGTCATATCACGCATCATTTTAACCTTTCGCTTAACTGCTTCAGCAGATTTAACGATTTCTTGTTTAATTGCCTTTTCCTTATCCATTGTAAAAATTACGTACGTTCTGTGTGGCCATCAAATTTGTAATGAATAATATTTTGCAGTGACGATTATTATAATGTCCTAATTATTTTAAAATTACGAACGTGTCAAAATTTTTTCTATAGCATCCTTTATTTCTTTCGCAGTCTTTATTTATAACTAAATAATTATAGGGAGTGCACCAAATGTTAGCACACATTTCTCTAAACTTTACCCATGACATATCTGTATTAACATGTTCATTATACACATGTCGCAAATTAGTATCGTCCTGTTTAAAAAGAATGATTAAATTTGCGTTATCTCTTATTAGCTGCTTTGGAATTTTACTATATGTTTGATTTATATAAAAGCAATCAATTGTATTGTGTCGACCCATAGAAAAATAATCTCGCACACAGTTTTGTTTTTCGCATGCTATGTCATCAAATATAATTATAGAATTAGGTTTCGCTTTATCTGGATTTAAAACGTGATGATTTTCATTGAATTTTGAATATTGAACCTCCGGTACTCTTCTTAAAACTTTTTCTAAGAATCTATATTTAGGTTGGAATAACGTTTTAGAGTATACGTATACGTTTTGAAAATTTAACCCGTTTTTGTGCAGGAGAAGTCCTATAACTAAATTTGTTTTTCCGCAGTTAGATGGACCACAAACAAGGCAACGAATTGTGCTTGGTAAAAGCTTTCCATGACGGTAATGTACCTTCATAGAATCTGAAAAAACTTTTTGTAAATTTAACGTTTGTGTTTGTTTAACAAACTCCATAATGCCTTTCTAATCGGAATCGTCTATACGTTACGATAGTCTTAGGTGTTGTGGGTTTTAAACGCAAATTAATGTACTTATGTATGATAAAAAAAAAACGATCTACAAATGCGATTGGGCTTTTCAGAACAGAATCTGTTAAACGATATCCGGAGATACGATTGGGCTTTTCAGAAATGCATCCCAAGATACGATTAGGCTTTTCAGAACAGAAATGTACATCCCTAAATACGATTGGGCTTTTCAGAACAGAAATATATCCCTAGATACGATTGGGCTTTTCAGAACAAAATCTGTTCTGAAAAGCCCAATAATACACTACTCAAGGAAAGTTAACAAAAAGTACAGTCAGCAAAAAAAACTTGTATTAAAAATATTTTTTTATGGTTAGGTTATTTTGACGTTACGGTCTTGCTTGCAATTGACTCATTTATTTGTTAATTCATTCAGGCAGTAAACGCTACTTTTAAATAAAACAAACATTTTCTTACAAACAAATATATTACCTACATCTACAATATCTTATTCCCTTGCACATTATTCCTGTTGTTCAGCATAATCTTCTCTTGCCGTTTCTTTTCCTCCTTGAAGGCCTCCTTGTTCGCCTTCTTTTCTATTCTCCTCTCTTTCCTGTATTCTTTGAGCAGCCGCTTGCGTTCTCTCTTCTCTTCTGGAGTTTCTTCTTTTGGCCTGTTTGGGTAGAAAAAATAAATTAAAAATATAAAGTGATTTTTTTTAAATCTTTTCAAGCTCAGCATTCGTTGCTTTTGCGGTTTCTATACAGGTTTCTGTACAGCACGAGAAACTGACATTGGAGATAGATGGGCGAGTTTTCTAACAAATATTTATTTATTTATTTATTTATTTATTTATTCAACAACATTGATACAGTTAGTATTTCACTAATATTAAGACTTATAGTGATATTGATCCAGATAAGCGTTTAGAGACAAGTGTGCAGTAACAGCCCAAAAAGACCAAGGCCTGTGTTAGAGCTAGTTATAAAAATAAGTAATATAAAAAACTAGCGTTTAGTAGAATTCGGTTTTCGAATTTTACAAATAAATCATTCATTCAAAGTCTTTATTCAATTTAGGTTATGACAAGCACTTATGAACGTCTAAAAATCTACCACCAGTTCGGAAAAAACCTCTGTTGAGAAGAATCCGGCAAGAAACTCAACGAGGTATTTTTTTTTAAACAGATTCACAATATTTATAGATTATATCTATATACAATACATTACAAGTATTTAACACAATTTTATATTTAACACAGTAGGTTCGCTAATTGAAGGGATCGCTAATGCGGATCGGAATTATTTCCAAATATCCCTGTCCATGATATAATCATTCATCATCATCATGCCAGTCGAAAGACGTGGACATACGTCTCCCCCGCGGCTCTCCACTCAGACCGGTCTTGTGCTTTTCGCATCCACCGCGATCCCGCGATCTTAACCAGGTCGTCGCTCCATCTTGTTGGAGGCCTACCGACAGCTCGTCTCCCGGTTCGCGGACGCCATTCGAGAACCTTCTGACTCCATCAAAATAAAAACTATCCCGCAGAGAAACCCCGAGCGTAGCCCTCTGAGTGACTTTGAGTTTTCTCATGAGATTGATATTACTGGGATAAAATTATGTAACCCGGGACCTCAAGCTTCGTAGTCAGGTTCTAACCACTTGGCCATCCGGTGGTCACACACACCTTATGGACAGTACGCTCAGCGTGGACAGCACGGTGTCGGCGGTGGTGTCGTTGTCTTCATCGCTGCCGCGGTCGTGGAGCGCGTTGAACCGCGCCAGAGACTTGGCGGTCAGCTTGTTCTCGCCGAACACGTCGGGGACGCCCGTGCGAGGGTTCACGCGGATCTTGCCCGGTTTCTGGAATGCATTAGTACATTGTGGCTTAAGGGCGGTAAATAAGGAATTACGAACGAGATTCTGAGGCTGAGAGACCGAGGGTAAAGCCCTGAGTCGATGTTTGAAATTCTAGTACCGCCCGTGCGATATATATTGTATTGTATTGTAACTCTTTATTGTACATATAAAACATATGAAATTTACAATTTACAAGAGAAAGAGATGTACAAAGGCGAACTTATCCCTTAAAGGGATCTCTTCCAGTTAACCTTTGAACGATTGAAAGGACAACAGAAACAAAGAGTAGACACTACAATGGAATGATTAAAGAACCGAAAAATGTTACAATGTTTTTCGTCACATTTGCATGTAAAATTGTATATTTGTAAAAGAAAAACTAATAATTCCCATCCCATTTACTGACCTTGGACTTCATGACAAGACCAAAGGTCGAAGGTTTTATTTGGGGAGTTGCAACCAAGTTAGCCTGCATGTTATGACACTGTTCAAAGTCAAAGTCAAAGTCAAAATCTCTTTATTCAATTTAGGCTATGATAAGCACTTATGAACGTCAAAGAATCTACCACCGGTTCGGAAAAAACCTCTGTTGAGAAGAATCCGGCAAGAAACTCAACGAGGTATTTTTTTTTAAAACAGATTCACTATATTTATAAATAGTTTACAAGCAAGTGTGATGAAAAAACATATTTTAACATGTCGGTATCGCGACAAAGTACGTAATCTGGCGCGTAATGAGTTCAAACAGTTTTCTGAAAAGTTAGAGGCTGGCGGCACGCTGCCTTACCCGTGGCTCCTCGATGAGCTTGGGGTGATTGTAAAGGTTAGAGTAGGTGGAGAGGATGGTCTCGCAGTCCCACTTCTCCTGCGGGGGCACCGCCACCGTCTCCAACTCGTCCTCGGACTCCTCGTCTATTTCCTGGAGGCGACGCATTCTGAAAACAATATGCATATCGTCACTACTAACCCATATATGGGCAGGTGTTTTTTTCGCTCTTATTGCTTGGACTTTCCATAGCTAAAATAGTAAAAACGGAACCCTTATAGTTTCGCCATGTCTGTCTGTGTGTCTGTCTGTCTATCCGTCCGTCCGCGGCTTTGCTCAGAGACTATCGATGCTAGAAATCTGTAATGTTGCAGGAATATGTATGTACAAATAAAGATACTTTGACTTTGTAAACTATGCCGACAAAACAGTAAAAAGTTAAAATAAAATATTTTTTTAGACTACCTCCCATAGACGTAGAATGGGGGTGATTTTTTTTTTCTCATTCAACCTTGTAGTGTGGGGTAGGTATAGTTGGATAGGTTTTTTGAAATCATTAGGGGATTGCTAAAACGATTTTTCGATTCAGTAATTTGTTTGCAAAACATTCAATTTTAAAGTGAAAATTTTCATTAAAATCGAGAAAAAATTCAGGATGCTTGTAAGTATATCAAACTCACAAGGAAAACTATAACGGTTCAGTTTTCTTAAGAATTATTAGTAGTTCATGAGTAAATAGCATCCTAAGGTATAAAATATACCTAAACTTGGAATATTCCGTACAAAATACGAAATCCTTAGAAAAATATTACTTAATTTTTTCGTAATGGCTACGGAATCCTATCACGGGCGTGTCCGACACGCTCTTGGCCGGTTTTTGGTCTGCTACAGCTGATTCTGGGCCAATCAACTGTTTTACCGACACTAATCTGCCTGTGAAATTTTTCAACACAGTTGCAGATTTTCGTAAGTAAACATGTTTTTTTCTGTAATTAAATACGAGGGTGAATTGAAAAGTTTTGAGCCTGAGGTTGATAATGAAATTAAAAAGAAAAAATAATAGTGGCACATAAGGCTTACATATTTTGTCATCATAATGCACTATCTTTTGTTTTTCTTCTGTCGCAATTGCAAATTTTATGTTCGATTTAATAACCGAGGTTCGCGATTTTCTTTAAAATGGATAAAATTGAGCACCGTTCTGGGATCAAATACTTACAAAAAAGGGCTTAACGCCAAAGTGAATTTTCGAAAACATGTGCCATACTTTAGGAGAATCCGCTCCATCATATGCCACTGTAAAACGATGGGTAGCAGATTTTAAACGCGGCAGAGAAGCAGTTGAAGATGAACCTAGGTGTGGTAGACCAATAACGGCTTCTACAGTTGAAAATGTCAATAAAATACTAGACATGATTATGGATAACAGGCGGTTGAAAGTTGCAGAGATAGCGGAGACAATTGGCATTTCCTATGAGCGAGTACAAAACATAATCACCAAGGACCTTGGATTTTCTAAGGTTTCTGCTAGGTGGGTACCAAGACTGCTTTCAGCTGAAAATAAACGCACCCGCCACACAGTGTCACAGGATTGTTTGGATCTGTATCAATGCGACCCACAAGATTTTCTTAGTCGTTTCATAACTATGGATGAAAGTTGGGTCCTCCACAATACACCGGAGTCAAAAGTGCAATCCAAACAATGGAAAATTTCAGGGTCTCGACCTCCTAAAAAAGCTAAGGCCATTTTATCCGCGAAGAAGGTAATGGCTTCAGTTTTTTGGGATTGCCAGGGGGTCATCATGGTTGATTATCTCGAAAAGGGTAAAACCATAAATGGTGATTACTACTGCACCCTCCTACAACGTTTGCATGAAGAAATAAAAATAAAAAGACCTGGTATGATATCCAAAAAAGTGTTGTTCCACCAAGACAATGCACCTGTCCATACTGCAGTGAAATCGATGGCACAAATCCATAGCTGTGGGTTTGAATTGTTGCCACATCCACCCTATTCGCCGGACTTGGCCCCTTCAGACTACCATCTTTTCCCGAACTTAAAAAAACACTTAGCAGGAAGGAAATTTTCAACGAATTTTGAGGTACAAGAAGCTGCAACCGACTATTTCGATAACCTTGAAGATTCTTTTTTTTTTACAAGGAATAATGAAGTTGGAAGCAAGGTGGCAAAAATGTATAGAATGTTAGGAGACTATGTAGAGAAATAAAATTGTTTTAAAACCTCAAGGCTTTATTTTAAAGGTTAGGCTCAAAACTTTTCAATTCACCCTCGTAGGTGTACATGAATACATGCCATCCTACGTAAGTACAACCTATTAAACCGGGAAATATCTTGTTGGAAGTATGGACAAAGTATAGTACTTGGTTGGAATGATTTTTTGGTAACGCCAGAGACAATTTTGGTAACGCAGGAGACGCCCAGTGTCGGTAAAAAAGTCGATTGGCCCTTCTGCGTGGATAGCCCGTTACCTGGCGATCTCCCGCTGCCTGTCCAGCTGCTGCCTGCGGCGCGACTCCTCGAACTCCTCGGCGGCGCGCAGCAGCAGGTCGTGTGTTTCCGGCATGAACCCTTCAATCTCCTCGCAGTCCAGCGCGCCTAGCTCCGTGTCGTCGTACTCCGCGAACATCTGGGAGCGGACGGAAAAAGAAATAGAAAATATTTAATTGCCAACAGTACAAACAATACCAGACAACAATATAAACATACAAGACAAAATAGTACAATACAGCACAGAAGTAAGTAAAATTGCAAGTAAGTCTGTCCTGCGGCAAAAGGAGCAGACTCAGCTAATGCTGCGCTTACGCGGAAGCTGCCGCTGGTTTTTAGTCTGCCCCTGTTGACACATGCTGGAATATCGTCTATAGCGGGCTGGATGGCGGACAAAAAACGGAAACAGTAATACTAGAACAGAAAGTTTATCCCACCCTTTCCTTCGTGGATGGATTTTGGATCCTTTATGTCACCTTCATCATCAACCGAATGACTTCCACTGTTCAAAAAAGACTTCCCCTCTTAGAATGAACAAATGTCTAACAAAGTATAGTCTACTTGTACTGCATTTAATTTAGAATTGGATACTACAGCAACATTGTATTGCGTCTGGTCAACTATTTCTTACCTAGCAAGTAGTTCAGTACAATAGTTTTTTTTTTATTCGACTGGAAGGAAAACAAGCAAGTGGGTCTCCTGGTGGTAAGAGATCACCACCGCCCATAAACATCTGCAACACCAGGGGTATTGCAGATGCGTTGCCAACCGAGAGGCCTAAGATGGGATACCTCAAGTGCCAGTAATTTCACCGGCTGTCTCACTCTCCGCGCCGAAACACAACTGCTAGCACTGCTGCTTCACGGCAGGATTAGCGAGCAAGATGGTGGTAGCAATCCGGGCGGACCTTGCACAAGGTCCTACCACCTGCTACTTCCACTGTTCAAGAAAAACCTAGCTTCCCTCTTAGAATGAACAGATGACTAACAAAGTATAGTCTTACTTATATTTCATTTAATTTTGAATTGGAGGCCACAGCAACATTGAATTGCGTCTGGTCAACCATTTCTTACCTAGCAAATAGTCAAGTACAATAGTCTGGGAGCCGCAAAATAAAATTGTTTTAATGCCACTTCATTTGCGTGTCGTCAATTGTTATTCTAGTATAAATTGTAAAGAGATTACAGTTCACGAGCCGCAAAACAATGTTGCTGTGGCCTCCAATTCTAATTTAAATGAAATATAGAATATTTTTAATAGTATCAGATTTAAAAGTCTATCAGCACAAACCTTCTCGAACCTGTCGTCGAGCAGTGTGAGTCCCTGGTTGCGTCTCACCACGCTGGACGACATGCTGTACTGCGAAAACCGCGACTTCGTGTCGTCCCCCTCCCACGCCGCCATGCGGCCGCCCACCTGCGAGAAAAAACATATAAAAACATGTAAAAAGGTTGCCTCTTAAGCGATAAGGCCAATATTCACACCAATTGACCTAGTCCCAAAGTAAGCTTAGCAAAGCTTGTGTTATGGGTACTAAGCAACGGATAAACATAATTATATAGATAGATACATACTTAAATACATATTAAACACCCAAGACCCGAGAACAAACATTCGTATTATTCATACAAATATCTGCCCCGACACGGGAATCGAACCCGGGACCTCAAGCTTCGTAGTCAGAGTCACTAACCACTAGGCCATCTGGTCTATTGCTTACCTTCTATTTTTTATCTGTGTATCTGATTTCTGTATCGCTTACTATTTCTGGTGTACCATAAAGATTCTTTGTATTATATTGTATTTAACTTTTCTTAGTGTCCGACCGAGGCATGGATTTTCGCCGAAACCGAAGGTTCGGTTTTGAGACTCTAGTTTCGGCGGAAACCAAAACTTACATTTTATACATGTTAAAATAGTTCAATAAAATGTCGGTGGGCCGCTCTTTCTCGACATACGAACAATTAATCTCTTGTAATTTGTGTAGATGATATAATATATATTGTACGTTACATTGGGCAGATATAATTAGTAATATGTGCATTAAAACCTCCTGCACATATCAAAAACATACTGGCTGAATGAACTTTCCGCTTTCTCCCGCACGGCGGCGCCACCAGTCAGTTGCGCAAATTTGACAGCTCGAAATGAATGCCGGCCGGCGCGCGCTCTTTTAAATTATTCATAAAAACTCTGAAAGTGCTGTGATTGTGTCTTAAATGTGTCCCTGGGACTGAGGAAAAGAGCCAGAACAAACTGTAAGTGAAACCTATATCTTGCCCAATTCGGTTTTGCTAATTATTTTCAATATTCAAATGTCGTAGTTCAAACATTTTGGTCAATCGAACCGCATCCTCAGTTTGCAAACTAAATACACATTCATACACATAAAACACACATTTCACGCAGTTTTAAGGTAACAGGCTTATTTCTAATCTAAGTTATTTACCTAGAATAATTACGTATAAAATAAACGTTTTCAATTTTCGTTCTTTGCAACGCGTCGCGCGCGTCTTTTGTTTTTTAATTCGAAATGGACGAAAAAGAATTCGATGTCGAACAACTTATCAACAAAAAAGAACTGCTTTTTATACGATGTCAAACGTTATTTGAACTATCCAAATCAACTCCACCAGAGCGTTTAACCGAATTTAATTTGCGACTCAAAGAACTTCATTCGACTCGGGAATGTTTCGAACAATGCATATTCGAGTTAAATTCTTACAATAAGAAACAAAACCCGAAATTTAAACCAAATTATCAGGAAATTCAAACCTTTGACGACATGTATTTCCGTATTCTGAGTGTAGCGGAGGCTAATAGCGACACTTGGCAATCGTGTGACGGCAGCGGTAGCGGACCTTCGTCGCGCTCCGCGGGCCGCGGCCCGGGCGCTGCCGGGCCAGACTCGCGGTCGGCTAAGCCGC
The DNA here is from genome assembly GCA_037349165.1 of Choristoneura rosaceana. Taxonomy (NCBI): domain Eukaryota; kingdom Metazoa; phylum Arthropoda; class Insecta; order Lepidoptera; family Tortricidae; genus Choristoneura; species Choristoneura rosaceana. The sequence continues at coordinate 13,939,479 of JAZBNJ010000010.1, forward strand.
GGCTGCCTAAACTAGAATTGTTCCATTTCGATAGCAAATTAGAAAACTGGCAAACATTCTATGACACGTTTACGAGTTTAATTCATAACAACAATGATATTACGAACATTGAGAAGTTTTATTACCTGCTCTCCGCAGTCAGCGGTTCGGCATTGACTGTGGTCAAAGGGATGCCAGTGACGGCCGATAATTATCCGATAGTATGGGCTTTGCTAGTCAAAAAATTTGAGAACACTCGTGCCTTAGCTACGAGCTATTTAGATCGGCTGTTTCAATTTAAGCCTTTGTCAACTGAGTCGGCTACTGGTCTAAACACATTTTTACAAACGTATCAAGAGTGTGTTAAAGCATTGAAACTTTTGAAAATCAGTAACCTATCGAGTTTCATACTGTTTTATATGGGATTGCGAAATTTAGACCCCGTCACTAGGCGCGAATTCGAACAATCTGTAGATCAAACCGATATACCTACTTACGAACAGCTGATTAATTTCGTGGAGAAACAGGCGCGTGTTTTGGAAATGTCTGAGGTTAAAATTAGTACATCAAAAATTCAGTTTACGCCTAAGAGTGTTCCTAACACCTCTGCAAAGCCGAATTTTGTTCGAACAAATAATAATAATACTGCTAATTACAGTAGTGCACCGAAGCAGTTCCAAAAGCCGTGCTTGTCAGCTGTGAGTAAGAATAATAGCGAACGATCAAATAGATGTCTATTTTGCGACAAACCGCATTCAACTTATCGATGTTTCGAGTTTTTTGATTTAACACCGGTGCAGCGTCTTGACAAAGTGAAACAGCTTCAATTATGCGAAAATTGCTTTCGTCAGCATTCGTTGTCCGAGTGTACGTCAAAAGTGCGTTGTGTGCTGTGTAAACAACCGCACCATCACAGTATTCACTTAGATACAGTTCCAACTGTTCAAAATTCATCAATTAATCAAAACGGTTCAAATAGTCAAAACATTTCAAGTATTCAAAACGTTTCAAATGGTCAAAATCAAAGTCAAAGGTCAATGCCAAACGTCGGCTTGACTTGTTCGTCAAATTCAACCGTGCTGTTAGGCACTGCCATGGTGCACGTCGCAGATCGATGGGGAACTTACCACGCCGTACGTGCAGTCATTGACAGCGGTGCCATGTCCGGTTATATGACAAAAGAGTGTGCCCAGCGCCTGGGTTTGTCTCGACGCAAGTGTCAGTTTGAACCCATGGGTCTGGGAGGTGCGCCAGTGCAAGATTTCGGTCTGGTTACATGTTCAATTAAACCACGAAACTCATTTGGTCCGGTGCTTAGCACTGATACTGTTGTCGTAAGTAATATAACTAGCAACTTACCTACAGTAACCTTATCAAACAAAGTTATCAATAATTTCAAAAATCTAGAGTTAGCTGACCCGAACTACTTTTCGGCGGCTCCAGTTGACTTGTTGATCGCAGGTGACTTATTTCCCTACATTTATGACGGTCAAAATATACTACCACGTGACCCGGGTTTGCCCGTCGCGATGCATTCCATATTCGGATATGTCATTACTGGTCAGACAGTACTGAGTGACGATTGTGAGTCAAATACAGCCTCGCTCAACTTGTTCTCTGCTAATAAAACTAGTAGTATCGATAAAATCATGAACTCTTTCTGGGAGATTGAAAACGTGCCGTATGACGTCACTAAAAAACCAGAAGATTTGTATGTCGAACAATTGTTCCAAAACGAACACAGTCGCGATACTACGGGACGTTATACAGTGAAGTACCCGTTCAAACCCAGTTTTGATCTCGGCGATTCGACTCCACAAGCGTTACGTCGTTTCAACAATTTAGAAACAAAGCTGAATCGTCTTCCGGAACTTAAGGAAGAATATAATAAATTCATGTCCGAATATGAAAGCCTTGGTCACATGACTTGCGTAGGTGATTTTGGTACTGTGGATTCTAAGTACATAATTCCTCACTTTTGTATTCTCCGACCGTCAAGTACCACGACAAAACTCCGAGTAGTTTTTGACGCCTCATGCAAAACGACAAATAATAATTCTTTAAATTCAGTCGTTTACGCCGGTCCTAAGCTTCAAGCAGATATTAATGAGATTTTAATAAATTTTCGTATACATGAAATTTGCTTGTCAAGTGACATTTGTAAAATGTTTCGAATGACCTTGATCGAAAAATCTCAACGCAATTACCAACACATCTTGTGGAGGTTTCAACCTGATCAACCTTTAAAGGTGTATGAGTTAAACACGATCACATACGGCGTTGCTAGCAGTCCGTACCTAGCGATCCGAGTCCTGCATCAACTGGCTGACGATGACTGCGAGAAGTATCCTTTAGCGAGCAAGGTTCTAAAAAAGGGTTTCTTCGTCGATGACCTTCTGTGGTCAGTGAGCAGCTATGATGAAGCAGCTAGGCTACAGGATGAACTGTTAGAGTTGCTGAGTGGAGGAGGATTTCTGCTTCGTAAGTGGGCCAGCAACTGTCCCCAGGTACTGGCTCGGGTTCCAGCTGATCACCGCGAAACGCCCATTGCATTCGAGGATGACAAGGACCTATCCATAAAAGTTTTAGGTCTGCAGTGGCGACCCGCCGAAGATGTGTTTTCCTTCGTATTCCATCCACTTCCAGCTTCACAGGCGATCACCAAGCGTAGTGTCTTGTCACAGATAGGTCGTCAGTATGATCCCTTAGGTTTCGTGGCTCCTTGCATATTCTACGCGAAATGCTTCATGCAGAAACTCTGGCTCCAACAGCTGGGTTGGGATGAGCGGCTGCCTCCGGAACTAGAAAAGGAGTGGCTCACCTACATGTCAGAGCTCCCGCTGTTGTCGAATTTTAGCCACGAGCGCCAGGTTACTGTCAAACAGCACAGCTACTACCAGATACTAGGATTCTGCGATGCTTCAGTTCAAGGAATAGCTGCGGTCATCTATTTGCGTAGTTTTAACAATCAAGGTGATTCGAAGGTCAGTCTGGTCATTGCAAATCCAAGGTTGCACCCTTGAAGACAGTGACCATTCCACGTCTCGAGCTAATGGCTGCGCATTTGTTAGTCAAGTTAGTCAAATATACGAAGTCAATATTGTCTGAACGAATTCCTGTTCATGAAATACTCTTGTTTACCGATTCCTCTGTGGTGCTGAGTTGGTTGAATACACCCAGTTATAATCTCAAAACCTTTGTGGCTTCGCGTGTTTCCAAAATTTTGGAGACCGTGCAAAGCGATTGTTGGTTTCACGTGAGCGGCGCGTCCAACCCCGCTGACGTGTGCTCGCGCGGAGCGCTACCTTCCGTGCTGTTATCGACAGCGGAGAGGCTCGGAGGACCGAGCTGGCTAGACGCACCAAGAGAGAATTGGCCAGTAAAATCAATTGATCAATTTAAATCGGCAAATGTGCCAGAACTCAAAATTCCATGCGCGACTTTGGCTCAAACTAGCGTGCAAAACACAACACGTGACTCCAATCTTGTTTATGATTTAACTGAAAAATATTCGAGTTTTAGCAAACTTCAAAAGGTCTTAGCTCGTTGTTTTCAGTTTATCAACAATTGTAGATCGACGAAGTCTAATAGGAACACGGGTCCTTCGTCTCTATCAGATTTAAAGAACGCACACGATGTGCTCATCAAATCAGTTCAGCGAGAGCATTTTGCAGCTGATCTCGAAGCAATTTCAAACGGTTACAGCTGTAGTTCATCACTCAAAAGGTTAGCACCTTATGTCGACCCCCTCGGTTTTCTCAGGGTGGGGGGTAGGTTGTCTCTCGCCGAACTACCGTATCAAAAGAAGTATCCATTATTGCTTCCCAAAAAGTGCAACTTTACAAATATTCTTATCGACTATTTTCATAAAATTTATTTACATATCGGTCCGCGTACATTGCACAGTGTAATCAGTCAGAAATACTGGATTATTTCCGGAAAATGCGTTGTAAGATCTCGTTTTAGGAAATGTATTAGGTGTTTTAAAGTCAATCCTTCACACATACAGCCTATCATGGGCAACTTACCGAAATTCCGCATTGAAGGTATCCATGCTTTTCACACTGTCGGTGTTGACATAGGCGGTCCCTTCTATACGAAAGAGAGTAACAGACGTAATGCGAAAATATCAAAGTCCTATCTTTTAATTTTCGTCTGCTTTTCAACTCGCGCGGTGCACACTGAGGTTCTCAGTGCACTTTCAACTGAATGTTTTTTCGCAGCTTTCGATCGTTTCACTGCTAGACGTGGTTTATGTCAAACCGTTGTATCCGACAACGGAAAAAACTTCGTGTCCGCTGGTAGGCAACTCGCGGAAATCACTAACTTTTTTAACCAAAGTACTGAAGATGTTTTAACCGGTTTCAATAATCGTAGTGTTAAATGGACTTACAATCCGCCTACTGGAAGCCATTTCGGTGGGATGTATGAAAGTGCCATAAAAGGGGCCAAGCTCCTTCTAAAGCGCGTCGTGGGTACGCGATCGCTGTCGTTCGAAGAGTTAAGCACTCTCTTTGCTCGTGTCGAAGCAGTGCTGAACTCTCGCCCCTTAACAAGTGCGTCGAGCGACCCGTCCGAGTTCGAGGCGCTCACGCCCGGCCATTTCTTAGTCGGTCGTTCTCTATTAGCCGTTCCAGAGTATGATCTCTTAGACGAACCAACTTACGGACTAACTCGCTGGCAGCTAGTACAACAAAGTTCCCAACAATTTTGGAAATTGTGGCGAAATGATTATCTGCACACGCTGCAGCAGCGACAAAAATGGCATAGGAATAGTCGTAATATTCAAGTTGGCGAACTCGTTCTTATTCATGCTGACGCTCCTCCGCTTCAATGGCCTCTCGGTCGCGTGACGGAACTTTATCCAGGAGCTGATGGAGTTGTACGGGTGGTAAAAGTAAAAACCCAGAATGGCGAATACACGCGACCCGTTGTAAAGCTTAGTCCACTTCCCATGGAATTGGATTCAGCATATATATCAAAAACTAAATATGTTACGTTTTCCATTACTAAACGACTAATTCCTTCAGATATTCAAATTAAAATACACAAGTGCGATCGTAATGAAAACAGAACACTTGCTTGTGGCTGTGAATGCCTACAAAAAACCAATACTATGCGATATTTGGGCATAATATTAGATGAAACTCTATCTTGGAAGCCTCAAATCGATGCAATGGCAGATAGGTCTAGAAAACTTATATATATATTCAAAACACTTAGACATATTGTAGACTACAAACTGTTAAAAACAACGTATTACGCTTTGGCACAATCGATCTTTACTTACTGTTTAACCACATGGGGTGGTGCTGCCAAGACTCACCTGTTAAAGGTTGAAAGAGCTCAAAGAGCTTTATTGAAAGTAATGACATTTAAACCATTTCGTTATCCAACTACTCAATTGTATTCCAATTGTGATGTTTTGTCGATAAGGCAACTGTTCATAAGAGAAACATTAATCTCCCAACACTCCAAACTTAAATTTACCCCTGCCAGTGGTACAGGTCGACGTAAGGGCAGGGTCTGTCCGCTACCTAAATATAAAACGGCATTTATTCGAAGGTTTCAATGTGTCCTTGGCCCTATACTCTATAATAAAATTAATAAAATCATCAATATATACCCTCTAAGTTTATTAGAATTCAAAAAGAAAGTAACAGCTTGGCTTAAAACTCAAAATTATGAAGATATTGAAAAATTATTTACAAGAACAAAATGAATTCACACTTACGCACACAGACACACACACTCTCTCTCACACACACACACACACACACACACACACACACACACACACACACACACACACACACGCACGCACGCACACACACGCACACACACAGACATGCACGCGCACGCGCACACGCATACACACACGCACACATACTCAAACACACAAACATACGTTCAATCTATCACATGCTCTCACAAAAACACGCACACATACAAATACTCACACTTATACATGCTAAAGCGCGGAGCGGGGAAGCCCCTTTTTTTTTTTTTCACACTACGAATATAATAATTATAATTAAATTAATGTTAAAAAATTTAAGTTCTCACTTTCAGTGGTTGCACCTCATACTTGTTTTGCTAGTTGGTTCGAACTCAATGCTTCTTACCCTCTTATTTTAATTGTATTAGTTTGATACCCACAATGTTTTTATATTTTAAGAAAATAAGTGTTGTAATTTTTATTTATTCTTTATTGTTGCACTATTTATGGTAGTTAATAATCACATTCGACAATTAGTAATGGCATAGGAAGGATCTGGTGTCTAAGGCACAGGCTCAGCCTAGTTTAGACACCAGGGTGTCGTATATTTCACTAATCACCCTACATCTCATGTTACAAACTATTAACAATGTAAATATTTGTCAATAAACATTATTATTATTATTAATTTTTATTTTTCTTTGTTTCTTTGCATGAATTTGACGCAAGAAGGTGTCAAATTTATGACAATTTTAGGTTCGAAATAAGTCATTTATTTTACTCAATTAACAGCTACACGTGTTTAGTTCACTAAGTCAACAAATACTTACACTATACAGTCCACTTACCTTATTCAATACCATCCCTGGTTTGGTTTGTAAACTGGGGAATCTGGGGTAGATTCCCGGTGGGGGGTTTATGTACGTTACATTGGGCAGATATAATTAGTAATATGTGCATTAAAACCTCCTGCACATATCAAAAACATACTGGCTGAATGAACTTTCCGCTTTCTCCCGCACGGCGGCGCCACCAGTCAGTTGCGCAAATTTGACAGCTCGAAATGAATGCCGGCCGGCGCGCGCTCTTTTAAATTATTCATAAAAACTCTGAAAGTGCTGTGATTGTGTCTTAAATGTGTCCCTGGGACTGAGGAAAAGAGCCAGAACAAACTGTAAGTGAAACCTATATCTTGCCCAATTCGGTTTTGCTAATTATTTTCAATATTCAAATGTCGTAGTTCAAACATATATTATTTCGTTTTTTCGCGGACAAGCACAAACAAAGGCTCACTCTGGCGAGCTTCGATATTCTCGTAACATTCGTTCGACCCAGCCGTAAAGTGCGGCAGATTTTTGGCCGAAACCAAACCTTCGGCCGAAACATGATTCCTAAGCCGGAATCTGCTGAAACCGAAACTAAAACCGAATCGAGTATAGCATTCTTTTTTATGCTTGATGTAGGCTGCATAAGAATTACTTTTTATACTATAATGTTTAGTATACCTGTCATCGTCTTGTACAAACTTATAAAACAAAGTTTTTCTTTTTTTAGTTTTCTTTAGTAATAGAACAATAAATAAACAAATTCAAGTGACAGCAACAAATAATTAAAGTGTAAGCTTTGGCCTAAACTCTACAAAAAAAAAACCCGGTAACAACGGGCATCGACCCCATACTCCACCTACCTGCTTCACGCTGTCATCATCGGAGTCGAGATCTGAAGCGAACGCCTTCTCGGACCCGTCGTCGGCGCTGTCGCCGTCTTCCGACCCTGACATCTCCTCGTCGGATCCTGGGAATATGATATGCTTTTTAACTTAACAGATGTTCATAGTAAAATTTCGAAATAGGAGAGAACACCAACCAACCGACGTCTTTTTTAGGGTTCCGTAACCAAAGGGTGCCAATGGGACCCTATTACTGAGACACCGCTGTCTGTCTGTCGGTCCGTCCGTCTGTCACAGGGCTCTATCTCTTAAACTATAAAAGTTAGACACTTGAAATTTTCCCACATTCACGCAATATATTACTGTGGCCGCTATAACAACAAATACTAAAAATAAAATAAAGTTACAGATTAAAGGGGCTTGTCATACAAGAAACGTGTTTTTTTTTGCGTTTATGGGTTGCTAGGCGTTCTCGCAGAATTTCCGGCGAATGAACTGCGAGCTTCAGAAGCAAACAGCCAGACCAGAACCAAAGAGTCAAATTCCAAAAATCAAACAACACATTCACAGGATAAAAAAGTTACTAAATAAACAGGTTCACCCTCACTAGACCGAATTTCATAAATGCTAATTTCACTGGACATATCAACGTTAGATATAATTTTCATTAGCACTAATATCATGACAACTAAACTTGTATGTCCGAATTGATTACTAGACCTAAAATTTTACATCCTAAAGTTTATTAGTACTAAACATTAAATGCTCTAATATTACTAAAACTAATAAGATTATTCCTAATGATTAATACACCTAAAGTTGTGAACCCTAATGTTTACTTGTACTAAATATTAAATGCTCTAATAATACTAAAACTAATAATGATTACTCCTAATGATTGTACACCTAAACTTCTGAACCCTAACCTAACATTTACTTGAACTAAATATAAATGAAATTTGTGCGAGCGAGCGAAGCGAGCGAGCAAGACGGTTCGGAGCAGAAGCGACTCGGATAGGTTAGGTTTAGAAGGCTAAGGCGGGAGCGAAGCGGAGTGTAGCTCCCGCCTTAGCCTTCGATGTTAGGTTTTTTTTTATAGCAGCGCAGATAATTCCCACTAGGAAAGTAGGTTGGATGCCATTCAATATGTTGCTAAATTAAGGTAAGTATTCCAATCAATACATTTGCTGAAAAATTGTTTCAGGTTTTTGATGTTAGGGCTAGTGAAATTAGGTGCAACGTAAATTCGGAATGCTAAAATTAGGGCTAAAGAATAATTAGGGAAATTTGAAATTCAGCTTTTTGATTTTAGGGCTAGTGAAATTAGGTACAAAGTAAATTCGGAATGCTAAAATTAGGGCTAATAAATAATAAGGAAAATAAAATTTTGGCTTTTTGATTTTAAGGTTAGTGAAATTAGGTACAACGTAAATTCGGAATGCCAAAATTAGGGCTAATGAATAGTTAGGAACATTAAAAATTCGGCTTTTTGATTTTAGGGCTAGTGAAATTAGTGGCAGTGAAAATAGGATTAAAAATTTTCGGGCTTCCATAGGAGAACCAAATAAACATATATCCGTTTTACCGTCTCCTTCCCCCATGGCCAGCTCAATGAAGTTGTCTTCAAGTTCATTGTCGGGATCATCAAAATCAAAGTCCTCGTCCAAGGCCGCCACCACCTCTGGGTCTAAGTCCAAACATAATCCTGAAACAAAACAATTTATGTGTCAATAAAACCAAGCCTGGATATAAATTTTCTACTTGTAGTAAAAATTAATTTGCAATTTATAACTACAATTCCTGATTTACAATTACAAATTACAATTTATTTATGGGATAACTAACTCTCAACACGAAATGTTTTACCTAAATCGTCACTGCAGTTCTATACTAAAGCATTTCTGAGCTGCCAACCCTTTCGGCCTTAAATATGCATAAATAATAATTATAAATATGTATGTTAGTCTGTAAGTAACAATTTATTGTATGGGCCTAAGTTGCCCTAAATGAATAAATTTATTGTTATTGTTGTTAATTATGGCCCCCCATATTAAACAAATATGTTGCAAATAATGTAGTTTTAATTTCAACTATTTCCGGCAGCATTAAGTTTTTTGACGGTTCAATTTTACTGTTTCTAGTGTTCAGTTATGAAATATAATGTATGTGTTCAGTTATGTAATTTTTTTTCTCTGTGTATTGGTTTTCTGTATCACTTACTATTTCTGGTGTACAATAAAGAGTCTTTGTATTTTATTGTATATAAGCTAAAAACAGCACAGGAAACGCAAAATACCTTGTGTAGCGGCTTTGTTCAGTAACCCAACATCTTCTTCCACCTCGGAGGCGAACACTGAGCTTGGTAATGTGAGGTTGTCCCTCACTACAACCTCTTTCAGACCCTCCTCATCTTGGGAAGATTGACCTTTGTCTTTCCTCTTATGAGAGACTTTCTGAAAATAAAAATCAATTTCATTTAAATCAACTAGGAAAGTGTTTAAGCTACAGTTTGGTAAATTGAAGTGTTACTTTGAGGAGGACATACATATAGCTGGCAAAGACGAAACAGCCAAGAAGAAAAAAAAATAAGGCGAGGCACTACCTACCTTTTCTCTAACCGTTTCGTCGTATTTTCAAACCCTCATAACATTGTTCAACTTCACACTAGAGAGCCCAAATTTACAGCACAAGATGTGGTTAGAATACTTATTAAACACACACCAAGTTTCATTGATTTATCTATACATTATTGATTTTATTGATACCCAAAATACATCAATTTAGTCACTCTTTCACTCACTCGCACATCAAAAATTTAGGGTACTTCTCAATCTCCTAGAAAGCTGAAATTAGGCATGAAGTCTAGTGTTTACATACAAAGAATAAAAAAATTAGGAAATCTGAAAATTTTACCCTCCCAACCCCTTATAAAAGGGGTCCAAGTCTGGCATGACTCAGTCTCAGAAAGCTGAAATTCGGTACGAAGCTTAGGATTTATATTAAAAAAAAAACAGCAAAATTAAGAAATCTATAACTTTCACCTACCAATCCAGTTTAAAAAAAGTTTACCGATTTTTTTTCCACAATTTAGGTAATCCTGGGTTCTCTTTACTCAGAACCAAGAGCACTATTGATTTTGACACAGAAAAAAATGTCCCCAATTTTCTATAAAGATTTTATGTATCCATTTCATAAGAATCCATATAAACCGTATCTTGATCTAAATCAATAGAACTTGTGTTTCCGAGCAAGGAGAATGCAGAATTACCTAATAGTGAAAAAAAAGTTTTTTGCGCCATTTAAAGTAAAAATGCCCAAAAAAAAGAGTGAACTTACTGGCTGCAGCACAAGAGTGACCTCTTTAGTATCTTTGAGATGTTGCAAGTAGTTGTAGTCATCGTCGAAGTACACTCCATACTTGCGCTGCTCCTCGAGACGCTGTTCTGGAGTAAGTTGCTGTTATAAAAAAGTTTATCAGAATCAGATGTTATGGCTCAAATGTTATGATTCCAACTTCTTAAATGATTGTTTTAAAAGCTGGTAGCAATCCGAAACATGTAGAAACTGTAGTGTAATGTAGGCGTTATCCTGCACAATTAATAATGTTATACCTGTAATTAGGTTACTCAATCTTACTTACATTTTCCTGCTCTTTCTTCGGAGGAACATTGGCGTTAACAGGAACTAAGACCCGCTGTGGAGCGCTCTCATCAGCTGCCAAGGGATCCCGCTGTGATCGGTGCACTAAATTGAAAGTTACTGCCTTCTTTCGATCTATGAACTTCTTTTTCGTTTTAGGCTGAAAAGGTTATAATTGTAAGGTTAGATAGAAAGTTAAAGTGTAAGATGTAATTCTGAGATTTAAAATGTCTGATAGATACCATTTTGGAGGAATTTCTTTAACAGCAAGGAGCGAAACTTGGAAAATATATACGAAAATGCGCAAAACATGTGTTGTTATGGTTAACGTCAATGACAAAAAGAGCGTGTTCGAAAACTATGTTAAAAATAAAGTCGTTCTACAAAATTTATTGAAAAGCTATCCTTTTCTTAAGAATTCTTTTTAAAACATTATGGTATTCTGTAAGACAGTTTTCAATATATATTGAGGCATGTACGTTCAATTTATAAAAAATAAAATTTCATCTAGACCAAAAAAATCATCCGGCAAATGAAGACTACTTAGGTTTTAGAGCGTACCCGTAGTGATGTACTTTTATATTTTTACGGTTACGAGATGGTTACGAGTTGTAATGAATGAAAATCGATTACCAAACGAACTGGTATCAATGTCAATTAGCTCCTTAGCACCACTATCTCTGTCAATGTCAGTCAGTCCTGTCAAGCGAAAAAGTTAAAAACATAACCTAAAAAATGTTATGTTGTAGAAAATATAAAGTTTTTCACTCAAACTATAAGGATATCTTAACAAAATGTGTCCCAATAGGATACTTACGAATGAAAAGCACAGCCAAACCGAGAACTAAAGTATACTCCCATACAATCCTATTCCCGAAAACAGATTTCCCCGCACGGTCTAACAGCGCCAAAAAAGATGAAATTCAAAAGGTAAATTGGAACATAACTGCGTACTAAATGATAACAACGGGTTTTTCTCTTCTTTGTTTATACATACCATTGTATTCCACAATCAAATATTTACATTTAATATAAGCATTTTGACTTAAAAGTTTAACCTTTAATTTAGACCGCAAAATTTGCTGAACTGTATAACTGGCAAAGTAAGCACCTGAAGGGCCCAGAGTTCGTGTTACACGATGGGCCACCTTACGCCAACGGGGACTTGCATATGGGACATGCCGTCAACAAGGTAAATAAATTAATAAAAAACATAAAAGAAACTAAATTTTATATCATTACTTATTCCATCTTATTCACAGATAATCAAAGACATAAACAATCGCTACCAAATCCTGCAAGGCAACAAGGTGCACTATGTCCCCGGGTGGGACTGCCACGGGCTCCCCATCGAGCTCAAAGCTCTCCAGCAGACCAAAAAAGCCAAAAAGAATGAACCTTCAGACCCCGTGGAGATACGAGAAACTGCACGAGCATTTGCTCTAGAAACTATTGAGCGGCAAAAGGAACAGTTTATTAGCTGGGGGGTGATGGCCGACTGGGACAAACAGTGCTACAGGACTCTAGATAATAGCTACGTTAAAAAGCAGCTAGAGTTGTTCTACGAGATGTATGAGGCTGGCTTGATTTTCAGAGCTTTGAAGCCTGTTTATTGGTCTCCGTCCTCTCGGTAAGTTGTGACATGTCACTTTTTCCATATACAATTTTGTTATCATTAGTGTTGCCAGGTGAGAATGGATTTAAATTGGAGCTGATGATAAAAAAAAATAGATTTAGGGTTTTTAAGTCAGGACAAATAAAATAGTAGATTGTACAACAAATGCATAAAATGCACTGTTTTATCAGTTTCAGAGCCTATTTAATGCTAACAAACAATCAAATCTTTCCAATTTATAATATCAGTGTAGGTACAAGCCAAATGTTTTCATTTTACATATTTTTTTGTTTTTAACCCCCGACGCAAAAAAAGGGGTGTTATAAGTTTGACCGCTATGTGTGTCTGTCTGTGTGTCTGTCTGTGGCACCGTAGCTCTTAAGCGGGTGGACCGATTTGAATGCGGTTTTTTTTATTTGAAAGCTGGTTTTCTAGCGATGGTTCTTAGACATGTTTCATCAAAATCGGTTCAGCCGTTTCAAGATCATCAGCTCTTTTGTTCGCTGCGGTAGGAATCTTAGACGCATAATGGGTATTTACTTTACTTTCAAGCATATTTGGGACCTAAAACTTGAAACACCCATGTATGCTATGTAACTATGCAAGATTATGCAGTTCTCGGCCTGATGCTGCAGCCAGGATATCCAGAACACTAGTAGATACACTCTTAATAAAACCATAGCAGATATATCGTGTTTGGATTCGTTTCGATCAGTATTTGATTCTACATACAATGAAAAAGTGGCAACAGGATGAGCTGATGCTGCAGCCAAGATATCCAGCACATTAGTACCTACACTATAAAAAATAATAGCACATATATCGTGTTTGGATTCGTTTTGATCAGTAATTGATTCTACATATAATGCAGTGATAGCAACACGACGAGCTGTTTAAAAAACATAAAATAAAAAAAATAAAATTAAAATTTTTAAAAACCCCCGACAAAAAAAGCCGCCAAAAAACGACAACTATAAAGTAAAAAATAATTATGCACTACCTAGCTGTTGCCCACGACTTCATCTGCAAACAATTCATGTATCTCTATCCCGCTGGGACTATGCTGATTTCCCGCAAAATTAGCCTAACTTAATTTAGTATAAGTACCTAAGTAATATTCTTTTTATCTAAGCGTCGTCGATGTCGGGGGACCGCTAAGGTTAATACTTTAAAAAATACGACATATGTACTTTAGTTTCTGTTAACCTTAGCGGTCCCCCGACACCGACGACGCTTAGATAAAAAGAATATTACTTAGGTACTTATACTAAATTAAGTTAGGCTAATTTTGCGGGAAATCAGCATAGTCCCAGCGGGATAGAGATACACGAATTGTTCGCAGATGAAGTCGTGGGCAACAGCTAGGTAGTGCATAATTATTTTTTACTTTTTAGTTGTCGTTTTTTGGCGGCTTTTTTTGTCGGGGGTTTTTAAAAATTTTTTTCTAGGGAAGTTTAGTGTTTTTTTATTGTTTTAAGTGTGTAAACTGAACTAAAATTCCACCTATCAAAGAGTCTAAGTCCACTCAGACATATTGACTTATTAAATGCTTGTTCATAAAGTTACATTTGCTTTTTATATCCCCAGAACTGCCCTGGCAGAAGCGGAGTTGGAGTATGATCCTCAATTCAAGAGCACAGAGGCTTATGTCTCCTTTCCTCTGGAGGAAATTCCTGAAGCCCTGAAAGATGTAGTCAAGGGGTAAATACCACTTTTGTTGTCAAGAGAATCAACCTATATTAAAGCCACATCAAATTCTGATGATTGTTATATTATGTAGTTTGAAATTTAATGTTGATCAGAAAAAATTATATGTATTTGCTCAGATGTCTGTTTTGGGTTAAGTACCACTGGTTCTTATGAATCACAGAATGCTCTTGGTATTAAGTTTCCTTTGGCCTTTCTGTACTTTACATCAGGTGGGATAGGTGTCAATAATGGTCAGCTTTGTGTAAAAAAACATTTTAAAAAAGTACAGCCAGCTTTACAAGCTAGACAATAAAGCTTCTACAGTCCGTTTGCGTAAAGAATGCTGTGAATCATCATTGTCCTGCCTAGCCATGCCCAATAACCAATCAAATCATTCCTAATTAGAAAGTCAAGTTCACAGTGACCGGTTGAATGCATACTCTCGAACGGTGGTGTCCTGTCTTTTATGTGCTAACTGAATAGGGATGTTGACACCACCAATCAACTGACTTACTTTTTATGAGTTGTCAAAACACAATTTAGAGTTTCAGTGACAATAGCGGATTATGACGTCATTATCCGGCAACTCAATCAACTATTTATTTGTTTTAAAGCAACAAAAAATCTAATTTTACAGTAAATCGAAAATTAATCTGGTTTTCAGGGCTGAAGCAAAGCGTTTTTTACTGGAGTTGTGACTTCGAATTATTTTTAATGGCGTCATCATCCCTATTAAATTGCATTCTTAACGCGAACGCACCGTAATTCCAGCGAGACGCTATCAGCTATAATCTGGACGACGACCCCGTGGACGCTGCCGGCCAACCGCGCCATCTGCTTCAACCCGTCGCTGGCGTACAGCGTGGTGGCGCTGGACGGGCTGCCCGGGCGCTTCCTGGCGGCCGCCGGGCTGCTGCCCGAGCTGCAGAGGAGCCTCGGAAGGGGGGTCGTCGCTGTCGCTGAGTTTCAAGGTCTGTGGCTTTGTGGCGTGCAGCTCAGGACAACACTATAGTTGACGAGATCGCTCTTGGCACGCGGGGCTATAAATATAGAGTATATAATAATAATACAAGCTTTGCTTAGTTTGGGACTAGGTCAATTGGTGTCAAGTGTCCCATGATATTTTTTTTTTTTTTTTTTTTTTATATATTGCGCCCTCCCTTACACTTAGAGGCCTTATGGGCGGGCATAGTGATGTTCCATTTTCCTATCGATATTTAGTTCAACACGTTTTGTGTTAAATTAAAAACCCTAATGGCTGACGTCACTGACTCGTTTTACAACTCCGCGTGCCACGAGCGATCTCGTCAACTATAATAGCTGTACACTCAGTACTGAATGATTTATGTAGCAAAATGTCTAGCGACGCAAATCGACGAAGAAGTAAAGTCAAAGTCAAAATAATCTTTATTCATTTTAGGCTATAGCAAGTACTTATGAATGTCAAAAAAAAAAACTACCGACGTTTCAGAAAAATTTCTGTTTTCAAGAATGCAGCAAGAAACTCAGTGAGGAATATATATTTTTAAACAGATTTACAATATTATTAAATAATATCTATACATCACAAGTATTTAACACAACTTCATTTTTGACATTTAAGCTAAATCACCTATCCCGTTTCCTATTAGCAATTTACCCCGTTAGTACATAAGGCAGAACATCAAAATGGAAAACATTAAAAATACTGTCAACTGAGACAACAAATCTTCTAAAAATCATCAAACATTGGGTGTGTAACTATTAAAAAAACATCTTCACAAAACGGACAATTTACGTAAGTGGACATGTGGTTTTTAAACGAGACTCTCTCTCTCTCTCTCTCTCTTCTTAATTGACAAAACAAAAATGACAAACAATTTTCTGTTAATGTAATGGACGGACTAAATTGACATCGTATAGTTTTTATAACGAGTTTTATAAGAGCTGGATGAAAGTGGCCGAGGCTCGTGTTCAGTGGCGTGCCATGGGAGAGGTCTATGTCCAGCAGTGGACGAACATAAGCTGATGATGATGATGATGATAGTTTTTATAACTATCAAGAACCAGAGCCGGATTAAGCCAGCGCGGGGCCTGTAGCAAATTTTATCATGGGGCCCTTGATTTGCTTAAAGTTTATAGTATAAGTAAAACATTATATTTAAGTCGATCATATCGATGCCATCTCTTTCTTTGGAGGTGTTTTGTGTTGGTTTTGATCTATTTACATTAATTTAGAAAAAAACATGCTTCTATCTGAATTGACGTTTTTTACGATCAGAAAGCATTGGTCAGCGGGGCCCCTAGATGCGCGGGGCCCGTAGCATTTGCTACTCTTGTTATGTGCCTAATCCGCCACTGTCAAGAACCCCGTCGACCGCGTATGCCGCAGGCGAGGTCCTGCGGGGCGCGCGCTACCGCGACGTGTGGCGGGGCGGGTCCCGCCCACTGCTGGGCGCGGCGCACGTGTCGGCCTCCAAGGGCACGGGGCTGGTGCACACGGCGCCCGCGCACGGCCCCGACGACTTCCTCGTGGGGCTCGAACACAACATCCCTGTGGTGAGTACTGTCCAGCTAAAGTTTCAGTTTCGGCCAAAGGATCGGTTTCGGCCAAAAGATCGGTTTCGGCCAAAAAATCAGTTTCGGCCAAAAACAGCGAAACTTATATCGTACTTTTTTTGGGTTGTTTAAGTTAGATCCATGTTAAGATTTTAATTCGATAAAAGTGATACATAGAACCCTGTAATATTAGGCCAGCGAGATGTTTCATTATTCATATACGAGTATCTGGATAGAACGACCCATTATCACTTTATTCAACGTTTTAATCACGTTTACAAAAAGTAAAAAAAATCCGTTGTTCGAAATAACACCAATTAACCTAGCCCCAAACTTAGAAAAGCTTGTACTATGGGTGCTAGAAAACAGATAGGCATAATAATAATAATAATTTATTTTTGTTGAAAGCAGGTGTAACTTTTTTAAGGTCATACATAGTTCATTAGACTCACCCAGCACCTGATTAGCACTGGCTCGTCGCTCGACGTCCACTCGTTGTCGACAGTTGGTTGATCAATGGGTGTTGAAACAGCCCCTAAGTTAATTAATTATACTCTACAAGTTGCAACCTGCACGGAGTGTCATGCGCATGTTCGAATTAGTTTAATTTAATAATAATAATAATAATATTCATTTATTTCAAGTAACATGACTCATAGAAAATACAAAAGAAAATAAAAATACACATCATAGAAACAAAATACACATTATTACATTATATTAATAAAAACACTAAATTAATTGGAATTATTATCATGTCAACAATTAGGTATTTATAATTTAATTTATTCTTACATGTCTATCGCAACAATGGCGTATAAATGGACAATCTACTTTCTCAGCTATCATATTTAGGACGTTGTTAGTGCTGGCACGCACCCTGCGCACTAGAGCGGCGCAGCGCGCGCGCATGGTCGCGGGGAAGTCCGCCACTCGCGCCTCCGCGAACATGCCCGACGCGCTGCAGCAGCGAGGCAGCCCCAACATTGACCTAAACGCGTTGTTAAACTGGACGCGGAGGGCGCTGTAGGTTTTTTGAGTGTAATTTACCCATAGGCTGCAAGTGTACAGAGAAGTGCAATAAGCTCTAAAGAGCGTTACTTTCACATCCCTAGAGCACCTCGCAAACCTACGGGCGATCATGTTTGCTTTAACACACAACGCCCTTCGCTCCCTATCTATATCGGCATTGTCATCGAGGCCAGTTGTAACAATATGGCCCAGATATTTAAACTGTTGAACCCTTGTCAGAGGTAGGCCATTCAAGTAAATGGGTGGAACATTCAATACTCGCCTAGAACCCGCCTCGAAGACCATGTATTGGCTTTTGACGACATTATATTTCAGTCCATGGTCATGAGCAAAGTCTTCACAACATTTGAGTAATGACCTAAGACCGCATACTGACGCACTCAGCAGGACCATGTCGTCTGCATAGCTTAAGTTATTGACGCAGACTCCAACGACGTGGCAACCGACGTGCCTGCTGCTGAGCTCGACAATAAGCGCGTCCATGTAGAGGTTGAAGAGTGAGGGAGAAGTTAATCCTCCTTGCCTCACCCCGCACTCCAATCTATACTCTTTAGACATCGCCCCCGACCACCTTACGCTGTTGACTTGGTGTCCATACCAGTACTTAAAAATGTTAATAAGTTCATGAGGTAAATTAATACTCTCAAGCTTTCTCCACAAAATCTCGTAGGACACCAAGTCAAATGCCTTCGACAAATCTAAAATTACGTACGTAAAACTAATTCTTATAAAAACTGAGTTAATGTATTTATATAATGTAATTGTTATTAGTGAGTGAATAAATAAACTAAATTAAACTAGGCCGAATATCCGTTGGCCAGATATCCGGCTATTCAGCCAACGGTCTCGCCGAATATCCGGTATCCGATTTTCAGCCAAACCACTATCCGTTTCATCTCTTTAGGGGAACAGAACTTCACTGAGCTGACTCCTAACTCTTACTGACTCTAATACTGAACTAATTTTACTACTCTTATTACAAACTAATATACCTAATGTTAATCTATTACCTAAGCTACTAATCTATGGAAACCTTTATGAATCAATGCGCGTGAGATCAATAACGCTTTAATATCGGCACGATTCAGATAAGTCATATGCCAGCCACGGCACAATCTCTAATTGACAAGATTTCATTTTTTCAACACCTGTAAATTACGACAGGAATCGAAAGAGTTTTGCCTCCTGAACATGGCAAAATATTTATTATAATTTATTTCGCCATATTTAAAAAAATACAAAATAATTAAAAATGTATCTGAATTTGCCAATACTACGACAGAATACAGTTTTGGAGTTAAGCCCTTTTCGAATAAGCACATCTTAAAAAATTTGTAATAAATTAATTAATAATCGTAGCGAAATTTTAAAAATATCAGCGTCTTTCTATTTCCAAGCAGAATACAGAGAACGAATCAAATTATGGTTTTAGAAATATGAAATGTTGTCAATCATAATGTCTCTAGGAATGCAACGTGGACTCGTCCGGCCTGTACTGCGGGCTGGGCCCCGCGCTGGACGGGCTGCCGGTGCTGGGCGCGGGGCAGGAGGCCGCGCTGGCCGCGCTCGGCCCGCGCCTGCTGCGCCGCGCCACGCTGGCGCACTCCTACCCGCTGGACTGGCGCACCAAGAGACCTGTTATACTGAGGGCCAGCGAACAGTGGTTCGTGCACACCGACAAGCTGAAGACACGGGCTCTGGTCAGTGCTGGTGGTTGGAACAGAGGCTTCCGGGCAGGAGGCGGCACTGGCTGTGCGGAGATGTGGAAAGATGTGATTGTTTCCACTAGAGATGTGCGAGGTTGAGCGGTGCGTGGATGTGTTGGGTGTGGAAAGTTTTGATTTCTATCAGAGATGTGCGAAGTAGCTGAAGTGAAGATGTGGAACGTTGTGACTGTTTGCAACAGAGATGTGGGAGGGTGACACTCTTTCCCGGCCCGGATAACACCGACATGGAAATACCGGCCCTGTTTTTTGTATACACGCCCATGGAAACTGACAAGGTGCTTCTATAGGCGTGTACGCTATGTCCTTTCCCGGGACTTAAATTAGTAGGGTTAGGGAGTCTCATGATTAAAGTTAATGTTCCCAGGAAGCCATAGAGCAGGTTCAGATCCTGCCAGCGGCGACGGCGGCGCAGTCGCGGCTCGGGTTCCGTAGCCGCGTGGGCTCGCGCGCCTACTGGTGCGTGTCGCGCCAGCGCGCCTGGGGCGTGCCCATACCCTGTCTGTACCACAACGGGGCGCCCATACTGGACAGGTGAGGGACTATAGTCTAGCAGCCGCGGGGCCGCGCGCCTACTGGTGCGTGTCGCGCCAGCGCGCCTGGGGCGTGCCCATACCCTGTCTGTACCACAACGGGGCGCCCATACTGGACAGGTGAGGGACTATAGTCTAGCAGCCGCGGGGCCGCGCGCCTACTGGTGCGTGTCGCGCCAGCGCGCCTGGGGCGTGCCCATACCCTGTCTGTACCACAACGGGGCGCCCATACTGGACAGGTGAGGGACTATAGTCTAGACTCTAGCTGGTGGTTAGACACAGAGGCGGATTAACCTCGTTCGGGCCCCCAATGTTAGAAGTTGATATACTGGACATATTTTAGCCACGTTCAGGAATTAGGCCAAATTCAAGGACAGGATAGGTTGACAGGTTCAAGAGAACTTGCGCACATTTTTTGCGTACATCACTGTTAGAGAAATCAATTCTATACAGTTACCTGCAGTAATATCTACACCACAGAGAAGCAAAAATATTTGACAGTTTCTACCAGAACTCTAAAAATAGAATCTTGTCAGATATTTATGCATGTTTTTTGCGTCAGATATTGGTACTAGTGACTGTACCCTAGCGTCCAATTCCCCATTTGTCTAGTTGGTCTCCGCTGGTCCATTTTCTGATCCTTCAATTTTTAATCTGTGACCTAAGGACGACAGGTTTCGGTCTGAATGCAACTCTACCCCAACCGTTTCATACGTTTTACCAGGCGCATAATCAACCGGCTGTGTTCCCTCATGGAGACGAGGGGTCCTGACGCGTGGTGGACCAGCCGCGTGGCCGAGCTGCTGCCGACAGACCTGGCCGAGGAGTTGGGGCTCCAGGTGGATGCGGTCACCAAGGGGACGGTGAGTGTTGCCTGTGTGCTATTGGCAGGATGTTGAACGGGTTGTGGAGGATTGTAGCCTGAACCGGCGGATACTTTGTCTAAAAAGCAGCTGGTCAAAGAAGCAACGTCTAAATAGTAAGTAGCCTAAAGAGTTCCTCGAATTTTTTATTGGTCTCCATTCATTGTTAATTCTATGACTTGAAATCGACGAAGCTCCGCGCGGAGCTCCTATTCCGCGTGGCTGAAGCGTTTTGAACCTCAACGCAATTCTAACTAACTTAACCTATGTTTTTTCAAGTTTTCGACACGAACTGGTTAGGACCAGTTGTATTTTAGACTATGTAATTGCTTTATTAGACGACTTGCTACTTAGACTAGTTTCTTTTTAGACGACCAGCTGCGTCGTCACTTGCTTCCTGCCACTTGGCTGCTTCCTGGGTCTCTTTTGGGGGTATTTTCTGATGTGTCCGCTTGGAGTTCATATCACTTTCGCCAGTTCTTTCTGTTAAACAGTATAGGATGAAAATAGAAGAAGACAGCGAAGACTTAGTAGTAGGTGTTTGCTGTTCAGAATAGTAGCTCCAAGCTATATTAGAATGTTCCCTTTGTCAGGATATAATGGACATCTGGTTGGACTCGGGCTCGTCGTGGCTGACGCTGCCCGCGCCGGGGGCCGCGCTGTACTGCGAGGGGCTGGACCAGCTGACGGGCTGGTTCCAGAGCTCGCTGCTGACGCGCGTCGCCGTCGCCGGCCGCGCGCCTTACCAGTCAGTATCATCAGTCGTCAGTCGCGGGCCGCGCTGTACTGCGGGCTGGACCAGCTGACGGGCTGGTTCCAGAGCTCGCTGCTGACGCGCGTCGCCGTCGCCGGCCGCGCGCCTTACCAGTCAGTATCATCAGTCGTCAGTCGCGGGCCGCGCTGTACTGCGGGCTGGACCAGCTGACGGGCTGGTTCCAGAGCTCGCTGCTGACGCGCGTCGCCGTCGCCGGCCGCGCGCCTTACCAGTCAGTATCATCAGTCGTCAGTCGCGGGCCGCGCTGTACTGCGGGCTGGACCAGCTGACGGGCTGGTTCCAGAGCTCGCTGCTGACGCGCGTCGCCGTCGCCGGCCGCGCGCCTTACCAGTCAGTATCATCAGTCGTCAGTCGCGGGCCGCGCTGTACTGCGGGCTGGACCAGCTGACGGGCTGGTTCCAGAGCTCGCTGCTGACGCGCGTCGCCGTCGCCGGCCGCGCGCCTTACCAGTCAGTATCATCAGTCGTCAGTCGCGGGCCGCGCTGTACTGCGGGCTGGACCAGCTGACGGGCTGGTTCCAGAGCTCGCTGCTGACGCGCGTCGCCGTCGCCGGCCGCGCGCCTTACCAGTCAGTATCATCAGTCGTCAGTCGCGGGCCGCGCTGTACTGCGGGCTGGACCAGCTGACGGGCTGGTTCCAGAGCTCGCTGCTGACGCGCGTCGCCGTCGCCGGCCGCGCGCCTTACCAGTCAGTATCATCAGTCGTCAGTCGCGGGCCGCGCTGTACTGCGGGCTGGACCAGCTGACGGGCTGGTTCCAGAGCTCGCTGCTGACGCGCGTCGCCGTCGCCGGCCGCGCGCCTTACCAGTCAGTATCATCAGTCGTCAGTCGCGGGCCGCGCTGTACTGCGGGCTGGACCAGCTGACGGGCTGGTTCCAGAGCTCGCTGCTGACGCGCGTCGCCGTCGCCGGCCGCGCGCCTTACCAGTCAGTATCATCAGTCGTCAGTCGCGGGCCGCGCTGTACTGCGGGCTGGACCAGCTGACGGGCTGGTTCCAGAGCTCGCTGCTGACGCGCGTCGCCGTCGCCGGCCGCGCGCCTTACCAGTCAGTATCATCAGTCGTCAGTCGCGGGCCGCGCTGTACTGCGGGCTGGACCAGCTGACGGGCTGGTTCCAGAGCTCGCTGCTGACGCGCGTCGCCGT
Source organism: Choristoneura rosaceana (assembly GCA_037349165.1). Taxonomy (NCBI): domain Eukaryota; kingdom Metazoa; phylum Arthropoda; class Insecta; order Lepidoptera; family Tortricidae; genus Choristoneura; species Choristoneura rosaceana. The sequence continues at coordinate 13,962,396 of JAZBNJ010000010.1, forward strand.
CGCCGGCCGCGCGCCTTACCAGTCAGTATCATCAGTCGTCAGTCGCGGGCCGCGCTGTACTGCGGGCTGGACCAGCTGACGGGCTGGTTCCAGAGCTCGCTGCTGACGCGCGTCGCCGTCGCCGGCCGCGCGCCTTACCAGTCAGTATCATCAGTCGTCAGTCGCGGGCCGCGCTGTACTGCGGGCTGGACCAGCTGACGGGCTGGTTCCAGAGCTCGCTGCTGACGCGCGTCGCCGTCGCCGGCCGCGCGCCTTACCAGTCAGTATCATCAGTCGTCAGTCGCGGGCCGCGCTGTACTGCGGGCTGGACCAGCTGACGGGCTGGTTCCAGAGCTCGCTGCTGACGCGCGTCGCCGTCGCCGGCCGCGCGCCTTACCAGTCAGTATCATCAGTCGTCAGTCGCGGGCCGCGCTGTACTGCGGGCTGGACCAGCTGACGGGCTGGTTCCAGAGCTCGCTGCTGACGCGCGTCGCCGTCGCCGGCCGCGCGCCTTACCAGTCAGTATCATCAGTCGTCAGTCGCGGGCCGCGCTGTACTGCGGGCTGGACCAGCTGACGGGCTGGTTCCAGAGCTCGCTGCTGACGCGCGTCGCCGTCGCCGGCCGCGCGCCTTACCAGTCAGTATCATCAGTCGTCAGTCGCGGGCCGCGCTGTACTGCGGGCTGGACCAGCTGACGGGCTGGTTCCAGAGCTCGCTGCTGACGCGCGTCGCCGTCGCCGGCCGCGCGCCTTACCAGTCAGTATCATCAGTCGTCAGTCGCGGGCCGCGCTGTACTGCGGGCTGGACCAGCTGACGGGCTGGTTCCAGAGCTCGCTGCTGACGCGCGTCGCCGTCGCCGGCCGCGCGCCTTACCAGTCAGTATCATCAGTCGTCAGTCGCGGGCCGCGCTGTACTGCGGGCTGGACCAGCTGACGGGCTGGTTCCAGAGCTCGCTGCTGACGCGCGTCGCCGTCGCCGGCCGCGCGCCTTACCAGTCAGTATCATCAGTCGTCAGTCGCGGGCCGCGCTGTACTGCGGGCTGGACCAGCTGACGGGCTGGTTCCAGAGCTCGCTGCTGACGCGCGTCGCCGTCGCCGGCCGCGCGCCTTACCAGTCAATATCATCAGTCGTCAGTCGCGGGCCGCGCTGTACTGCGGGCTGGACCAGCTGACGGGCTGGTTCCAGAGCTCGCTGCTGACGCGCGTCGCCGTCGCCGGCCGCGCGCCTTACCAGTCAGTATCATCAGTCGTCAGTCGCGGGCCGCGCTGTACTGCGGGCTGGACCAGCTGACGGGCTGGTTCCAGAGCTCGCTGCTGACGCGCGTCGCCGTCGCCGGCCGCGCGCCTTACCAGTCAGTATCATCAGTCGTCAGTCGCGGGCCGCGCTGTACTGCGGGCTGGACCAGCTGACGGGCTGGTTCCAGAGCTCGCTGCTGACGCGCGTCGCCGTCGCCGGCCGCGCGCCTTACCAGTCAGTATCATCAGTCATCAGGCTGACTCAAAGGCTAGGGTAAAAAGAAATGGCAAGTCAAAGAAGCCGTGGGTCACCGGTGTAAGAATGTTGCCTCCCCCTCTCTTCCCGTGGGCGCCGTAGAAACCGGCTGAGGGATAATACCAGAAGATGGGCAGCAGCGTCTTCTTGGCGACTCTTATCTCTTACTGCGCTCGCCAACCCGCTTGCCAAGCGTGGTGAGTACTGGCAACCTTTGCTATTTCACATTAGGTGGCAGTTCATTGTACTTAATTTTAACCTTTTAACCGCTCATACGTTTCCATTCGCACGTGCCTGCATTGCCACCTATACCAAAACTATATTATTATTATTTATTTACTAGCTTTTGCCCGCGGCTCCGTCCGGTATTGGGTTATCGCGCGTTGTTCCGTCGGGAATTGCATTGTTCCGGGATATAAAAAGTGGCCTATGTCACTCTCAGGCCCATAAACTATCTCTATGCCAAAAATCACGTCGACTCGTCGCTCCGTTACGGCGTGAAAGACGGACAAACACACAAACATACAAACACACACATTTTCGCATATATAATATTACTAGCTTTTGTCCGCGGCTCCGCCCGCGCGGTATTCGGTTATCGCGCGCAGTTCCCTCGGGAACTGTGCATTTTTCCGGGATAAAAAGTAGCCTATGTCACTCTCGGGCCCATAAACTATCTCTATGCCAAAAATCACGTCGATCCGTCGCTCCGTTACGGCGTGAAAGAGGGACAAACATACAAACATACAAACACACAAACACACAAACACACTTTCGCATTTATAATATTAGTATGGATACTAGCTTTTGCCCGCGGCTCCGCCCGCGTGGTATTCGGTTATCGTGCGCTGTTCCCTCGGGAACTGTGCATTTTTCCGGGATAAAAAGTAGCCTATGTCACTCTCGGGCCCATAAACTATCTCTATGCCAAAAATCACGTCGATCCGTCGCTCCGTTACGGCGTGAAAGAGGGACAAACATACAAACATACAAACACACTTTCGCATTTATAATATTAGTATGGATACTAGCTTTTGCCCGCGGCTCCGCCCGCGTGGTATTCGGTTATCGTGCGCTGTTCCCTCAGGAACTGTGCATTTTCCGGGATAAAAAGTAGCCTATGTCACTCTCGGGCCCATAAACTATCTCTATGCCAAAAATCACGTCGATTCGTCGCTCCGTTACGGCGTGAAAGACGGACAAACACACAAACATACAAACACGCTTTCGCATTTATAATATTAGTACGGATTTGTTTATGACATTTTGTCTTAATTAATTATACCGCTATACTGGCTGAACATTGGCTGTCTTATATATCAGACTACGGCGGTCAAAAGGTTAAAATAAATCGTTCAATAGTCGTAAACCGTCGGTGGTTGCAGAAGCATCTTCGTGCACGGTTTCGTGGTGGACGGCCAGCGCCGCAAGATGTCCAAGTCGCTCGGGAACGTGCTCGCGCCTGCGGACGTCATACAAGGCGGGAACAAACAGCCCGCGTATGGGGTCGACACGCTAAGGTACTGTCCCGAACGTGGTGATGATGATAAAACATACATGGGCTTAGGGACTCTCTTCTATAGTCACCTTTTTACTGCTTATGACCTGCCTGGGCGTTTTCGAAAAAAGTGCAGGTTAGGTACCCTTTTTTTTAAATTTTGGATAAATATGTTTTTTTCTACTGAGAATCAATCAAGAGCATAATCGATTCCGATGGTTTAAAAAAATGACAGCTTTGCGACTTTTTTCATACACAGTATGGACGTGACAAGACTGACTTATAAAATTTTATATGAAAAAATGGGGACCTTATTTTTCCAAAATTAAAAAAAAGAAAGGGTACATTTTTTTTAAAACGCCCACCAACACATCAATACCTATTCCAATAGAAATAATGTAACTTTTATTTTTCATTAAGACCGGGTCCGATTCCCGAACAAAGTACAAGTTTTTAAAATCTAATAATAATAATAATATCCGAACCGGTGGTAGATTAAAAAAAATGACGTGTAAAAGTGCCCATTGCGGCCTATTTGCTGAATAAATGATTTGAATTTGAATTTGAATAATAGTTTATTTCTAAATAATAGTTTAATAATAGTTTGTTTCTTCTTTCTTACGAGTATATATATTTCTGTTTACGAGTATGTATGCAGTTTTTCTTGTCACCAAAATCTTTCATATGATTTCTAAGAACTGATCTTTTAATATCTTATAGTTACAAACTTGCCCATACTGACCGATCTAAATGACCCTGTAGAATGGAAAGTATTTTTTTCTATCCAGATGGTGGGTAGCGAGTCACGGCACCCAGCACACTCAAATCATCGTCAGCAAACAACTGCTCGACGACTGCCAAGCGGAAATCATCAGGCTCCGCGCCATATTGAAGTACCTACTGGGAGTCATCGACCTCCATCCGCAACAGTTCCAACAAAAACCACCATTGAACTACCTGGACAAATACATGGTCGCTGAAACTTATAAATTTCTTAACGAAGTCAAAGAAAGCTATAAAGAATTACGGTATAATAATGCAGTACATTCGATATTGTTTTTCGTTAGTAATAAAGTGTCCGCTCTGTATTGTCATTGTGTAAAAGACAGGCTGTATTGCGCTCCAAAAGACTCAAAATCTAGGTTAGCAGCTCAGCTAGTGGCACATACTATTCTGACAAGCTTGTGCAAAACTATAGGTCCCATCTTACCCCATTTGGTCGAAGAAGCGTGGCAATACCATCCTTTGTATGAAAAACCATATTTTTACACCCAAACTATACCTGTTTTAAGCGAAATATCCGTCGATACGTCCAAAATGGAGACGGTTTTAGAGCTAAAGAAAGATATATGTGCTGTTACTAAGAATGAAAACCTGAAAAGGTACGTGGTGAATATAAAATTGAACCCTAACTTGTTTTACGTTTTGGATGAGCTGAATAGAGTTGATGATTTGGATGAGAGCGTCCTGTGTGAGATCCTGGAAGTGTCGGCTGTGTCGCTGGAGGAGGACGCGAGTGTCGGCAAGTGGGAAGTCAGTGTTGCGGAGAGCCGCCGTGACCAGTGTCTGCGGTGTCGGAAGTATAACGCTAAGGACAACAGTGATAAGTGCTTGAGATGTGAAAAGGCTGTAAGTTTGAGTTGAGCAACTTACTGAGTATGATGTGGTCAACTAAGTTCGAGTTGACCAACTGACTAAGTTTGAGTTGAGCAAGTAGAAGCGAGATAAATGCATCGGTTAGGCTTACATAAAAACGAGCGGAGTAGAGGCGTGCAGAATCGGATTGAGTCGTTATTTAAGCGATTAGACAGTCTCAATTTTGTGGTCACATTTTTGCAAATTACCTGTTTTTTGATGACGTTTTTCGCATATATATATTAGAGGTGTAACTGTATCAGAATTTTCTGCCATCTCAACAAAAAGTGACTCGGAACAAACGTACGATTATAAATGTCACATGTATTTTTTTTATGGAATACGGGGAAAACGAGCAAACGGTTCGCCTGATGGTAAGCGATATTTTAATGGGTGCAATTATGAACTAATTCTTAATTGACCAACTAAGTTCGATGTGAACAAGGAAGTTCGAGTTGCACTGTGACTTTAAGTCGAGTCTAACTAAATGTGAGTTGAGCGAATGACTAAGTATGAGCTTAACGACTAAGTTTGATTAAAGAACAAGTTGAACAGCTAGGTAAACTTGAGTTGAACAACAAAATTTCAGTTGAAAAACTAGTGTTAGTAAGATATTTTTTAATTAATTTATTTTTTATACTGGGTGATTCCTGGGTCATGAGCAGGAGTGAACGGGGCGATGAGGACATTCACACTGAGCAACTTCTACTATGGGACCAGCCACGAAATGGCAGAAAAAAATCTGCTATTCCATACATTTCGGATAGTTAGCGATCGATTATCTCTTGATTAGATGGTTTTTTTTTCGCGATTTCGGGGCTGTTCCCATAGTAGAAGTTGCTCAGTGTGAATGTCCTCATCACCCCGTTCACTCCTGCTCATGACCCAGGAATCACCCAGTAGAAGCCAAACGGACCAGAGACGTGCAGAATCAAACTATGAAATAAGTAGAGATGAAACGGATAGTGGTTTGGCCGGATACCGGATACCGGATATTCGGCGGGACCGTTGGCCGGATAGCCAGATATCCGGCCGCCGGATATTCGGCCTAGTTTTACGTACAATTAAATTAAACTAATTCGAACATGCGCATGACACTCCGTGCAGGTTGCAACTTGCAACTTGTAGAGTATAATTAATTAACTTAAGGGCTGTTTCACCAGCCATTGATTAATTTTAACTGACGAACAAATATGACTGAATAGACGCGAGAAGGTATCACATTTATCCGTCAGTTAAAATTCATCAAAATATGCCCTTAGAATAATAAACTGATGTCAATAATTGATAAACTCATAAATAAGTACCAGTTTTTAATCATAACTATAAGTTTTTTACCATCCGGTATCCGGCCGGATAGTACGCAACTATCCGGTATTCGGCCGAATAGTAAAATAGTGGCCGGATAGGCCGGATACCGGATAGTGGCCGGATATCCGTTGCATCTCTAGAAATAAGTATTGATCGATGATGTTACTGGTATTTCAGTGTTTCTATTAATGTGATTGGTCAATTCTGCGAATCGCCTCGGTTTCGCTCGCTATTATGGAAGTGCAACCTTATGCTTGTATGTAGTGTCGCAGATTCTTCCTAAAGTTCATGAAAAGGCTGCAAAAACTAGTACGTGTAAATATTGTCTTACTTAATTTATTAAAAAAATGTTATTAGTTGTAGTTAGTTGTCATATTGTCAACTGATAAGACATTATTTCAACACAAAGTCATCTAATAAAATTTAGTTTACGTTTACAAAATGTGTTTTTATTTATTGCCGTAGGTACTATCAGCCAAATATGTGGATAGCGATAAACGAATACTACGCGGACGGACTCGCGGGCAACAGCTAGTACCTATTAAGTAATATAACGCAGACAGTGTAGTGACATTAATAGGGTTCCGTTAGGGGTACGCATCTGAATATCGAATGATAAAAATTAAAAATATCGAATGGGCCATAATATCGAAAGGTTTATTTTCTGAAACTGAAAACTTTTCAGGATTTATTAAAACGGCATCGTATACAGGGTGTGGCCTGTAATACAAGCAAAAAATTAAAACATAGATCGACCTCGTTAAACTGAACAACATTAGTTGAGCGACTTTTAAAAATAACGGAGTCTTTGAATTTTCCTTTTTTCATACAAATTAAATACTGCCATCAATGTACGCCATCCTAGAACACAACTGTCGTCGCCTGTCACGCTACAAACCTCAAGCATTTTGCTTTACATTGCTTCTGCGAATAAACTTAAAAGTGTAATAAAAAATAAAAAACTAATTATTTTTAAAATTCACTGAACTAATGTTGTTCAGTTTGAGGAGTATGATCTATGTTTTAATTTTTTGCTTATATTACAGGCCACACCCGGTAGAACCCCTTAGGTTAGGTTAGGATAGATTTATAACAATCTAAAAAATACAGTCTTAACAAAATACCTTTTCGATATTATGACCCATTCGGTATTTTAACACTTGATATTCAGATACCTAACTTCCGTTAGTCACCTTTCGGATACGAACCCTTAAAAAGAAGCAACCCAATTTTTAGTTTTTTCACCTCGCGACTAAAAGTAGTCTATAAACCCTCGGACAAATATGCTAATCACCTCTTATTTTAGTCCCTCGATAAAAAATATACCTACTAACTGGCTTTTGCCCGCGGTTCCGCCCGCGTGGTATTCGGTTATCGCGCGCTGTTCCCTCGGGAACTGCGTTTTTCCGGGATAAAAAGTAACCTATCTCTGGGCCATAAACTATCTCTATGCCAAAAATCACATCGATCCGTCTCCGTTACGGCGTGAAAGACGGACAAACACACAAACACAATTTATAATATGACTAGCTTTTGCCCGCGGCTCGGCCCGCGCGGTATTCTGTTATCGCGCGCTGTTCCCTCGGGAACTGTGCATTTTTCCGTGATAAAAAGTGGCCTATGTCACTCTCGGGCCCATAAACTATCTCTATGCCAAAAATTACATCGATCCGTCTCCGTTACGACGTGAAAGACGGACAAACACACAAACACACAATTTATAATATTATAGTATGGATTGAATCGCGGCTAAACTGGTGAGTATGCACTTTATTAGTTCAGTCTAGTAATCTAGGTATTCATTAGAGGGACGCATCAAACAGGATTCGCTGGCTGCCGTGGGGGGAGGGGGAAGCTCGGGGCCGGAAACTGACTGCATATCTGATTCACTTGTATTTTGAGCCGGTGCAACGTATTCTGATGCATTTCAGACGGCCGAATAGCGGTGATAGGGATGTTGAGGCCAGTAAAAAATAATTGGAAGGCACGACTCCAGTAAAAAAACTCTTTAGCCCTGAAAACCGGATTATTTTTCGATTTACTGTAAAATTAGATTTTTTGTTGCTTTATTAACAAATAAATAGTTTTTTTTATTTATTTATTAAGGCAACAAACAGTCACATATTTAAACATTGCATTTAAGACATGATAAGGTATAGACCTGGAGTGCCATAACAGTAATAAAGTATCGGTAAACAGGAATGGTAGATGCGATAAAATGGCATTGCATTGGAGGTAGAAACAGGTACAATAATAATTCAGTTGGCGAACAAATAGCGACTTATGACGTCATTAGTCGCTATTGCCGTTGTGATTGGTGGTGCCAACATCCCTATTTTAGATACTATATATTCTAAAAATTACTATGTAGTATAAGCCGTTACCCAAACGCAGCGGCAAACGCAGCGTGGGACGTCCACCAACGAGATGGACGGATGACCTGGTTAAAGCCGTGGGTTCACGGTGGATGCAGGCCGCTGCCAAACGAAGCAACTGGAGGTCTATGGGGGAGGCCTATGTCCAACAGTGGACGTCCTACGGCTGAGATGATGATGATGATGATAAGCCGTTACCCGCTACTCCGTCTGCATTGAAACCGTTTATCGCTATCCCGCGGGAACCTATCCTATGTCATTCCCTAGGACTCAAACTATCGTAGTAATTTAGGAGGTAAGAATTATTTTAGACACGTAAACGTGTCACTGGCATAGAAGTAACTGCTGTGGGATATATGTATACCGGATGAGGCCTGTAGGTACCTAATATGAGCAAATACCTAATCAACACATAGATTACACTCCTCAAACTGAACAACATTAGTTCAGTGACTTTTAAAAGTAGGTAATTAGTTCTTTAATTTTTATTATCTAAGTATATATTTTTAAGTTTATTTGAAGAAGCAATTTAAAACGAAATTCTTGATGTTTAAAGCGTGATAGGCGACGACAATTTATGTTCTAGGATGGCATACATCATAGCAGTATTTAATTTGTATGAAAAAAGCAATGACATTAAAAAAAAGGTAAATACAAAGACGCCATTATTTTAAAAAGTCGCTGAACTAATTTGTTGATTTTGACGAGGACGATCTATGTTTTAATTTTTTGCATTATTATTATTAAAGGCCACACCCGGTATGCGTAGGCATAGCGTAAGAGCTTATACCTTCCGCCGCCTAACTTTGCCTAAAAGTTCATTGCCACGACTAGTACCACAAAAACTATAAAGGTATTACAATAATTGAACAGGCACTATACCGTTAAGCGATTCGAACACAATCCGGGAGTAACGTAAAGACGTCGCATAAAAAATGTATCTCCAAAATGCGTCGAAACTGAGTATTAAGTACCTAGGTAATGAACTTTTAGGCAGATTTATATGGCGCGTGGTATAGTTGCCGTTGCCGAGGCTGAACGTGCACTACAACGACGTTATAGACCTGATATTCCAGAATATGTCTCCCACGCTATGATCGGCTGTGGGCTTTGCTCGTACCTACTTAAATACGGAAGAGCAACTCTGTCCGGTGTCCGTCGCTCCGAGCCGATCGGCCTTCGATTAAATCACCTTTATTTAATCATACTGGCATGGATGCGCATGCTTCTCTTCTTGATTTGATGAGGCTGACTTGATTGCAACGCAAGTGTAGACGTATCCATTCATACTAATATTATAAATGTGAAAGTGTGTTTGTGTGTTTGCATGTTTGTCCGTCTTACACGCCGTAACGGAGCGACGGATCGACGTGATGTTTGGCATAGAGTTAGTTTATGGGCCCGAGAGTGACATAGGCTACTTTTTATCCCGGTAAAACGCACAGTTCCCGAGGAAACAGTGCGCGATAAACGAATACAACGCGGGCGGAACCGCAGGCAAAAGCTAGTTTATAATAACTATAAGTTGGTTAGAGTTGGAGTTTTTAATGACGGCTTTCACTGAGGTGAAATATTGATAGATGGCGTTAGTGTCGTGAGGTCCATTTGACGTTTGCTCGTGATTGGTTAAATAACTACATGAACCAATCGCGATCAAACGTCAAACGGACCTCGCGATACTAACGCCGATTCGATTTGTGACATTCGAACATGGCGGATGTAGACAATATCTCATTTTGCTATTTCTGTTTCTTTGGCTAGTTGAAGTATAATTTTGATAGTGTTTTATGCGGCGATTAACCTTAACAGTGAACAGTGATCACAAAATTCTATATTGCTCACGTGTCTGACATTTTTTAATGCGCAAGTGTTTCCACGTGGTTTCTGGAATTTTACTATCAAGTTGCAAAAACTACAATCACCGTACAACGTTGCCTCTTAAAGAGAATACTTAGACACTGGCGAAATTGTCCTATTAATTAGGACAGAGAAGCCATATTTTAAAAGAGAAGAACAGGATTAGCCAATCGCGATCAAACGTCAAACGGACCTCGCGATACTAACGCCATCTAGAGATATTTCTCCTCTGTGAAAACCCTCATTCCCCAGAATCATTTGTATGTACGAGAGTACCTCAGAGAGTAGGAAAACAATGCTGTCAGCTTTAGTATGCACACGCGAGCTAAATGACATGCAAAAAGTTAAAACTGCGACTGTTTGATTTACCAGTTAGTTGTTTCGGACAGGATAACAGGCTTAGCTGCTGCAGGATGTCTGATTGTTAAAGAACTGCGGGAAAATTGTGTTAGATTTAGTTTCCTAGTTAGCAAATTATGGAACAAATACGAGCGCACCGATAAGACGAGTTTGAGGTAAAGTTTAATTTATTAAAACTTTTTTATGGAGTACATTAAAATTGACTTAATCCCAAAGTAAGCAAAGCTTGTTTATGGGTAACGGATGAAGATATCAACTTAAACAGATAGGATATTATACTATACCGGGTGTGGCCTATAATACGAGCAAAAAATGAAAACATAGATCGTCCTCGTTAAACTGAACAACATTAGTTGAGCGACTTTTAAAAATAATGGAGTCTTTGTATTTTCCTTTTTTCATACAAATTAAATACTGCCATCAATGTACGCCATCCTAGAATACAACTGACGTCGCCTGTCACGCTACAAACATCAAGCAATTTGCTTTACATTGCTTCTGCGAATAAACTTAAAAGTGTACCTAATAAAAAATAAAAAAGTAATTATTTTTAAAATTCGCTGAACTAATGTTGTTCAGTTTGAGGAGTATGATCTATGTTTTAATTTTTTGCTTATATTACAGGCCACACCCGGTATAGCTCTCCACAAACATCTGTGTTATTCATACCTACAAATGACGTGTATTGTTAAAAACATTGTGATTTTATAAGTATAAGTGCGTTGACAATATGGCCACGTTCCATGTTTAAATAAACCGCTTCGGGATGTAAACCGGAGCCGTTGAATTTGAGTTGGTAACGTTGGCAAAGTAGGAACGAGACTTTTTCGTTTACAAATCGATTTGTCTTCTAATCTTTCTATTAATCACATTTATATACCTGTCTTATACATATAACAAAATAGTTTAGTTTGTTTATAAGTCATATGTATATCGTCACTACTTTGGAAAAAGCTGGTATCTCAAAATCGATGATTTTTCCGGGTGAACTTAAAGAACATTATTTTATGGGTCAAATTTGTTGATATATTGATTTGAGATACGATTTTTTTTAAAGTAGGGACGATATGTACAATTTAACTGGACACCTACCTACCTACAACTTATCGCGAGAAGAAACTCCAAGCATTTCTTTCCATAGCTCGTTGCGTGACTTTGAGCCTCTAATAAATTATCTTCAAAACCTTTTTCAAAACATGGCTTAACTCTTCACTATCAACATTTTGCGAGGCAATTCAGATTGCCGTGATCTGGTGACGATGCTCGTAACATTGGTAGTCCCATTTTCTCCAAAAAATCTTCTCAGACCACCAAACCAAGCACAGAATAACTGATAATAATACCGTAGTCTGCTTGCAGTAGGTACAGATCGCGTCAGAGAAAAGGAACCCCCCTTTGGTAATGACATCAAAGCGTTTAATATTTTTGTCACATTACGCAGAAAGCCAGTTGGTCTAGGGGATAGATAGTTGGCTTCGACCTGCCTCGTCATACTAAGATTCTCAGTTCAAGCCCCTGCGGCTTGAGATCTTTTTGTTTTTCTTTTTTGTTTTTATTAATCACCTGCCGTTGATTAATATTAGAGATCTTTGTTAAAGTAGGCATGAGGTATAAAAAAAGATAGGCATGTTGCAAACGCAATATTTGTTTATTTATCCATAGATTTCTGGGTCAGTAGGTATAGGTATACAGTTTTCAATCTGTGTTAAAATATGATTATTTACTTAGGTTTTGAATTCAACTAAATTTACTAATAGAACACTTGCTTTCGCATACATCATATTAATTTGTAAAAACTACACTTATTTTAGACTGTTAACATTAATTGTCGCTGTGATTACTGAGAAAGAACCAACATGTTTAACTATTATAGTATAGCAATTTACATCTTTCTCTTTTATCACAGTTTCTAATAACCTAGCTTTTTGACACAACATTAAAAACAATACCTATGTGAGGTCAGATGGTGCATCATTAACAAATGACTCGTCAACAAGGGTAATTTGACTGATCATAATAAAGGTCTGATTATTATTGATCAACTACGAAATAACAATAATAGGAATTATAACACTTAATAGGAATTTTAACACTTGCTCTTTCGTTCTAATGCTGTTTTATTGGTTAGTAATGAATGTTCCTTTTAGTAACGGAGAGGATAGCTCTCACTGTCTTTTACTTCTTGAAGCCGTGTTTTCATGCTCGAAACCACTTTGAAACATGTATCACTATTACACAACAGTTCCCATGTTTTATTTACCTCATTATCCAAATTCTTATTAGATCTTATCTCACTGGAGTCCCAATTCAATACCATCTGACCCCACAAGTTTTCTAGACTTAGGTTTCCGGACTTTTAGTCAGCCATTCAAACACCGTTATGTTTTTTTGGTAATTTAGCCAGTCTCTGACGATTTTGGACTTATGCACTGAAGAATTATCGTGAACTAGGTAAATTTGTCCTTCAGGATAAGCCACACGCACTGACGACTGACGCAGCATTACGTCCTTTAACACTTCAAGATATCGCTCACTGTTCATGCGGTCGCCTATTTCCACTAGCTCGCCTGGTCCCAATAAAGACATCCATCCCCAGTAGGTAACCTAAAACATTCAAACCTTTTAAAATATGTTGCAACATGGTGATCTAAGAAAACTTCGAAATAATATTAAATACACGCCTTGAACGTATCCCTACTTATTAATATTATAAATACGAAAGTAACTCTGTCTGTCTGTCTGTCGGTCTGTCTGTCTGTCTGTCTGTTACGCTTTCACGTTAAAACCGCTGAACCAATTTTGATGAAATTTGGTATAGAGATAGCTTAAGCCCCAAGGATCAACATAGCATACTTTTTGTTTCAGTAGAGGGCGCCACCGCGCGATAATTTTGGTCCGCGTAGGCGAAGTCGCGGGCATATGCTAGTAATATTATAAATGCGAAAATAACTTTGTCTGTCGGTCTGTCTGACTGTCTGTTACGCTTTCACGTCGAAACCGCTGAACTGAATTTGATGAAATTTGGTATAGAGATAGTTTAAGCCCTAAGGATCAAAATAGAATACTTTTTATTCAGGTAGAGGACGCCACCGCGCAAGAACCTAGGTCCGCGCAGACGACGTCGCGGGCATAAGCTAGTTTTAAATAAATGTGTTAATTACACAAAAAATTTAAAAATATTTTATTATTATTTACCTAGTGTTAATAATCGCCTGCTTGTTCTGAGATCTAACAACGTGTTGGGGGTATACCTCTCCCCGCTCCCCACTTCATCTCCACAAAATTTTTCGGCCATCCATGTCCGACTTAAAGCACTTTTCGTCCGTAAATATACGAGTAACTATTTCGTTTTCCCAGTCGAAATTTAAGTAACGAGTGGCAAAGTTTACTCTGTTGGTGCGGTGGTCGTCAGTAAGCTTAATTTTTCTGGCCGGTTTATAATTATGGATATTCGCCGCGTCGAACTGTTCTGAGAGACACCCAAAATTTTCAGATCACATTTCACATAACCCGTCGCTTGATACATTTCCTTTGTATCGATCTGTTTTTCTCTGTATAAAAGAAAACAATAATATTAGAAATACATACATGAAAAGTGCAATTGGTCAGAAATATTTCAACAATAAATATTATTATTTCAAACTTACCGTTACGTTCATATCCCGTGCTATTTTCTTTATAAAATATGTTATTTTTGTTCCCAGAGAACAACAATATAGCCTTCAAAAAAGTTGTTAATCGAAATAATAAAAGCTTTTCGTGAACTTAATAAATCGGACAATATTACAACGTGGAGATATTCACACAAGGAGATCGACACGAAACGTAACGATTTGTAAATTTCGTTAAAAATATACCCTCAGGTTAGTAAATGGGACTCATAAAGTGTATTATCCTACATTCAACCTTAAGGTGGTTGCTCTTCCATTCAAACTTTGAGGTATGAGTATTTCTTCCACAGACGTTATTTCGACGCGATTTTTTGAGGATAGTTAATTAAGGGCATATTACGTTCGCAAATCACAAAATGGAGAGGATCTATCATACCTAAATTTCAGTATGATGCAGTAAATTTTGATCCATTTTACTGTTGTGTGAGTAGCTAATGTCAAATATAATCTGGTGTAAAAAGGTATTGACTATTTCGAGTGGTCACGTGACCACCTAGTCTGGCTCAATGTTACCAATACTTAGAAGCAGGTGGTAAGAGTAGGAGTTCGAATCTCAATGACGCATAATGATTCTTTTTCCATTTTATTTTTAATTTTTTTTATGTTTATTTACAAATAATAAGTAATGGCACTTCGATAAAGTGCGATTAATCGTGAAATGCAGTATTTTTAAGTCAGGTCAAACAAAACAAAGTAATGTTTTTTCTTGGGGTCATTAATCTCGACTTTTTTTTATCGAACAGCTTGCAAACGAGCATGCGGGTCACTTAATGGTAAGTGATCAGCGCCGCCCATGGACACCTACACGGCGGTGCGTTGCCGGCCTAAATAAATTGGGGAGGGGCGTTGGGCAAAACTACTATTTCACGCCGGTATTGAGTGGGAGGTTAGTACACTACCCGGTCGAGCGAGCCCATTCGTACAGCCAGCAAGTAGTTATATATCACAGAATAACACTAATAGTACTACCGTAGTTACAGTACGGCTTCTACTACATGAAAACTTGCTTGAACTAGCTATCTTCAAGAATGTTCTATGCCTATTATTAATAAATAAAAAGCTTGTAAAATAATTGCTGTATTTATCAAAGAAAACATAGTATAATTTATTTGTTAGAATTTCACTTGGCGGGTCAAAATTTGAATGGTTTGGCAGTTAGTAAAAACCGGATCATCTCAGCCTATTGTATACGTCCCACTGCTGGGCACAGGCCTCCTCTCGGAATGAGAGGGCTTGGGCCATAGTTCCCACGCGGGCCCAGTGAACAGTGGGCGGGGGTGATCGTGAGGAAACCTGCAGAAACCTACGAAGCAATTCAATGGTGCGTGTGAAGTTCCCAAAAACCGGATGTTAGGATAAAATACCCAGCCTAGAGTCATTTACTTTCATTGGCAGTCATGAACTTAGCAAAACTTTCATAGTTCTCGGGCAAAATATCACATGTGTTGTAAAATGGAACTAAATATTTTATATACATTTTGCGTAGACGCTAGCGCCATGCCGCCGTCATGTACGTAACTAACATAGTTTTTGGCATACCTTGGTACCCTATCACAAAAAAACCGGCCAAGTGCGAGTCGGACTCGCGCACGAAGGGTTCCGCGCCATTATCTATACCACATTAGACTTTGTTTTAGATTGTGAATATTTCAAGCGTCTACCTGTTGGCGTTATTGATATCAAACAAAAAACGGCAAGACAATCACGTTCGTTGTATGGGAGCCCACCTTAAATATTTATTTTATTCTGTTTTTAGTATTTATTGTAAAATTCGTATTGTTCAAACCTCTACAAAGACACGTTTCGTTGATTACCATTAGATTATTTCGTTTGTAAAATTCGTCTAGCAATCATAACGAAATAGGCGGAATGAAAGAGGTTTTAAAGAAACTTAGTGTAGTACTGGCTGGTTAGATAATTAAAAATATTATGTCATGGAATTGTCATCGAGACTTTCGAGATCACCACTAAAAATTTATTTGCATGTCAGTAATTTTTAAGTTTATTATCATCTTCAATAATTTTAATGTAGAGAATCGCGCTGCGATGTTTTCTTGATTTTTTTTTAGCATACAACGGCAAACCCTCTGTAAAATTGTCCTCCAATGGATATAGTTTTCTAAAAAACAAACAAGATTATTGTCTGGAGGAAATATATAAGGCGCTAAAACAACAATCATTCTTCTGAGAAGTCGGACACAGGTATAGTCGCAACACATTTTTAATGTTATAAAATTGAGTGATTTTTTACTAAAAGTATACTTACGCATTGTAAGATTTATTATTGTACCAGTAAACCATAATGGTTTACTGGTCATACCAATTAGTATTATAGGCATTTTTTATAACCTTTGTTTAGTTTCCTTGGATTGGAAATTTGGATTTTCGGATGTATCGGAAATGTGTATTTTTATTACAAGCTTTTATTTAGATCCACCTGTCCCGGTGTCTGACTGTCTGTGTGTCTGTCTGTAGTCAACTCTTGCAAGTATAATTTGACCAACTTCCAGTAGTCAGATTGACTTGAAATCCATACTAATATTATAAATGCGAATGTGTGTTTGTGTGTTTGTATGTTTGTCCCTCTTTCACGCCGTAACGGAGCAACGGATCGACGTGATTTTTGGCATAGAGATAGTTTATGGGCCCGAAAGTGACATAGGCTACTTTTTATCCCGGAAAAATGCACAGTTCCCGAGGGAACAGCGCGCGATAACTGAATACCGCGCGGGCGGAGCCGCGGGCAAAAGCTAGTTTGGAATAAATATGTAAATTGTGTGACAATGCAATAATCTGGTAGTGACATCCTGGTAGTCCAACCAGGATCGTCTCCGCAGGACGGAACTCTTCAACGGTTAATAGCATCGACTTGAAATTTGGTACACAAATAGTAGTAGGTAGTTTGTGTGACAATGCAAGTACTGTCAACAAAAAGTACAGTCAGCAAAAAAGCTTTTTTTATTTTTACCAAGAATTTGCAGGTTAAATTTGATCCAATTGCCGATTTCTGATTGAGCTGAAATTTTGCATGCATGTGTAAATCGGATGACAATGCATTATCATTATGACATGAAGTCGATCTGATGATGAAGCTGGAAGGTGACGGGGAGTCCGTAATGAAACGACACTAACCCATCTAGTTTGGGGTCCTTTGATTTGCCTTGACGAGTACTTTAGTGCTCGATGGTAACCAGGGTCTGATGATGGAGCTAGAAGGTGACCATAGGAATCCGGTAATTAAATGACGCAACCGCATCGAGTTTGGGCTCGTTTGATTCGTCTTGATCAGTACTTTGGTCGGTGTGAATATGCGACCCTCTAAAAAGTAAAAAAAAAGAAAAAAGAACAAAAAACCTCAACTATAAATGGCATCGACTTAAATTTGGTACAAAAATGTACTAATTTGGATATCAGTCAACAAAAACTTTAGTCAGCAAAAAGCTTTTATTAAAAAAAGTAAAATACAGAAGTGATGATGATGAGATGATGATGATGACGATAGTAATGATGATGATCATGATGTTATGATGATGATGATAACGATGTACAAGATGATGATGATGACGACAACGATCACTACGTCGATGATGGTCGACGATAGTGACGATCATGATAATGTGATAATGATGATGATAACGACGACAACGATCTCAACAACGATAATGATGGGTGATGATAATGCGATGATGTTGATGAGATGAGATGAAGATGATCATGATGATGACAACGACGATGATGATGATGCGATGTTTGCGATGATGATGATGATGACAACGACGATGATGATGACGATGACGACGATAATGATGATGATCATGATGTAATAATGGTGATAATGACGACGACAACGACGAATACAACGATGATGATGATCGATGAAGATGATTTAATGATAATGAGATAAGATGACGATGATGACGATGATGATGATGAGATGACGATGATGATAATGATGATGATGATGAAGATTCGATTTTTATGATGATGAGAAGATGATGATGATTATGATGAATACGACAACGATGATGATGGATGATGATGCTGATGGTGATGAGATGATTATGATGATGAAGATGATGACGACGATGATGAATATGATGGTGATGAGGTGATAATGATGATGATGATCTGATGTTAATGGTGATGATGAGATGATGATGAAGATGATGATGATGCGATGTTTATGATGATGATGAAGTTGATGAGGACGATGATAACGAGCCGCGCGCGGGAAACAGCTAGTTATTGATAAAAGTGTAGATTTTACAAAGAGCGTTTCATACCTGCATGACAACAAAGCTGAAAGAAATTTTTAGCAGACTAACATATCTAATACTCGTATTATGTCTGTCAATGTTTTGCGTACGCAAAGACCTTATGTTTCACAAAGACGCTGCTTGTTAGATTTCAAAGAAGAGGGACGCAATTTGACATGTAAATAACACGAATTCACAGGGACTCTTCAATGTGGTTTATTTTACACAAAGTGTGTATAATTTGAGTTCAGATAGAGATTAACTAGTGTATGTAACCGACTCTGTAGTCATTTCCAATTTAAAAAACTTACTAATTTCAGGAATTACACAAATTTTCACTAAAAGTCAACTAGCTGGACTCCAGCAGATCACTTAGAAGGTAAGACGCTTTGCTTCTTATTGCCGAGTGAGGCGATCATTTTCCGAAAATCGAATTTTACTGCAAGCGATTTTTCCATTCCCAAAATTTTAATTTTTTTTCTGTTAGTTTTTACCAGGAGGGTAAATTTTTGAAAATCTGTGAAAGTGTAAGTATGTGTGCGTAGCTCGAACGTGTCCTCAGTCGCAACGCAAGTCTATAGTCAGTCACACAGACTAAGACTAAGACAACGTGTAAGTACGAGGTTTACTCGTGCACATTGATAATTAGCTGTCATGTGGAGGGGCGTGCCTTCGTGAGTCAACAGATCAGTACAACAGAGACATTTAATCATATGGCAGGTCCTCACTAAAAAGTAAAGTACAGTCTACCATGAAAGTTTCGTGCAAAGGATAAGCCAATAAAAGTCAAAGCTCATTAAGATCCACCCGGCACCCGATCACCACCGCTAGTTAGTATTCCTTGGATTTGTATGGGTATGAGCTCATTACATCAACTCCGTAGCGTTACCGGATCGCCTTGCTCGTGAGGTGTCCACGCGCGGGTGCTAGTGTACGGGTGATAGGGCTCCCACACAACTCTGAATTCGCATCGCATTGCAAAAGTCTGGGAGCTGGCAGGACGCATCGCATAAACTTCCGATCTGATTCGCATCGTGCAATCCTGTGAATTCCTGCGATATTATATACTAGCTTTTACCCGCGGCTTCGCACGCGTCAACTAATCGGTCTGTTAGTTGCAAATGAAATTTCCGGGATTTACGAAATTCCACTGAAAATTTCCAAAACTCATATCGTGGTCTTCCTTCATTGAGGTTGTGTTGTGAATAGCTGTACAAAATTCAAGACTCTAAACCCAGTGTTGAAATTTCAAAATTTTTCCCTATCCAAATTAAAATCATTTATTCAGTAAATAGGCCGCAATGGGCACTTTTACAAGTCATTTTTTAAACTACCAGCGCTTTCGGAAAGACCATCATTGCCAAGATGAATGCGCCGCAAGAAACTTGGCAGAAAGTCATTTTTTTCACAACATAAAATAATCCTACTAATCCATAATATCCATACTAATATTATAAATGCGAAAGTAACTCTATCTGTCTGTCTGTCTGTCTGTCTGTCTGTCTGTCTGTCGGTCTGTTACGCTTTCACGCCAATACCGCTGAACCGATTTGGATGAAATTTGGTACAGAGATAGAATAGACCTTGGGAAAGGACATAGGCTACTTTTTATCCCGATATTCCCACGGGATAGGGATAAAATCTCGAAATAAGAACCTCTGGGCTTAGAGTCATGAAATTTGGTATGTAGGTAGTTGGACGTATGGAATAACACATAGGTGACTTTTTGACCCGATACTCCCACGGAATAACTAGGGATAAGATCACGAAATAATAACCACTGGGACTAGAGCCATGAAATTCGGTATGTAGGTAGCTGGATCTCTGAAATAATACATATGCTATTTTTCAACCCGATATTCCCACGGGATAGGGATAAAATCTTGAAATAATAACCGCTAGGCTTAGAGTCATGAAATTTGGTATGTAGGTAGTTGGCCATCTGGAATAACACATAGGCCACTTTTAGACCCAATATTCCCACGGGATACCTAGGGATGAAATCTCGAAATAACAACCACTGGGCTTAGAGCCATGAAATTCGGTATGTAGGTAGCTGGACCTCTGAAATAACACATAGGCTATTTTCTATCTCGATATTTCCACGGGATATAACCGCTGGGCTAAGAGTCATAAAATTTGGTATGAAGGTAACTCGATGTCTAGAATAACACATACGCTACTTTTTATCCGGATATTCTCACGGGATAATTTTGTAACTAAGGGACCGCATACGTCCCTGTACTATTATTATTTTATATTTTTTTCTTTAATGGTATACTGTAGTTTTTAACTATTTTGAAAACAAATGACTTTCTGCCAAGTATCATTCTTCTTGGCAATGATAGTCTTTCCGAAAGCGCTGGTAGTTTACAGTTGAATATTTCGCAAACAAATTACTGAATCGAAAAATCGTTTGTGCAAACCCCTAATGGTTTTAAAATACCTATCCAATTATACCCCACACTATAGGGTTGGATGAGAAAAAAAAATCACCGCCACTTTACGTCTATGGGACCCTAAAAAAAATTGTTTTTGAATTTTTAATTGTACTAGTTTCTCGACTTAGTTTACCTACATACCCGTGCAAAATTACAGCTTTCTAGCATTGATAGTCTCTGATCTGACAGACAGACATGGCCAAACTATAAGGATTCCGTTTTTGCCATTTTGGCTCCGGAACCCTAAAAATGACGTGTAAAAGTGCCCATTGCGGCCTATTTACTGATTTGAATTTGGGTAGGGAATTTTTTTGTAATTTCAGCACTGGGTTTAGAGTCTTGAATTTTGTACAGCTATTCATAACACAACTTCAATGAAGGAAGACCACGATATGAATTCTGGAAATTGCCAAGGGAATTTGGTAAAATCCCGAAAATTTCAAGTGCAACTACCAGACCGATTAGTTTACGCGTGCAAAGCCGCGGGTAAAAGCTAGTTATAAATAAAATACTTAAAAGCTACAGTATACCAATAAAGAAAAAATTACAAAATAATAATAATACAGGGATGTATGCGGTCCCTTAGTTACAAAACTATCCTGTGGGAATATCCGTCTTAAAAGTAGCGTACCTATGTGTTATTCTAGACATCCAGCTACCTTCATACCAAATTTCATAACTTCAAGCCCAGCGGTTGTTATTTCGAGATTTTATCCCTATCCCGTGGGAATATCGGGATAAAAAGTATCCTATAATCCAGGCTATAAACTAACTTTTTGCCAAATTTCATCCAAATCCGTCCAGCCTTTTTAGCGTGAAGAAGTAACAAACATCCTCACTCACAAACTTTCACATTTATAATATTAGTAGGATTAGTAGGATATCAGGTATGGTGACCTGCATTAACGCTTTGCCGCACTAAATCGTCTCGCAGCAATTCGCATCATTAGTTCCTGCGATGCAGCATCGCATCGCATCACATTGCGGGTTCGTGTAGGAGCCCATAGCTCGCTGCTCGTACGCTTGCCTCTCGTGAACCGCGCGCGGTCGGCGCAGTGCTCCCCACCCCCCACCTTCATTTCATAATAGACTACTTGGAAATTCGTAGACTGAGCGACGTCCACTCGTTGACCACGCGATGTTTACTCGTTGACCATGAGGTCTACTCATTTTCAACGCGGCGGCCACCCGTGGACCTCCTGCAGATAACGAGTGGACGCCGAAAGTCGTGGTGGTGCTGCTCTTGTGCCGGATGGCTCTAATGACCTTTAGACTTTACCTAGGTATTGAAGTAATAAAAGGCAAGGGAAAACTCGAGACTGAGAAATTTAGCGAATGGAAAAATAGCTTCTGAAAAAATCTACATTCGGAAAAAAAGACTATCAGGAAAATATTAGATTGGGAAATTTTGCGAATGGAAAAATAGCTTGCAGTAAAATTCGACTTTCGGAAACTCATCGCCACACTCTTATTGCCACACATAAGTAATTTCACATTATCATTATGCCAGCCTATTATCCCACTAAAAACGAAAACGTCACGAAATCTAATATGAAGAAAAACTCGTAATTTTGTAACTACGTCAAAATTTTCTATTGGATCCAACAACAAAGATTATCTGACTATTTATCACTTTTACCACAAGATTTTGTATATGTTTAAAAACAATTTTTTTTTTGTTGAAATAGCGTCAGGAAATATATTATATTTTTTAAATAAATGGACAACTGAAAAATAGACAACTTTTTGAGAAATAGTCTAATTAATGTTTTATAGATGACGCGGCACCCTTCGTGCGCGAGTCAAACTCGCAGATGGCCGGTTTTTCCATTTCACCACATTTGTTTAGCGATTTGATAAAATCCCTGCTACGCGTCAGTGAATTGACTTATCTAAATGGATGGAATAAAAAATAAACTTCAAATTATAATAGCTAATAATATGATAGCCCGCAGGTTTGCTCGTTGCTCGGTTTCTGCGAAGATCACTTTGTTCCGAACATACTGCACATCTTTTTACACGAGCAGCCTGTGGGTTAGGTATACTGAGAAGTCGTATAGCGCGCTCCGTGTTCAATATAACAACGCCTTCAGGTCGCTGTTGCGGCTGCCCCGCTACTGCAGCGCCTCCGGCATGTTCGCGGAGGCGCGTGTGGACTGTTTCTTCGCCACAATGCGCAAGAGGTGCGCGTCTATGGCGCGGCGGGCGCGGGCCAGCGGGAACAGCCTCCTGAAGGCAGTGGCCGATGCACTGTCCGGCCCTTTCATGAGACACTGGCTATCTTTGCACGCACCTATGCCTCCATTCCAACGGCTCATTTAATTTTATTTTTAGACATTTAATTTATTAATTTTATAATCAATTTTTATTTTCAATTTAAACTGTTGACATTTTACTGTAATTATACTAACAATAGATTGATAAGTTATTTGTATGTTTTCTACTAACAAAATGGATGTAATTATCTGAATAAATTAATTAAATTATTATTATTATATTATAAATGTGTTTCATATTTTGTTCCTTTGTTTGTCTTTCCTTTTACGGTTTTTGCTCACTAAATATATGTAACTTTACAGATTCATAATGGACTACAAATTATTTTTCTCAAACATGACATGAAAGATTGACGTTGTGTTACAAATAATAGGCTGAGAAGTATCGCGATGCAGGCGCTGCGGCTCGCCTGCCTGCGCGCGGTCCCTCTTTCTTTGCAAGCCGCTGGCCGGCAATGCGACCGGCTTTTGTTTCAACGCGCGCTCTGCGACACGACCTGCGCCGCTAGCACCACTCGCCCCGCAGCCGCCGCGCCAGCAGCCACACCACAGGACGACCGGACTAGCGTCCCGCCAGCACCCGCCGCGCCAGCAGTCAGCGCGACACACGCGCTTACAACAGGGCGACCAGATTAGCGTCCCGCCAGCTTGATGTCTTGTTTTTTTAATTTTTTTCCATGTCGTGTTATACAAGCCTCGGCCGGAACATGCAGTAATGTACTATTCTTTTCATTTTTTTTTATTCGACTGGAAGGAAAACGTGCAAGTGAGTCTCCTGGTGGTAAGAGATCACCACCGCCCATAAACATCTGCAACACCAGGGGTATTGCAGTTGCGTTGCCAACCTAGAGGGCTAAGATGGGATGCCTCAAGTGCCAGTAATTTTACCGGCTGTCTTACTCTCTATGCCGAAACACAACAGTGCAAGCGCTGCTATTTCACGGCAGGATTAGCAAGCAAGATGGTGGTAGCAATCCGGGCGGACCTTGCACAAGGGTCTACCACCTGCAAATTATTCTGAGGCAAGTACGTACATAACAAAGTACAAGATACTCGTAATAGTCTTATTTTGTACTCAAATTTATTAGTTCTTTTCCTTATTTATTATGCAACTGAGCCCTGTTAGTGTCATGGAGCCGAAGACTCAACAGTTACTTACACGCTCTAGCTACATAAATACTAAATACCTTTACAGATTGATTAAAGCTACCATTCTTATTTCAAATAATGACAATTGTCGAAAACAGTACCATATTGTCAAATAATATATACGTCTCTTTCAGTTTGGGCGTGACGTCAGTGAGATGTCAATTGTTCGAAGTATAATATGATTTGAATATTTATTACTTTCAATATTTTTTTGATTTTAAAAGATCTCCTGGATTCTATTGAGGAATTTGTATGTCTATTCCTGTATACAGGTTGTCACAAAAATTGACGTTTAATCACTAAAGACAACATGTAGGTAATCGTAAATATATATTTTTTTCTTTTTAATAAATATACTGTTATTAAATATTATGTTTTGATAGAATTAAATCTTCTATCAAAATATAAAATCCGAATAAACTTGAAATTTAACTAATGATTCACATTTTTAAAAACGTATTTAGTTTAAAACATACTTTAATTGTTTACATTTTGTTAAGTACCTACCTATCTAAACAAATAGACTTAGGAGCTGTTTCACCACCCATTGATTAATTTTAACTGATGGATAAATGTGCCGTCTTTGTTTGTTTTGTTCGAATAAACAGAGACGGTATCACATTTTTCCGTCAGTTAAAATTAACCAACGGGTGGTGAAACAGCCCCTTAGTTTTTATAAATTTATTTCGTTTTCTTGTTTGTCTCTAATTCAAAATTTACGGTGAGTTCGGCTAAGGATGTGCGTAGCTTCTGTTTTACTTTTTGTAGTCGCCAACCCTAGCGCTCCGTGCAGCCGTAGGTATAAATTTCAAGAATACGACTGAGTCAAACTACTGCCTATGGCTTGTATTGTGACTACGCTATACAGATAATATATTTTAGATGCTGCCTGTACTTTATAGGTGAGCAGGTAAGGGTATTTTTGGGAATTTTGGGACGTTATAAAATAGTCTCGCTGTTATTAAAATAATTATAATTATCTTTGTTTTATTCATTTATGTTCAAGGCATGGTTTACGTGATTTGTAAACTTCTATTTCGTGATACTTATTTATTTAATTTTGTGATATATTCGTATTAACGCTACGACACGTAGCGGAGCTGTCTAAACATTAAAAAATATCGGAACACGCATTTACATGATGACACTAAATATAATAATCAAGTTCAGATATTTATCAGCATCTAGACAGCTTCAACGCTTATGATCGCCGAGTTTAATTACGCAGATTTTCGTTTCGCAGACAAATATTGGCAGATTTTTCTTTTGGCCGAACAACGTTTGGTATAATTTCGTTACGCCTATTATTCGTTTCGCCGAGTAGTCGGTAGGAAGAACAGCGATAAGCAGATTAACGTTTAGTAGATTGCTTGTTTCGTAATTGTTTCAGCTAACCGAACAACTGTTCGACGAAGCACGATAAGCAGAGTTATCACATGGCATTCAAATTGATAAGTAGATTTAATGTTCAGTCGATTTTTCGGCCAAACGACAGGTATGATTTTGCTGAGTTGACTATTATATACTAGCAGTTATCAAAAAGTAGTTAGGTGACATGACGAGCGTTAGCGAGGAGGAGCGTTAGGTAGAATTGCGACCAGCAACGCACGAGCCGAGCGAGCGAAGCGAGCGTGCCGCGGCAGCGGCCGGCGAAGTGCAAAAACCGAACTGCTAGCATCGCGACTTGGCTTGTTTAGACTCCAATATAAAATAAATACAAATGATGGTCAGAAATAAGTTTATTACTTGCGTTATACGTTTAAAACTTTTGAGAGTACATAAGAAAATCATAAAGAGTGCGCGGTCAGCACAGCGTGTAAAAATGCCAATGAGGCCATAGTGTAATCCACACATATTCGCGGTATGGAATGCCATACTACGTGCGAAACGAAAAGATGCGAAAAGTTGATATGCGCACTGAATAATAGTTCAACCGTTACACAAGCGAAAAGTTATTCGACCAAATGTGCAAAATGTGTATTGATTAATAGGCTAAACGAATTTCTGTGAATAGTTGTTCGGCTTACTGAGTCATATGCCAAGTAAATAGTCTGCTAAAGGTTGAGTTGCGAAACGTTAGTCTGCGAAACGATACACCTGCGTACAAATTCATCGGCGTATCGTTACTCGGCGAAACGTTGTCTGCCAATCAATAATCTGCCTAAAAATAGTCGGCGAATCATTAGGTAACCAATATTTTTGTATAGGTGATCTGAAACAATTACCTACTTTGCTCACCCGCGACCGTTTTAATAATAAGTATATCTTTTACTATTTGTAACATCTGGTAGTATAGTGAACTTTTGTGTTGCTCTAAAGATGAGATCTGGTCGAATTCTAAACGTGTCAGTGTAGTGTGCTGGTTTTGAAAATTTACAATTTCTTTACAAACGTCATCATTATGTGGGATGATTGCAAACACATGTGATCAACCACATTGGTTACATACTCTTAGAATATGAAACCTATTGGTGCAGTAAATGAAGGAAGTTGTTGTATGGAGACCCAAGCATTAATTCCTCAGTCGATGAAATTTTGCTTGGTTATTGTATAGTATGAGCCGTATATAAAATGTAAAAAATCCAAAAAAAAAAAAACACCTAAGTTAGGTATTTATACCTAAAAATCGTCACTACTCTATCTAATCGTATCTACACATTAGTCCAAAATTATTTTACCAAATAAGTCATTCATATCACTATGTGATACTAGAAAAAAATCTAAAATTTTCCGGTTCAAAACACGCCAAAAAATTTTTTTTTTAATATTGGCATTTCTGCTGGGATTTTTTTTTATATTTCATATGTTGTTCCGAAACGTTACATGAGTATGTCTATGGTGAAGAAAGTTTAAACGGAGCATTTTTTTTTTTTTTTTGGATATTTATACAATACTCTTTACCTATTTATTGATATTTTATCATACGGTCAAGGTTTTTCGGGCTGAAGAATTACTGTTGGGTCCACTACCTTTATTTACTGCACTATATTTCAGGGTCATCTCCATCTGTTCATAATTTTATTTCGCATATTGCTAAATATTACACCGCTGCATAACCGATTGCTTCTTAGGCCGGCTGTGTTAACTTTTTTTAAACTAAATGATATTATTCTATGTGTCCGGTTTTCAGTAGGAAAATCAGGACATAATGGAATTCATGCTCCTACTAGTAGGAGAATCAGTACAATGCCCATTGTCTTCGTGTTTATCAGTAGGAGACTATAGTAGGAGTACAACCTTGCACCTATTTCGAAAAATCCAAGCTATACCAGATGGAGGGCGCTCGTGCCTAAAATACCATGCACTACATTACAAAATCGAAGATTACACAAGAAAGTGATTTTTTTGGTGGAATGTCTTATTTTGGACATCAGGTATACTTAGTGGGAATTTTAATGAATAGGTAATGAATCTAATGAAGTATTTTGAAAAATGTGGTATTGTAGACACGAGCAATAAAGGGCACCTCTCTATTTTATTCGTCATATACCTCTAAAATCGCTGCATGGCTATAGCTACAGTAAGTACAGTGTACAACTTATTGCTGTGACCCGTGATACAATTGAAGGATATTGTCCAACGGACATAATAAACAACTGCTATGTTGAACTGTTTGGACCTTGGGGAAGTAAAATTACCTTGGGTCATGTGTATCAGAATAGGTACCTACTATCATTACTATGGAACCAACAGTCCGAACCCACTCAGTTGGACCATGGATAAACATACTTTCCAGAATTGGACTACTGATTTTACTTCTCCGTGGTCCAACCGGTTGGACTATGAGTAAACTTGCTTCCACATGGTGCTGGGTGGCAAATGAGTCAGCGGGTTTCTTGATGGTAAGAGATCACCACCGTTCATAAACATTGCAACACCAGGGGTATTGCAGATGCGTTGCCAACCTAGAGGCCTAAGATGGGATACCTCAAGTGCCAGTAATTTCACCGGCTGTGTTACTCTCCACGCCGAAACACGACAGTGCGGCACTACTGCTTCACGGCAAGATTAGCGAGCAATGGTAGTAGCGATCCGGGCGGACCTTGCATATGGTCCTACCACCTGCATCAAGTATAGGAATTTTGCTCATAGGCGTGTAGGGTGAGCACTGAAAGACTCCGGTCGTCGTCAAGCAGCTAATCAACATCAATTGGGTAAATAGGTAAGTATCTTGTGTAAGTATATGTACTAGTTGGTTGAAATACTGGGCATACCGTTCAAAACGGAGATTCGATTTGCTTAGGAGAAAAAGAAAAAAATATAGGAAGTAAAATTCTGAATTCACCGTTGAAAACTCCAAAACAAACTGCTTCGGATCTAACAAAGAATGTAGGTACTTAGAATTCAAGCGTGATCTAATCGCTAATAAGTATAACGCAAACGTAATGCAACATTTTTTTATAAACGGATTCCAGTCTTCCTCGAGCAGCTAGCACAATAAAGTTCCACACCTGGAAATTCACAGCATACTAAGAATTCGGTTATCGCACGCCTGTTCCCTCGGGATCTGTGCATTTTTCCAGGATAAAAAATAGCCTTTGTCACTCTCGGGTCTATAAACTATATTTATGCCAAAAATCACGTCGATCTGCCGTGACGTGCAAGACGGACAAACATACACACAAACACACTTTCGCATTTATAATTATGCGAATTGCATAAACAACCAGGCCAAGATAATGATGATGATGATTGTGTTATCAACGTATAAATAAATTTCCAAGATTCTATATATATACATACCGATAGCTTCAACGAGGCTGCTTCCTTTCCAGCCTTTTTTGTCCCACTGAGTTACACTAACACATGCACTGTTTTACGCACAGTGGCCTAGCGTGCCTTGGCGGGGCCCCGTATAAAAATTCATATGGGCCCCCTTATGAATTAAAGATTTCTCACAAAAGAAAAAATATATAATTAGAAAGCCGTGGTGGCCTAGTGGTTTGACCTATCGATTCTCAAGCAGAGGGTCGTGGGTTCAAACACCGACTCGACCCTTATTAGTTTTTCGAAATTCATGCGCGGAATTAAATTTGAATTTACCACGAGTTTGCAGTGAAGGAAAACATCGTGAGGAAACCCGTACAAACCTGTGAAACAATTCACCTATGGCCCAAGCCCTTTTGTTCTGAGAGGAGGCCGGTGTCGTGTGCAGTTGGACGTTTATAGGCTGGAATGGATGGATAGATGGCATAAAATTAAAATAAATATTTGTTCATCATAATTATCTATATGCTACTTTTTCCAAAAATTTTGCAATTTTTACGCACGGGGGGGGGGGGGGTCTCATAGCCTGAAGGGCCCTTAATAATTGATAAGTACGGCAGATATGGGGATAGCTACGTCCAAGTTTACGCATCAGGGTAGTTGACATACTTATAGAGTAGGTATTACGGCCTTGTCTTCTTCATTTCCAGAATAACCATTTCTGTACTTAGGTATACAATACAAATAATTATCGCGACCTTCAACTTGAAAGATAACTGCAATCAAGAGTGCCATTCAAGACTGGTAGGTGGAATGAAACACGGAAAGACTTCGTCTCCAATTTTCGAAATGATAGGAGTAACACTCGCATGGAATGCATGGTTATCAAATTATGTCACGAGAGCATCGT
Organism: Choristoneura rosaceana; assembly: GCA_037349165.1. Classification (NCBI taxonomy): domain Eukaryota; kingdom Metazoa; phylum Arthropoda; class Insecta; order Lepidoptera; family Tortricidae; genus Choristoneura; species Choristoneura rosaceana. Next base: position 13,992,312 of record JAZBNJ010000010.1, read on the forward strand.
AGGTATGTGGTTACCAACTTGAGCACAATATCATTAAAAATAAAACATACTCGACGCAGTCTCCAACTTCAAAAGCCAAAAATCACATAAGACTAGATTCATGGGACTCTATCATGATTCATCTAATTCTATATCGTTGCATATGAAACACTACAGTACTGAACTATACTGAAACAGTACAGTTGATACAAAAATTCGTGACCTGAAAAAAAAAATGAATATTTTGTAGTAGCTTACGCCTAAAGCCTTCCGAAAGCCTAGAACAGAGTTGCAATAATTTTCCACTAGTTGGCGCTGTCTATTTGCATGTGTGCGTGAGCTCCTAGTGTCCGTATAAGGCTGTAACTTGTAACTTGTAATCTTGGAATTGGCACACTATTTCCGTTCGACTGTAGTCTCAAAAAATCGGCTGTATTAAATAGTCTTCGCAAATAATAAACACAACCATTAGTATTCAACGGATATTCTAAAAATTACACATCCTGATTTCAACGCCATCTAACGGGACTTTTACCATGAGCTAACGTGACGAACCGCCTTAAGTAGCAGTTTAATACAGCAGTCTTCGATAATTCTCTGAAGTTACAATAAGGTAGTGCAACAATCGGCAATAAACGTAATCTATCTGTTCATACCTATACGCATTAGCTAGAACAGGATGCAAAGATTAAGTAAATATCTGCCACCCTCAGTCTCAATACCAAAAACAAAGTTAGAACTCAGTATATCTACAGTCGCTGCTTCTTTGAAAGTCGCTATTTACTGTGTGATAAGGTTGTCTTTGCTTTGGCGCTTGGTGCATATCTACTGAATACTAATGGCAATGGCACGCAACTAACTATTAATTTTGCAACCATCGTCAGGTATTGAAATGGCCTAGCGGCAAATCGAAGTGATCGACCTGTGCGCTGCTCGCAGTGAACCGAGTTCGAATCCGAGGATTTCGATGAGGGAAATCTGTGTTACATTTAAAAGAGATATTTTTGATATTGTCATTCACCGCTTGGTGAAAATGGACTGTGAATGTGAATGTAACTTGCAATGCGAGTATTGAATGTTATAAGAATTATGAGTTGATGTCCGCTCGTGGAATAACAATAAAACAATTGTTACCTACACAATTTGGATCGTATTCGAATATTATTACTAAGGTTCTCTTGTCTCACTCACACCACCGAAGATCGTATCAATTCAAATGTGGTTAAAAAAATATAAATGATCAATATCTTTTTTTTTTCAACTTATTTATGATCAGAAAAATACCACAAAAAAATAAATAAACCAAAAACATAAATAAAACAAAAAGTGGATTTGAACCCGAGCCCTCCCTTTGATGCACTTGTCTCAGAGCTCGCGATAGTTAACCGCAGGGCCAGACTGATCTGTCACGTGTCACACAGAGGGGTTCCTTTTCTCTGACGCGATCTGTACCAAAGATTCGTACTGTGTCCCATCATAATTCCTCTGTTATTCGGGCACTGACGTGTCCTACCTAATCTTCTTCTTGCGGTGCCTCTCCACTACTGGAGGTTGGCTGTCAGCTCCGCATATCTATCTTTGTCTCTCGCCAGAGAAAACAGTTCTTCCACACTGGCGATACCGATCCACTCTCTAATGCAGCCATACTCAACCATTTTTTTAATGGGGCCACAAACACGTTTCGATCTTGAAGCGCGGGCCGCAAAAATATTTAGGTGTTAAAAAAAACATAATTCAAAGTTGCCGATGTGTTTATTGAGAAAGAAAAGGTGGTCACAACAAAGCCAACTATACAATACAGTGACTAGATGCAATACACCGCGATAAGGCTGTCGAGCTAGTACCTGTATTTATATTACTCAGAGCGCCCACAGTTTTTTTGATGGGTGCGAAATTTTAAAACTTAGTCAAAGTTTTAAAATTCCAAGTGGGCCAATCACAAAGGCCCGGCGGGCCTCCGAAATCGTGGAAATCGTGGCTCCGAAACATTAGAGTCTAATGTTTCGGAGCCACGATTTCTTTCTTCTTCCGACGCGTCTTTTCCCCTCAATTTTTCCCATCATTATTGTTTGGAGTAAATGATAATGCTCCTACCTAATAGACATGTCTATCTAATCTCGACTCCGCGAAGTAATCTGACTCACTAAATCCAGCTCCTGTGTCGGTATCGAATCCGCTTATTGAATCCGACTCCTTTATTGACTCCGGTTCTTTCGAGCGATTATTAGTTTATCTATGGCCGATCCGGTCCGGCTCGGTTCGGTCGGTACCAAGGTCCCTAGTTTTTTCTGTTCTATGTAGGATCCGATCCGATCCGAGAGCGAAAGCGGAGCGAGTGAGTGACGGCGATCACGAGCCGCTCGATCCGGCCGGACTTGGTCGGAGTTAGTAACTCCGAAATCGATAACACTGTGAAAGGAGTCATTAAGGGATTCGGATCCGCTTGAGGATCTGACTCTTATGAATCTTCAGATCCGGATCTACCCATCTCTAATCTAGTACCTAACTCCCTTCTGTCATCAGCACCCGAATCTGAACTCTTGTCAAGTCGATGGGTCAAACATTGCCGCATATGTTTGAGTTTTTCTAAGGCGATGGATGCAAGTTGTCGCGAAGGATCGCGAACCATAAATATTTTGTACATGGCAACATTATCCGAAGATTCAAATTGCCGCCATTTCTATAATTGACTATGGTGAGCTGTCATTTGTTTTACATTCTTTGCATAGTTTACTTTCAAATGTTTTATACCAAATAAAGTGCTAAAAATGTTGTGATGTGATGTCCTGACTCCTGAGCTGATCTGAAAGCTAAGTATCTAAGTAGCTAAGTACCTAAGCACCTTGGTGGCTGGTTAGCCAAGTGATTCACTCTAATAACGCATTAGCGATTTCCCTTAATATATGATGAGGTACAACGATGTTAAAGCTAAGTTTCCCTATGGTCTTACAAATCTGTTCGTGCTATGGCGGCCCAGTGGAGGAGGCATGGTAATATGTCTTTCCTATTTATCATCCCACTGCGGAAGGCATGGTAATATGTCTGGCTATTCAGCCCTATGGCGGAGGCATGGTAATATGTTTTTCCTATCATCGCGAGGAGGAGGCGGCATGGTAATATGTCTGGCTATTCAGCCCAATGGTGGAGGCATGGCAATATGTTTTTCCTATCATCATTATAATGGAGTAAGCATGGTAATATGTCTTCTTATCATCACCAGGAGGCATGGTAATATGTCTTCCTATTGGAAGTCGGTATGGATGTATATAACTGGTTGTTGGCTTATCCAACTTGGTTTGAAAGCTTAGCGTTAACACTTCAATTATGATCAATGGTATGTGTATGTGGCTTCAACTGTGGTTGAAGTCATAGTGTCTATTTTTACTACAGATGGTGGACATTTGGGGAGTAGATATCACCTATATGAGCACCAGGTTAGCGCCTGAGTCAATTGTACATAGCTGAAGAGTGCGGACATCACAGGAGATAGTTTAAGGTATGAGATCATGTTATTACTATAGCAATTCCCATCGATATTACTATCAATATTCAGATGAATTAATTATTGTGCTCTTTATTGGGTTTTAACCTGAACTCTGGCAATTGTCTTTATGTGGCGTGGTTTAATAAGCGAAGCAGATATTAATTACAAATCCAACACACTATACAAATCACGCCCACATAAATTTGGTGGAGGTGCTGGGATATGATATAAAATTGGTGGTGAGATATTCTGGTATATGATATAAATTTGGTGAAGAGAGATAATAAGATATGATATAAATTTGGTGTTAATAAATGGTGAAGATAGCTGCTGAATAGAATAATGATGGAATTTACTAATGAGATTGAAAAATTAATGAACAGCCGGCTAGGATTGGAAATTTGGTGAAGCTGCTGCGGTTAGTACAGTTCTGCTGTGATAATTACAACTAAAAACTCAGTAAAGAGCATCTGATACAAATGCAATATGTAATTTCATGACTCATAACGACATCTATGATCAGCTGGTGGAACTAAAAGTTGCTATTTTATTTATGATTCATGATTTTTTTTAAAATAAGAGTGGAAATATCATGATTTGAAACATTTGTTATGTGTATAATGATAAAAGGCATAAAAAGGACTGATTTAGTTATAAAATGCATCATTTTAGTTGAAGAAATTCGGAATGGTTCAGTTGTTACGAAACCGGATGTGCAGCGTCAAACTTCCGCTTGATTTCTAACAAGAAAATTTTATTTCTTGATCCAAACGAAACGAATGTGACCTTAAATTAGTTAATAAATGAAATTATTATTTTATAATAATTATTACGCAAGTTTTAAGAAACGGTAGAAATTTTTCACAATATAAAATAATGTTGTTGACTCGTACTTTCAAAACAAGTGAGAGCGCGCGGGACGCTTCTAAATTCTAAGATGGCCGAATTTTCTTCAAGTACTTCGTACGTATCGTGTGTAAAAAAGTTATGTTTTAGTGAAAACAAATTGTGTTGATGGTGGAAACTTTTTGGAAAGTGTGCACAAACAACAGGTGAGCATTATATTATGTGGATTATGTGATTCTTACGGTCAGATAGCCAAAAGACTGAAATAAAAGTTCATGTACTTTATACTTCTTTACGAAGTAAATAATACTTTGCTGCTACTAATTTACTAAAATCGCAGTGAGATAATTTAATAAATAATAAGTATTGGCAAGATTTTGATCCTACATAATACGGCAATGGAAATACAATGTGTTCGAGTGAAATTACACCGAGTAGGTATCTACCAAGATGTTTGTTTTCGTTACCGGCGGTGCCGGGACTCGGGACATAGACCTGGCGGCTAGCGACAAAGTACAAGTTCATACTTTTTACAATACAAGCATTTATTTAACTTGCAATGTAGATATGTTTGTATGGGTCATTCTTGCAAATAAATGCAATCTACTTCTAGTAGTCCGATCGGCTTGAAGATTAGCATACTTGCTTTTATTTACTTGCGAAGGCAGTTCGCATTAGGCGTATTAAAGAGGAGGTTGTATGTAACCTATTTTAAAACAATGTGTTTTGATATCTTAGGATAAAACAACGACAGCGACTAAGAGCGGTAGCAGTCTTAGTACAAAAGGAGCAAGGCGTATTGGCTCTAGTAGCAGTATTATGGCAGGTCTTAATGCATTGTGCTAAGGTATGTGAAAGCTTATAAAAATTGTAGTAAGAGAAACCATGATATGATCCAAATTTGAGGTGAACATAAATGATATTCATCGATATACAGATAACAAGGTCTATAATTTTTATATAATATTGTAGCTATGTTGTACAGTCAATATCATAAATAAGTGATCAACTTTGTTATGTTTGTGACAACTAAATTGAAATAAATGAAGAATGAGAATACCATCATAACGTAATATATAAACAAAAAATACTTTGATTTATAATTTTACATAATTAGAATTACTTATATTTTGTGCAATTAATGATACATGGAGAATATGTCTATCTACTTAAAGTTGAACATGAAAATTTAAAGTCATTGTTTGTTTGGAAAATAATACTTTACTGCTTCATCCGGGGGCACAGCAGTGCTTCCAGCCAAGTTGAGTAATTTCTATTGACTGAGTAAATAAATAATTATAGACTTTGGTATTTGAGAATTTATCTGTCAATTCTTTATTTCATGTTTATGTTCAGAAATGTGCATACTTACATAAAAGATCTAAATTATATCATTACATCAACTATGCTTTAGTTTTTAACATTTACTTTGAAAATATAACATTTTGGAATTATACAGGGTGGGCACTATACCTATGATCAAAAAATACTGATATAAAAACTGAGTAAGAATTATACAGGGTGTCCACTGTACTTGTAACTTTAATTGATAAGGGTGTATACTGACTTTATAATTATACAGGGTGTACCTATATTAAATTATACATGAGCAAATTGTGATATTTTTGTTCGACTGGCTTACAGATTAATACGATTCCTCGGAATTATGGAGGAAATATATTTAAAGAGACTGTCCACATTTGCAAGCAATATTAAAGACTTGTCTGATAAAGCTCTCAGTTTGCACTCATCCAGTTCATTGAATAACAATCAGCTTGAACAAGCTAAAATTACAGTCTCAAAATTAACATCCATATTAAACAGATTCAACACCGAATTATACCAATATTTTAACCAATCTGTCTGTCCAAATGCCGATGAAGTATCGATTCTCACTTCCATACAATTAGAAGGAGAAGAAGCATTAGCCGAACTTAATACTAAAGTACAAGCCAACAAGGATCCTCAACCATCAACTACAAATTGGAACAGCTTCAGAGGCAAACTACCGGAATTACATTTACCCTCATTTAAGGGAGACGTTTTGGAATGGTTCCAATTTTGGGATCAGTTCAGTTCCAACATAGATCAACGAAACCTTCGTGATGTTGACAAACTTTTATACCTGAAAGCTTCTCTCAAAGGTGAAGCAAGGACGGTGATCGACGGTTTAGAGACTACAAATGATAATTACAAGATTGCTGTGACCACTTTAAAGGAAAGGTATGGAAAAGGAGTTAAAATAATTGATGCTCATTACTCCGCGCTCTATAAAATGGAAAAAGCTGAAAAATCAGAGGATTGCAGGAAAACTTTGGACGAGATTGAGAGACATCTCAGAGTACTGCGCTCGCTGGGAGAAAACACAGATCACAATCATTTGCGATTTTTGATCATGGAGAAGTTTCCTCAAGACATCATTTATGAGATGAAAATGAAGATGAGTGCAGACACTATTGAAGAAATGAGGAAGCATCTTAATCTAATTATTTCAGCAATAGAGGATGCAAAAGGAGCGTCTGAATCCACAAGCAAGGATATTCATTACACGACTGAAACGTTACATATAAATGACAATAGCTCGAAGAAATTCTTCAGTAACTCCAAATTCAACCGAAATGGAAATAAGGGTTACAAGAATTACAGGCCTAGCACATCTACATTCAATAACTGTTCTATTGCAAGAAAGAGACAGCATGAGACTAAGATGGAGTCATCTGATAAAACTTATAACAAGAGACAGAAGTTTACTTGTGTATTCTGTCATGAGGCTCATTATAATGATAAATGTACAAAATTCAAGACTATGGCTGAAAGGAAATCGAGGCTGCAAAACCGATGCTACAATTGTTTTCAATTTGGACACAGAGCTAATTTATGCAAAAGGAAAAATACTTGCCCTCACTGTGGTAAATATGGACACCATAACAGAGCACTTTGTTCAAAGAAATTGCACAATAGTCAAGAACCTACAAAAACATTGCATATCACTGGAAAAAGTTCTACGGTTTTACAGACGTGACAGGACAAGATGGAACCTCTAAGAAGTGTCGCCTTTTATTAGATTCTGGGAGTCAACGTAGCTACGTCACTCAAAGGATTACAAGGGATCTACATTTAAAAATCGAGGAAGAAAATCATCTAGTTGTTTTTACTTTTGGATCCAAGAAACCACAGGAAATGGATTGTCCTCTGGTGAGATTGAATATTGGAATGAAGAATAACAAGATAAAAACCATTTTTGCCAATGTCGTCCCTTCAATAACAAACGGGATTCCTTACCCAGAATTAGAAATAATCGGGTGTAATGACAAGGAGAGGTACATACTTGCAGATGATGGTTCATTATCAGATCGGGTTGATATCTTAGTTGGAAACGATTACTATCACTCATTCATGTCCACAAAGAAGATACAGATACAGGAAAACTTATACTTAATAGACTCAGAATTAGGATGGATTCTCTCCGGGAAGACTGAAAACAAGTTAACAGATGAATTGTCGGTTCTAACATATTTTCAGTCGTCATGTGACAACAAACTAAATGAACCAGACCTACCTTTGGATCACGGTTATTTGAAGCGCTTATGGGACCTGGAATCGATCGGGATCAATGATTCTCCAAAAGCTAACCGAGATGAAGAGGCGATCAAACAATTCAACGAAAACACAACATTTGAAGAAAACAGATATTTTGTAAGTTGGCCATGGATTGAATATCCACCGGATTTACAAACTAATTTTGGATTAGCCTTTGGACGTCTAGTTAGTTTAATGAAAAGATTGGATTCGAAGACTTTATCAGCCTACAGTCAAACACTGGATGACCAGTTGAATAAGGGTATAATAGAACTAGTACCCCTTGAAGAAGAAGTCAATCATCCAATTCATTACTTGCCGCATCATGGAGTCTTAGCACCAAAAAAGGCACTCCGGATAGTTTACGATGCTTCTGCAAAGACAAAGAACTCAAAAAGCCTAAATGAGTGTTTGTATTGTGGACCCATGATGCTGGAGGATTTAACAGGACTGTTAATTAAATTTAGATGTCATGCAGTGGGATTAACAGCAGACGTGGAAAAAGCTTTCTTACAGATAGGACTTCACAAAAAGGATAGAGACGTAACCAGATTTTTATGGCTTAAAGACACAAATAAACTGGCTACTGAGGATAACCTTTTGTATCTAAGATTCACACGTGTGCCTTTCGGTATAATTTTAAGTCCATTCTTATTGAATGCGACCATAAAACACCATCTGCAAAGATCTGGAAGTGACAATGTAAGAAAACTTACTAATGAAATTTACGTGGACAATGTTCTGACAGGTTCGAGTACTGCACAGGAAGCTGTAGACTTGTATAGGGAAAGTAAAGCAGCTTTTCAAGAGATTTCTATGAACCTGCGCGAATGGAGCTCTAACTCAACAGAATTTATGAATAGTATTCCAGACACTTGTGAAAACGACATTGTGAAAGTACTTGGATTAGATTGGCACATCAAAAAGGACACTCTTCAGTTAAGATTCACCAATGAAAGGTCAGATTTAAACACCAAGCGAGGTGTCCTCAAAGTGATCGCATCCGTATATGATCCTTGTGGTTTTGCTGTGCCACAAGTACTGGCAGCTAAATTATTTTTACAAGAACTCTGGAAAAATAAAATTAAATGGGACACACTCTTACCAAAGGAATTGACTAACAAATGGATGGATATTCGTAAAGAACTCGATGATATAAAAAATATATCAGTTGACAGATGCTTCATAAAGAATGGGAACAAAGACCACTACGAATTGCATTGTTTTACAGATTCGTCGCTGCAGGCTTACGCAGCTTGTATTTTCCTTGTGAATGGAGCAAATAGATGCTTCATAATGGGCAAATCACGTCTAGTACCGATAAAGGATAGAGAGAACCTTAAAATTCCTCGTCTTCAACTGTTGGATGCTTTAATCAGATGCAGACTTAAAAACTTCGTAGTCAGATTCCTTCAACATGATGCCAAACTTTATGAACTGATAGTCAAATCGCAATAGACTGGCGTAAGTCCGACAAATTGCTACCACCTTTTATAGCGAGGAGAGTGGAATAAATCGGAACAAAGTCGACCACTTCGGGAGAGGATAAGAGGAAATGGCTTGATGGCCCACAGTTTCTTACTGAAAGCCCAGACTCGTGGCTGTCTTGAGTTCACACTAAACGTACCTATTCTTTCTCGGCGGGGGAGGGTCTGCCGAAGATTGATGAACAACAGATGGAACCACTATAAATAACAAACCTGGACATGACAATCAACTACTCATCAAAGAAGTTGAAGCAGTCGTCAATAGTAAGTGATCTGGACTTACTTACGTTGGTGCAGACTTGGGATATGTACTGAAACCTGCAGACTTTTTATCACCTGGAAAATGCTTAGCTATTCACATGTCAACAAGCCAAGTCTTACCTTCAGCTACAGCTACTAAACAACAACTAATTGAAGGATGGAAACGTGGAGAAATAATAATGAACGAGTACAAAGACATGTTTATGAACCAGTACTTATTAAGCCTAAGAGAACGCTACAGACATTCACCTAAACAACCTAGAGTCAAGGCTCATGATCAACCTAGGTTAGGCGATATTGTACAATTAAAAGCTGAATCTAAAAACAGACTAAACTGGAAAGTGGAAAGATTGTTGAACTAGTTAAAGGTGCACAAGACTCTGTAATTCAAACATACAGAAAAATATGGATGCACCAGTAGAGATGATTGGAGAAGAACTTACAGACTTACAGCCAGAGGCTGATGTTATGGATGTAATAGATACGAACACAGAGATGACACAAACTATGAAAGAGGCAACTGAGAGCACGGATAAGACAAATGAAAACAAGGATGTGACAGATGATAACGATAACATGGAACAGTCTGTAGAAGGAAACCGAAAATGAGTTGCTGCTGTTCGAGCTCTGGAAAAGCTCAGAGAATGGACGAGCCACCTGATGACTACATTGACTCTTTAGCTTGCCGGCGGCGGGTGTGTCGCGAAGGATCGCGAACCATAAATATTTTGTACATGGCAACATTATCCGAAGATTCAAATTGCCGCCATTTCTATAATTGACTATGGTGAGCTGTCATTTGTTTTACATTCTTTGCATAGTTTACTTTCAAATGTTTTATACCAAATAAAGTGCTAAAAATGTTGTGATGTGATGTCCTGACTCCTGAGCTGATCTGAAAGCTAAGTATCTAAGTAGCTAAGTACCTAAGCACCTTGGTGGCTGGTTAGCCAAGTGATTCACTCTAATAACGCATTAGCGATTTCCCTTAATATATGATGAGGTACAACGATGTTAAAGCTAAGTTTCCCTATGGTCTTACAAATCTGTTCGTGCTATGGCGGCCCAGTGGAGGAGGCATGGTAATATGTCTTTCCTATTTATCATCCCACTGCGGAAGGCATGGTAATATGTCTGGCTATTCAGCCCTATGGCGGAGGCATGGTAATATGTTTTTCCTATCATCGCGAGGAGGAGGCGGCATGGTAATATGTCTGGCTATTCAGCCCAATGGTGGAGGCATGGCAATATGTTTTTCCTATCATCATTATAATGGAGTAAGCATGGTAATATGTCTTCTTATCATCACCAGGAGGCATGGTAATATGTCTTCCTATTGGAAGTCGGTATGGATGTATATAACTGGTTGTTGGCTTATCCAACTTGGTTTGAAAGCTTAGCGTTAACACTTCAATTATGATCAATGGTATGTGTATGTGGCTTCAACTGTGGTTGAAGTCATAGTGTCTATTTTTACTACAGATGGTGGACATTTGGGGAGTAGATATCACCTATATGAGCACCAGGTTAGCGCCTGAGTCAATTGTACATAGCTGAAGAGTGCGGACATCACAGGAGATAGTTTAAGGTATGAGATCATGTTATTACTATAGCAATTCCCATCGATATTACTATCAATATTCAGATGAATTAATTATTGTGCTCTTTATTGGGTTTTAACCTGAACTCTGGCAATTGTCTTTATGTGGCGTGGTTTAATAAGCGAAGCAGATATTAATTACAAATCCAACACACTATACAAATCACGCCCACACAAGTGAAGTAAGTATTTAGTTAAGTATTTACATTAATAGAATTTTACACTGAATTGGCCTACAGCTGTAATACTGTGTTTTACTTCACCCTTCCTTACTATTATAAAGGGGAAAGTGAGTTTGATTGTTAGTTTGTTTGTTTGTTACGCTTTCACGCCGTAACGGAGCGACGGATCGTCGTGATTTTTGGCATAGGTAGAGATGGGTTATGGTGGAGAGTGACATGGGCTACTTTTTATCCCCGAAAAATTCACAGTTCCCCCCATCCACCGAAATTATTGGTGGATGCTATGCTGTAGGTAACGTAGCTTTAAAAAACGAAAATATTTCGCTTCGTCAAATGTTTGTTTGTTGACTCTACTTGAGCCGATGCAGCCCCGATGCGCCGAAACGTCGTCGACAGCGACGCCCGCGGCTTACGGGTAACCACTTACTCGGAGCAAGACAGTTGTCCCGCTCCCGCTGTTTAGCGAGAAAATACGCTTAGGCAGCTTCCAAACTACAGACCATTCATCCATATCCAAACTAATATTATAAATGCGAAAGTGTGTTTGTATGTTTGTGTGTTTGTCCGTCTTTCATGCCGTAACGGAGCGACGGATCGACGTGATTTTTTGGCATAGAGATAGTTTATGGGCCCGAGAGTGACATAGGCTACTTTTTATCCCGGAAAATGCACAGTTCCCGAGGGAACAGCGCGCGATAACCGAATTCCACGTGGGCGGAGCAGCGGGCAAAAGCTAGTAACTAAATATTACTTAGGCGATTTCTGGACAGATGATTATACAAACCACAACAGACCTTAATAATAGACTAGAGTTAGATCAGAGATTAGAGTTCTTTTGTTTAGTTTTTATTTTTCATTGCGATTCTAACACCCGTATTTATAAACGAGCCATTACTTGTTGCTAAGTACATGCTTAAGTAAAGAAAATGGTGACTACGACTTGGCTAAGCAATCTAACAGAGACACAGTTCAAATTTCAAGCAAAAGCTCAACTATAGAATAAAAATCGTTACTTGAGTAATTACTTTTACACAAGTAATGGCCTTTACTTCTCTACAAATACGGGTTTTATCATAAGGTCGCGCGCGAGCAAAGTACTTAATTGTTTACTAGTGATGTAACGAATGTCATTTTTTGAATATTCGCGAATGCGAATGCGAATTTTCAGTTTTTCGTTCTGGCGCCAAATTGTCTATGGTCCTACATTCGAACGAAGTGCGTTCCGTTTGTATTTTGTTCCGAGAATTATTGAGCTTATACAGCGCATCCCAAAGTACATAAATAAATAATAACACATGATTAAGTGAAGACTGATAGTTAATGTGATTTTTTCTTGTATAAAAAAACATAACAACTTAATGTATTTTGATTTTATGAACCTACTACTATCTTATTAATTGTATTTTCTTCTGATATTCATATTCGCAAAACATTCGCAAAAATTTACCAAACGCGAATATGCAAAAATATGCGAATGCAAATATTCGTTACATCACTATTGTTTACAGTTAATTACTAGTCCGTATGTTATGCACAACCGAAACACTCAGAGCTCTATCGTATTAGTCGCATTACCTCTCTTGTCGCAGCCGGCTAAAGCGCGGATTACGAACCGAACGTTATAACCTAGCCCGTCAGACGAACGCAGCGTAGAGGGGAGAAAATAGCTTACTCCAGTGTAGCTACTCCTAGCGCCATCTAGTGAGCATATATTGAAACTCCAAACGATGTCCTACATCGCGCTATCGAAGTTTCACGACTCGGATGCGTTTATACAACTACCGACGCTCGTCCTTCGGACGTCGGGCCCCAGGAACACCTGCCTGGAGAGAGATCTCTCTATTGGAGCCTCCCCCCACACAAGCTGGTGGTTTTACAGTGACGCTTACGCCGACGCGGTTTAAGCGCGGTTCGTAAAACTATGTAAGCGATCAAGCGGACCGAACGCTAAACTATGTAACCATCTAAGTAACGATTCAAGAGACGCAAAGCTCGTGGCCCGCGACGCTTACCAATCGCGCTGGCGTAAGCATTAACTACTGTAAAAGCACTCGAAAAACGGAACCCTTATTGCCATCAGTTTTCTGTCTACACTACCGCTTGTCACAGTTTGTATTCTCGATTTTGTTTTAAATGGTTAATAGGCTGTGAGGTTTTGAAGACAAAAATTCAGCCTTGTCAAAAAACTTCCGAGATCTACTGACTCACCAGAGGGCCGGCCACTATTTCGCACAGCGAATAAGACTAACATCGCTATACAGCGAGGAAACAGACACCATGCCCGTCGACGACGCTTTAGGCCAAATTTTCTACTTATAGTTTAAGTTTAATTAAGTATGTTTGTTTTTGTTTATTCTGTTGAAATTGAATCATTCAGAAATGTTCGAAATTAAATTCACTGAAGACTGTAAATATTATATTTTTTACCATATTCCACTGCAGCTTCTTCTTACCAAGCGCTACAGCATAGTGGGGATAATCCTTTAATTAGGGTTCCACAGGCTCTAGGTACGCGTGTACTCGCTGTCCCAATTAATCTGCATCAACGGCGGGTTCACAGCCACGGAGGAAGTGTTATGGTTACGAGTGTTTAGAGAGATGCTAAACTTTAGAGAAATGGATTTATTAGGCTGTGTCTCCGCCAGAGATGTGCGTGGATCTGTTGCGAGGATTGTGTTTACTTGAATTTGTATGAAAAAAGGAAAATTCAAAGACTCCATTATTTTTAAAAGTCGCTGAACTAATGTTGTTCAGTTTGACGAGGACGGTCTAAGTTTTAACTCTTTGCTCGTATTACAGGCCATACACGGTATAAGCGTATTTATAGAGAAGTAAAGGCTATAACTTGAGTAAAAGTAATTACTCAAGTCACGATTTTTATTCTATAGTTGAGCTTTTGCTTGAAAATTGAACTGTCAAATGTTAGATTTCTTAGCCAAGACATAGTCACCATTTTCTTTACCTAAGCATTTACTTAGCAACAAGTCGCACCCTTCTAGTGGAGGAAATAAAGGTAGTGGACCCCAGCAGTAATTCCTCAGCCCGAAAAAACTTTACAGTATGATAAAGTATCAATAAATAAAGAGTATTGTATAAATATCCAAAAAAAACACGCCTAAGTTTTGTATTTATACCTAAAAATCGCCACTACTTTAAAAAAAACTCGTATCTCAAAATTGATAATTTTTCCGAGTGCACTTTATGACCATTACGTCAAGGTTCAATTTTGTTGACGTATTGATTTGAGATACGAGATTTTTTTCAAAATAGTGACGAAATACAAATCTGTTTATATAATTATGTCCAAAATTATTTTACCAAATTAGTCATTCGTATCGCTATGTGATACTAGAAAAAATCTGAAACTTTTGTCAAACATGAGATTTTTTTTTATGATAATACTTTTTTTGACGCTCATTTTCATCGGAAAATTGCTCTGTCATTTTTTTCTTCTTATATGATCTTAGAATGTAATTTGGCGTAGTAAGTAAGATTAAAAAAAATGCATACCTAAATTTATGTAAGTATTTTAGAACTATTAAAAACTGAGAGTGGAAAATTTCTCAGCCTGATTTCTTTTTAAATATATACTAAGTAGTCACGTGTAGGTACACTTAAATATAAAATATAAAAAAAAATCCCGCTTGTACCACCCACTCCCAACACACTGCTCTCGATATGTTTAGTTTTTAATACGCTCGTTATTTTTTTGGGTGTTTTTATAGTTGAATGGAAAGGAAACTGTAAACTCAATTCAATAATAGTCCGTGAGCCCAGCCCCTAGTTACCTACGTAACATGACAACACGATATGGCACACGGTGGAGAAAGTTGTGCTGAGCAAGAATCAAAAAACTAACGCACTTAAAATTAGCTGGAATCCTTCACTTCCGGTCAAAATTTTAAGGTAAATTTACGTCATATGACATCATTACGAAACATGTGGCATCATGATCATGAAGCCCTTTATCCGTAGAGAGGGGCAACATAAGTCTTATTCTTATTCTTCTTTAAAATATGGCTTCTGTCCTAATTAATAAGACAATTTCGCCAGTGTCCATGTATTCTCTTTCGAGAGGCAACGTTGTACGGTGATTGTAGTTTCTGCAACTTGATAGTAAAATTCCAGAAACCACGTGGAAACAACTTGCGCATTAAAAAATGTCAGACACGAGAGCAGTATAGAATTTTGTGATCACTGTTCACTGTTAAGGTTAATCGCCGCATAAAACACTATCAAAATTATACTTCAACCAGCCAAAGAAACAGAAATAGCAGAATTCAACACAGTCCACATCCGCCACGTTCGAATGCCACAAATCAAATCGCAACATAAGTCTGTCAGTTCTGAAATAGCCGGAAGTGCTTGACAGACTAAGTCAAAGATGACCCCCAAAAACGATTTCTTACGTCATATGACATAGTGACCAAAATTATTACAAAAGTTTCGTAATATTAGTGTCTTTAATAATAATAATATATAAGTCTGCCAAGCGTTTTTTAGCCGGAAGTCCTTTACAAGTGTTATTTTAACTGCAAGAAAAATGTAATCGTATCATGTTAAATGAGAACAATTTAACAAATTATGATCGATTAACAAGGATTATCGACTCATTCGTCGTGGTCAGTATATTTAGTATGTAAGAAAATAAAAATAAAAAAACAATCTTTTATTTTATTTCACCTGTCCCGTTGCCTGTAATCAAATCTCGCACGTAAAGTTATTTTGATCTAAGTACTTTCAGTGGTTGGATTGAGTTGAAATTTGGCATTGTAATATTAAAACTATCTGGTGGCAAAGAATAATCTGGTCATGAAATTCAGGTGATCATCAGCAGGTCAGAATTGTCTCCACGGAAGAGAACTGTTTACTCCACGGAAGAGACTATACTTAAAATTACACGAATCGATGTTCGATAACAATAAAAGTAAGTATAGTCAGAAAAAAAACTTCTACGTAATTATTTTTTTACGGGAACTAATAGTTTCAGTGAGTTTCAGTAGAGTGTCAGTTCTGCAATTGCTGGAAGTGCCTGACAGACGGTGGCAAAATAATAAAATATACCGACACTATACCGAAGATATTCAAGACGTCAGCCTGTACGAGATTAGTATGGCCCTCAAACAGCTCAAGAATGGCAAAGCTCCGGGCGACGACGGAATTACAGCCGAATTCCTGAAGGCGGGTGGTAAACCAGTGCTTAAGGGCCTTCAGACGCTATTTAGTTCCGTCCTCCGCCAAGGGAGAACGCCGAAAGCATGGAACAGAAGTGTGATGGTGCTCTTCTTCAAAAAAGGTAATAACACCTTGCTGAAGAACTATAGACCCATCGCACTTCTGAGCCATGTTTACAAGCTGTTTCCAGGGTCATCACAAATCGTCTCGCATGCAGACTTGACGACTTCCAGCCTCCCGAACAAGCCGGTTATAGTACCGTAGACCACATACATGAGTTGCGGCAGGTTATACAGAAGACCGAAGAGTATAACCTCCCCCTTTGCCTTGCATTTGTGGACTACGAGAAAGCCTTCGATTCGATCGAGACTTGGGCTGTGCTACAGTCTCTCCAGCGGTGCCAAGTTGACTACCGGTATATCGAAGTGTTAAAGTGTTTGTACGAAAACGCCACTATGTCCGTCCGACTACAGGACCAGAGCACGAAGCCTATTCCTCTGCAGCGGGAAGTCAGACAAGGAGATGTGATCTCTCCGAAACTGTTCACCGCTGCATTGGAGGATGCTTTTACGTGACAGGCTTTGCCTAGTGTGGGACCAACGGCAATGCAATTTTTGTAATGCGATACTTTTTCAATAAACTATTTTTTTTAAGGTTTTGGACTGGAAAAGACGAGGCATCAACATTAATGGCGAGTACCTCACTCGCCTTCGATTCGTCGACGATATTGTAGTCATGGCTGAGACCATGGAGGACCTCAGTGCTATGCTCGCTGACCTCAGCAGAGTTTCCGACCGAGTTGGCCTGAGAATGAACATGGACAAGACGAAAATTATGTCTAATGTCCATGGAAAGAGATCACTTGTCGAATCCGACTCGGCTGGGCAGCGGTCGGGAAGCTTCGCAGTGTCTTTTCATCCAAATTACCGCAGTGTTTGAAGTCAAAAGTCTTTGACCAGTCGGTGTTACCAGTGATGACATACGGATCTGAGACGTGGACGCTAACGATGGGCCTCATGAGGAAGCTCAAAGTCACTCAAAGGGCTATGGAGAGGGTATGCTCGGGGTTTCTCTGCGGGATAAAATCAGAAATGATGATATCCGCAGTAGAACTAAGGTTACTGACATAGCCCGAAGAATTGCGAAACTGAAGTGGCAGTGGGCGGGACACATTGCTTGCAGGACTGATGGCTGATGGGGTCAAAGGGTTCTCGAATGGCGTCCGCTGACCGGGAGACGTGCTGTCGGTAGGACTCCAACAAGATGGAGCGATGACCTGGTTAAGATCGCGGGATCGCGGTGGATGCGAAAAGCACAAGACTGGTGTGAGTGGAGAGCCTTGGGGGAGACCTATTTCCAGCAGTAGACGTCTTTCGGGTGACATGATGATGATGATTTTTTTATTTTCTTACATACAAAATATACCGACCACGACGAATAAGTCGATAATCCTTGTTAATCGATCATAATTTGTTAAATTATTATCAATTAACATGATACGATTACATTTTCCTTGCAGTTAAAATAACACTTGTAAAGGACTTCCGGCTAAAAAACGCTTGGCAGACTTATATATTATTAAAGACACTAATATTACGAAACTTTTGTAATAATTTTGGTCACGATGTTATATGACGTAAGAAATCGTTTTTGGGGGTCATCTTTGACTTAGTCTGTCAAGCAATTCCGGCTATTTCAGAACTGACAGACTTATGTTGCCCCTCTCTACGGATAAAGGGCTTCATGATCATGATGCCACATGTTTCGTAATGATGTCATATGACGTAAATTTACCTTAAAATTTTGACCGGAAGTGAAGGATTCCAGCTAATTTTAAGTGCGTTAGTTTTTTGATTCTTGCTCAGCACAACTTTCTCCACCGTGTGCCATGCATCTTATCGTGATGTCATGTTACGTAGGTAACTAGGGGCTGGGCTCACGGACTATTATTGAATTGAGTTCACAGTTTCCTTTCCATTCAACTATAAAAACACCCAAAAAAATAACGAGCGTATTAAAAACTAAACATATCGAGAGCAGTGTGTTGGGAGCGGGTGGTACAAGCGGGATTTTTTTTGATATTTTATATTTAAGTGTACCTACACGTGACTACTTAGTATATATTTAAAAAGAAATCAGGCTGAGAAATTTTCCACTCTCAGTTTTTAATAGTTCTAAAATACTTACATAAATTTAGGTATGCATTTTTTTTAATCTTACTTACTACGCCAAATTACATTCTAAGATCATAATATAAGAAGAAAAAAATGACAGAGCAATTTTCCGATGAAAATGAGCGTCAAAAAAAGTATTATCATAAAAAAAAATCTCATGTTTGACAAAAGTTTCAGATTTTTTCTAGTATCACATAGTGATACGAATGACTAATTTGGTAAAATAATTTTGGACATAATTATATAAACACATTTGTATTTCGTCACTATTTTGAAAAAATCTCGTATCTCAAATCAATACGTCAACAAAATTGAACCTTGACGTAATGGTCATAAAGTGCACTCGGAAAAATTATCAATTTTGAGATACGAGTTTTTTTTAAAGTAGTGGCGATTTTTAGGTATAAATACAAAATTTAGGCGTTTTTTTTTTGGATTTTTTATATTTTAGTTACGGCTCATACTATACAATAACCAAGCAAAATTTCATCGACTGAGGAATTAATGTTTGGGTCTCCATACAACAACTTTCTTCATTTCCTGCATCATTCGTGCAAGAAACGTGTAAGTCCTATTAGGTTTGTACGTGTTTTACGCGTTTCTTGCAGGAAGGGTGCGAAGTAATGACTCGTTCATAAATACGGGTGTTAATGTAATTAAAATAAGTTTGAGTCAATTCAAGGTGCTTTACTCCACCACTCAACTTTTAGGGGAAGTTGCCTGATTTTAGTCAATTCTCAGCGAACAGACTAATCGTTATGAATTGGGCTCTGAAATTCTCGACAGCGAATATTGACTATTGACAAAGTTGAGGTGCATAAGTAAATCGCTCTGGATCGGACGGTTATCCAATTCCATTAGCAGACAGTAGGTAATTGTGTTTGCGTCTCTTGTTTGTTTCCTGATTACGGGTCGATTGCAGCGACATTGTGTGTGTGGTGGTAAACACGTGCCCAACGGTGGGTTTAAGCACATACTCTTAGTAAAAAAATAAGTGAATATTCCAACGAAACATTCTTAAGGAAAACAGACTTAAGAAACTTCTTTACCTTAGTACCTGCAGTGAAATTAATTTTAAATCTTTGACTGACGAATACATTTTTTACTGTCTGTACCATCAGCCAAAACAGCAAATATGTATATGGTCTACCACCCTAACGTTTGCATTTCAAAAAACAATAATGCCAATACGTATCTGTCGACTTGAAAGTTCAGTCTTAGCGACGAATTCATTTGGTCGGAATTTGTTTAAAAATTGATAGACCACTTACTTGACTGATGGTACAAGAATAAGTGAATGTTCCGTCGTCGCAAACATTGGAAAACAGACTTAAGAAACTCCTTTCGGACAAATCACTGTATTATTATATAAAAGTAACACGGGCAAATAATTAAAACATAGTTACTCGTCGAACTAAACAACATTACTGAAACTGAACTGAAATATTCCCGAAACGTCGAGGTAAATAATAATTGTGTTAAATAACGCTATTTAACAACGACAATAGCACAATAAGTCCCGTTAAGTTATTTGACTATTAGTACAGCGACTTTTAAAATTAATTAGTTTTTTTATTTTTCATACACTTCAAAGTTTATTCAAAGAAGCAATGTAAAGCAAAATGTATGATTGTAGTTAGTAGGTACCACTGGTCAGTTTCCTTATTCGTCAAGTTCACTGATGTCACCAGTTTACTCATTAAGACAGTTTCGCTAGGTTGACAATTTCGCTAGTTAGGCATTTTCCTGATTCGTCAGTTTCCTACTTCGCTAGTATTGCTAGAATGTCGGTTTCGTAAAATTGCCAGTTTTGCAATCCGCTAGATTCATTATTTGTCAGCTTCGTTAATCGAACAGTTTACCTATTCGACATTTACGCTAGGTTGTTAATTTTTCCATCTTGCTCTTTTCGTAATCCGTCGATTTCCTCGTTCACTAGTTTTGCTAGTATGTTAGTTTCGTAAATTCACCTATTTCACTGGTTGCCAGTATTCGTATTCGTCAGACATCTTTACACCCGTTCTCTTTGTGCTACTTCTTGTGCTTTGAACAACTGCTAAAGTTGCGAAACTACCTGAATTCAAGCACAAATCGATAGATAGTGCTTCTGGTGATAGTGTTGTGAAAATAGGCAAGGACTTAACGCGTCTCAAATCTATAGGCAAGGAGTTCCACAACCGGATATATATATATAGAACAAAGAATTTAGTATTAGAAAGGGGGTTATTTACGATATATGATATGACATGACACAACAGAGTAGCAATACTGAAGCTTAAACTAACTGACACATAAAGATGTTTGCGAACCAGGAAACTGACTTAATAGAGAAACCGACAACTTGGTAAAACTGGCAAATAAGAAACTGTCTAATGAGTAAACTTGTCAGATCAGTGAAATTGACGAGTAAGGAAACTGACCAGTGGTACGCTAACTCACTTTTGGTCTAGTCTCTATTAAAAAAATATCGTCACTGGAAAGGCAATATTACCGAAACGCCAAAACGACATTTCGAGAAAAACCCATTTAAAGTTTTTTTTTTAAGAAAAAAAAAGATATCTCTTCATCTAATCATCCAATTTTTATAAAAGAAGTTTTTATGAAAATCTATTTGATTTATCTATGTTTATCAGTAGGCTCCCTATCATTTTGTCCACTATTTCAGGAAATAAGTGGCGCTTAAGTAATAATAACTTATTTTTTCAGTAAGTCAAAATTTCTTAAGTACCATCAGCTTAAACTTTCTTTGTAGTTCGAAAGTACTGATAACACATGACATGTAGAAATAAAAGTACGTGAAAATTTCGTTTAATGTAGTATGGTTGCTGTCCAGGTGAAGTAAAATGACTTCAATTAAACGTGTTGCTTTTTCACACGTATGGTATTACTACTTAAAAGGCAAACACATAAATTAATAAATGAGCCAAAAATCATTTAAATTAAGTATGGCAAAATTATTTATACGAAGAAAATGACGCCAGCGATAAATTTTCCTATTTATAAGTACAATATAACTACTGATAACTTTGTTTGAATCAAAATGAAGGCCATGCATTATACTGAAGTAGTTAAAATCTAATCATCACATACACAAAAAATTACGTAACAACTGCAACACAAATTAAATGCTTCCAGTTTTTTAACTATGGTTAGTTTATTTGAAATTATCAGTTCTTAATACAAGGTATTTAAATAAAAGATAGTCATCGTAAAGTAGGTATCTACTTCTAGTATGACTTAGTAAGAACGTTTTTTTTCTTACACTTGTCATAATGATTGAAGAAGAAGTTATTTTACAACAAATGAAACAAGAATGTTTCAACTTTTTTGGAATATATTATCTCGATGTCAACGAATTATCTCCATACTACCATTAATAGAAACATTTTTTTATAATAATTTCAACTAAGTATTATTTATTGTTATTTATTTCTTGTCTATTTACAATTGAATCAATTTTTATTTCTTAATTTTATTGACATGGATAAGTTTAGTATGTTTGTGTATCATTCCGTGAGTCACAGACGGTTCTGACAGAATATCAGCGATGCAGGCGTCTGACCGTCTGACGCCTCAGCATAATGCTGAGTCAGCGGCCGTTTTACTTTTGTGGGGACATATAAAATCGTGTTTTTTCATTTTCGGTTTTTTATTTATTTACTGTTTTATTTGTGATTGCTATTTATTGTTATTATGTTTTGTATTTGTGTCTTTCTGAATGTTAATAAATGTCTTCTTCCTTTCTTTCTTTCTAAAATTGTGGCGCTAGATAAAGTTGAGTGGGTAGTATCAGTTGAGTACAAATTCTGGGAAAAAAAAATTTAAAATTTTTCGATTAAATATAAAATTAATTTTCCCCGGAATTCAATTGCATTTTTGGAGGACTATATTTGCAAAATTTTGAATTCATAAATAAACCTAAACAATCATAATTTGTACAAACTTTGAACCTCTGTTTCACATCTTCATTCACATTTCCGCGTGTAGGAATGAGTGAATTCGGTAGGAAACCACACTGTCGGCGATTGAATTGAAACAGGTTTCTATTATTCCGGGAACCGGATTTTTATAAATCTTTCACTAATAGTTGTTTTTTGATCAGCTCAGTTGTTTCAAAAATTAAAAAAAAAAAAACAGATAAAGTTTAGATATTTCCCTATCCAACGGTTCCAAAAATCCACTATCCAATGGTATTGGTATCTAATGGTTCGAAACATCCTTCCTAAGGGCACCTCTATGATACTTTAGAATCTAAAGTTTAGATACATTATATTACATAATGTATTGATTAAGTTGGCGTAGGTATTTAATGTTTATTTTCGTTTTTTTAGAACAAACTTAAGTAATAGCTTTTTAATTATATTTTAGTTTTTCATTAATTTATCTGTAACATCAAAACTCAAGCTGCTGAAGTAGAGGGTTCTAGCAATGCTTCAGTAAAACTTCGATAAAGATTCGACTGAAAGTACTTATTTTTCAGAGGTAACTGGTTTACCGAGGAAAGTGCCTTAAAATTTGACGGTTACAAAGCTTTATATTCAAGTGCCTGCGAAGCTGTGATTGGTTAAAAAATTAACGTCATGCCCTCTGTATTGCGTTTTAATCTTGTGTACAGATTCAAAAGTAACACACATAACAAAATAAAAACAACTGTTGCGTTTGCAACAATGTGGTATCTGTGATATCAACTTTTGAAGAGTTCCTTTAAGAGCAGAAGACCTGACTGAATACAGCATCAGGTGGTGTCTATTATATAAAAGCATTGTCATTGAAATTGAACGATCGTGCAAAGTTTCTTGCATGTGCCATTAAAGTTAATGGCGTTCCCTCCTACGGAGACGATCCTGGCCATACTAGCAAGATATCACTCTGCCCATACCCATATTGACATTTCAACCCCATCGTACCCCAACAGGTGAGATGGTATTTCACATCCGCCACATTGGATTTTAAAATCGTTATACCCATGTTGATTTTCGGACTTTGTCACCACATTTCCCTCTTATATAGAATCCTCGAAAAACCCGAAACACGTTTATTCATTTATCGTTAGGAGTACTCCTATGAGGTTTCGAATAAAATTGTCTAACTAATCTTATTTCCACATACAAACTTTGGGCCCCCGTTTCACCCCCTTAGGGGATTAATTTCGAAAAATCTTTTCTTAGTACGCGTCTACACCTATTAAGGAACATATATTCCAAATTTAAAGTTTCTACTTAAGACCTGTCAGCGGTCTTGGCTGTGCGTTGATCTATAAGTTACCTAGTCAGTCAGTTTCTTCTTTTATATGTTACACATCACTTGGAGTTCTCCGACATAGTCAGTTCTGTAAAATGGTTAACATCAATCAGTAAATACAAACATACATCTTGTTGTGGTCGTCTAGAATTACGATGAGGTCAGAAAAAATCTGTTTATATTACATCAGTATTTCTTAAAAAAACTACCATAAGATAAATACTTTAATTAATACAAGTAATAGTCTTTTGACATTTAGTTCTGGCATATTTAAGAGGATTTGCTCCCGTGAAAAACTAAATATAAAGGCTAAATATTCGAGCAGACTGACTTAACTGCTTGCGCTCGCGCATTTTCATTACGCGTAAACTACCTTAATACCAAAACATATTCATTTAAATAATACTGATATGATGTTGACAAGGATAGGATTATTTCTTAAAAGCTGCTATTAGTTCCCAAAATTAAAAATAACTGGATGGCTCAGTTACGTATACGTCATTCACTCGACAAAAGCACGAAGGTAACTTTTCTTATACGCCATGCTCGATCCGATTGAAAATAAAACAAAATTACTTTAATAGAGCTACTGTTATATTGTAAGAAAAGCACAAATACTGAAAGAGTTTTATTTATCACAAGATAAGAAGACAGTTTTACTTAAATTGCAGTTTTTTGTATTTTTACGGCAAAGAGATATTACTTATGCGACACATGTGCAAAAAAGACCAAAAAGTGTGGCTCTTCAGTAAAAGAAGAAACAAAATAACCGCCTTTTTACGGGTTACTGAAGCGCCACAAAAGTGCTTCGATAGCTACGTTACCCAGATAGATCGACGCAGAAAAAATCGCTGATTCCGAATATGTATATAACTCAATATGCCCAATTTGGCGGTTAAGTAATTTTGCCTTTCCAGTGACGATATCACGTAAATCATGCGTAAATCTAAAGTAGACGTTGTCGAAATTATAACAGCTCCTTGTTCTGGTGAAAAAAGCAAAGGACACATATCTATTCTGTCGTAGTGTTGGCATATTCAGATATATTTTTAACTTTTTTTTGAATTTTTTAAAATATGGACAAATAAATTATAATAAATATTTTCCCATGTTCAGGAGGCAAAATTCTTTCGATTCCTGTAATAATTTACAGGTGTTGCAATAATGAAATCTTGTCAATTAAATCGAAATTATCGGATTTAAAAAAAAATCGTGGAAGCTCCCAAAAATTACAGCATAGATTTCATTTGAAGGACAATTTTGCCCTTTTTTAAGTATAGTATGTGTATATACAACAAAGCCTTCAAACGAGCAAAAAAGAAAAAGAGGAAGAAGAAGAGGAGAGGGGGAGGAAGAGGAAGAAGGAAAGGGGGGATGTAGAATAAGGGGAATTTGTAATCTTTTTAAAAATAAATAATGCATAAATGGAGGCAAGCTTGGTTTTACTCTGAGAAGACGCCTGTTTTCGCTCTGTCAGATATTGTAATAATGTTTTTAATAAAACTCAACAAACGCTCCAACTACGAAATAAACAACCCTTTTCAGCTGTCACTTTATTCGGCCATAAAAGGTGGTGACGGCCGTCGTCTCACGTCGCGGACCGGCTGTCTCCGGCGAGGACGTCTGGAACACAAATGGGGTAACGGGTAATGTTTTACGGTTAATCAATCCCTACTAATATTATAAATGCGAAAGTAACTCTGTCTGTCTGTCTGTCTGTTACGCTTTCACGCCAAAACCGCTGAACCGATTTGGATGAAATTTGGTACAGAGATAGAATAGACCTTGGGAAAGGACATAGGCTATCTTTTATCGCGAAAAAGAGGCTTTAAGGGGTTAAAATAGGGGGTGAAAGTTTATATGGTGGAAGATCGTCGCTGTCGAAGATAAAACTATGAAACTTGGCATTTAGGCATTTAATATACTATCCATATCCATACTAATATTATAAAATTAAATGTCAAAGTGTGTTTGTATGTTTGTCCGTCTTTCACGCCGTAACGGAGCGACGGATCGATGTGATTTTTGGCATGGATATAGTTTATGGGCTCGAGAGTGATATAGGCTACTTTTTATCCCGGAAAAATGCACAGATCCCGAGGGAACAGCGCGCGAAATACCACGCGGGTGGAGCCGCAGGCAAAAGCTAGTATTACATATATTGGGGAATATGACGATACATTTTAAAAATAATCCTGCCAATCCTGCCGTGAAACAGTGCTTGCACTGTTGTTTTCGGCGTGGGGAGTAAGACAGCCGGTGAAATTACTGGCACTTGAGCCTCTGAGGATCTTAGGCCGGCTTAGGTAGGCGGGGTTTCTGACACTATGTTATTTAGTAAACAATAATCCTTATGGTGAAGCCTTTCGATCGGTATGATAAAGCTGCAAGGTTATTTTTTTCTCATGTAGCGGGTTCGATTCCCGGTTCAACCATGTAATTTTTTTAAAATGTATGAGTGCAGTTTAAATTATGTTTTAAATAAAAATAATGTCTTCTTTCAGTAAAATGTTCCATGTACAGTCAGCTGCAGAGAAAGGGTACCCCCCTGTATGGTGGTAAGTACGGATACCGCCGTTACCTTTTCTCTGCAGCTGACTGCACAATATTTAAGGTACTTTGCCTCCATGTGGCGTAGCCGTGAGACGCCCTGTGTATACGTTAATGTCTAGATTCCAATAATTATTCGTGATAGACTTTTATATTCTTTAAAAACGAACTAATGTTTATGACCGGTTTTTAAAGAAAATAAAAATGTATCACGAATAATTATTGGAGTAGATACATTAACGTGTATATTAAGAAGTGTTCTCATCATCATCATCATCTCAGCCTATATACGTCCCACTGCTGGGCACAGGCCTCCTCTCTGAATGAGAGGGCTTGGGCCATAGTTCCCACGCGGGCCCAGTGTGGATTGGGAACTTCACACGCACCATTGAATTGCTTCGCAGGTTTGTGCCGATGTTTCCTTCACCGCAAAGCTCGTGGTAAATTGCGCACATGAATTTGGAAAAACTCAGAGGTGCGAGCCGGGATTTGAACCCACGACCCTCTGCTTGAGAGGCGATAGGTCAAACCACTAGGCCACCACGGTTTTTTAAGAAGTGTTCTATCATACAACATTTATAATTTCCATTCTATTTTTATGGAATAATCGAGAAAAACTAACAAAAATGCAACGTTGCCAACTCAGCAGGTATAAACGCTAAGCCGGGCTTATAAATAACTAGTGTTTACCCGCGGCTTTGCAGTTCCCGTGGGAATTCCCTAAAATTACATGGTTTTCATTGACGTTACATTAAAAACAATCATGGTCAAGTTTCATGACTCTAAGCCCGCCCAGCAGTTATTAGTTCCAGATTTTATCCCTATCCCGTGGGAACATCGGGATAAAAAGTAAGCTATGTGTTATTCCAAACATCCAGCTACCTATATTCCAAATTTCATGACTCTAACCCCAGCAATTGTTATTTAGAGATTTTATCCCTATTCCGTGGGAATATCGGGATAAAAAATATCCTATGTTTTTATCCAGGTTATAAACCAACTTTTGACCAAATTTCATCCAAATCCGCCCAGGCGTTTTAGCGTGAAGGAGTAACAAACATACTCACTCACTCACAAACTTTCACATTTATAATATAAGTAGGAAGTAGGATACGAGGCAGGTATAAATGACCCTAGGAACTATTTTTCATCATCTCCCTGAATAACTGACCTGCCCAAGCCCCGAATTGAAAACGTTCCGTGCGATTGCTTCTCAAAGCGCAACATTTGGGGCCATTCCTCTTGTGATTGCCCTGTCAAAATTATTGATAGGCTAGTTGGTTTGTGATAAACAAATAATGTGTTTTTTAGGGTTGGGCTCTTGGGCTAACATTTTGAACAATGTTCGCAATTGAGCCGCTGTTGATAAATCTCTTTATTAATTCATTTGAATTAGTACAAGTGTATTTAATCTTTAATATCTTTTGTTATTCATGTACCTACCTTAATCCAATAAGATAATGTTGTGCTTGTATATTTAATTTAGTTTATTTTGTTTTTGTCTTGCCTGAGCAGCATGTTATGTTTCATTTAATAGTGGAAACTGTTGTAGCTACTGTAATATTTTTATGTGTTTTATACTCTGTATTATTTTAAGCTGTTTGTTTTCCTAAAATAAATAAATAAATAAACATTCAGTGTTTTTGGAGCGTTTTTTTTTGTCATTAGTGTCTTCGCAGGTGTTATTAAACGAGGTAATACCCAGGGTTGTTTTTGTAGACGCTAATGACGTTTGACCGCGCGGTCAAAATGCTCGAAGACTCGCCCGATTCCGTACCTCAGACAATATACAAAAAACTGAAGTCTAGTTAATCTAAAATTGCTAAGGCGGCCCCTAGACCTACAATAACATTGTACAATACTTTTTATTGCACAATAAGATTGAAAGGCGCTCTGAATCCAAACGAGCAATTGTATTGCACAATAATACGAACTGCACAATGTTTTCGTGTTCAGTATAGTATTAAATGGATTACTAATGTATGGCCAAAAAACTTTTCCCAAAGTATCACATCCCAAAAAATTTTACCCAAATTATCATTTGGCAAAAAATCATTTGGCAAAAAAACTTATCGCAAATTTACAGTTAATAAATTTTTATTTGGCAAATTATTGTTTCGCAAATAATTACTTAGTCAAGTTTTATATTGCCAAGTAATATTTGGTAAAATGTATCGTTTGGCATAATGTACTCTTCCCAAAATATCGCATAACATAATAACCTAGTTTTCTGGGAACAGTTTGTTCTGTGGAGGAGCGCAGTTCTAACCTAACCTAACCTACTTTTTTGATAGCAGTTCGTTTTTGCAGGGGACGCAGTTTTAACCTGTAATCTAACCTACTTTTCTGGTAGCAGTCCGTTTTCTGTGGGGGACGCAGTCTAACCTCATCTACTTTTCTGATAGCAGTCCGTTTCTGTAGAAGACGCAGTTCTAACATAAGCTACTTTTCTGGTAGCAGTTGGTTTGTGCGAAATGTCATTTTGACCAAACATTTTTTTGGAATACAATATTTGCCAATATAAAACGTGTGCTTAATAAACGTTTGTCGTAATAAAATTTGATAAACTAAAATTATGCCAAATGATAATTTGACCAAATGAATAAAATGCGAAATGTAAATATGCCAAAGATTCGTTTGGGAAATGAAACTATTGCGAAAAGTTTTTTGGGAAGTGAAATTTGGCGAAAAATAATTTGGCGAAACGGCAGTACACCTATTAAATATTGGGCAATACTGACCCTACATGATGCAATATAAAAATATGGTGCAATAAAAATTAAATTCGCTCAAACTCGGTCAATCATTGTGCAATCTTCAATATGAACCCTAAACGGTCAATAATATTGCACAATTCGCGATATTGCACAATATAATTAACAGTTTAGGGGCCGCCTAAAAGTGGCTCCAAAGCTGTAACATTTCGTGTGCTCGTTAGAGCACACGTTACCCCATTTGGGAATACAGGCGTGATGGTTGTGTGTGTATGTGTGTGAAGTCTAATTGAAGGGTCCACGGAAAGAACATGTCTAGTCATCTTTTTACAAACTTTTATTTAGTTTCACCTGTCCCATTGTCTGTCTGTCTGTCTGTAATCAAATCTAGCAAGTTAAATTTAACCAACTTCCAGTAATCAGATTGACTTGAAATTTGGACTACTTATGTAAATCGCGTGACAATACAATAATCTAGTAGTGACATCCTGTTAGTCCAGCCAGGATAGTCTCCACAGGACGGAACTCTTCAACGGTTAATAGCTTTGATGAATTATACCTGTAGATTCACAATCGCGCGCCCAAATATGTCCGAGCCAAATGAGCGCCACTTTGGTAATCACTGGCCTAAAATCACTGGTTCAGATCACCGGGATAGGTTAGGTTGATAGGTTGGTCGAGAGGTCGATCGGTAGGTCGATAGTAGGTAGATAGGTTGGTAGAATGCTCGCCTGCCACTTTGGTAAAAGTGGCCTTCTTTTTTCTCAGTACGTTGTTGTCAAGAGTCAAGCGTTGTGGAGTTTTGCCGCTAGCTAAATTCGCCCGTAATAGAGTAAAGACTAGGTTTAAATTTCGTCTCGTATTATTGTAATTATTTTGTGTGAGATGATTTTATTTGTCACGCAAACAAATCAATAGTTCTGACATTCTTTGAAGGGGATTTTGTTCGGCAATGTGCGTCCTGGTTTAAATGTCATTGGTTAATAGCATCGACTTGCAATTTGGTATGCAAATGTAGTTTGGGTGACAATGCAAGTACAGTCAACAAAAAGTACAGTTAGCAAAGAAAGCTTGTATTAAAAATGATTTTTTTATGGTTAAGTTTGTTAATTTTTATTGAGAATTCAATCTCAAAATACAGAGCTCGCAAAGTACTATGACATAACATAGAATTAAAGAATCTGAAAACAATGTAACTAAATCACATTTTTAAAATTTTTAATGTAATGGTGACCATTTGCAGATAGTAGGACCTTGTGCAAGGTCCACCTGGATTGCTACCACCGTCTTGCTCGCTAATTCTGCCGTGAAACAGCAGTGCATACACTGTTGTGTTTCGGCGTGGAGAGTAAGAAGACAGCCAGTGAAATTACTGGCACTGGAGGTATCATTTGTTTTTATTTTAATACTAGCTTTTGCCCGCGGCTCCGCCCGCGCAGTATTCGGTTATCGCGCGCTGTTCCCTCGGGAACTGTGCATTTTTCCGGGATAAAAAGTAGCTATATCACTCTCGAGCCCATAAACTATCTATATGCCAAAAATCACGTCGATCCGTCGCTCCATTACGGCGTGAAAGAGGGACAAACATACAAGCATACAAGCACACAAACACACAAACACGCTTTCGCATTTATAATATTAAGTATGGATTGTTGATTTTTTGTTTGTTCTTGTTTGCTGTTTCTATTTCCGCCCCCTATTTTTGTTCGACATAAGTTCTTGTACCCAAATGGTTGTCTGGAAGAGATTGCTTTTAAGTGATAAGACCGTCTATTGTCTACCCTGAATCTTAGTGTTTATATAAGTTTTTTGTACTGATTTATGGTGTGCATTTAAAGATTTGTATTGTATTGTATTGTATCCCATCTTAGGCCTCTAGGTTGGCAACGCGTCTGCAATACCCACACCAGTTTGAAAGGAAAAAAAAACCTATTTCAATAGAGGGTTCGCTCACCCTTTTCCGCAGGAGGTCAGTAGGAACGCTTGCGCATCAGCTGTCTCACTCTGCCGCCGCTGCCGGTTTGCTGTGGACAAACATGTGGTTACAGCAAGGCTACCACGAAATTCGAAAATTGAAGTTCGTATCGTACCGTCCCGCCTACGCTTATGTTATTTAATACGAGAGTGAGAGGGATGGTACGATACGAACTTCGAATTTTTGTGTTTCGGAGTAGCCCTTCTGATGTAACTCCTACTATAGGTTTAAGGGACGTCCACGGAAGCTGAGAGCCGAAGACAGTGGGAGGGCGAGAGAGAAAGGGAGAAAGAATTTCGTATACATTTGTAGGTATCTATGAATACCTAGTGACCTAGTGTTAGCCTCTCTAAATATGCAGTGTTGTGGGGTCATTTTAAATGGCTACTAACATACTCTAAGACAGACAGACAAAAAATAAAGATTTCAATAGGCGTTTCTTATATAGCTACTTTCATACCAAATTTTAAGATTCTAACGACAACTGAAAGTACCCCGATAGGTTTTAATTCCCTGGCAATTTGCATAGAAACACCTTTTTCAATGACTGTATCTAATATTGCATTGACTTAGAAGAGTTTTTGGATTGCTTTAGCGAGTAGATCTGGATATTTGATATTGACATCAACTTGCTACGTCCACGCGTTCCTGATAAAAAAGGTCTTGACAGACCGACGAACAGCCAAGCAATCCTACAAGAGTTTTGCCAATTTAAGAACGGCACCCTAAAAAAACTAACTCAATACATCTGTATGTAAAACGCCTCCCTCCGTCGGCCCGGTAGCAACGCCAAGAAACAAATAAACACCTTCCATTAGTTACACCAGTCAGGATTTCCCGTCGGATTCCAAAAAAGGGTCCGATAGCACGCGCCCTGATTGTCACCCGACGGGTTCTTATCAGAATATTATTTTCCCTCCAAATTACTGAGGGACACCTGGCGATCCGGTAAAGGAAGGCGGCTCATTTGTGCCAGGAAGCTGTTTGCTCGCGACCGTTTATACGGTACGAGACGACGCGACTGTAGGCACAGATATAGATTACAATAGATAACGCAAACATCTCAATCTGTATGAAAACCAACCGTGTCAACAGCCATTGAAATTACTGGCACTAGAGGTATCATTTGTTTTTATTTCAATACTAGCTTTTACCCGCGGCTCCACCCGCGTGGTATTTGGTTATCGCGCGCTGTTCCCTCGAGAACTGGGCATTTTCACGGGATAAAAAGTAGCCTATGTCACTCTCGAGACCATAAACTATCTCTATGCCAAAAATCACGTCGATCCGTTGCTCCGTTGCGGCGTGAAAGACGGACAAACACACTTTCACATTTATAATATTAGTACCTATGGATGAAAGTATAGATAAATATTTCTCAGTCTCTCTTTTTCTCTTTTATACCCTAACTCGTCTCGCTGTCGTCCAGTAGCCGTGTCGCGTCCGCACGACGTAAAGGCCGGCGGCGTGCGCGATCGCCCCGATTGCAATCCTCTAGGTTCACATATCGTTACTTAGCTCCTAACTGTACGACGAGCAATTCAGGATCCAGGCACTCGTCCCAACGTCGACGAGGGTGAGCCGAGCTAGCTAGATGCGAGTTGGCGAGCAGCTAGAAGCGAGTGAGCAGTTCGAAAGAATTATCCGGGCTATATAGGCGAAAGAAAACTGCCTCTATTTAAACAGATTGGGCGGGCCATAACATTTTCAACGAAATAGATCTCTCGTACAGAAATTGCATTTATGATGAAATTAATCATGGCAGAAAATATATTTTTACGGCAGAAATTTAAATAATTCTTAGAGCTCAGAATGTGTACAATTCAAATATACATAGTATTTACTTATAATAGACAAAACTTATGAAACTTTAATTCATTTTGCTCAGTTTTTAAAACAGTCAATTTGAATGAAACATAAAATGTATATTTCATGATTTTATTTCAATTCAGTATCTCATTTGACATCTTTTATTATTATATTACATAGTATTATAGCAACCAGATTTTGTTGACACACTGACAAATCATTATCAAAATACACTTGAAGTAAAGCAAAGTCCTGTGGAAACACCATCTTTCTTTATCACATGTCATATGACAGCGGATAGAAAGAGATACGCGATAAGGCCTTTGCAGATAACTATCTCTTTCCTGGATAATGTAGACCACGGAAAATAAAGCGGTTGAAGCGCTGGAGATATTCTTTGGTAGTCGGAGTGGGGCAATGTTGCTTTACATTCAAACGGAAATCAGAATATGCATCTATTTCTGGGAATCGCAAAACTTTGCGAATGTGTTCATCAAGGGCAGAGAAAACAGGAGATGGACGTGCTGCTAGTGACGTGGCAGAATTATTTGGACCAACAACTGGAGATGGAGATATGGGAGATGAGGATGAGGTGAGTGATGATGCGGGGGAAACAATTATAATTATGGATGAAGGTGCATCAGGTCGTAAGCGTTCTTTGCTTGGACAATGGGATGGTACTTGTGAAAACTTGGCTTGGTCAACTTGTGAGCGGGGAGTAGGTGGTTTCTCTTTGATGTCGGCACAAGAGCATGTTGGAGTCGGAAAGTCGACCAACGTGTGTAATGAGCATGGAGGAGACGATGCAATTTTGTGTTCTTGTGACTGTTGACATGGTTTACTAGGACACAAGCATGTATCTGGTGGAGAGTTTATTGATGTATGTGAGCAAGTAGGAGATATTAGAGATGTACATGAATGAGCTGCAGGTATTTCATGTATTTTGGTGGGACAAGTATATGATGAAGGTGTAAATGTGACTCCATTGATTGGAGGAGATGGCGCACACGGCGGTGTCACGCTTGTGAACGAAGGTACAGACAATTGTTTATCAACCATGCAGGGAGATTCACATGATGTGGGTGGAGATTTGACATATTCAAGAGAGCAGGGAGGGCATGGCGAAAAAGGTACCATGCATGTGGGCACCTTTTTAGGAATTTCAACCGACGAGCTTGAGGAGATATGAGCAGGCACTGATGTTACAGGTATTGGTAGTTGGGGGCACTGTGGGGCTGGTTCGCAGAAGCATGATGTCGTCGGAGACGTAACTGGTTCAAGGGGTCGGGAACATGGAGCAGGTAAAGGTAATAAGGAAGTTTGTGACAATCTACATGGTGGATGTGCCTTCTGGCAACAGGCAGCCGGTCGAAATAGTATAGTTGAGTGCGAGCATATAGGACACGACATGCTAGCTTTACATAAGCTCGATGACGATGATGGTAGAAGCGATGAGTGTGATGTGGAAGTAGATGGAGAAGGTAGGGATATCAAGGATGTGTACGAGCACCGAGGAGAAAATGTCTGCGCATAACTGGAACATGAGGTGGGAAAAGGTGTTTCCGAAGAAGAAGGTACCTCGACCAACGGGGTGTTTATTCGAATGGAATATTTGCTCAATTTTCCTAACTGTGCCTCGCGCAATACATCATTAATAGCTTTTTTGGCAATTTGTTTTTGTTTACGATCTAGTCTTTTTAAAGCTTCAGCCCAATGAAAAGCGATGGAGTTTCCGTCGGTGTCATTTGGTCTAAATGGGTCATGCGACCATTTCTCCGTGAATTTATTACGGTTTTTACTGTAGGTTTTCTTCATCCTGTTTGGAACTGGTAACATAGAGTACACAGATTCAGTAGCGCTTGCAAAAGAACCTTTTTGCCAATATTCTTCTTGTTCAGTACTAGTTCTATCTTCGTCTTCCTCAGTATATTCATCTTCCTCGGTATATTCTTCCTCCTCGGTATATTCGTCTTCATCTTCATCTGTAGTCTGTAAAACATTGTTTTGGTTTATAATTTTTCCCCATTCGTTGGCGTCCAGGGAAAAAACACACTTTGACTTTTGAAAGTATATCAGTTCTATGAGTGTTTTCCGACGACTTTTATCTGGGGCATACTTCTCAGAATGTTTAACCTTTGCCACTTATCAGCATGGCAATATTAGGCAATTTTACAAAATAATCAGACATTTGACAGCTTGTTCTAAGGACCGTTTGTGCCGCGAGCAAGTATTATTTAGTCAAAACCGAGCAATCGAGCTCCACTCGGGCTTCTTCTTGAAAATTTTTCCACAGACAACAATAAGCTAGAACAAAGCTAGATCAATTTTATTGTTCGCTCTCGAAAACCCTCACTGGCACATCGAGATTTAAAATTATCAGCGACGCTTTAATAAATGAACATGAATCACTTATTCAAAGGTACTTATTAGATATAGACAGATAAAAAAAAGAATTGTAGTAGCTATTCACAAGATATTTAATGGAATGCATATTATTGAACATAATGTGAAGAAAAACGTACGTACTGCAGATAAGTTTGAAATATCTTTTAAACAAGTAAATATTTCGCATCTGTGTCTCGTCGGAACAATATCATTAAGTGGCTGTCACGCAGTAAGCTCCGATGAGGGTAAATCTTCGCCACGAGGGCTGAACCCGCGCCGACATCGCTCCCCGAGGGCTGATCCGACCACGCCCGAACCGTCGCCAGAGCCGAGTCAGCAGCTTACGAAAGAAGTGTCAAAGATCGTTTACAATAGGGATGTTGATGCCACCAATCAACTGACGTACTTTTTATGAGCTGTCAAAACTCAATTCTCCCATGGAGTTTCAATGGCAATAGCGACTTATGACGTCATTATCCGCCAACTCAATCAAGTAACTGGACCCGATTCTACAGCGGCCGCTAAAATTCCTAATTTTATTTAGACGTCGCTAAATCACTTTGCTATTCTATGAGCACCTGTCGTAATCAAATGACATCGCTAATTTAATTTAATAGCACTTGTTAAATCCGCCGTCTAAATGACAATTAAAATTTAGAAAATTTAGATTTAGACAATTTAGCCGACGTGCGCGTAGAATCGCATCCACTATTTGTTTTAAAGCAACAAAAAATCTAATTTTACAGTAAATCGAAAATTAACCTGGTTTTCAGGGCTAAAATAAAACGTTTTTTTACTGAAGTTGTGCCATCGAATTATTTTTTAATGGCCTCAACATCCCTAAGAGTGATTCTCACTTATCTGTATCTATACTAACTTGTTTATCTATACATATAGCTTCTGCTTCTTATAGATTTCTGTTCCTAAAATCCAAAGCGGGTCAACACGGCATGTGTATTTATTAGATACCTTTGTGCTTGGTATGACGTTGGGCTGTTTATTTGACCTTCACCTCTTCGAACTAATAAAGGAACCAAAATTAAGAAAGTTGCACAGAAAAATAGAAAATTCTGGAAAACAAACGACTCTAGTAAACTTATAAGTAAGAATAATATTAGCTTGTTAGTTGTCACTAGGATTTGTGACAAAATTCGGCGGCGGTTTTGTTGCAAAGTTAATGAAATTCAGGATGCAATTTTTAGGAATTCCCACGGGAATATGTCAGACAAGACATACTGTCTATGGCTCTTTTTCCATTAAATCAATCATGCTCCCCTGTGTCGATTGATTTTACAGTTGAAAACCAACTGATGGGAACGCCTTGGAGCAGCGCATCAGCCGCGCCGGACGTGCGCCGCATACTCGGACCGACTTGAAGCATTAAGCCAAACGGAGAAGACATGTGGGTTGGACATTAATCTTTACTGTTATAAAGGGGAAAGTGAGTTTGTTTGTTTGTTACGCTTTCACGTCGTAACGGAGCGACGGAACGACGTGATTTTTGGCATAGAGATAGTTTATGGGCCCGAGAGTGACATAGGCGACTTTGTATCTCGGAACAATGCACAGTTCCCGAGGGAATAGTACTACGAGGGAATAGAATACCACGCGGGCGGAGCCGGGGGCAAACGCTTGTTACTAATATTATGAATGCGAAAGTAACTCTGTGTGACTGTTAGGTCTTAAACTTAAACCACTGAGAACCGTTCCCACTTTTCGGGCGTCGGATCCGATTCGTGTTGGATGTCAGTCATTTCTATAGAAAATCGTGCCGGGCAAGTGTGAATAGCTGCATAAATAATGTTCTGCCACTGGAACATCCGATTAAAATCCGGGCCTGACATCCGACAAGTGGGAACCGATAAAAAAAATATTCTTAATTTGAGCGTGTCCGACACGCTTTTGTCAGTTTTTTCGTAACACTAATTTATCTGGCAATTAGAGAAAGCTTGTCGTTGACTTCTCCGGTAGGTTAAATACTCGGGGCATTGCGGCCGGGCAATACCGGATGCCGGGTTATTGATATCCATGGGAGGCATCAGGTCCCGGTCACGCGCGACGCTAACTGCTCGCGAGATTAACACCTTTTCAACGGGAGCGGTCGAAGAATGAGGTCATGATGCCATATAGACTGGCATCCCGGGGGAATCCATATCAATATTTTAAATGCGAAAGTGTGTGTTTGTATGTTTGTGTGTTTGTCCGTTTTTCACGCCGTAACGGTGCGACGGATCGACGTTATTTTTGGCATAGAGATAGTTTATGGGCCTGAGAGTGACATAGGCTATTATCCCGGAAAAATGCACGGTTCCCGAGGGAACAGCGCGCGATCAAAGTCAAAGTCAAAGTCAAAATATCTTTATTCAATTTAGGCTATAACAAGCACTTATGAACGTTAAAAAATCTACCACCGGTACGGAAAAAACCTCTGTTGAGAAGAATCCGGCAAGAAACTCAATACACTCAATACTCGATAACCGAATACCACGCGGGCGGAGCCGCGGGCATAAGCTATTATAAGTTACATAAGCGTGAGCCCTAAGCCCTAAAATGGCTTGTTAGACTGAACTAAGTGTTAAAATTTCCGTCGCATAGCCTAAATACGCCATACTAAAGCCGAGTAAGTATAGATTTGCAAGAAAAATCGTGCAAGTTGCATTACATTGCTAGGCCGTATTACATTGCTAGGCCGTAAAGCCAACGAGTTTGTAGTGGTGAATCGAGCGCCGCAATGTAACGCACCTTCCACGATTTTTCTTGCAAGTCTAAACTCGGCTTTACAGTTTTCTTTTTACGTCGGGGGTTCATCATTATTATCAAAAGGCCTCCCCCTACAACGCCACAATGAACGACAACGTCAACGACTGGTGGGAGGCCTGCCGACGCTTCGTCTTCCGGTTCGTGGTCGCCACTCGAGGACTTTTCTCGCCCAACGGTTATCCTGTTCTTCGAGCGATGCGGCCCGCTCATTGCCATTTCAACTTGCATACTGGGTGACCTTAGCCTCTGGACAAATACGAATACTACTGGCTTAGCAAGATATTTAAAACCAAACTGCAAAGTATCATACATAACAATTAGTCCAATATTTACCGAAAAACTAACCGTTTTCAATGTATCACTTTGGAGCAGCCTGTGTATTTGAATGATCTGATTTCCTAGATTTTTTTCTTGTCTAATTAAGCAAATAACTATTGTAATGTCACAAAAATTATGCTCCACTAACTGTTCCATGCGACTGTCTGCGAATAAATTAGTTTATTGTAAGATATTGCTAAGCATCTGTCTTATCCATGGTTTCATTATTTGTCCAGAGGCTAAGGTCACCTTGTATTTTTCCAGCTATGTCGACGACTTTCTGCAGGTAGGACCTTGTGCAAGGTCCGCCCGGATTGCTACCACCATCTTGCTCGCTAATCCTGGTGTGAAGCAGCAGTGCTTGCACTGTTGTGTTTCGGCGTGGAGAGTACCTAAGATAGCCGGTGAAATTACTGGCACTTGAGGTATCCCATCTTAAGCCTCTAGGTTGGCAACGCATCTGCAATCCCCCTGGAGTTGTAGGTGTTTATGGGTGGTGGTGATCTCTTACCATCAGGAGACCCACTTGCTCGTTAGCCATCCAGTCGAATAAAAAAAAAAAACTTTAGTTCTTCGACATCGGCCACGGGGGTTAAAAAGAGTAAAGGAGTACTTTGTGTGGGCGGCGGACGGTGAGCGCGACGCCGAGCCCGCGCCGCGGCACGCGCCCGATGAGGCAGCGCGTGCGTCGCTCGCCGCCCTCGCTCGCCTCGCTCGCCACCGCCTCCAGCTTGGCCGCCAGCGCTGACAGGGCAGCTGTTAACATAAGATAAGATATAATTTATTGCCACAACACATAGTACAACGATGACCTATTAGAAATAGAAATATATTTATTCATGCCATTCACACCTTAAAAAACAACAATAAAAATACATAAAAACAATATGCGAAAGCACGAAACGGTCGCAGCTCAGCATAGTGTTGGCCATGTAGGCCAACGCTGATCTTCCGCTGCGACCGTTTGGCATTACAAATTTAATTACGGACTAACTAAACGCTAACCGCCGAAAAGGGCCGAAAAGTTCTCGAGTGGAGGCTGCGGATCGGCAAGCGCAGCGTGTGACGTCTACCAACGAGATGGACGGATGACCTGGTTAAAGCCGCCGGTTCAAGGTGGATGCAGGCCGCTGCCAACCGAAGCAACTGGAGGTCTATGGGAGAGGCCTATGTCCAACAGTGGACGTCCTACGGGTGAGATGATGATGATGACGATGAAACGCTAACATTTGCTGTAGCAAAGGGGATGTACTCCACACACGCTTACATTTTTACGTTTACGCTGCCTATAATTATATGTGAGGTGCTTTAACGAAGATAGAGGCGTGGAGTCGGGAAAATTGCATTATAGATGACTAGGAAAGGAAAGTCCAGACAGCGCCGAACTCTCACCGTCTAAAGAACTTGGCTATACGCCCGCAACTCCCTGGAGCTTATTACGAGGAGGAGAGGTGTGGAGGGGTATCTTATCCACCCACAAAGTCTTACTTCAGCCATTTTCTAGAAAGCTGGAAGAGGAGCATTCATTCTCCCGTCAGGCTCTGCGGGATCCTTGGGTCAGTCTTTTTTGTTGATCCTCATTGGTTTCTTTTGTGACCGGCCTTAGCTTTTTTTATTACAATTGTAAGCTTTATCTTTGCATATTAGTTTACTAGCTTTTGCCCGCGGCTCCGCCCGCGTAGTATTCGGTTATCGCGCGCTATTCCCTCGGGAACTGTGCATTTTTCCGGAATAATAAGTAGCCTATGTCACTCTCGGGCCCATAAACTATCTCTATGCCAAAAATCACGCCGACCCGTCGCTCCGTTACAGCGTGAAAGACGGACAAACACACAAACATACAAACACACTTTCCCATTTATAATATTAGTATGGATATGGACTAGTATGGATTGCAGCCACGGGCCGCGGATGCAAGCTGCTTCCAACCGAAACAGCTGGAGGTCTAGGGGGAAGTCTACGTCCAATAGTATTATCCTACGGCTGTAATGATGATGATGGTGGTAGTGGTGATTAGTTCAGTGACTACGTGCATACTACGTGCTACGTGCGTCATGTATGTATTTATTTGTTCTATGTTTATTTCTATGTTTGTGTTATGGCGTTAAATAAATGTGTTTTCATCTCTCCTGTTCGGAAAGTTTAATTTTCATGGGTAGATAGCCGGGTGGAAAATTGCGTTTTCATCTCTAGGGTGGAAAGTAATTTTTTTTTTAATTTTTCGGCTAACCACGGAGTCGAAGATAATTGAGTTACGTCAATGACACTGTTTTTTCACGTTTCGGCATGGCCATCTCAGATGCACGTCGTGACCAACTCGATTTTTTTTATAGTCGGCCGTGGCAAGTGACCAGTTCGAAAAGGTACCGTTGGAGGTTGGATATAAGTAATTTCAATTTATAATTTTTTTTTGTAGTAAGTAATTTACTTTCCTCACAGTCGAAATGAAAAGTAGAGTGTCTAACTCGGGTGAAATTACCCATTTCCCCTCGAACTATTTCGAGCGCCAGAAATATCTCGGGTGAAATGGGTCACTTTCCACCCTTGGTTATCGATCTACTATTTCTTTCTTTCTTTTTCTTTCTTACTATGGCGGAGTATCCCCCGGCCGCAGCCCGCGTGGCGGCGCGGCGGCGCGGGCGCGGCCGGCTCGAACTGCGCGCGGCGCCGCCCGCGGTACTGCCGCAGCACGCAGTTCTTCGTGCTGCGCAGGATCCTGCAACACACGGACCCGTCACCACCGAGCACCAACTAGCAACTGAAGCGTTGAAAAGTTCTCTTCACACCCTGAATACCAGACCACAGATGAAATAATAGTTGCGAAACAGACTCCACACGCGTTTGGGAGACACTATATTTATGTATCAAGGCCAATAAATTTTTTAGTGTCCGATAACTCAGGAGACATTAGAAAAATGTTTGCAATTTATACTATTAGCACACTTACGAGATGAGCCATAAAAGAATTGCCTTAAAACTGTCACAACTTCTAACTTTTAGTGGATTTGAACCCCATAAAATCATACTTTTAATAGGTAACGCAGGAGACGTTACCATGGCAACAAAGAGTCGATTAACCCATCAGCGTCCCCACTAAGGCTGACTGAATAAAAGTCCTGCTTTTAGTATCTACTGCTAATGAAACTAAATTAAATCACAGATAGCTATCTTTGATTTAATTTAGTTTCATTAGCATTAGATCATAATCCATCGTCATCACAGCCTAATAGACGCCCCACTGCTGGGTACTGTCCTTGTAGTCTCTTGCGCTACTATATGGTCTTCAATATCGATGATACCATTGCCTATTAAAGAATTGGCTTGATTGGACAAAACTGGTTCATAAGATCATTGGTCCTGCAAGTCAATCTCGCTGTTTATTCCACAATCCTAGCTACTTGGCTTAACTTTGGTGGCTCAGGTTATGGGCTTCCCGTGGTCCCAACTGTCGCAACGTGGTCCTAAAGCTATCCTAAATTGTTGACTGATTTGATCATATTTCTGGTCTGGTATTTAGGGCCGAAGAAAAAATTTCAACTCACGATTGTAGTGCTACAGATTGCCATATAATATGCCCGACTTCGAGCGGGCTTGGGCAGCCGATGGTGCAGGGCACGGATGGAAAGGACACTGTGTGCCAGACCACACCACCAGACTCAACTCTGTACATTTTAGAGAAAATACGCTTTAATTCTAATCAATTGTATTACAAATCTGTTTTAGCACTTCTTGTTCTTTGAAGATTAGATTGTGGATAGTTGTCGTCAAATAACATTTTGTTACAGTCAGGAAACTGTATTTTTACAGAAAGTGTGCCTACCTAAAAGTTTTTTGCTAAGTACTGTGGCGTAGTACGTAATGGTAACTTCATTGTTTGCCATCCCATGAGAAAATTTTCGTAAATAGCGATTACGTTAGATCTTACTAGTCAAAATAACTATTTCAGGGAAAACGTGCAACTTGAAAATGAGTACATAATAATATGTCCTGAAAATAAGGGGGGAAATTCGAGGAAAGGAAGCGGACAAGTATACTGTTGCGAAAGCTGTACTTATCAGGCAAGAAAGCAATGTTTTAGGACTGCTTATTTTGAGAATGATGATCTATTTCGACAGGATGAGGACCTACTTACTTCAAAGAAGCGTCTTTTAGCTTTCTAAAACTTTTAAGCTACTTTCTTCAACCACTTCGTTCGCTGTTCCGAACACAGTACATACCTACATGAAATCATTTCTGCATAAAATGATGGTGGTATAAGTGGACTACAAGAAGTCCTATAGCTCATTCATTTCAACTCGTAGATAGTTCAGCAACTCGGGTTATATACGTCTCACTGATTGACACAGGCCCCCTCTCAGTACCTTAGAGCTTGGGTGTAGATACTTACGAAAATGTTTTGCTTTTGATAGAAACACTCTCATCAGAACTCGAGGTACTGTCGACCTCGGTGGACATATCCATGGTCGATACTTTGGGTGCTTTCTTTATAGAAAACATCAGGAGTTTTTAAATGGGAGGAGGGTTGCATGGTTTGTTGAACTGTTTGTTTTTTATTCGGGTCCGGTTTCAGGACATTTTCACGACATTTTGATTGATGTAAGCGTGACGGACGTCAGTGTACGTTGTTTATTTTTCTGCTTTTCCGGTTAGCGTAATATGACACCAGAAAGATTTGTGTCTAAAAAGGTTGGAGGGCAATAATAGACGTGTCTTCCGCCCCGGCCGGCTGATGCCGACGGTACTCCACTGGTCTGTGGCACCGTAGTTCGGAAGCTACACAGACAAACATGCACTCTAAAGCTTATAACACCGCCTATTTACGTCGGGGTTACGAGCAAACTCAAACAGTTACTAGTGAACTAACGGTCTGACCGCAACACGACAACCGTCTCTAATTCTCCATCCATTGCGTGTCTTTAGGAGGCCACTGTGCGGCGAGGGTCTCGGGGGCGCAATGAACAGGGAACACGCTCGCTGCTCGCACAGTGGCTGGGCAGTTTGGCGCGTCCTTCTAAACTTGACCGTTACTAAACTCCCTAAAGTTCTAGATCCCTCTAGTTTAGGGTTGCCATACGTGCCGGTGTCCCGGCCAAGGGCCAGGCGTACCAACAAGTTTACGTATTTTTACTACCCGACTACAAGAAGTGGTATTTTTTTTCGGGGTCCATATTGGCTCATATACAATTTTTATTCGATTATTTATAATAATACCGCTTTGTAATCATAATCATCATTTCTCCGAAAATTGTTTGTTATACATATATTTTTAAAATAAATATTTTTACTACTTTTGCAGGTGGTAGGACCTTGTGCAAGGTCCGCCCGGATTGCTACCACCATCTTGCTCGCTAATCCTGCCGTGAATCAGCAGTGCTTGCACTGTTGTGTTTCGGCGCGGAGAGTAAGACAGCCGGTGAAATTACTGGCACTTGAGGTATTCCAACTTAGGCCTCTAGGTTGGCAACGCATCTGCAATACCCCTGGTGTTGCAGATGTTTATGGGCGGTGGTGATCTCTTACCACCAGGAGACCCACTTGCTCGTTTGCCTTCCAGTCGTAAAAAAAAAAAATATACTACCTATCAGTGTTCACAACCTGAAGCTAGGCAGCTATCGTACTAGGGCCGTAAAATTATCGTATATTCTTCAAAACTATAAAAATTATCGTACCTATCATGATAATGACTATAATACATTTAAAAAACATATGAAACGGAGCAATAATACATTACTTGAAGTAAAAGTACAATAATTATAGTACGGTTGTGAACGCTGCTACCTATAATGTTCATAATGATATACATTTCGATTT
Organism: Choristoneura rosaceana; assembly: GCA_037349165.1. Taxonomy (NCBI): domain Eukaryota; kingdom Metazoa; phylum Arthropoda; class Insecta; order Lepidoptera; family Tortricidae; genus Choristoneura; species Choristoneura rosaceana. Next base: position 14,036,642 of record JAZBNJ010000010.1, read on the forward strand.
TTATTACTCATACAATAATAATAATAATAATAATAATAATAAGCCCCTCACAAAACTAACTCCACGTCCGATCCGAACACCTGTGATCACGTGAGGGGCGGACATTGGCAGCTATTTAATAAGCTTATAACTAACCAATGGCTAACGGAGCAATAGTAAACCTAAATATGCGATGCGTTTAAGAAACGGCAAATATCTACCCCAGGCGGGTACCGAAGCTGACCGCGACGGAGAATCCCGCCCTGAGCTTGTTAGCTCAGGCTGTCCCACGTATTCTGGGGGGGACACCGTATCGCATAATTCTGCCCAGTTAAGAACTGTTGCGGAACACGACTCAGTAGTAGTCGAAACTTACACACATACACACCCTTTATCACCCACATCATCCACTCAGAGCTTATTTCCATCACCAAGCTCATCATCCCACTCATATTCAGACCAGAAATCATCCACATCACGATCCGTCACAGTATCACCCATGTCATTTGATGTTGCCCAGGAAGCGCTTGCTAATCCTCCTGCGCCCATCGATGACATCACCGACACGCGTATACCACTAACTAACACAGCTAACGAGCGCGTAAACACAACACATACATCAAACATCGACACCAACACCAACACACCAGTACGAAGTGTTTTGCAGGAATTGTGTCCTGCAACCACCCTTGCTGGAAAAAGTAGACAACGAATGAAGTGGACCGATAACATCAACCGAGAGCTCCTTCGTTGCTACTATATAGTGACACACTGTGAAACAGACTTAACCGCCTACAGGCCGCTTCTTTATCAAAAATTCACAGACACATTCCCAGAACTACGACACATACCAGAACAAAGATTAGCAGATCAGATTAGAGTCATCTATAAAAACAACAGAATATCAGCACATGAACGGGAAAATATCAAGTATTTAGTATCACAGACATTCACAAATATTAATGAACACAACCAAGAAAATTTAACAAGTTATGCCACACTAACCTCACACACCAACAATGAACACATTCATAATTCACCCACCTCCAGCCATACATCACAACAAACACCCGAACAGACGCAACACTCATTTGAACCTACACCACAATCAACCACAGAAACATTTACACAATATGACACCTTATGTGAATTACAAGAAACGCAAAATAATTCTGAATCATCAGATATACAACACGATACAGTAACTATTAATAAAATCGAGGACACTTTTAAAGAAATGCTTCTTAAATATTCAGGTACTGATCCGACCCTTAGACCATCAATCCCGAAACTGCAAACAACACGAAAGACAATACACTTAGTTAATACAGTAAACGATATAATGAGCAAGCATTTAAAGAGCATACGAACAATAACTTTAGAAGACGTACACACGTTTATATATTGCGGAGCAGTTACGGTCACAACAATTAACTCTAATCAGGAGAACCGAAAAACACCTCAACATCAAACATTAAGTAGTAGTAATAACCAACGCCGCACATCACACGGTAATACTAACGTACCACACACACCATATCCCACACAGAACACTTCACATACCAATAATAACACCAGACAACATAATTCACCACATCACATACCACAGCATAACAGTCATTCAACACCATCAGATCATAGTACAACCCATGGAAAACAAATGAAACCACATTGGGAAAAACGAATAGACAACAAAATTACACAGCTTAGAAAGGAAATAGGACTCATTACACAGTATCTACAAGGAAACCTTACACAAAGAAAACAAAGTAAATTAAACCTACGCAATAAAAGCAGAGACGAAATAGTAGACCAACTAGACAATTATAAGCAAAAACTACAAGCTTACTCTAAACGACTGCGCCGATACAAAATAAGCAATCAAAGAAAAACTGACAATAACCTATTTAACACCAACCAGAAATTGTTTTACCGGAATCTCAACTCTGAACACATCAAAATTACACAACCACCCAATATCACTACCGTACAACATTTCTGGGAAAACATATGGTCCAAACCAATAGAACACAACTCACACGCGCCCTGGGCAGCAATAGAAGAAGAAGAAGTAAGCAATATCAAATCAATGCCAGAAATCATTATTAATAAAGATGATGTTACGCAAGCAGTAAAAAAGACACTTAACTGGAAAGCACCAGGGCCCGACAAAATACAAAATTATTGGTTAAAATATTTTACCTCAACGCACGAATATCTAGCACGCACACTAAACCACATTATACACAATCCACAAGACATACCTCCGTTCTTCACACAAGGCATCACCTACTTAAAACCAAAAGACAATGACACGACTAACCCGGCTAAATACAGACCTATTACATGTTTACCTACAACTTACAAACTGCTGACATCTATCATCTCACACAAGCTCACCACACACATTACAGAAAATAAAATAATACCAGAAGAACAGAAAGGCTGTAGCAAGGGATCTAGAGGATGCAAGGAACAACTGGTAATAGACACTGAGATACACAATCAAGCCAAACAAAATCACAGAAACTTATACTACTCCTACATAGATTACCAGAAAGCGTTTGATAGTGTACCACATTCATGGCTAATACAAGTTCTCAAAATATACAAAATTGATCCAGTACTAATAGATTTCTTACAATGTACCATGAAAAAGTGGTCTACTAAATTACACATACACACAGAAAAAACGACACTAAATACAACTCCTATAAAAATAGCCCGTGGAATATTCCAAGGTGATTCACTCAGCCCATTATGGTTCTGCTTGGCACTAAACCCACTTTCCAGAATTTTAAATAAAACAGACTATGGATACACAATCGACAGACAAAACAACATAAAACTGACCCACCTTCTTTACATGGATGACATAAAACTCTATGCACCTAACAGAAAAAATATAGAACAGTTGATTAGAGAAACTGAGAAATTTAGCAAAGATATCAAAATGACATTTGGAACTGATAAATGTAAAATTAATAGTATTATTAAGGGACAACATAAAGAGACGGAACCATACAATTTAGAACTGCAAGGAGGGACTATTGATAAAATGGAAGCAAAAGAAACCTACAAATACCTAGGATATCTTCAAAGCACATCCATAAACCACACAGAAATAAAACATGCACTGAAAACTAAATACAAACAGAGACTAAACAAAATACTAAAGAGCCAACTATCAGCTAGAAATAAAACAAAAGCAGTCAACACATATGCCATCCCAGTACTAACATATTCTTTTGGAATTGTTAAATGGTCAGACACTGAATTGGAAGCCCTTAACACAACAACACGTACATCATGCTATAGACACAATACTCACCATATCCATTCAGCAGTACAGAGATTCACACTCAACAGAGACCTCGGAGGTCGCGGCTTCATAGATATTAAAAATTTGCACTACACACAAATAGACAACCTGCGATCATACTTCCTCACGAAAGCCAATGACAGCCCACTACACAAAGCCATTACAGAACTACCTAAATCCGGAACGCCTCTACAGCTTAACACTAAACAGTTTGACCCAAAACGTAAAATTTACACCACAGAACAAAAAATCGAGAGCTGGAAAAGCAAGGCACTACATGGAAAATATCCACATCAGTTAGCGCAAGACTACATTGATCAAAAAGCATCCTGCATATGGCTCACAAAAGGAAATATTTTTGGCGAAACAGAAGGCTTCCTTATTGCAATACAAGACCAAGTAATAAAAACCCGGAATTATTCAAAATATATCCTAAAACAGCCAATAGAAACCGATAAATGCAGATTATGTCACCAAACCACTGAAACAATAGACCACATCACGGGAGGATGTAGTTTTCTCGCACAAAAAGAATACACCCACCGTCACAATAACGTCGCGAAACACATACACCAACAGCTTGCACTGAAACACAAACTCCTGGAAACCTACACACCCTACTACCAATATAAGCCTAAGAACGTACTCGAAAATAACACAACCAAACTTTACTGGGACCGAGACATAATAACAGACCGCACTGTTCTTAGCAATAGACCCGACATTACACTTATTCATAAGCCTACTAAAACTACTTACCTCATAGACATCGCAGTTCCTAACACACACAACCTGAAACAGAAACACACTGAAAAAATACAAAAATACTTACCGTTAGCAGATGAAATTAAACAGATGTGGCACCAAGAAGTCGTCAAGATCATCCCCATCATTATTTCTTCAACTGGTGTCATCCCAAAAACCCTTAAAACAGCACTTAAAATGTTAGACCTTCACGACAACACATATATACCCCTACAGAAGTCAATAGTCCTAGACACATGCTCTATAGTACGCCGATTCTTAAACCCAACTTCTCTACCAGTTTATAACGATCAAGACAGTCAAACATAAATAACAAACCGATTCAACGCACACCACACTGACACAAACTCCACACAAATAATATAATTCACACAATGGTAACATGATACTTGGCATGTGCCCGTATCATGAGCCAAAAAAAAAACCGACTTTATGTCGAGACCATAATTGTATCACAATAATAATAATAAAATTTAATGTATAACTGAATCCAATACTGAGATTACTGATTACTGAGATTTTATCTATGTTATCCATAATGCTATTTGGGTTCTGGATGGCACTGGAAGTGCTAAAACCGGCACTGTCTCAGAGCCATTGGCCACTGGTAACAGACTAGTGCAACACTCTAGTCTTTAGGCCCTGTGGAGTATTCACTGTTCGTAGCTGCAGTGGTAGAGGCTGGTATAATGTATTATTTCTGAAGGATTTTAATTTAAAATGCACCAAATTCACTGACTGCGTTTATTAGGGACGCCGTAAAACATGGAAGAGAGAAAACAGTTGTACCAACATACAAACTTTTGTTGGGGTTGCCAACATGCTGCCGCCGACGAATGACAAACATTAATTTAAATGTATTATGGCAACAAAAGAACTAAAACAAACAACATTTATGTCGTAAATAAAAATAAACTTAAGTATGACATTCTTGTCATCTGGGGGCACGGCAGTGCCCCCGCCAAGTCGAGCAAAAAAAAACAAAGGCACGGCCGTACCATACTTTTCTCGAAGCCATTCAGGCTATTTTCAACACCCTGTATTTTTGTTATGGCTAAAGCTAGAACCCTGAATTTTCAGTTACCTATAGGGCCTAATGGGACTTAGATATATTATCAATAACATTCAGTTTGAACACGTAGATTAAGAACTATCACATGTTAAAGTTCCTCAGTTTTGTCACTGACATACCTACACACTGACTTTTGATCATCATAATTCTAAGGTACTTCTAGCAGACCCACAAGCTCCAAATTTTAAACATAGTTAGTTTTTAGTCTACATGGTCACAGAAAAATCCAAAATGTTGCAATTTCAGTCACGTTTCCAAGTTATACAAACTGCACAAGTAACTTTGTAATCCCATATAAATACTAGCGATTACAAAGTTACACAGCAATGACTTTATTGAACGTAGTCGTATTGTATACATATTAATGTTGAGTCTTAATACCTGAGTATTAAGGGTTAAAATGAAATTGTTTATCTTACTAATGTAATAAGTACCAAAGTTCGTTTGTTTGTGAATGTGTGTGTGATGCGAGTGGACGCGAGGATGGACGATGGAAATTGGAATATGGATGATGGACAATGGATAATGGTCAATGGACGATGGGTAGAAAATGGACGTTGGACGATGGAGTGTGGACGATGGACGATGGGCGACGGACGATGGATCATCATCATCATCATCATCATCCCAGCCTATATGCGTTCCACTGCTGGGCACAAGCCTCCTCTGAGAATAAGAGGGCTTGGGCCTTAGTTCCCACGCGAGCCCAGTGCGGACGATGGATGGTGGAGGATGAACGACGGTCGACGACGGACGACAGAAAACGACGGACGACGACGGATGACGGAAGTTAGACGGGCGAAAGACGAACGACGGGCGAAAGACGAACGACCGACGAAAGACGATGGATGACGACGGATGTTCGACGACGGACGACAGACGATGACTGACGAGGGAAGTTCGATGACGGACGATGACGGACAACGGACGATGACAGACGACGGACGACGACAGACGACGAACGCCGACAGACGACGGACAACGAACGATAGACGATGGCGACGACGGACAAAAGACGACGACCGACGACGGACAAGACAACGGACGACGATTGACGGACGATGACCGACGATCGACGACGGATGATGGAGGGTGGACGATGGACGATGTACGATGGACGACAGACGGTAGACGGACGACGGAAGTTCAACGATGGGCGACGATGAACGACGGACTACGACCGACGACCGACGACGACGACGACGACGACGACGACGACGACGACGACGACGACGACGACGACGACGACGACCGTCGGTACGGACGATGGACTGTAGACGATGAACGAGGATGGACGATGGACGATAACCGAGAATAGACGATGGACGGTGGACGATAGACGAGAATGGATGATGGATAGTGGACGAGGATAGACGATGGATGGCACACGATGGACAAGGATGGACGATGGACGATAGTGGACGATGGACGATGAACGAGAATGGACGATGGACGAGAATGGACGATGGACGATAGACGAGGATGGACGATGGACGATGGACAAGGAAGGATGAACAAATGAAGATAGTAATGCGTTATTACAAGAAGTAGTACCCGAAAAAAAAGAACTGCCTACAAAAAGTGATGAGATCCCACCAAAAACATTACATGTAAAAAGCTGCAAGTCTCGCAACGCAATGCAGTTCTTGTAATGCTAAAAAGGTTTGAGATGCAATGTTATACCAAGTCGGTTATTTTTATCACTAGGTACCGGGGGATTTCCATAGAACTCGATTTTCACCAACTTGCTTATTTTAAAACCATAGAAAAATACAGTTTATAGTTCTCAAATAAAGAGTAAACCAAATTATTTTTTAAACACATAATGACTTGGCCATCGCACTCAACCTTTAGTCATTCTCGTATTCTGTGTATCACTCAAACTGCAAGGCTGGGGCTAGCGCTATCTTTAATTAGAATTTACTTTAAATAGCTGACGTTGATGATTATAATTCTTATGTCATTATGCAGCTTTGCGATGGCCAAGTCATTTATGTGTTTAAAAATAATTTGGTTTAATACTCTTTATTTGAGAACTATAAACTGTATTTTTCTATGGTTTTAAAATAAGCAAGTTGGTGAAAATCGAGTTCTATGGAAATCCCCCGGTACCTAGTGATAAAAATAACCGACTTGGTATAACATTGCATCTCAAACCTTTTTAGCATTACAAGAACTGCATTGCGTTGCGAGACTTGCAGCTTTTTACATGTAATGTTTTTGGTGGGATTAAGATTTACATATCCTTAATTGATAACTTGACACTAGGCTGAAATAACTATTAATTATACATAAGTTTATTCGCCAAGTTATACTTGATATGTCATCAAACTTATACAACATAACAGTTTATTAAAATTTTACTTAATAGTATATTATGCTATGGTTGTAACAATAATATAGCAATCAAATTGTTTACTCTATAAACTAAATTATTCAGCATCGATAGGAAGTAGACAAATTTTAGTGACAGATCGTCTATGGCTCTTGCCATTAGGCAAAGACACCTCTACAGCTCTTACTTTACCATCAATGCCTGGGAACACATTTGTGACTCTGGCCATTGGCCAATACAAAGGTTTTGAGTCATTCTCAATTAAAATTACTAAGGAACCTATCTCAACATTGGGTTTAGCAGTTTTCCATTTGGGTCGAGTTTGTAACATATTTAAATAGGTTTTATGCCAAACTTTCCAGAATTGCTGGTACATATTGCAACAAATATTCCAGAATTTTAATCTATTAATAGGTACATCAGTTACATCCTTTTCAGGGTAGGCATTTAAAGCGGTGCCTATTAAGAAATGGCCTGGCGTGAGGTAAGTGTAATCATTTATATCTGTGGACATAGGAGTCAGTGGCCTACTATTTATGACAGCTTCGATCTGGGCAAGTACTGTACACAGCTCTTCATAGGTAAGCAAGGCTTTTAACATGACACGTTTAAGATAATACTTTGTATGCTTGACGCAGGCTTCCCATAATCCCGCGAATACTGGAGAATAACTAGGTATAAAATGAAACCTGATGCCCTGTTGAGCTGCATAAGCTTGCACCTGCTGTTGGTGTTCATGAGAACCATACAGTTTATAAAAATCAGCTAGTTGGTTCCTTGCGCCTTTAAATGTTGAGGCATTGTCGCTGTAGATGTCGCTAGGTAAGCCCCTCCGTGCAGAAAATCTTTTAAAGGCAGCTAAAAAAGCCGGTGTCGTTAGATCAGAGGTCAGTTCTAGATGAACTGCCTTGGTTGCGAAGCAAACAAACACACAGATATATGCCTTTGAGACCACGGCGCGCCTAACCCTCGACTGCTTGACGGAGATGGGCCCAGCGAAATCCACACCAACCTTTTGAAAAACTCTGCACGCGTTTACACGATCATAGGGCAAGGAACCCATTAGCTGCTCGGCTACTTTTGCCTTTAGTCTGAAACAGGTGAGACATTTAAAAGTTGTTTTCTTAACCTCATTCAAGCCATTTATGATCCAAAATTTTTGGTTTATTGATGACAAAGTAATTTTTGGGCCTGCATGTAAATTTCGGATGTGTTCACTGTTTATTATTAATTTGGTAACACGTGATTGGTTAGGCAGCACTACCGGGTGCTTTTGCGAATAAGGTATCGTCGCGCAGTCCAGCCGTCCGCCCACTCTTATGAGCCCTTTGTCATCAACAAACGGATTTACATTAGTTAAGCTACCCTTTAAGGGTTTATTTTGTGTTAACAATTTAATTTCAGCATCAAAGTATTTTTGTTGCTCATGCTTTACAATCAATAACAATGCATTGTTCAACTCTTCAGTAAGCAAAAAATTAGCCTTATTTTTGTTAGATTTTAAGTTGCTGCAAAAACGCAATACGTAAGCAAGAACACGTTGCATTTTGTTGATATCAGAATATTTATCGAGAAAATCTAAGCATAGTGAAGAATTAGCTTGAAAACCAGAGCACACTGTAGCGCCAGAGAACTCAGAGCCATCGCAGCCAGCCTTTAATTCTGGTAAATCAGTAGGTACATCAAATTCGTTACCTTGAGGCAGCTGATATGAGCTGTCAAGCAAAAAGCTGGGCCCAGTCCACCATAGCGGGTGCTCTTCGAGCTCATGCGGCTGAACGCCCCTGCTGAGACAGTCGGCAGGGTTGTCGCTCGTATTGACGTACGACCAACTAAATTGTTCAGTATGTTGTAAAACAACCTTTACTCTGTTCGCAACATAAATGTTGAGTTTAGTTATGTCAGTCCTTAGCCAAGCCAGGACTATTTGAGAGTCTGAGAATAAAATGACATCATTGATGTTTAACTTGAGACTCATAGTGGAGTGTACTTTTGCGACTAACTTAGCCAACAGTAAGGCGGCATTGAGCTCTAATCTGGGCACGGTAAGCTTTTGTTGTAATGGGTTGACTCTAGATTTTGAACAGAGTAGAGATTGTTTTACTGTACCTGTTTTGTCAACGACTCGCAAATACACGCAACACCCGTACGCAGCAGAACTGGCCGCATCCGCAAAACCTACTAATTGGACAGATTGGGTGAGTTCAGTGTCAGTCACAACATTTCTTTGAATTTGAATAGGTTTCATTACAGCTAAGCTTTTGTAAAATTCGAACCAGAGCCCTTTTAATTCATCATTCAAGCAAGAATCCCATCCCATTTTGGTAGACCATAGCTTTTGTATGATCAGCTTGGCTGACACAATGATGGGTCCAACCAGTCCTAATGGGTCATAGAACTTGGCAATGTGACTCAGTATCTCGCGTTTTGTTTTGGGGACGCTATCTGTTGAATTGGGGCTGGTTATGTTGATAGTATCTGTCTTGGTGTTGTAAGACACACCTAAAGTTTTGAGACAGTAGTTTTGCTTTTGTAAATCAACTTCATCAAAATGTTGTTTGTCAAGTGGTATATCCTGCAGTAATTGTGGGCAATTAGATGACCATTTGTGTGCCTCAAACCCCCCCAGCTCGAGAATTTGAATGAGTTGGGTTTTCATGTCATACAATGATTCTAATGAATTGCTTGAGACTAAAATGTCATCACAGTATGATTGATTGCGTAGGATTGTTGCTGCCGCAGGAAACTCAACTTGATATCTATTTGCAAGCTCTATAAGGCATCGAGTTGCCAAGAATGTGGAACATCTCATTCCATATGTAACTGTATTTAATTCTATACACTTGATACTTTCATCGGGAGTGTCTCTCCAGAGTATGAGCTGTAAAGATCTGAATTTAGGATCAAGATCGATCGAGCGAAACATATTTTTCAAGTCTGTACTGAAGACATAGCCGCCTATACGGAATTGCAAAAGTATGTCAAATAATTCTTTTTGTGTAACACTGCCATTTAATAAAATGTCATTAAGTGAGCGCCTCAGTCGTGTGTGCATTGATGCATCAAATACTACTCTACACTTAGTTGTCTTTTTATCAAGTCTTATCACAGCATGGTGTGGTAAGAAAAAAACAGGGTCTTTAGTGAGGTCATATTTATCAATGTTTACAACTGAACCATGGCCTAGTGCCACATACTGATGAATAAACTCTTTGTATTGTTCAAACAGTTGAGGTTCCCTTTTAAATCTTTTTTCCAAATTCAAAAATCTTTGAAGAGCTTGGTTAAATGAGTCACCTATTGTTTCGTTAACCTGACTTAATTGCACTTTCAATGGCAGAGCTACTTGAAATTTTTTATCTTTTAAAATTACAGACTCTTGAAAAATTTGTTCACTTTGATCAAATTCAGAACTTTTTTCTGGGAAGATTTCAGGCACACTTTCGGTTTTCCAGAATTTAGAAACAGTGTCATTGATATCTGAGTCACATTGTCGACAAAATAAAGTTATTTGATTATTTTGTTGTGAGTGACACTGATTTGGTAAAGTACCTGCTATTACATAACCAAAGCGGGTGTTCAAAAAGCATAGCTTCTGGTTGTTTGCGTGTGCTGGGTGCTCTGCTGGCGGCTGTGCTGGTTGATGGCTGCTGGGTGCTGCTGGCTGAGGAGCGGCTCCTTCAGCCTGAGGCAGCAACACCTGGAAAAACACATCGGCAGCCATTAATATATGTATATTGCTTGGCACATCAAAATCTGCATCAGCGAGCCTGATGTTAGTGGGCATGGAAATATTCTCCCTGCTGAAGCGCTGTTGTGGGAGTTTTGAAGTTATTTGATCCAAAACATAGCATGTGATGGGTAATTTGTATTGTGACACCAATGAGTGTACTTCAAGTTGGACACATTTATTCATTGTGCTATGTGCATTGCCTATACCTATGATACCTGTATTCACAGTCTTTGGTTTTAAATCGAGGAGCCTCACTAGTTCTGCTGTAGCAAAAGAAGTCTGTGAGCCACTGTCCAGCAGTGCTTTGACTAGTACTTCAGTGCCGTTGTTGGTGACCAATTTCACCCGAACCGTTGGTAAGAGAACCTGTGTGGAGGAAACTTTAGACATCATAGTTACAGGTGGCTCAGCAGTTTCTGCATGTAACATAGTGTTGTGCTTGCCTTTACATATATTGCACTTGAAGTGATATCGACACTTTTGGTAATGTTTATTCAAACAAATATTACATAAATTGTTGTTGGCTGCAAACGCTATACGTTCATCAGCAGGCAATAGTTTGAACTTCGGACAGTTAAAAAGCTTGTGTTCACACTTACAGAATAGGCAAGAAGTGGTGCTCGCTGCTATGTTGGAAGCAGAGGGATGAGCAGGCTTCCTTTTGTTCTGTTGCTCGAAGCGCTGCTGCTCGAAGCGAGGAGTTGGTTCTAAGCGCTGCTGCAGAGGCGCCCGGGCTGCAGGCTCTGCATTCTCTAGCGCTAGAGCTCGCTTGTCTAGGAAATCGAACAGTTGCTTCAACGTGGGTTCCTTGTCATCTTGACGGCTGAGTTGGTACTCTTTATTGGTGTATGAATCAAGCTTTTTTGTTAGAATGCACAAGAGGACAGGATCCCACATGTCGACACATTGGTTTAAATTCCTAATAGCAGCTAATTCTTGCTTCGCATTGCACACAAAATGTCTTATGTTTGTTGAAGTAGATTTAGTTATACATTGCAATTCCAACAAATTATTTATGTGCTCATTAGTTATTCTGAATTTATTGTCATACCTATCTTTTAATATAGTAAGTGACTCAGTATAACTTTCACTTACTAAAGGCAAATTTTTTATAAGAGCATAAGGCTCATCTGCGAGATAGTTTCTGAGATAATACAATTTTTGAATATCTTCTAAAGATGAATCATTGTGAATTAGAGACTCAAACAAACCTATGAATGTCTTATACTCGTGACATTTCCCAGTAAATGTAGGAATGGTTATTGTAGGAAGCTTGGTTTTACCATTTTTACTTGAAGTCGAGGCAGGGGTGTCCCTGGCTGTGGCGACTGCGCCGGCAGGCGCAGCGGACGGCTGCACTGTCAATTCGCGCAACATCACTAGCGCTCGCGTGTAGGCCTCTTCGTATTCGTCACCGTCGTCGTCTAGAATCTCCATGCAGAGCTCCTCATACTTGCTGAACAAGGATGTCAGCCGCTCCTGCTTCACGAGAAGGTTTTGGTGGCTGAGCCCCGATGTCGACTCTTGTAGACTCTTGATTAATTTCGTGAGCGAAGCCTTTATGTAACCGCGCTTCGCAACCAGGTCGGCCTTTCTTGTAACGGGATCTTCTGTCGACTGCATGACTTCAGTGTGTCACGGAGGGAAAATTCGCTGCCTGCTTCTGAACTGCACGCGCACGCGGGACACGCGACGCGGCGTTTGATTGAAGATATTTCTTGACAGTACACGAGCACGTAGGTAGGGTTATATGTAGGTTGAGCCTTTCGTAGATTGTACTGCACGCGGCTTTGTTTGGTTGGAAACGATCGACGCGGCGTGGTATGCTTTTCTTTTCTCTTCACGAAAACAGCACACGGCACTTGTACACATTTGTTCGAAATGAAATTATCGACGCGGCGTCGTGTGCTTTTCTTCTGAAAACACCACACGGTAGATACTGCACACGTATTTGTTGCTTGAATGCTCGATACGACGCGGCGTAGCGTGTTTGATGTGAAAACAGCACGTCTTAAATAGGTACTTGCACGCGGGGCTGGAACGTATTTGCTCGACGCGGCGTGGCGTGATTTTTCTTTTTTGAATGGAAAACAGGGTTTTGTACTTGCACGCGGGGCTGGTGTAATAATACGGCTCGACGCGGCGTGGCCCGTTTCTTGTTTCTGAATGGAAACTGCGCTTTGTACTTGCACGCGGAGCTGGAACGAAGTTTTGCTCGACGCGGCGTGGCGTGGCGTGTTTCTTTTTGAATAAAAAACTGCGCTACTGCACACGCGATGTAAATAATGTTTTTCCAATAAAAAACAGCGCGTTTTACTTGTCCTTGAGGCTGGATGGATGGAACGCAAGTCCTCGGCTCGACGCGGCGTGGCGTGGCGTTTGGCGTTTGTATCGTAACGGCACACTATACTGCACGCGGGGCTTGTGAAAAGATGCTTTCGAATCACTTCAGAATCTTCTTTTTGTAGGATTGAAGGACCATGTTCGTAGCTGCAGTGGTAGAGGCTGGTATAATGTATTATTTCTGAAGGATTTTAATTTAAAATGCACCAAATTCACTGACTGCGTTTATTAGGGACGCCGTAAAACATGGAAGAGAGAAAACAGTTGTACCAACATACAAACTTTTGTTGGGGTTGCCAACATTCACGGCAACCCTACTCTAATTCGAAGCTTGATAGGCCGACGAAGTTGACGCATGCGGGCCGCAGGCCGCAGTTGGTGAACTGATAACGAGACAAAGGGACTCGAGAAAGATTCGAAATGAGTTTAAAGTTTTAAGCAAAACAACTTTTAAGCTGTGTTTCCACCAAAGATGTAACTGAGTCGCGTGAGAATGCGTAGCGAGAGTATGTAGTGGGCTCTTTTCAAATACGCAAGAGGGGTCCGGTAAGGCGGACTGTTTACTTTTTTTTTACTCGACTGGATGGAAAACGAGCAAGTGGGTCTCCTGATGGTAAGAGATCACCACCGCCCATGGACACCTGCGACACCAGGGGGATTGCAGATGCGTTGCCAACCTAGAGACGTAAGATGCGATAACTCAAGTGCCAGTAATTTCACCGGCTGTCTTTTTGTCTACTTTCCACCCCGAAACGCAACAGTACAAACACTGCTGCTTTACGGCAATATTAGCGAGCAAGGTGGTGGTGGCAATCCGGCGGACCTTGCACAAAGTCACCACCTGAACTTTGAAATACATCCCTCGCAACACATTCCTCGCTCATCTTTGGTGGAAACGGAGCCAAACTGGATATTATCAAGCAAAAACTTAGCTTATTCGAGTCTCCGTGTTTCGCGTCTTTGATGGTCGGAGGGTACCTAATCTATAATGACAACGATAAGAACTAAGTTGTATACCTACGCCGAGTTATGAAAAGTACGGTCAGCATCAAAAGATGTTAATGTTCCTTTGTTTTTATCAAAAACGTGTATAGAGCCATGTTATTTTGTTATGAGGATTACAGTTTCTATCTATCTATCATGCTGTAAAACGACGAAGTACAAAAGAAACCACCTACATTTGATGCTGACTCTACTTGCGTGACTGAGCTTTGATTACTGTTGCTGTTGTTATCCGAAACAAACGCATTTGTTTTTTTTTTAGTTCATTGATATAGCCTTGCGCAAAGTAAGGCTTGATTCAATAAATAATTATTTGATTATTACCTACTGATGAAAGGATCAGTATCAATATTTTTTTGGAAAAATGCTTGGAAAATGAACAAAGAAAGAAAGAAGACATTTATTCACTAACACAAATGACACACATATACAGCAAAATTTACACAAATGAACCAATAAAATAATTAAGAAATAATAATAATTAATCGCACATGAAATATACACAAAATTTTGTGTGTCCCTGCGAAAGTGAAACGGTCGCTGACTCAGCATTATGCTGAAGCGTTAGACGCCTGCAGCGCTGATTTTCTGCCAGAACCGTCTGTGACTCACGGAACGATACACAAATATAATAAATAAACCACTAATCTATATGTAAGTAAATTTATTATTTATTTATTTATTTATTCTCAAAAAAGGTACATCATTTTAATTACATAACTAATTTCGCCAAACTATGATGTTTATTGGCGAATATTGCGCTCACTTTACAACAATTGTACCGTACTTACTTAACTATACTACACTATACTTACTACTTAACTATACTACTAGTAAATAAAATGAAGAGAAAAAAAAATAACTATAAGAAACAAAGAAATAAATAAATTACAACGAAAAATAATTGATAAGAAAGAAAAAAATAAAAAATTGGTTGTTTGAAAACAACAGGCTGGCATATCAATGTGGATGGGTCAAAGTGCTGGATAGGGAAAGGATTTTTGGAGCGTCAATAAGTAATCCTTCAGCTTGCGCTTGAAGGAATACCCACTACACGCTCCTTGGATAGGGGGAGGAATATCATTCCAGCACTAAAATGATACTGCGGTGTACTGCCGTTTCGCCAAATTATTTTTCGCCAAATTTCACTTCCCAAAAAACTTATCGCAATAGTTTCATTTCCCAAACGAATCGTTGGCATATTTATATTTTGCATTTTATTCATTTGGTCAAATTATCATTTGGCATAACTTTAGTTTGTCAAATTTTATTAAGCAAACGTTTTATATTGGCAAATATTGTATTCCAAAAAAATGTTTGTTCAAAATGACATTTCGCACAAACCAACCACAAAAACCATCTGCTACCAGAAAAGTAGCTTATGTTAGAATGCGCCTTCCACAGAAACGAACTGCTATCAGAAAAGTAGATGAGGTTAGACTGCGTCCCCCACAGAAAACGGACTGCTACCAGAAAAGTAGGTTAGGTTAGGTTAGAACTGCGCCCCTCCACAGAAACAAACTGTTCCCAGAAAAGTAGGTTATTATGTCATGCGATATTTTGGGAAAAGTACATTATGCCAAACGATACATTTTACCAAATATTAATCCGATACTGCAGTATTTAATATACCAGTTTGAAGCCGGTCGGACAAGAGGCAGACATGCGGAACGGGTGATCGCGTCATGCGGGGTCTTAATTGGCTTGCAGATAGCATCGTGTGTGTGCACGGGACAAAGAGTCGGACGGTTCCCGCATGCGGCGGGAAAATATCAAAAAGACGTTAATATCTAAAGCTTATTATAAAGTCAACGATTATATCATGGACAGGGATATTTGGAAATAATTCCGATCCGCGCTAGCGATCCCTTCAAATAGTGAACACTGTGTTAAAAATAAAATTGTGTTAAATACTTGTAATGTATAGTATATAGATATCATTTATAAATATTGTGAATCTGATTTAAAAAAAAATACCTCGTTTAGTTTCTTGCCGGATTCTTCTCAACAGAGGTTTTTTCGGAACCGGTGGTAGATTTTTTGACGTTCATAAGTGCTTATCATAGCCTAATTTGAATAAAGAGATTTTGACTTTGACTTTGACTTTGAATATAGATGTCAGACCCTTTTTTCACGGGACATAGCTTGCGATTACCAATTAGCTCCCAATGTTTCGACGAACTACTAGCATATCAATATCAAACTTCGCTCTCTAGGCAAGCAAATTAAAGTTAGGTGGGTCAACATTTTAACCCCCGTAGCTCTTAAACGGGTGGACTGACCTGAATGAGGTTTCTTTATTTGAAAGCAGGGTTTCTCGCAATGGTTCTTAGACATGTTTCATCAAAATCAGTTTGGCCGATTTTGAGATATTGGACTTTGAAGTGCCAAAGTCGGGGATTTTACAACTTTTTGTTGCTTAGGTTATAAGTGTTGGTATTCTGTCACGTGACTCAGGAGAGAACAGTGGCACATTTGCTTAAACAAATGTTTATAGTTTAGTACAGTCAACGTCATAAATAAGTGATCGTAGCGAAATTTTAAAAATATCTGAGTCTTTTTCCAAACAGAATACAGAGAACAAATCAAATTATAGTCTTAGAAAATATGAAATCTTGTCAATTACATTTACTTCTTTTATGTACAAATTGTACTAATTGAAGTGGATTGAATTTATATTTTGGAATGCCAAGGATTTAAGTGAAAAGCCATCAAACCAAGTTGAAGGTGGAAGGTGGCTTCGGACCCGGCTCCCATGGTCTGAGTTTTCGAAAGTTATGTACGAGTAGGTACTAAATGTATATTGTTTTTTTAATTTAGTAATTAAATGAAAAAAAATAAGTAATACATTTTAACTATGTTTTCTTTTTAACCGACTTCATTTATTGTGACTATCGCAAGGGCCTAATTCGCTCGTACCATCAGCCAATTATATGCTCTATCACCCTAAAGTTGTTAATCGTTTGCATGTCACAAAACAATAATGCCAATAGACGTGTCTGTCAACTTGAAAGTTCGACTTCAGCGACGTATTCATTTGATAGGAACTTGTTTAAAAATTGATAGACCACTTATTTGGCTGATGGTACAGTCAAGGGCAAAGATATCGACACGGCCAAAGTTACAATAATAAATCAGACAGTCACTAATTATATTATCGAAACTTTTATAAAACATCATTAAAATCGCAAATCTAAAGGTAAATATGCAAACGACATAGACTCGATCGCCTTAGCAACGGCTAATAACGCTTAGCAACCAAAAAACGCTAAAAAAAAAACACGTTTCTTGTATAACGACCCCCTTTAATTTGTAACTTTATTTTATTTTTAGTATTTGTTGTTATAGCGGCCACAGTAATACATAATCTGTGAAAATTTCAAGAGTCTAACGTTTACGGCTTAAGAGATAGAGCCCTGTGACAGACGGACGGACGGACAGACAGACAGACAGCGGAGTCTCAGTAATAGGGTCCCGTTGGCACCCTTTGGGTACAGAACCCTAAAAATATGTACACACGACTTTATGCACTTAACATTAAGGCCGTGTATACATATTTTTGCAACTTTGGCCGTTTCAATATCTTTGCCCATGACTGTACATACATCGACTGTTGATCGAAGGATCCCTTCATCAACAGCTGATTATAAATTAAGGGAACATCCGCAGGTTAATGGATCAATTAGTGATCCCTGCGGTTAGCCCGCTCCCTAACGGTCGACTGTGCGTACGGTTACCCATCAAGAAAAGAAATTATAGTATACTGGCTTATGCCCGCGACTCCGCCCGCGCGGTATTCGGTTATCGCGCGCTGTTTCCTCGGGAACTGTGCATTTTTCCGGGATAAAAAGTAGCCTATGTCACTCTCGGGCCCATAAACTATCTCTATGCCAAAAATCACGTCGATCCGTCGCTCCGTTACGGCGTGAAAGAGGGAAAAACATACAAACATACAAACACACAAACACACTTTCGCATTTATAATATTAGTATGGATAGTGTGGACTAGCTTATGCCCGCGACTTCGTTTGCGCGGATGTAGGTAATCGCGCGGTGGCGCCCTCTACCGGAACAAAAAGTATCCTATGTTGGTCCTTGGGGTTGAAACTATCTTAATGCCGATTTTCATCGAAATCCGTTCAGTGGTTTCGACGTGAAAGCGTAACAAACAGACAGACAGACAGAGTTATTTCACATTTATCTATACATATAATAAAGCTGAAGAGGGTCGAAAGTCTGTACATGGAAGATATTCGAAAAAAAGTTGGCTGGGGATACTTAGAATCGATAACAGAACACGTTCCAACAGTTTTTAGAATTTTTGTCTGTTTATCTGTTTGTCTGTTTATCTGTTTGTCGTTTATTTCACCGGGCATCACGTCGGAACGGCTGAACGGATTTTGATGCAAACTATACTAAGTTGTTGAGAAAATTCCCGGCCAAATTATAGGCTATAAAATTCAACCCTTAGGCTATAAAAATTCAACCCTTAAAAGGGGAGGTAGCTACTACACTCGATTGAATTCGCACCTTCAAGTTTTCAAATAATACGTGCTATGACTATCGAGTACCCCGCTATACTAACAGATGGCGCTGAAATTAATAACGTTGTGACATGGTTAAGCCGCTGAGTAAGGATTTTGCTAAATTAAGAAATTTAGAAGAGGGGGTACGGATATCAACATATTTAAATTGAATATTTTAAATGATGATGAACCAAATCAAGCGATGAGTAGTTAAATTAATTGCCACACATTGCAGCGCCATCTTTTAGAGAACTGAGTAAACATTAAGTAATGAAGAATGAATGAGTTTACATAGTTACGTAATGTATATCAACACACATATGACTGCGTACTTATTTAATATTATTATAAAATTATGAATTCAGTATGTCATGAATTATACGTAATCGTAATTATATTATCGTATATTTTAAGCACCTAATAATGGATCTGGAGGGTGGGTACTTTGAAAAAAAAATTCTTTGTCGTTTGCGGAGTAAATGTCAAACAATTTGGGGCTCGCCTTTAAGTATGTAAAATTTTATTCCTTGAGTATATGATACATATTAATTCAAACAAATATTGATTGGCATAGGTACCTTAACTTAGCATCATGTTGAATGTCATTAAAGCTACTTTCCCACTGACAGGTTATACTGACTGCTAAAAAAAACCTAACATAGAAGGCTAAGGTGGCATCGAAGCCTTAGCCTTCTGAACCTAAACTATCCAAGTCGCTTCTGCTCCGAACGGTCTTGCTCGCTCACACAAATTTTGAAGTACTTAATGCTTTGTAACATAAAAATTGGTCAAATGTTATTTACTTAACAATTTGTTATTTGTCTAAACCAATCATTTACTACATAATTATTTGCCACATAAAAGTGTGACGAAGTAAAATTTTGCAATATAAAAATGTTGCGAAATTAAGAAAAATGCACAGTAAAGTAATGCCAACGATTGGTTTGCCAAATGAAACCTCGGCGAAAGATTGGTTGCTAAGTGAAATTTGGCGAAACATATTTCGCCGAAAAGGCAGTACACATCGGTTTAGTAATGTTTCGGCGAAAATTATTTAGCAAATTATTAGCTCCCAAACTATTTATCCCATATTTTTATTTAGGCGAAATATTATTTCCCAACTCAACATTTCGCACTGATATCATTTCCCAACTAATCATTTGATAAATAATTATTATGCAAATTATTACCTGGGATTTTTTTAAGATGTCATTAATGTTTTGGTCAAAATGTATTGATTGGCATACCTTAACTTAGCAACATGTTGAATGTCATTAAACCTACCTTCCTACTGACAAGTTATACTGGCTGATAAAAAAAAAACCTAACATCGAAGGCTGAGGTGGCATCGAAGCCTTAGCCTTCTCAACCTAAACTATCCAAGTCGCTTCTGCTCCGAGCGGTCTTGCTCGCTCGCACAAATTTTGAAATAATACTTTGTACTTAACATAAAAATTGGCCAAACAATTTGTTATTTGTCTAAGCGAATCATTTGCTACTTAATTATTTGCCACATAAAAGTGTGACGAAGTAAAATTTTGCAATATAAAAATGTTGCGAAATAAGGAAAATGCGAAGTAAAGTTATGCCAACGATTGGTTTGTCAAATGAAGCTTCGGCGAAAGATTGGTTGCTAAGTGAAATTTGGCGAAACATATTTCGCCGAAAAGGCAGTACGTATACCCAATCTACCGCTATACCCTGAGTTTATCTCTCCGATTTCAACAAATTTTGGGATGTAGACTCAGTCCATGATTCTAAGCTGTAAAACAGAGTCTTCAGATGTGAATGTGAATCTTAGTGAACAGGTTTTTCAGTTGATATTTATCCGCAGTTTGAAAGAAGTTTTCGAAAATCCTTATGAATCGAAAAATGTGGGACATTGAAGTTTGTGAGAAAATCTGATTAGGTACTCTCGAACCAACTGTATCGTAACTCACTGTGAAGCATTTTCGTAGAAAAAGTCATAGTGACATCGCATTGCTTTACAATGGAATTTATTATGACTCTTTGATAAAATTCGACGGTGCGTCCGGACTCAAAGGTTTACAATACAATACAATACAAATGCTCTTTATTGTAAACCAGAAACTACACAACTTTGTTTTTTACTAACGTTTCGGCGAAAAACGTTTGGCAACCTGGTTCGTTTGACCACTTTTCATTTCCCAACTGTTTAATATTTCTGAATTTCTGAAACTGTAAATATTTCATGATTTTTATAAAACTAATCTACACGATGGCCCTGAAATAAATCCTGAAATATTTTCAGTTGTGTAGTGTGTGTTTAAAGGTTCCCCTGTACTATGAAGTATTTTGTAAATATCGAAATCTACGCAGACGAAGTCGCGGGCAAAAGCTAGTTTATAATATTATAGTAGGGATGATAGGCTGCTTTTGCACCACAGATGTGCGAGGATGTGTTACGAGTACAAGGAATTAGTTTTTCATGAACCAATAGAAAAACTTTATTTACTTATTCTCGCACAACACGTCGCTGGTGGAAACAGCTGCTAAAAACGCAAATTTTAAATAGTAAAACTTAGTTAAGATCCGTCCCTAATAATGCAGCTTGCGATCAAAGAAAACTCACCGCTCGTTTTGGAAGTGCGTCTAGTACATAAGTGTCGAAAGGATTACTAATGTATGGCCAAAAAACTTTTCCCAAAGTATCACATCCCAAAAAAATTTACCCAAATTATCATTTGGCAAAAAATCATTTGGCAAAAAAACTTATCGCAAATTTACAGTTAATAAATTTTTAATTGGCAAATTATTGTTTCGCAAATAATTACTTAGTCATGTTTCATATTGCCAAGTAATATTTGGTAAAATGTATCGTTTGGCAAAATGTAATCTTCCCAAAATATCGCATGACATAATAACCTACTTTTCTGGGAACAGTTCGTTTCTGTGGAGGGACGTAGTTCTAACCTAACCTAACCTACTTTTGTGGTAGCAGTCCGTTTTCTGTGGGGGACGCAGTCTAACCTCATCTACTTTTCTAATAGCAGTTCGTTTCTGTGGAAGACGCAGTTCTAACATAAGCTACTTTTCTGGTAGCAGTTGGTTTGTGCGAAATGTCATTTTGAACAAACATTTTTTTGGAATACAATATTTGCCAATATAAAACGTTTGCTTAATAAACGTTTGTCTTAATAAAATTTGACAAACTAAAATTATGCCAAATGATAATTTGACCAAATTAATAAAATGCGAAATGTAAATATGCCAAAGATTCGTTTGGGAAATGAAACTATTGCGATAAGTTTTTTGGGAAGTGAAATTTGGCGAAAAATAATTTGGCGAAACGGCAGTACACCGTGTCGAAAACACGAGACATTTTCATAATCTTCAAAACACTTGAAGGCGCATTTATCCTTCATCACTCACTTGCTTTTGGTAACTAGAGTTACCTGTCAACGCTCTTATTTTTAACCGACTTCAAAAAAAGGAGAAGGTTATCAATTCGGTTGTATGTTTTTTTTTTTTTTTTTTTTTTTTTTATGTTTGTTACCTCAGAACTCCGTCATTTATGAACCGATTTGAAAAATTTTTTTTGCGTTCGTCTAGGAATGCTTTCAATTAGGTCCCATAAGCACCAAATCAGGATCTGATGATTAGATCCTAAGAAAATCGAGGGAACTCTTCAAATGTTGTAGGGACACCTATGGTAATTTTGATATATTTAGTAGTAACTCGTGAATTTGCTCTTGAAAATCATTATTTGGTAAAGTGAAACTGACGATGAAGACCACAGTTGACCATCGGAGTTACTACTCAATAACAAGTATTTCATGGGTTGAATTTCAGTTACTTTAACACAGTTGCTAAGCAATTTATGCTCCTTGGAACGCATATGGTGAAATGGAATGGGTGGTGAAGCACCAGGACTCCTCAATAATGAACATCTCTGCATCGGAAAAAGCAATTTTTCGTAAAAGGTGATGAGCAGTTGACATTAAAGTATTAAATCTTAGATGCTTTACACTAAAAAGCGTGAAAAAAAAAAATTATAACAAAAAATAGAACCGACTACAAAAAACCATGAAAATAATTTTCTACCAGTCTGAAGTCGGTGCCTCAGCACGAGCCAGCAGGAGTGATTGAAGCCATTTACTCGTATAGTTGTAGGTGAGGTAGACGATTATGGTCCACTCCTGCTGGCTCGTGCTGAGGCACCGACTTCAGACTGGTAGAAAATTATTTTCATGGTTTTTTGTAGTCGGTTCTATTTTTTGTTATAATTTTTTTTGTTATATTAATAGAGTTCAACTCAAAATACGAAGCAAGCGATTGGTTCAAGCAATGAAGCAGCTTGCGTCTCCAGCAACCCGGTAGGTAACTAAATAATCAAATCCGGTAATAGAATCCGGTATCCGTAATGAATCCCGTGGTTCCTGCGTCGCCAAATTATTATTTTAAATCTAACCGGCATAAAATAACGGCTGACCACAGAACTAGTGATGGGAGGAAGAGAAATGATTAAAAAAAAGTTAAATATATACTGGTCGATTAACTATGTTTGTGTTACGTATTTCAATACATTTCACACATACAGAATATGACATGTACCAGTCACTTTCTAAAACGTGTCTAAGTGACAGTGGGAACTCAAATAATCTGCATACCTACCGAATTTCATTTAAATCGGTTCAACGATTTAGACTTGATAAACAAAAATCCAGACATTGGAACATCTCCACAAACTTTGACATTTATAATTAGTAAGATTAGAACTGTATGAGTAGGATAAGAATACATCCCTACTAATATTATAAATGCGAAAGTAACTCTGTCTGTCTGCCTGTCTGTTACGCTTTCACGTCGAAACCGCTGAACCGATTTATGAAATTTGGTATAGAGATAGTTTAAGCCCCAAGGATCAACATAGGATACTTTTTATTCCGGTAGAGGGCACCACCGCGCGATAACCTAGGTCCGCGTAGACGAAGTCGCGGGCATAAGCTAGTTGTGTGAATATAATAAAGGATGGTCCAAAATAAAGCTGTAAGTATTATTATTATTTAGGTCTGGCATTTCGATTCTTTACAATATTATGAGCTCTGTGGTTCCAGCCAGGACGAATTGCGGCCAATTATAACGAACACTTTGTTCCAATTACAAAACGGCCGTTCCTTTTTCAAATTCAATTCCCATCTCGAAGTTTGAATGTTTGATGAGGTGCATTCATTTGGGGTATTGAAGGCATTTTAAATTGGTGTTTTGTTCAATTGTTTTAGGAAAGTTTAGATCCGTTCGGTTTAGGGTAGTTAGGGTAAATTAGAAGGTATTCAAACGCTTTGTTTGGATGAGGATTTAATTAAGTATAAGGACTTAGTTTTCGCGCGCTAAATACAACAAGCCTTTTCACTTAGCAGTGAAACACTCATTGTATTTCTTTATCAGAGACTGAGAACATTTTGGCGCGGATAAAGAGGGTTAATTGACAGGAGAAATATAGCTAGATGTCAGTATCGTGCGGTCCTTTTTACGTGTCAGTCCTGTTTACTTATTGGCTCCTTTAAATAAATAATAAATAAATAAATATCACGGGACAATTCACACCAATTGACCTAGTCCCAAAGTAAGCTTAGCGAAGCTTGTGTTATGGGTACCAAAAAACGGATAAACATAATTATATAGATAGATACATACTTAAATACATATTAAACACCCAAGACCCGAGAACAAACATTCGTATTTTTCATACAAATATCTGCCCCGACACGGGAATCGAACCCCGGACCTCAAGCATCGTAGTCAGGGTCTCTAACCACTAGGCCATCTGGTCGTCTTTAGATAATTAAATTAACCAATCACAATCGTGACAGGAATGTCAAAGTAGTCTTGTGTGAGTCAAATGGGCTTCACGATACTGCAGGGCTACTACGAAACTCGAAGTTCGTATCGTACCGTCCCTCTCGCTCTCGATTGATGGCGCTAACAAGCCTGTCATAGTAACCCTGATTGCTGTTACCATTAGCTCTGTGCACGACATCAGCGCCACCTAGCGTCCGCAACTTTGTTGGCTCTGGGGCTCTGACGTTTTGATATTTCATCGCAACATTGTGACAAAAATCAAAAATATCATGTATTCGTATGTATGTATGTATGTATTTGTATGTATTGTGTGTTTTTTTGACGACCGGATGGCCAAGTGGTTAGAGAACCTGACTACGAAGCGTGAGGTCCCGGGTTCGAATCCCGGCCGGGGCAAATATTTTTATGATGAATACGAATGTTTGTTCTCGGGTCTTGGATGTTTAATATGTATTTAAGTATGTATTTATCTATATAAGTATGTTTATCCGTTGCTTAGTACCCATAACACAAGCTTTGCTAAGCTTACTTTGGGGCTAGGTCAATTGGTGTGAATTGTCCCGTGATATTTATTTATTTATTCATTTGTAATACATACTGTGATACCGTGATTTGGGTGGACAAAAGGTTGTGAATTAATTTTTGGTCAATAAAATTAAATCAGATAAGTATAAGTTACCTATTCAAAAAGTTTATTTTATTTTGGTCATGTCAGGGTTTGTTTACTTCATGTTTAGTTGTACTTATACGGTTTTTTAAAGCATAAGTACTAAGTAGAATTTTAAGATGTGCAATATTTCTCTGACGCCGAGTTTCATAGGCGTCTCTAATGGTAAATTACCCTTGCAACATTAAAACTAGTTCGCAAGATGTCGCTAAGCTCTTCATCCTCAGCTCCCCCGTTAGCGCAAGCCTAGCTCGCACTCCACGCCTGGCTAGGTCCAACTTCGACAGTTAAAACTTTGCCGCAAGATGGGCGTCTGGGCACCGCCGTCATACTAATTCGGTGGCTGTTGATTATAGTGGGAAGATAGGGAAAAGCCTTGGTGGCCTAGTTGTTGAAAGTACGGTGTCTCAAGCAGGGAAACGTGGGTTCAAACTACGTCTCGCACCGCTGAGTGCTTTGAAATTCAAGTGTGAAATTAAGTTAGAAATTGAAAGGAAGAAAGAATACATTTATTTTCCAAAAATTAGCACAGCGAAAAAAATACTATTAAAGATAAGAAAACCTTACATACTCTCACATAAAGAAAAATATAGAGAAGAAGCATTGTGCCGAAAGAAGTAATTAAGGGCTCAGTGTGTTGCCACGGCAAGTCGCAGCGCTGGTTTTCAGTATAACCCTTTAACTTAAGAGCTTGTCCAGATGAGGCGATTTACACGCGTTCCTACACTGGGAGGGATTGCCAGTTATAAAGGAGAACTCGCCATGGAGTCGCGCGTGGTAGTGGACGCAGCAATGACGCCTGGGTATCTCAACTCGCGCGGCGCTCGCGCGTAGTACGTGCGAGTCGAGAGTCGCGCTCATTGCACGCGATTTACGCGCGAGTTGCGAAACGCGCAGCATCATCTGGATGGGATATATGTAGCCCCAGTAGGTACCTCGGGAACGCGCGAGTGGACTCGCGCGAATCCACTCGCGCGTAAATCGCCTCATCTGGACAAGCTCTAAGACTAATGCCGCGACGGCACTAACGTCAGAAGGCGGCAATCTATAATATAAAACGGGAAAAAATACGAGACACAGCAGGATAGCGCTCTACAACACCATTTTGACACGTTTCGCCCAAACATCGCATTATTTCTCTGAAATTTTAAAGCAAGTGCAAAATTACAGAATTGATAGTCTTTGAGCAAAGTCGCGGATGGACAGACAGACAAACAGACAGACATGGCGAAACTACAAGGGTTCCGTTTTTGCCATTTTGACTCCGGAACCCTAAAAATCACGTTATTTAACGATTTTTTTTTCGCTTGCAGCAAGCATTTTAAATTATAGCAGTTGAATTAAATACCTAATTCCAGATTTAGAGGAATAGTTTGTTCAGAAATGACAACAAAATAAATGAATACAATAGTTTGTGAAAGCAGTTCACAATTTCACATCCAGTTTCACGAATAGACGAAAACAGACGTGCAAGGATTCCTCGTTACATTTGAGCCGAGTCAGTGTGTGCGTATGATAAAACATAATTATTCTCATTATAATTCGTAACGTAATTTAAATTCCGGAATGTGTCAGGATTACCGGCTTAGGGCAGGGCTCGCGACTGCTGACTCACGGGACTGTTTTTTAGGGTTCCGCACCCAAATTCCCATAACGTCAGGAAACCCTCTTGCTTGTTTGCCACCTAGTCGAATAAAAAGAAAAAGTTTTAACCTATCCCTCTATCAAAAGCTAAACCGGTGCGTGGAAAAATTTGATTAAAATTCAGGATGTGTAGTAAGTAAGTATATCAAACTTACAAGGAAATCTATAACGGTTAATTTTTCTTGAGAATTATTAGTAGTTTAAGAGTAAATAGCAGCATAAGGTATGGAATATAATACCTAAACTTGGAATATTCCATACAAAATACGAAACCCTTAAAAAATACCTAATTACTTAATTTTTTCGTAATGGCTACGTAACCCTATTTCGGCCGTGTCCAACACGCTCTTGGCCGGTTTTTTTAAATATGTACAGTGCTAGCTCTGAAATTCTGCAATTTCCTGTGTTAAAAACTATCCTAAAGTATGTCCTTTTCGGGGCTTAAACTATTCTGTATACTGAATTTCATCTTAATCAGTTCAACGAACAAACAGACACAAGCTTTCACATAATT
The DNA here is from genome assembly GCA_037349165.1 of Choristoneura rosaceana. NCBI lineage: Eukaryota > Metazoa > Arthropoda > Insecta > Lepidoptera > Tortricidae > Choristoneura > Choristoneura rosaceana. The sequence continues at coordinate 14,064,367 of JAZBNJ010000010.1, forward strand.
ATTACTGGGATTACGTGGTTATTAAGTGATATTATTTTCTTGATGTTGGCAACCCTAAGCACATAATTACGATGCTTATAACAATCATTTAGACAGTAAGGACTCGGAACTGACGCATATAACGACCAGCGTAACGTTACAAGCTAGTATATCCATTTACTGACATATTTTATTACTATAAGTAGACTTCCCTCTCCCGTGGGTATTTCAGATAAACCTTGCTTATTCTTCACCTATATTATTAAGGGAATCATATCTGCAGCATTTATTTTCATTTATAAAATGTCAACTAAAACCAAAAGATAGAATTCGAAATCCAAATAAAAAAATTATGCCAGTATTTGCACCTCATTTTGGTGGAATATAGGAATCAAGTGTTCAATCAGCTAAAAATGTGCAGAATGTGTCTGTGGTGCTGTGGTGAAATATTCTGCACATTTTTAGCTGATTGAACACTTGATTCCTATATTCCACCAAAATTAGGTGCAAATACTGACATAAAATTTTAACAAATGCATTCAAAGTTATTTGGATTTTGAATTCTATCTTTTGGTTTTAGTTGTCATTTTATAAACCTTAACCTAACACAAGCTCTTTCAATCTGATAGGCGGGCTGTATTGAGCAATGGCATGAGTATTGATAGCGTGTCCAGGGTTGTACGTACGATACAGGTCAGTGGTTGGTCTGACCCGAAGGATTAGCTTTAACAGTTCAGTCACGTTCGTTGAAGGCGTGACATAATCCGGACAATTTAGACATAAAAATAGTGGTCAAATTACATGAATTCCGACAAAACTGAATTTTGGTGGAGACTTTGGGCACATACGCCATTAGGAATAAAGTGTGAAAAGGCCCTATTGGTCCCATATGTGGTAAAAAAGTTATTCGGGGTCAAAGGTCAAAATTTGAGGTTTTGTTTTTTTTTTTTCGAAAACGGTAATTTTTATCTTCGACCAGTGTGTGTTGCCAGTGATGACTTATGGCGTTGAGACGTAGTACTTGACTGTTGGCCTCTTAGAGAGGCTCAGAGTCACGCAACGAGCTATGGAGAGAGCTATGCTTAGTGTTTCTTCGCGCGATAAAATCCGGAATACGGAAATTCGTTGAAGAACTAAAGTCACCGACATAGCTGGAAAAATATGCAAGTTTAAATGACAATGGGCGGGCCACATTGCTCGAAGAGCAGATAACCGTTGGGGAAGAGAAATCCTCGAGTGGCGACCACAAACCAGAAGACGAAGCATTGGCAGGCCTCCCACCAGGTGGACTGACGACATCGTGAGAGTTGCCTAGGCATAAAATTATAGACCTTTAAAAAATTATAAGTTTTTATATTTTTTTGGATGCAAGTGGCGAGTTGTCGTTCATTGTGGTGTTCTAAGGGGAGACCTTTTTTCAGCAGTGGACGTCTTCCGGCTGATAATGATGGTGATGATATTTTATTCCTAATTTTTTTAGAACACATGGTATCAATGCAATGGGGACTTTTGACACTTTATTCCTAACGGACCCAAGGTTTGCCGCATGCGACAAAATCGTAACGCTTAACGGCACGTCACTACGATTCCGTACCTCCATCTCCGCAGTTTGAGCAGCGGTTTGATTGCTCCTATACTCGAACATCTACACTATCTGGCACTTTAAACATTTAGGTATCCAATTTAATCGACTTTAGAGCGAACGCGGGTTGATTTGTAGCGGCCACGCGGAGGGCGCGGCGCGTAAATCTGCCGGGCACCGGCACGGGCGATTTGTGGACGGCTGTATACAGCTTACGGCTGTTTATTAGCGACTAGCTTTTACCCGCGGCTTCGATCGCGTTAAATTTATGGCAGGGTCGGCCTTAGCCATCTTGGCGCCCCGGGCAGTCGTGCCTTCGACGCTCTTTTCGATGCGACAGCTGAATGATAGGTCGTGTTTGTTAGACGCTGAGTCTAGTTTTCCTTTAGATCGATGAAAATAGTATTCAATTCTGAGCTGGCACTTATATAGGGTAATATACAGTGTGTGGCCCATAACCGGGGATAATATTAAAAACAGAGGCTCTGTAGATCACCGGTAATTGGTCATCATGGTCCCGTTTAATTAAAATCAAAACTTAACTTTTGTTTTAGTTTCTAACAAACTTAATCGTAAATTCAATGTACGCCATCCTAGAACCTAACTGACGTCGCCTGTCACGCTACACAGTAATGGATATATTGTATGGTAGTTTTGGAGTTATGCCCTTTTAGAATAAGCACATCTTGAAATAATTATAAATTAATTAATACCCGTTGCGAATTTTTTAAAATATCAGCGTCTTTCTCTTTCCAAACAGAATACAGAGGACGAATCAAATTATAGTCTTAGAAATATGAAATCTTGTCAATTGTGAAACCTTTTGTTGACGCGTTCAAAGCAGCTGGCAAAGGCTGATATAACAAACTTGTAGATAATTGGGTAACCTTATATTTACCAAAATCTTACCTTGCATCGTGTAATTAGTTCCTAAAATAGTTTTCAGAAGGTCCTCCACTCCCACGTCCAATCCAGACGCCCACCATGCTATACAGGATGGCCCATTTATATCGGTCAGTATGGGAAAGTCTGAAACTATACGACATACGAAAATTTCTTCTTAGGAACCATGACATCGATTTTAATAACAAGAAAAACTGCATTCATGCATTTAAAAAAACCTGTACTTAGCTCGGGAATCGAACCCGGTTGTTTTGAAAAAAAAAAAAACTTACACTATTTCTATTTAGATATCAATTGTGTACCTACCTACGTCTTAAGTCTTAAACAGTAAATGTCTCCATGAAACATTATGTCTAAAATGAATAAAATGCATTGTTTTTACATACTTTAATTTATTTTAGTAGGTGTTCGAAGTGTCCACCGTTAGAATATTCAACAAATTCTGGCATGTAAAATTGTCTCTATGGTTGTTTGTACCTCTTTGCTGGTAAAATCGATGTCATGGTTCCTAAGAAGAAATTTTCGTATGTCGTATAGTTTCAGACTTTCCCATACTGACAAATATAAATGGGCCACCCTGTAGAATAGCACACTTTTGATCATAAAAGTACTGTAAAACTGGGGCCGTTTCATCTGCGAAGAACTTAAGTACTTCTATGAGAACTATTAAATTTAGCGGGATAAATGTAGGTATAGATTACACTAGATAAAGCAAACACCTCAATCTGTATGAAAACCGTGTCACTTTTTCATATCTCACAATACTTCCACCCTCACCATTTAGATGGCTGGCGGTCCTCAACTGTGCGTTTCTCCAGATATTTCTTGCCTTGCACAGCAAAACTCTGAAATGAACTATCGCCTGGGGTATTCCCGGACCGATATAACCTTCAAGCTTTCAAGAAAAGAGCGTACTTCTAGCATAAAGGCCGGCAACGCACTTGTGACTCTTCTGGTGTTGCAAGTGTCCATGGGCGACGGTAATCGCTCACCATCAGGCGATCCGTCTGCTCGTTTTCCCCATATACCATAAAAAAAAATCTACTGTGACGTCTCAAGAGCGAATTAGCGATGTGAATTCCCTGATGTCCGCGCATTTTATTCTATTCAAATGCGCCGCCCGCCCGCTCCGTGAGGCTCTAGTCAGTCACTAGTCTTGATTAGTCAGTTAGCGGTCAGTCTTTGTACGGGGCCAACCCCGACATTTGGTCGGTGTTCGGACACGCGAAGTAGATGCATTTGCGTAATCTAGTGTGATCTATATCTGTGTATCTGAATATCGAAAATTTAAATATGGATATCATCGGCCAAAATATCGAATCTAGCCTAACCTACGCTAATTTCGATATTTTGACCGTCAACTTTTTAACATTAAATATTAATTTCCGATATTCAGAAAAGCCGTGGTGGCCTAGTGGTTTGACCTATCGCCTCTTAAGCATGCATTTGATTATGATGCTTCAGATACGCCCCCTTCAAAATGCATTCCCATGTGTAAGCGATAAGTACTGGGAAGTGCTACGAGCTGCTACGCCGTAGGCGCGCTACGGGCCGTAGTCGCCTACGACACGAAATACAAGCTGCGCCGGAGGCGTGCCTTAGTGCACGTTCTGTATCTAACATGCTACTTTTTTTATTATTATTTTTTTTATATAAGAGGAGGAAAACGAGCATTCGGGTCACCTGATGGAAAGCAACCACCGCCGCCCATGGACACTTGTCAATACGGGGGTATCACAGTTGCGTTGCCGGCCCTTTGAGAGACTGATAGGCTCGTTTTTTAAAGATCCCTAAGCTGTACCGCTCCGGAAACACTTTCCCAGGAAGCTGGTTCCATATTTTAGTTGTGCGTGGAAAAAAGTATCGTTTAAACTTCTTGCTATCCTATTAATATTAAAAAAAACGTCATGAGCGTGTCGGACACGCCCGAGATAGGATTCCGTAGCCATTACGAAAACATTAAGTAATATTTTTCTAATGATTTCGTATTTTGTACGGAATATTTAAGGTTATTAGGTATATTTTATACCTTAGTTAGGCTGCTATTTACTCTTAAACCACCAAGAAAACTTAACCGTTATAGTTTTCCTTGTAAGTTCGATATACTTATACCATTTTGAATTTGTTATTGTTATGGAAGAAAATATGAAAAAATTACAACAGGGGCGAAGCCGCGGGCAACAGCTAGTACAAAAGATATTTCCCCTTAATAATATTAACTAGCTTTTTCCCGCGGCTCCGCACGCGTGGTATTCGGTTATCGCGCGCTGTTCCCTCGGGAACTGCGCATTTTTCCGTGATAAAAAGTAGCCTATGTCATTCTCGGGCTCATAAACTATCTCTATGCCAAAAATCACGTCGATCCGTCGCTCCGTTACGGCGTGAAAGACGGACAAACATACAAACACACTTTCGCATTTATAGTATTAAGTATGGATAGATAGATAGATTTTTGGATGCTTGTTACGAAGAAACTTGAAAACTATTATTGAATTATGCAAATGACCTTTATACTCCTTAGCCTGGTTACAGGATAAAACAAAAACCACCCGCGCTCGTGCCTCGCGCCCGGACGGTTGCAATCCAAAGGGAACCAAGACTATTAATCCAATGAAACCTTCCATCCAAGGGATGAAAAACATCCCCCATGCCTGGAGGCTTAGAGACGGTCAGCGGGCAAAATTGAATCCGCTCATTTGAGTAATCTGTAGTGTAATTAGTTAAAAGGGTGGATGTGAAGGTTCTATTGTATGATATTCTGTTCCCTTTGGGAGTTTTGTAATGTATTTCAGTTCGTTATTGGGTCTGTTCATTTGCTTGTTTATCCCGGAGCGGCGTAAAAAGGTGATTTAATGATTAAAGAACCCTACAAGTAGATGGTGCTTTTTTTCTTAGGATGGACTTGATTTTTTTGATGAGTTCAGTGTTGCAAGTAGCGGAAGTTAATGAGAAGCGTGAAGAAATATAATGATAAAAAGAAATCAAAACGTACAGTTGATAAGTAGGCCGCAAAAGGCTCTTTTACGTGTCATTTTTTTAAACTACCAGGGCTTTCGGAAAGACCATCATTGCTAAGAAGAATGCGCCGCGAGAAATCATGCAGAATGTATTTTTTTCAAAACAAAGTGTAGTTGGGCGAATATTCGAGCGTTTTGACCGCGCGGTCAAACGTCATTAGCGTCCCACGTTTATATATCACAACGGAAAGACAAGTCATAGAATTTTAATCACGCTAAATCAACATCGGTGTCTTAAATTTTCATAAAAAAATAACCCTGGGTATTACCTCTTTGAATAACACTTGCGAAGACACTAATGACAAAAAAAAGCTCTGCAAAAACGCTGAATATTCGCCCACTTATTTTATAATGCAACTAATAATTATTATTTAACATTTTTTTTATTCGACTGGAAGGCAAACGAGCAAGTGGGTCTCCTGGTGGTAAGAGATCACCACCGCCCATAAACATCTGCAACACCAGGGGTATTGCAGATGCGTTGCCAACCTAGAGGCCTGAGTTGGAACACCTCAAGTGCCAGTAATTTCACCGGCTGTCTTACTCTCCACGCCAAAACACAATAGTGCAAGCACTGCTGCTTCACGGCAGGATTAGCGAGCAAGATGGTGGTAGCAATCCGGGCGGACCTTGCACAAGGTCCTACCACCTGCACATGAGCAATTATTTAATTATCTTAACTATAAAATCTCAATGGATTTAAAATGTCGTATACTACATTTACATCATATTCATACAGACTGGTGCTTCATGGTCTACTACCATTCTATTCGATCACCTGGCGCAGGAGACGCCAGTTATTGCAGAAAAACACTTATTTGGTGGATTTTGTCCTCGCCTCTAATATCCTATACGATACCGCATCTCACACCGCAGTGTAACGATCGTCCCTGCGTCTGGCTTTACGTATTCGAACGCTTTAACCGGTCTCCTAAACGTCAAATCATTACAATTCCACGTTTCTTAGCACAACGAAAGGACAAATCACAATCATTTTTATAATTAAAAATGTAACCCTGAACATCATTTCTTAGTAATACATGGTAATATTTGCCAAAACGGTTATTCATGTCATAACAAAAAAACGCCACCAAAACGCAGAATACAGGGTGGAATTTAGGACGTAATCAAAATTGGTATTTCGTGCTCAGTTAATGCTGGGCTGTATAGTGCATTTGCTCTTTTGTAGAAATAAGTCTGAAAGAAAATGTGGTTTCCATACATTTTTGAAATACAAAATCATGAACAACGTATTTAAGCCGGAAATTTCATTAGACTAATTTCAACAAAAGAGTTAATGCATTATATTACCCAGCAATAACTGAGCACGAAACACTAATTTTGTATTATTTCCTAAATTTAACCCTGTATTTACCTGCCTACATTTCAACTGCAATATAGCCAGCTACCGACTGGCCATACATTTTTTTTGCAGTTCAGGCAATCACCGTCACTCTGGGCTTAATAAATTATATTTTTGATTCTGTTTTATGGATAACAGTTTCATACATTTCAAAACCATGTTAGCCTGAGTAAGCATTTAATCCGCAGCAGAGCCTGCACAGTTAACTCGCATTACCTGTTACTGTTTGACAATAACTTAACGTAATCAAAAAGAAAATCAAAATTCAATATCTCAAAAATGGCTGAACCGGTTTTGATAAAACATTTAAGAACCATCGGTACAAAACCTGCTGCCCATTACTTACCACTAGACCGTTACTTTCGGAGTAATAAATGGCAGTCGCGACGGTGTGACACGCGGCCGGCGCGGGCACGCGCTTCCATGCTATATTACACACCGCGGCTGACTAACTAATATGCATTATAGATTATGGATTACATTACCACGGTGTGTAATATGCTTGATATTTGCACAGTGAAAACTTCGAAGTCTGTGACACACAAGTATCAGTCATCATCCCAGCTTAAGACAAGTTTCTTCGTTCCATTCTCCATACAAAGTAGTCCCGGTCTCAATTGAAAACTAGGCAACAGAAGTGGATGAAATTGTGTAAGCATGGACTAGACATAATTATCTATCATCAAATCAGCCCGCATCTACCCACTGCTGGGTAAAGGCCTCTTCATTTTCACGCCACTTTGCCCGGTCCTGTGCTAGTCTCATCCACAGTTTACCAGCCGACTGCCAGATGTCATTCGACCAACGGGCCGGTGGTCTGCCCACCGTTCTTCGACCCAGTCTTGGCCACCACTCCGTTATCTATCTATCTAGCCACCATTATCTATGCCTGTGGTTTTTCAGATTTTCATATAATGTATAATATCAGAATTACAGGAGCTCAAAAGCCGACAAAAAAAAGATGTCAACTTTGCACGAGAATTACAGATTAATAAAGCATTTTTACAAAAATCTAAAAAACTACAGGCGACATCTGGTTCTAAATATCAAAGCTCTTGCGTGTTATCGCTCGAATATTTCATCCAGCGCTTGTTGCTGTTGCACAGAATACATTAGTGGTCGTGGCAAGTAATTTCCTAAAGCACACGTTAAACAAGCGCTCGGGGGAAATCAGCGCGCCTTTTTAATATTACAACAATGGACTTCAAAACATCCGACGTGTTTACGCGTCGCGGCTTGCTTAGTTTATTGAGGATCGTAAGTAAACTTCTAGGATATAGACATAAAGGAAAACTTAATTTATTTAAAGCTGCTTGTATTTTGTTCTATACTTCGGTCAGTGCCGCTTGGCGTTCACTTGCGTTTCATGATTAATGAACGCTGTGTCTTTTTCTTTTTTAAAATATGGCTTCTGTCCTAATTAATAAGACAATTTCGCCAATGTCAAAGTATTCTCTTTCGAGAGGCAACGTTGTACGGTGATTGTAGTTTTTGCAACTTGATAGCAAAATTCCAGAAACCACGTGGAGACAACTTGCGCATTAAAAAATGTCAGACACGAGAGTAATATTGAATATTGTGATCACTGTTCACTGTTAAGGTTAATCGCCGCATAAAACACTATCAAAATTATACTTCAACTAGCCAAAGAAACAGAAATAGCAAAATTAAACATTGTTCACATCCTCCATGTTCGAATGCCACAAATCGAATCGAACGCTGTGTCGGACATAGAGTTGCAGCCGCTCGGTCTTTCAAGGGAGCGCTCCGATCTCGGTCAATCGGTCAAATGAACTAGTTCGGTCTTTTAGTTCCTTTAGCTCCGAGGAGCGGCTCCGACCGAAACAATGTTTAAGATCGGGGAGCGAGTTTATTTAGCTCCGCTCTTTATTCGTTTCCTCGTTCAATCATCTATCGTTCACTCACTCCCGCTCCCAATGCTCGCTCCCATACCGTTTTAGCTCCGACTCCGAGCGATCGAATCTAAAGAGCGCGGACCGGGAGCGGGACCGAGACCGATTAAGATCGTTTATTTATTATTTATTTTATTTATTTATTCTCAAAAAAAGGTACATAATTTTAATTACATCATTAATTTCGCCAAACTATGATGTTTATTGGCGAATATTGCGCTCATTTTACAACAATTGTACCGTACTTACTTAAAACTATACTACTTTTAATGTTATGCCTACCGCCCAAGACCGAGCTGTGCTGTCTAGCCCGCACCTATTCCCTTGCAATACGGCGCAACTCCGCACACAACCGGGTCTTGGGCCGCACACTGTACAATGATTTCTATAAAATCCAATCCTTTTTTATTTTACGAGGAACTAGTTCTTTTCGGTCCGCGATGGGAATTCATTCTTTTTAGTTTTTAGTTCAGGATCGACTCAAGCCTAGTCGTACTGCATTAATACTTGCCACAGCGGAGTTTGCAAAAAATATCTTACGCATTCTGTAAACGCCCTTTAAATAGAGTCGAATCAACAGGGCTACTATGAAACTATTTTTTTTTTCCACTTGGGTGGACTCTAAACTGTTGGCAGTTTAGATTTTAGAGGGGCGGGACGCACAATTTTAATAAAATTTCCGCTTTAAAGTTAAATATTTCGCAAACAGATCACTGAATCGAAAAATCGTCTTAGCAACCCAATGACTTAAAAGACCTATCCAACGATACCCCACACTATGTGATGAGTGGAGAAAAAAAACCACCCTACTTGTTGTTTATGGAGGTAACTAAGAAAATAAGAAGGTATAATAAGAGGGGAAAACGAGCAGACGGGTCACCTGATGGAGAGCGATTACCGTCGCCCATGGACACCGGCAACACGAGGAGAATCACAGGTGCGTTGCAGACCCTTTTAGGAATTGGTAGGCTCGTTTTTTAAAGATCCTTAATTTGTAACGCTCCGGGAATGTTGACGTAGCAAGCTGATTTTAGATCTTCGCCCGTGCGAGGAAAGAAGTTTCGCTTGAAACGCTCGGTACTAGACTACCAATCATCGAGATGGCGAGGATGGAAAGACGGTTCCTCCAAGTCCGGTAGTGGAATTTAGCCACAGGCAGCAATTCGAACAGTTCGTCAGAACACTCCCCATGATAAATATATTTTACCATCGTTTAATCATAAGTTAAAGTTTAAAGTATGATCAAAGTATATTAAAAAAACGCAATCCCTGTTATGTAATAAAAATATCTAAAATTACAAAAAATTTTGCTAAAAAGCAATTTGAAATAGCATCTGCATTACTTTATAATAAAATAAATAGGATAACGAAAATTTACAACTTAACTTACAGAGAATGTAAAAATCTAATTACAACTTGGCTAAAATGTAAAAGTTACGATGATATAGAACAACTACTGGCTTGAAATGCCATTTAATTTGTACTTTTGTCCTCTAATTTCTTGATTTCTTAAGCTTTCATTTATAAACGTTTGTCACATTAAGTAGTAAGGTAAAACAAAGTTGTTTGTTACTTAGTGTGTAAGCTGTGTAGGTTATTTTTTATTAAAATGCTTTGTAACAGTTGCATTAACTATCTTAAGAACTATTTTTAGTTATTAGCTATTAGTTATTATTTTTGACTTTGTAACAACTTGTATGAAAGAGCGAATTCCTCCTAATACAAGTGCTTCACTTAAAAGGAGGATTCAACACTAGTTTTAACACAAAAGTTGAAAATAATTAATTTTGAATTATTTTTTGAATTTTTGAATAAGATTCATGGCTTATAAAATAAATGAGGATACAAAAAATATATTTTACCATTGCACTAATTTATATTATACACCAATAAACATGGAAACGCAAACGATTCGTGCGTGGGGTCGCTGTTGCAGCTGACAGGTCGTCGCTAGCCGCTACATTATTAACACTTCCCTTGTCTTCAACGCTGCAGTTTATGATCTCGTCCTGACACTAACGAGAGACAAACACATTCATAAACGTCCACGTCAGAAGCATCCACTGTTGAATAGAGCTTCTGTATCTTTGTACTCACACGCGAGCGATGACCGAGTGGTGAGGCAATGAGTGGTAAACAATTTTATAAGTTTGTTCACCCGCGACCTTACGGTAACTAAGCAAGATTGGTTTTTTGGAATCTTTTTGTATTTTTTTCCCAGCGCTGGTCTTATTTTTCTGGTTTTTCTGTGCATCTATTTTGCAGTTTGTATTTTCGATATAGGTTTTAAGGATGACCGTAAAAGTAACAAAAATTTGGAATTGAAATAAAAAATACGAAAAAATTCCAAAAAAATTGATTGCTTCATAACAATATATCTTGTCCGGGTGAGCAGTGGCGTGCAGTGGTCCTCAACGTAAGACCAGCTAAAGAACATAGCTAAGTTCAGCAATGTTTATCAATAGGGTGGAAAACGAGCAAGTGGGTAACTAGATAGTACGTAAGCACCATGGATACCCGCAAAACAAACAGTTCGCCGTTGTGTTGCTAACCTACATATAGGTAGTGTTACATATTTGGAAACATGGAGTCAAAAAAAATCATGAAATTGGGTGTTTAGGGAGTGTTAATCCGCCAAGCGAGTCTATGGTGTAGTCGTAGAATTTATTGCATATATTTCGACGAATGGTTTTTATCACCACGACTATCTAACTGAGTAATTAATAGGCATTATTAGAACAGGTCACTCAGAAAATATCCGAAGTGGCCTTAAGCAAACGTAACCGTAATCGTAAACGTAAACGTAATCGTAACGATAAAATATTTTTATACGAAAAACGACAAATTATATACATTAATAAATAAGTTTAAATGTATTAAATCTACACGCCTATCTTTTTTTAAACAGCGTTGTAAGGCAGCGTCATAGAAAGTGTGTGAACGTTTGATGTTAGTTAAAAGCTCTTTTTCAATGGAAATTAAAAATGTGTCTCTGTACTTTCCGCGGAAGCACGAACACAGTACTTTTTTTAACTATTTACTTGTTATCGAACGAAAACTTACCTCTACTAAATTCGTAAACATACGAGATCAACACACCGTGATCAACTAAAACACAGTTATTCAATCAATTTAAACTCAATTTCACCAAAATCACTATTTAAATCCTTATCCCGCCCGCGACAATCTAAGTTAATAACAAAAGAAAATCACTGTAAAAAACCAATAATTCTACAAATAATCAGCCGGTCTTTAAAAACATAAACAAAGCAACTAAACATGGCGCTCGTTTTTTAGCGAATTCAAGTTCAAATTAAGTTGACCACAATAAAAAACCTGACAAATTGAAAAGTGCGACCGTTTGAGGTAAATATGCAAAATCAAGACGTTTTTAATTTGTCCGTTTAATGTGTCGGGCTATCTCGCTCACGCTATCAATATTTAATACGAGAGAGAGAGATGGCGCGATCACGTGATATGAACTTCAAATGTAGCAGGAAGGGCTACTCCGAAACACAAAATTGGAAGTTCGTGTCGTGCGGTCCCTCTGACACTTATACTATTTAATACGAGAGCGAGAGGGATCGCACGACACGAACTTCGAATTTTGTGTTTCGGAGTAGCCCTTCTGGTATTCACTTCCCAGGTTCGGCCGCCGGACTTGGATTTGTATAGAGAAGTAAGTCTTTGGCTATGCTTGTTTGTGTGAATGTCAGTGTAGTGGTCTGAAGTCTATCAGTACGTAGTTCACCGATGCTTTTTACACAAGTGTAGCGTATATTAGTGTGCGCGGATAAAAGCAAACCCGATCTGTGCTTTACCAGCGCGATTAGGCGATTTTATTCAATTGTAACGTCGTTCGTGTCGTGAAGCGCGGAAATTCAAACGCTCAGCGCGCTCTTTTTAAGGTTGTTACATTACGAACCGAACGAGTAACATTAATAAATATGAAGTAAAATAAAAAGTAACATAATTAATTTAATAAGTAATATAAATATTTATGTTAAGATGCTAGGGTAGGCACTGCTTTTATGCTTGTTCATAAAGACCGCCCCTGCGGGTGAGCGGTTAGTTCCAATAGAGTGTCGAACATTACGGCATAGATAACGCTAGCGTCACTGCTGAAGTGGCTAAATAAGAAACAAACAAGCTGAGATATGTGGTGCATAGGGGAAAATCGCACGCGGCACGGAATGCCGAGGACCTGGGTTCGATTCCCAGCGCTGGTCTTATTTTTCTGGTTTTTCTGCGCATCTATATTTCAGTTTGTATTTTCAATTTAGGTTTTACGGGATGACTGTAAAAGTAACAAAAATTTGAAATTGAAATAAAAAATACAAAAAAAGATAAAAAAAAACAATCTTAGGTTAACTGACTAAGAAAAACCTACTACGAATAATTTTTCAACTTAAAATAAAATAAAACTTTTGAGGTTATGTGTGTCAATTGATGTTTTATTTTTGCACAGCTATGAAAACTTTAAATACCTATGTTTTATACGAAATTGACTTGAGAAGCCGTATTTGTCTTGAAGTTACTACATCTTTACGGGTCCGTATTTGTGTTGAAAACTAATATAAGTTAGAGGTTTATCGAGTTTTTTCCGTGTCGAGCGCTTGTCATGGAAATAGGCTCAAACTATGGACATAACTCACTCGAAATAGGGAAGGATCGGATCCACGAACACTTAAAATGATTTATAGGATAAGAAACTATTTAAGAAAAAAGTTAACTGAACAATTTAAAGTGTTTATAAGATTTTTTCATTTGCCATTCCAAAAATATACAGAAACTTGCTTTTACTTGGACTCGTTTGGGGTTTCGAAAAAGCAGTTCGTGGAAATTCCCAAATACCACAGGTTCATAAACATTTGTGTTTATAAAACACACCCGTCACAATTCATGATTCATATCCTATCGGTTGAAATTTTCCCGATCCGCGATCCCGTCAGAATATCGGGACAAAAAAATAGCCTGTCTTTATTCCAGACAGTCTTCATGCCGAGTCAGCGCCTGTTCTTCAGTGCATCGCATGGCTTCTCATTTATGTGTCTGATCTGTTTAATTGTTACTTAATTTAAGTGCTGCATTGTTAGTTTTATTACTCTTTAGTTACTGAGCCATGTCTTTGTTTTGAAGAATAAAGATTTTATCTATCTATCAGATGTTTAGCCAATTTTCATCCAACTGTTAAGCTGTTTTACCGTAAAAGAGTAACAACCATAGGCACATACGCACGGTTTTTACCATTTATTTTGGTGGGTTCGCCTCCCTGTTCAGATGATATTATTCAACAATCTTTGAATGCAACGTCTTAAACTTTTTAGATTTTCACTCATAGTCAAAATACCACGCACAAGACTTATAACACTAACACAAACGAGTAATATTTTACCTCGACGTTTCGGCAACATTACGTATAGGCAGCATACGTACCATACATACATACATACGTGGCATTTTACTCATGTGTGTTAGCGTGACAAGTCTTGTGCGTGGTATTTTGACTATAATCTTTGAATGCAATTTAAATTATTTAAAAATAACTCTTCTTTCAATAAAATTTTCTATCTACAACATTTTTTTTTATTCGACTTGATGGCAAACGAGCAACTTCGTCTCCTGATGGCAAGAGATCACCACCGCCCATAAACATCTAAAACACCAGGGGTATTGCAGTTGCGTTGCAAACCTAGAGGTCTATACCTCAAGTGCCAGTAATTTCACCGGCTGTCTTACCCTCAATAACTATTTAAGATAAGTATATGTATTTTCCCTCTATGTATCATAGCTACGTGGGATGCCATCTATATGTACACTCAAATACAGCTCTTTTCCATCCTAGAATGCGATATTTCTAGAAACGCCTTTAAAGAAAACGTGCAACTCGGTAAACTGGATTTGTCGAGTCTAAGCCGAAATGATCACGCAGTTCTCTACACTACTTATTTTCGGATTAATATTATTTATTTACGTGCAGTGAGGTCCAGGCCACAGGGGGCGCGGCGTTAAATATTGTTATCCCATATTTACGATAGCGGGCCGAGATTGGAAAAGTTAGCGGGCCGCGACCCTCCCTCTGCAGACCTGGCCAAAATGAAACTTTCACATTTTCCCACTTTTTGGTCTTGTTTTTATGCTTTATTGCGATAAACTATGGTAAATGCAATGTGAAGTTTTATTTTATGTGTTTGAATGAAGTTATAATTTTGTTTTGTCATTGGGTAAACTTACCCCCTTATTCATAAACGACAATCAAACCTATTTTAGTTAAAATGCCACTAAAATTCGTTTGTCATTATCTGTCACTTCGACATTTGTATTTGTTGAAAGGGACAAAGCATTTGTTAGTTAACATAGGCTTGTTAAGTTTTATGAATAAGGGGGTTAGAAATCAATAAAGACTATAATATAAGCTTGCGTATGTAACTCACACCTTGTCATTATGTTTTATAAATATTCTTTTGTTCGCGTTGTTATTTATTGTGCACAATTATTAATACTTTATGCATTGAAACTCAAACTCAAACTCGCAATATTTATTGACAACAAAAACACACTATATCACAGCAAAAACAGTAAAAGCATAAATTGGAGAACAGAGAACACTTAAGTATTATCGCTTACTATTTCTGGTGTACATAATAATAAAAACTTATTGTATTGTCATTTATTTATTTATCAATAAAAATAACAGCATTTAGAGAAAAATACACGGTAAAGTTCAAATTATATAAAAAAATATACAAAGACATGACAAAAACGTAAAAAAAAAACTAATTAGGGATGTTTTCCTTCACCGTAAAGCTCCTGGTAAATTTGAAATGTAATTTCGCACATGACTTTTGAAAACTCTGAGGTGCGGGCCGGGGTTTGAACCCAGGATCCTCTGCTTGTAAGGCGATAGGTCAAACCACTAGGCCACCATTGCTATTGTAATGTATTTCATACAAAAATTTACATTAATTTTATAACTTGATACCTCCACGAGTTTCTGAGAAAAATGGTCTCTAGAGCTGGTGCGTATTTACGTTACCAGGTTTTGATACCAGGTATTTCCTGGCAAGTATACCAACCAGGTACCGACCCGATATACTTGCAAGACTTGAAAGTATTTATCCATCAAAGTACACCGTCCCTTCAAAGTAAGTACTACTTATTACGTCGAACTCCAACGTCGAACGAATCGAATGTATTTTTCTCGAAACTCGGATAATTATATCTTATAGTCATACACATAAGGTTCAGATTGTTCTTATACGTGAAATAAAATAGTTTCAAAGTATTTTACGTCTTAATTGGAATATTTTGAATCTTATCAGTATACAATACAATACAATACAATAACTCTTTATTGCACACCAATATATAGCAAAAAATTACAGAAAACAGGTATATACACAGAGACTTTCTGAGGTAAGCAATAGGCGGCCTTATCGCTTCAGAGCGATCTCTTCCAGGCAACCTTTACAATGGAATGGAGAAGTGAGGAATAAATTTAAGCAGGTGGTGAATTTACATTACATTACAGCAATATCAAGAAAACATAACAATTTATACAGTACACATACACAACAAATCCAAGTAGATAGGAAGATACATAACAACATACCCATAAATAAACTAATAGTTTTAACATTCACACGCAAGACGACAGATAGTGCTCCCTAAGCATAGTCTTGAAGATAGGCAAGGACTTAGCGCGCCTTAAGTCTATCGGCAGGGAGTTCCACAGCCGAGTGGCCTGAACAGTGTAAGAATAAACGTAGAATTTAGAGTTTGAAAGAGGGACAGTAAGGAGAAAGTTCTGAGAGCAACGAACAGAAGTAACATAGCTAAATCGCTCTTTGAGGTAGCAAGGAGTTGCAGGGTTAAAGAGAATGCCGTAGAGAAGATAGAGTATGTGAGAGTTTCGGCGAAAGCGGATGGGGAGCCACTTGAGCTGTGATCGAAAATAAGAAACATGATCATATTTACGTAGGCCAAATATGAACCGAATGCACAGATTTTGAATTCGCTCAAGTTTATTCAAATGCTCTTCTAAAAGATCGGGGTAACAAATGTCAGCATAATCGAAGATAGGGTGCAATAAAGTCTGTGCAAGCGCAACCTTAGTAGCAATTGGAAGGAAATTTTGAAGGCGTCTTAGGGATCCCATCGCAGCAAACACCTTCCTGCTAATCTCACATACATACGGTGACCAAGACAGAGTGCGGTCCATGATAACACCAAGATTTTTTACCTGATCAGCAAATGGTATCAGAACCCCGTCGAAAAATACAGATGGCAAAGATGCAAAGTCAACCCTTGGGATAAGTTTTGAGCTGCCGATAATAATGACTTGGGTCTTGGTCGGATTAACCTTTAAGCCAAAGCGTTGGCTCCATTTTAAAATCTTTGTCAAATCGAGGTTAATGGACTCGATAACCGACGGAAGATCGCCAAGCATGCCTTGGGAATAAATCTGTAGGTCATCAGCATAAAGGTGATACGAGGAACGAAGGTTTTGAGAAATAGAATCTATAAAAATAGAGAAAAGTAACGGAGATAACACTCCGCCTTGAGGTACACCAGCAAGCGTGTAACAACAAGGTTTAATTTAAATTTGCAAAGAAGCAAGTATTCGACTAGTTGCGTTGGAAAATACTTTGAAAGTATTTTGATATCTGGTTTCTGCACCTGTTATGAGAAGGTGGACGTATTTTTAAGCCCTGGTACGCGATTTAGCAGGTATAACCCATCCCTAAAGGTCTCCACCAATTATGCGTGCTAAATTGCGTGCTAATTAATTTTATAAGGAAAATAAAAAGTCTATAGTTTTACTAAAACATAATAAAATGTGATAATTAGGGCCTTCAATAACTACCTTTAAAGTTTGACCCCACCGTTCACCATGCTAGCTAGCACACATGCCCTAACTAGTTCTCCGCAAAACCACTAGTGTTACTAAATTTCCAAAACTGCTCTACTTTTCCAAATTGCTGCAATCTTTATATGAGCAGCAACGGGAAGATAAATGCGCTGAAGCTCGTAAATGTCCCGTGGGAACATTTATCGTTAAAACTTTAGGTCTGACACGTTCGGAGTTCCCAACTTGTCGTAGCGCGCCTACGGCGTAGCGCGTCTACGGCGTAGAGCGCTACGAAGAATGTACACTTGCATAGAGTAAGTTTGGGGTGAAAGTTCATTTTCAGGGTTCCGCAGTCAACAAATTTCGCCATGTCTGTCCGTCCACGGCTAGGCTTAGAGACCGTTATAGAAAACTGTAATTTGGCATGAATATAATAATATCAGTCAAACGTCAACAGTGGTAAAATAAAAAAAAAATTTTTAGGGTTCTCTCATAGACTTATGGGGCTGATTTTTTTTCTCGACTACCCTGTAGTGTGTGTAGTATCGTTGGATAGGTTCACCGCAAAGCTCGTGATAAATTTTAAAAGTAATTCCGCACATGTCATTTCATTTCATTTTATGAATGTCGAAAAACTCAGAGGTGCGAGTCGAGGTTTGAACCCACGACCCTCTGCTTGAGAGGCGTGAAAGAGTAATCACTAATACACACATACACACATCCATACAGCTTTCGAGTCTATAATATTAACGGGATTAGTGAGAAGTGCGGATAACATTTTTTTTATTCGACTGGATAGCCAACGAGCAAGTGGGTCTTCTGATGGTAAAAGATCACCACCGCACATAGACATCTGCAACACTGGTATTGCAGATGCGTTGCCAACTTAGAGGCCTAAGATGAGATACCTCAAGTGCCAGTAATTACACCGACTGTCTTACTCTCCACGCCGAAACACAACAGTGCAAGCACTGTCTTTTTTAAATGACAATATCGGGGTCTCAACTTTTCTTTATTATTATTATCTAGCCTGGATCGATGTCCCACTGCTGGGCAAAGCCCCATGTCCTTTTCACTGATTCACTGCTGTTTCACGGCAGGATTAGCGAGCAAGACGGTGGTAGCAATCCGGGCGGACCTTGCACAAGGTCCTACCTGTGAATATGGGATAAAACTCGCTCCTGGCAACATTTGTGCATATTACCCCTCATTTGCCCTTTTATGGTCCAAAAACATATATTTACATAGACATAATTGAATCTAGAGCCGGCGACGCTTTAT
This sequence comes from Choristoneura rosaceana, assembly GCA_037349165.1. Classification (NCBI taxonomy): domain Eukaryota; kingdom Metazoa; phylum Arthropoda; class Insecta; order Lepidoptera; family Tortricidae; genus Choristoneura; species Choristoneura rosaceana. Next base: position 14,083,256 of record JAZBNJ010000010.1, read on the forward strand.
GGAGTCGCTGCGAACAGTGATTTACATACAGGGTGATTTAGATACGGGGGATTGTCTATCTCGCTGGCTCTGGGGATTTGTTATCAATTTACTGGGGGACATACGTCACGACCCCTCCTACGAAGTCGAAGATACATTGGGAGCTTAGAGTACCAAGCCAACTGGAGAGAGTGGTTATTAAGATTGGTTTTTTGGAATCTTTTTGTATTTTTTATTTCAATTCCAAATTTTTACTTTTACGGTCATTCCGTGTAACCTAAATTGAAAATACAAACTGAAACATAGATGCACAGAAAAACCAGAAAAATAAGACCAACACTGGGAATCGAACCCAGGTCCTCGGCATTCCGTGCGTGCGTGTGAGTGGTTATTCGCAAAAAAATTATGTATGTATACCAGGCGCCATATAAATCTGCCTAAAAGTTGTCACAATGCAGCTGGTACTCGCTCCTGTCGTTAGATGGCGATGTCATAAAGTAATGATTTAGTTTACATATGCCGCTAGATGGCGTTAGTAGCAGCTGTTTTTAATGTAGACCTCTTTTCTGAATTCAATCTGTATAAATTGCCATTGATTCAAAATTCCACATTGTCTTGGTATTTTTTTAGATAATAGGGTAAACTAACTAAAATTGTTGAATTTAGATGGTGTTTATTTTCTTAACAGCTGATATCGTTATTGTGGCAAAATTTTGGATAAATAGCCGCTCGCAGCCAGATTTTGACACTCTGCAAAAATCAGAAAACAACACATATGCCTTTCAAAATTACAAATCTATATTCTTAATTTAAATTCAGTGTATCTCTGCCCAAATTTGGGCGGCACAGCACGCTCTGGGGCTGCCCCATCACCGCTTCACACCAACACCTTCTGCACGGCTGCCTGGAACCGAAGCCCCTGACCTTCCTCTTTTGCAAGCACTGCTGCTGCTTGTTGGCCCTGGAGCCCTACTGCCTCCAGCCTTCGTCCAGCACCGGCGACCTGCGCTTCATACTCGGATTCAGGGAAGCCTCCCCAAGAAACGCATTCCAACTCAACTCTCTCGTATCCGCGACACTCGAGATTATTTTCTGTCATTAAAGCCTTATCCCCTTATTCATAAACGACAATCAAACCTATTTTAGTTAAAATGCCGCTAAAATTTGTTTGTCCTTATCTGTCACTTCGACATTTGTAATTGTTAGAAAGGGACAAAGCATTTGTTAGTTAACATAGGCTTGTTAAGTTTTATGAATAAGGGGGTTAGAAAGGGGGTTAAAAAATTTTTTTTTTTACTCAAATTGAACCCCTAGTGTGTCACTGCTCTACCCTGACAAACGTATATAGGCTGAAATAATGCATTTGGCGTCTCCAGTTGGTTTAACGCTCCAAGGCAGTAAGAAATAACGTGTCAATGTGCGGACTTATCGAGACCTTGTAAAGAGTCGACCACATCGACGCTTAAAATACGCTGGCGCAACGTTGACGCAGGGACGCGTTCATGCGTTGCGTTTTTGACGCCGGCGGTTTATGTACGAGTGATTGTTTTTTTTTATTGGACTGGATAGCAAACAATGGACCCGATTCTACAGCGGCCGCTAAAATTCCTAATTTTATTTAGACGTCGCTAAATCACTTTGCTATTCTATGTGCACCTGTCATAATCAAATGACATCGCTAATTTAATGGAATAGCGCTTGTTAAATCCGCCGTCTAAATGACAATTAAAATTTAGAAAATTTAGATTTAGACAATTTAGCCGACGTGCGCGTAGAATCGCATCCATCGTCTTCTGGTTCTGGGAATTGTGTGATTGTTTCTATATTTGTAATTTTTTATTTGTTTTACAAAAGAAAAAATGCGCGTCCAATTTGTTTTAATAATCTAACTGATTTTTGCCAGCAATTTCACCGGCTGTCTTACTCTCCACGCCAAAACACAACAGTGCATGCACTGCTGCTTCACGGCAGGATTAGCAAGCAAGATGGTGGTAGCAATCCGGGTGGACCTAGCACAAAGTCCCACCACCTGTATCTTGTTTAATTAAGCAAATAACTATTGTAAGATATTGCTAAGTATCAGTCTTATCCATCCAAGATAATCACCCAAAGGAAGTGGAAGTGGGCTGGACACATGCCGCAGGAGTGATGGAAGATGGGGGAAGGCCGTGATGGAGTGGAGACCCAGAACCGGGCGGAGAAACGTTGGTAGACAAGAGATGAGGTGGACCGACGACCTGGTGAGAGTGGCGGGAAGGTGCTGGATGAGGAGAGCACTGGACCGAGATGAGTGGCGAGCAATGCAGGATGCCTACACTCAGCATTGGGTGGCTATGGGCTGAAGAAGAAGAAGAAGAAGAGAGTCTTATCCATTATTTGTCCAGAAGCTAAGGTCACCTTGTATAATTTTGACATCCCATTTATCTGCAAAAGAACTTATAGTGAAATTGATTATGAAACGGTTCCACTCTGGTACGTGTTTCAGTTTCCTTGTATTAAACATCTGGATAATCATAAAATGAATATGCTCCTTCTCTATATCTTCGCATATTTGTATTGGTTCTTTATAGGACTCTCTGTATTAATTACGTCTCGTACGTGCAATGGTAATATTAAGCCGGTTAGTTAATAATAAGCTTTGAGTCCTTGGGATACGGTTTAAAGTAGCTTACTGGACAAGGGATGTTCCTATCAGGAATACGGAAAGAAAATGGACAAAGGAAAAATATATTGTATGCAATCTTAGATAAGTGAAATTGAGTTCTTGTAACTTATATACGGTATCATCATCATCATCCCAGCTTATATGTCCCACTGCTGGGCACAGGCCTCCTCACAGAATGAGAGGGCTTGAGCAGTAGTTCCCACGCGGGCACAGTGCGGATTGGGATTCACACACGCCATTGAATTGCTTCGCAAGTTTCTGCAGGTTTCCTTACGATGTTTTCCTTCACTGTTAAGCTCATGGTAAATTTCAAATGTAATTCCGCAGACGAATTTCGAAAAACTCGAGGTGCGAGCCGGGGTTTGAACCCACGATCCTCTGCTTGAGAGGCGATAGGTCAAACCACTCGGCTACTACGGCTTTTCTTCTTTTATATACACTATGGAGTATTTAGTCCTAAATAGTAGTAATTTTAATTTCATAAGAAATTATAAGTTATAGGCGACCAGATGGCCTGTTAGAGAACCAGACTACAAAGCTTGAGGTCCCAGGTTCGATTCCCGTGTCGGGGCAGATATTTGTATGAAAAATACTGTGACCCCACACTGCCTACGTTTTGCTTAGGAGCAAGGCTCTACTTACAATGGATGTATTAAATCACTCGGAAAAAGCGGGGAATATCTTCAACACACGATTCCCGTTTACATACCTACCTATAAATTTGCACGGAACTTATAAAATTTTTACACAAGACACTATTCAATTTTGGTCCCCAATCTCTCAAAGACGTATTAAAGTTATCAATTTACATAAACCACGGAGATCTAAACTAGTTCAGTTATTAGGCGAAGTTGAATCCGCGTCTCGGTGAGTTCGTGTTGTAATAGAAACCACTGTCTGTTTGTTTGTTTGTTTTTACGTCCGCGAGCTATGAAGTCATCTGTTTGCTCGAACAACTTGGGAACGAACTTGGTCAAAGGAAGATATAAGAACAGTAGGTTTAGCAATTGCTACTTGTTGGTAAAATAAAGATTTATTATTATTTTATTACTGGATTTTGCCTGCGGCTCCGCCCGCGTGGTGTTCAAAGTCAAAGTCAAAATCAAAATCTCTTTATTCAATTTAGGCTATGATAAGCACTTATAATATGAACGTCAAAAAATCTACCACCGGTTCGGAAAAAACCTCTGTTGAGAAGAATCCGGCAAGAAACTCAACGAGGTATTTTTTTTTAAAACAGATTCACAATATTTATAAATGATATCTATATACTATACATTACAAGTATTTAACACAATTTTATTTTTAACACAGTAGGTTCACTATTTGAAGGGATCGCTAGTGCGGATCGGAATTTTGGTTCGGTTATAGCGCGCTGTTCCCTTGGGACCTGTGCATTTTTCTGGGATAAAAAGTAGCTACGTCAAAAGTCAATGTCACTCTATGCCAAAAATCACGACGATCTGTCGCTTCTTACAAATTTTTCATTTCTAAATAATTTATTTCGTGGAACGTTATTTCGTGTATAATGCCACAGACAGACAGACATTAGTGTGAAACTTAGAACACCTCCCTTTTTGCATTGGCGGTTAGTTACATTTTCATACGGACAATAAAATCCACAGCAGCCTACTAGTCCTTTGTCTTCGTTGTGTCCAAACTTTCCATTGTTAGGGGGGCGAGTTAATCCCCCCCTTTAGTCACTAAGTGCCTCGGATACCTCTGAAATAAACATGAAAATAACATTATTAAGGAGTCCAGTGAAAAAGAGTAAAGGGTTGCTTTAAGTTAAGAATTTAATCGTCTAAAAATGGAGTTCTTAAGTAAAATTGTGGCCCTTTCTTTCCGCCTATACAGCGTGTATTTTTGATACTACCTCAAACTGTAACTAGACGAAGATTTAAGTGCTGAGAAGCTAAACTGAGTGATTTCGGGGTCATGAGCAGGAGTCAGTGAAAAGGGTGATGGGGAAATTTACACTGAGCAACTTTTACTATCGGACCAGCCACGAAATGGCAGAAAAAAACTGCTATTCCATACATTTCGGATGATTAGCGATCGATTATCTCTTGATTAGATGGTTTTTTTTCGCGATTTTGGGGCTGGTCCCATTGTAAAAGGTGCTCAGTGTGGATCTCCCCATCACCGCTTTCACTCCTGCTCATTGACCCCGAAATCACCCAGTATAAAAACAAATGTTTAATTTAAAATTAACTACCGGAGCGTAATTCATTTTTGAAATATTTTCGAGCAGCGATGTAATGCCACAGTGTAAGAAAATATAGTCTTTTTTTTTAACGAAAACATAATAAAATCTGATAATTAGGGCGAGCTGTCGGTAGGCCTCCAACAAAATGGAGCGAGGTCCTGGCTAAGATCGTGGGATCGCGGTGGATGCGGAAAGCACAAGACCGGTCTGAGTGGAGAGCCTTAGGGGAGGCCTATGTCCAGCAGTGGACGTCTTTCGGCTGATATGATGAATTAGGGCCTTAACTAAGTACCCTTAAAGTTTGAGGCAGTATCAAAAATACAATTCAATTCAATTCAATTTATTTCCATAACAATACATATTGTGCGTACACACTGTATAACTTAGTGTAAGTTACAATAGAACTACCATCCATCGTCTTGCAAGAAGTTTTTACGCATTAAAAATATAACGGGACGATTCTCTATGTTTGCCCGAATTTAATTTTATGCCCGAATGTATCGTTTTCTAGAATTTTCATTTGCTAATGTAATTTATTTCTGAAATAGTAATTTCTTCAGAGTCGATATTAAACTAAACTAATCTAACTGTGTAAACAGTTTTGCAGGGCTACATGCAAAAAAAACTATGTAAAAATAATGTCAAATAAATACTTTTCATTTCATACCATTTCATACTTGACACCAATCGCAATCAATATGCAATTTGAGAACAGCGAATAAATATTTCAATTGATATAATCCTATAGTAAGTGATAGCTATGGGTGCTAGGTAACAGATAAACATAGTAATATACATATTAAACACCCAAGACTCGAGAACAAAAATTCGTATTTTTCATATAACTGTTTGCTTCTACCGGAGATTGAACCCGGGACCTGATGCTTCGTAGCCGGTCATCGTGAAATACCTCTTATCAAACATGACATGAAACATTGTCGTTGTGTTACAAATAATAGGCCGGGAAGTATCGCGTTGCAGGCGCTGCGACTTGGCTACCACCGCGCGGTCAGTCTAGCGGCCTGCAAAGAGATTTCATACAACTTTCCCGGCCGCTGGCCGGTAATGCGACCGTCTTTTGTTTGAACGCGAGCTGCACCACCGTCTGCAGCCATACAAAAGGGCACCGAGACTAGCGTCTTACCAGCTTGATTCCTTGTTTTTTTGTTTAATTTCATGTCATGTTTGAGATAAGCACTATACAAGCCTCGGCCTTAACTTGTAGTTGGCAGCCTTGCATTCTTATCCGGCCTCGCTATGATTGGCCAGACGACAGGGTACCTGCTTGGCCGGCAAGAGTCTACTTGCTGGCCTCTACAGTAATCTGGCCTCAGCAGCCTCAGCAGTTGTGTTTCGGCGTGGAGAGTAAGACAGCCGGTATCGGCACTTGAGGTATCCCATCTTAGGCCTCTAGGTTGGCAATGCAACTGCAATCCCCCTGGTGTTGCAGGCGTCTATGGGCGGTGGTGATATCTTACCATCAGGAGACCCACATGCTCGTTTGCCAACCAGTCGAATAAAAAAAACTACTATTTTGCCACTTTCAATACAACTTTGTCGTGCTGTACCGGTAGAATATGTCTATGACAGAACCCAACGTAGTTTCAACGCTGCATTTACTTTTTAGCAGAAAAATTACACTTCTCGCTGTCGAATTAAAAAGTAATTCTTCAAGGACCGTTCCCGGAATCCCGGGAAGTGGGACTGTCCCTCTTTGTCATTGGTTTAATAAAACAACACAGCGAAATCACTTTATCGCGGGTCCTTTAAATAGCTCGACGGATAAATTGGAGCAAACCAATTTCCACCACCACCACTTCCGCCCCCGTCTCGAGCATGCCACTAATAAGCATGCTCGATAGTAGCATGTCCCGTTCACACAATGCTAGTAGGTAGCATGTGCTCGATAGTAGCATGCTCTCTTGCTACTAACGAGCACGTGTAACAGTGCCTCTTTCGCTGTCGCGAATGTCGCGCCGTACAGTTTGGGAAGCCCTGGCGTATACTTTGACGCCTACAAATTGGTACAAAACCCTCGGTTTGCTAGTACAAATATTGTTTCTCGACTCAAAGGCGTACTAATTATCTAATAATACTAACTAACCCACAGATATAGATTTCACTAGATTACGCAAATGCATCTACTTGGCGTGTTTGAATCCCGACCAAACGTCGGGGTCTGTCAAATACAAAGACTGACTGACTAATCATGACTAGTGACTGACTCGAGCCCCACGACGCGGGCGGGCGGCGCATTTGAATCGATTTTGCGCGGACATCGGGGAATTCACGTCGCTAATTCGCTCTTGAGACGTCACAGTAGATATTTAAAAGTGACACGGTTGGTTTTCATACAGATTGAGGTGTTTGCGTTATCTACTGTAATCTATATCTGTGAACTAACCACTAGAAGCCATTACGGCAACCATCGATGTGTAACTTCCGACGGTGTAATTATATCATAATTAATTAATAACGTCAATTAATCCATACTTCGAGCATTGATTACAGAATTAGCGGTTGAGAGCTTGATATATAGAGCTTGCTGATTTACAAATTTAATTTAATGTCTTGTCTTTCATATTTCATTTTAATATTTTGGTGCGATAGCGAAATGAAATTATTTAAAATTATTAAGTTCATGATTTAATTACGACTACTATACCGGGTGTGGCCTGTAATACGAGCAAATAATTAAAACCTCGTCCTCGTCAAACTCAACAACATTAGTTCAGCGACTTTTAAAAATAATGGAGTCTTTGAATTTTATTTTTTTCAAAAAAATTAAATCCTACTATCAATGTACGCCATCCCAGAACATAACTGACATCGCCTGTCACGCTATAAAAATCAAGCATATTGCTTTACACTGCTTCTTAGAATAAACATAAAGTGTAATAAAAATTAAAAAATCTAATTATTTTTGAAAGTCGCGGGACTAATGCTGTTCAGTTTGACGAGCATGATGATGAGTTTGGCGGTGAAATTACTGGCACTGGAGGTATTCCATCTTAGGCCTCTAGGTTGGCAACGCATCTGCAATAACCCTGGTGTTGCAGATGTTTATGGGCAGTGGTGATTTCTTACCACCAGGAGACCCACTTGCTCGTTTGCCTTCCAGTCGAATAAAAAAAAAAAAAGATCTATGTTTTAATTATTTGCTCATATTACAGGCCACACCCGGTATAGTAGTCGTAATTAAATCACGAAATTAATAATTTTAATCAATTTTATTTCGCTTTCGCAACCAAATATTGAAATTAAATATGAAAGACATGACATGAAATTAAATGCATATGTGAATACGCAGTGAATGCGTTAAAACCAAAGACACAGCATACCGGGTGTGGCCTGTAATACGAGCAAAAAATTAAAACATAGATCGTCCTCGTTAAACTGAACAACATTAGTTGAGCGACTTTTAAAAATAATGGAGTCTTTGAATTTTCCGTTTTTCATACAAATTAAATACTGCCATCAATGTACGCCATCCTAGAACACAACTGACGTCGCCTGTCACGCTACAAACATCAAGCATTTTGCTTTACATTGCTTCTGCGAATAAACTTAAAAGTGTAATAAAAAATAAAAAACTAATTATTTTTAAAATTCGCTGAACTAATGTTGTTCAGTTTGAGGAGTATGATCTATGTTTTAATTTTTTGCTTATATTACAGGCCACATCCGGTATATATCAGCTAAAGTAGTACGGAAGCTACGAACAAATCGATTGAAACGAACACATTCACACAGACGCGCGCTCTACACGGCCTCTGAGGGGGTCTCGCGGTACTGCAGTACCTTAGCTATCGTAGCTATCGTAACTTCGTAGCTTTCATACTGCTATAGCTTATATAATTATATTATTATATACTCTGCCTCAGATGATGGCTTATTACTTACTATTCCTGGTGTTAGTACACGTGTCGTGTATAACATATTTAGTAGTTGATTCCGAGACACGGTTGATTATGTATTCCGTCTCATTAGCAGCTTAATGACGCTAAGGTATAGACAACTGCCACACTCAGAGTTCCTAATTAGATCTGCGTAGTGGATCCTGGGGCTGCACTTCAAACAGAGATGTGCGAGGAAAGTAGTTTTCATGAACTCGCTTCGCTGAGCTGTTTCAGTCAGAGTATAGATAGATGGAGCGTTTCTATTGGTTCATGAAAACACATTCCTCGCAACACATCCTCGCACATCTCTGGTGGAAACTCAGCCTTAAGTCTTTCCACATTAATTGTAATTAAAGATTACGTTTTCTGTAATTGCTTGCTATATGTTGGTGTGCAATAAAGAGTTATTGTATTGTATGATCAGTATATATTATTACTAGATGGATGTATAATTTAGATGCCTTAAGTACATAAAATTAATTTATAAGTGTTCTTCCTGAAGATCTTCCTAAAGATTTTAAATAATTTAATTCATTTTAAAATTGCCACGCCCCAACAGGCCATCATTTTTCATATTTTTTTGTAAAAGGTGCCATAAATAAATACTGAACACTAATCGTTTATATCGGCAGTGAACGTGCATGACGACTTTCTTAGAAAAATATCGTGATATTTTTTCTTTGCCTTACACACCGCAGTGCAAGTCTAGGGGACGTTGGCAATGGAGAGCACTGCTCTCCGCTTTCACATCAAGTCCGTTAGTCACTTTTTATGACGTATAATTATTACATACGGGTAAATTCATTGAGGCGCCACCCCTACGACTGCGTCACGACTACGTCACGACCCCGTCACGACCGCGCCACGACATCGCCACGCCGTGGCGCTACAGGATGTATTATTTACCGGTCCACTTTAACTTGCGCCGGTCGCTGACGCAGTCTGTAAGGCATGAGCGGACCGCGGGGATAGAAGTAACTTTAAAGCAGAGTGTAGACTTCGTGAAGTTTCAGAATAGGAAAATCGTCCAACTTAAACGGTCTTAATAGATTTTGCAGGTGGTAGGACCTTGTGCAAGGTCTGCCTAGATTGCTACCACCATCTTGCTCGCTAATCCTGCTGTGAAGCAGCATTGCTTGCACTGTTGTTTCGGCGTGGAGAGTAAGACATCCGGTGAAATTACTGGCACTTGAGGTATCCCATCTTAGGCCTCTAGGTTGGCAACGCATTTGCAATACCTTTTGCAATTTCTCTTACCATCAGGAGACCCCCTAGCTCGTTTGCCATCCAGTCGAATAAAAAAAACTTTCACTACATTGCGAGGCCGTAAATCCAACGAGTTTGAGGTCAATCGAGCGCCGCAATATAATGCTACTTGTACGATTTTTTTTGCAAGTCTGAATTTGGCTTTATGATGCAACAGTGACAACTCTAACCTAACCAACTAAGTATGTAGAAAAGTTAAAAAACCTTCGGCATCGTTACTTGTGTTGCACTCGAACCAACTGAGTCGTGACCCACTGACACTCGCCGGATTCAATACAATACAAACACTCCTTATTGTACACCAGAAATAGTAAGCGATACAGAAAACAGGTACACAGAGAAAATTACAAGGTAAGCAATAGGTAATAACACTTAAGAGCGATCTCTTCCAGGCAACCTTTACTTGACAACTGAATTTATGGCACTTACTAACTGTGAGAACTTTCTACGAAGGTTCAGGAATCAAATGGTTCGACTGTATGTGTGTGTGTGTGTTTATTTATGTACCAAATGTGTGTGTTCTGTGTATTCTGGCAAATAAATTATTATTATTATTAAATCTGCGCGGAGAAACGTTTTTGCTCCGTTAGCGTGAAGGAATAACAAACAAACAGGTACTCAAACACTCACTCACAATTTTTCACATTTATAATATTAGTAGGAAGTAGGATTGGTAGGATTGCTTCTAGCAGTAAGCTCAGAAGGGTAAAAACTTGATGTTTCTTGGTCAGTTGCTCGTGGCTTGCGCTGCTCGAATAAATCTATAATAAGTACAGCCTGACGGCTGTTGGCGGAATTTTGACGAGGTGTCCATTATGCAGCAGAAACCCCCCGCCCCCCCGCTGCCCTCGGCGGACCCAGACTTAGGTCCTGTCATACTAATGTCACATTAGCATTATAAACCAGACTAGCTTTGGCCTGCGACGTCGGTTAAGAATTTGTTTATCGCTTTGCAGGAACTGTCCAATTTTTTTTTGATGATTGTTTGTGTATATTGATCCAGGTTTTGTATCTGTGTGCTTAGTCGTCGTTTGTTCAGCAGTTTTAGCGTGAACGAGTAACAAACATTCGTACATACGTCCTGACAAATTTTAATGTGTATATTACTTATACTAGCCAAGGCTCGGAACCGGTTTATAAAATAGCGGTAAATACCGGTTTATTTCGGTTTAACTCCGAACTTTCATAAGAACGCGAACGTTTTTAAGAAGCTAACTATAGCCTTAATAAACCGGTTTATTCGACGAGTGACAGCTGGCCGGCTGGCGGCAGGTGGCGACATTTATCTTGCGCCGGAATAAACCGGTTTTTATTGTTCTAAGCCGGTTAAAAAATAACGGTTTCGCGAACGAAACCAAAATGAAAAGGTTTTGCGCCATGATAACGGTTTGGAAATTTAACCGGTATTTGAGCCTTGTTACCAGCTTTTTATCTTATCAGTATTTTTTTATTTACTCAGAAAACTGCTCGTTTGCCTTCCAATCGAATAAAAAAAAAAAAGAAACTACCCTATTAAGTGACGTTTCAGTGCGGGTATATCATGACCACGGTCATTCTTGGCCTTGTCATGCCAGTTAGAATTTACTGGAGCACTAATTCATTCCCCAGGCACCCGCCGGGCCTCTGCCTTCTGTCTGGAACGCCCACGAAGTCCCTGAGGCATTGCAAGACAAGTAAGCGTTTTTAGGTTTTTAGGCTTGATAAAACATGGGTCTAATAAAGTGTACATAGTTAACTTGCAGACTCAATGATTACTGATGATGAGGTTCGATAAATGCTTTGCAAATAGACAGGTATGATAGGTATGGATGGGTATTCAGGTATGTTTAATAATAAATAAATACTAAATAAATATCACGGGACAATTCACACCAATTGACCTAGCCCCAAAGTAAGCAAAGTATGTTTGTGTATTTGTCCGTCTTTCACGCCATAACGGAGCGACGGATCGACGTGATTTTTGGCATAGAGATAGTTTATGGGCCCGAGAGTGGCATAGGCTACTTTTTATCCCGGAAAAATGCAAAGCTCCCGAGGGAACAGCGCGCGATAACCGAATACCACGCGGGCGGAGTCGCGGGAAAAAGCTAGTAGATCTACGAGGGCGACACTGAAAGTTTTTAGAACTGGCCACTTGTAAACAATATAATAAAAAAGTAAGTTTAAATTTTGAAAATGGAACTCTTTGCCAATATTATTGAGTATGTATTTCATTCATTTGTCATTAGTTTTACGATTTGGCGGCAAATTGAAAATTGTCTGTGTCACGTCAACATGAATTTAACTCGCGAAAATTTTCGTGCAATGATTTTTTATGACTTTCGATGTCATTTAAGTCAACAAGAAAGCTATGATAGACTTCGATTGGCCTTTCATGATGAAGCTCCATCTCGTGCGACCATTTACAACTGGTTTAATGAGTTTAAACGTGGTCGCACTAATCTCACCGACGATCTGCGTGAGGGACGGCCTTCTACGGCGACGACTGAAAATAACATCAGTGTTGTGCAGCGTATGATAGAGACTGACAAAAGAGTGACGTATCAGCAGATTCGGACAAGCTTAGGCATCGGTATGAGTCAAGTGCATAAAATCCTCCATGAACATTTAGCGGTCAGGAAGCTTTGTGCGAGGTGGATACCTCATAATTTGACCGAGGCCCAAAAACTCCGTCGGGTTGATTGGTGCCGTGAAATGATTGAAAGATTTAACGGAGGTGACTCAAATGCTGTTTTCGACATACTTACGGGTGACGAAAGCTGGGTTTACTGTTATGATCCAGAAACCAAGAGACAGTCTACTCAATGGGTGTTTCCTTTCGAGGAGTTGCCAACTAAAGTGAAGAGAGGTCGAAGCGTGGGAAAAAAGATGGTGGCCTCGTTCTTCGGAAGGACAGGTCACTATGCGACAATTGCTTTAGAGGATCAAAAAACAGTTACTGCAGAGTGGTACACTAACAATTGTTTGCCACTTGTATTGGAAAAAGTTCGGGAGAAGCGACCTCGAAGTAGGATCCTTCTTCACCACGACAACGCCTCGTCGCACACCGCCAGGCGAACGATCGACTATTTAGTGACGTCAAACGTGGAATTACTGGGTCACCCGCCGTATAGCCCCGACCTCGCACCTTGCGATTTTTATTTATTCCCGAAAATAAAAGAAAAACTTCGAGGAAAACTTTTTATGAACACCGAGGAAGCAGTGGGTGCGTTTCAAAAGGGCGTCGAAGAGACCCCTAAGGACGACTGGGCTAAGTGCTTTTCTCAGTGGTTCCATCGGATGCAGCGGTGTATTGATGTGAATGGACACTATTTTGAAAAGATATAATAAAACTAATAACTTGCTAGTTTGCTCAGTTTTTGATTTTCTAAGAACTTTCAGTTTGACCCTCGTATATAGCTTGGTCTTATCTGGGAAAGCGCTTACTGTCGAGTTTTAGCCCCAGCAAAGCTCGATCACCGGATCGGTCACGATTTTATTTATAAATAAAGTCGTGTTCCGATATTGGACGACCGGAAGGCTAAGTGGTTAGAGAACCTGGCTACGAAGCTTGAGGTCCCGGGTTCGAATCCTCGAGTCCCGGCCGGGGCAGATATTTGTATGAATAATACGAATGTTTGTTCTCGGGTCTTGGGTGTTTAATATGTATTTAAGTATTTATTTATCTATATAAGTATGTTTATCCGTTGCCCATAGTACAAGCTTTGCTTAGTTTGGGACTAGGTAAATTGGTGTCAAGTGTCCCATGATATTTATTTATTATTTATTTTTGATCAAATGTTTGCTCACTAGTTTGTTTCGACTGTACCACCAATTTAACTTTTAAATGAAACATTTGGGAATATTTCGCCGAAAAGACAGAGAACCGAAGAAGTTGCCATATTTCGGCACGGTTTTAATTTTAGGTAACTATCCTTTGTCCGATTGGTATTTTCCGCGCGCTCCGGTAAATGAAGCGATCGTCCAATTACCGTTGTTTGCGGACAAACGCCGCCACTAACAATGCTGACTGCTGCATCCGCTGTTTACTTGTTATTCCCAACCTGTTTCTGATATACAGCCTCTTTTGTGCCTTTGTTGCATTAATGCTTTCAGTATTAAAATTTGTTGGAAATAAATGAAGTGATTTTTCAGTCGCTATCTGTAAAAACTACACGACTATTGTTTTTCAGGCTCATATGAATTTGTATATCCGAATATTTCTCTACTAACGATTTGTCCCTTTAGGCGTGCCAGGACAGATTCGTATTAAATCAGTTGAGTTTTAGGCCAGAATCTCAGTAAGTACGACTCTAATGTTGCCAGTTTCAATTTAACTCGGATTCTGGGATATAACCTTATATTATGAATAGGGCAATTTCTAAGTTATCCAAGTTCCTAAGGTGTCAGGTTATTCAGATCTCAAATTCCTAGCTCTTCATCGCCTCTCAAGCAGAGGGTCGTGAGTTCAAACCCCGGCTCGCACCTCTGAGTTTTTTGAAATTCATGTGCGGAATTACATTTGAAATTTACCATCAGCTTTGCGGTGAAGGAAAACATCGTGAGGAAACCTGCACAAACCTGCGAAGCAATTCAAAAGGTGCGTGTGAAGTTCGCAATCCGCACTGGGCCCGTGTGGGAGCTGTGGCCCAAGCCCTCTTATTCTGAGAGGAGGCCTGTGCCCAGCAGTGGAACGTATATAGGCTGGGATGGATGATGGACGGAACGAAATTGGGACTTGGAAAATAAACGATATAAATATTTATCGACAGGTAACCCGAAGAGTATCAATGATTCTGACTTAAGAAAGAACCATAAACTAACCATACATTCCACTATTTACTATGCCGCCCGAGCTAGTGATTGATGGGCGGAACGAGACGGAGCTACGAGCGCGAGCGAGCCGGCGAGGATTCGTGCAAACACTTAATTAATGTAACATTTAGATTTTGAGCGGGAACGGGACGCAGAGGAGTGAAAGGAAGATGGTCCACTGCGTTGTTAAAAACGCGTGCAATAAACTGAAGGGCTACTCCGAAACACAACGTTCGAAGTTCGTGTCGTGCGGTCTCTCTCATACTTATAATATTTAATACGAGAGCGAGAGGGATCGCACGACACGAACTTCGAACGTTGTGTTTCGGAGTAGCCCTTCTGAACTAAGACACTGAATTGCAGTAAGACAGAAGGTGAAATTACTGGCACTTGAGATATCCCATCTTAGGTCTCTAGGTTGGCAACGCATCTGCAATCCCCTAGTGTTGCAGATGTCTATGGGCGGTGGCGATCTCTTACCATCAGGAGACCTACTTGCTCGTTTGCCATCTAGTCAAATAAAATAAAAAAAGTAAAACTAAATTGATGAGGCCGGAATTAATCTAATAAATAAAGGCTTTTAAAGTAACCTCAAGGTTTGATTTGCATAAAAGGCTGTGTTAAGATACCATAAGATAGATTATAGCTAACATCATCAGTCATTATGTAATGCAAGTACAGTCAAGGGCAAAAATATGTATCCACTTTAGTACCTACCTTTTCTATTTTCGTCATATTTGAACTGCTTTATATGAACTGTCACAGTGGTTAAAGTGACGGCACTAAAGTGTATACATATTTTATTTTATTATACATATTTATTATTGCCCTTGACTGTAAATGCAAACAAATACATCATAAATATATTAAATGATATGGTAACGGATAACTCACGTCTTAAATCGAGTATAGCTCGACATGTTTCGGGTTATTACGAAACCCTTCAGAAGAGGAGCACGCGACGCGGCCCGTGTTTCGAAATAACCCGAAATATGTTGAGCTAAACTCGATTTAAGACGTGAGTTATCCGTTACCATATCATTTAATATGAGTGAGTCTCACGGTAGTTTCATGTTAAAAACATCATAAATATGATGAATATTTAAAATTAAAGTACACCCCTTAATCACTCAAATAATTAATCCAGATGGCATGTAAAATAATCTAATTTAATGAATCAGGCGTTATTTATGGAGGTCTATATCAATGAACTAAAAGAATTACCTTGCTCACCCGCGATCTTTATGATAGTTAAGATTACGCAAAATATACGTATTCATGCAGTTCTTTCCTCCATCTGCACACTGTAAGAACACACACAAATCACACAAACCCATCTATCACCACCACCACCACACTACACTGACGCGTTTCGAACTCAACTATAGCTCATCTACAGAGTAACACAACCTTACACCATTCTACCAGATGTAGATTTGCTTAATTATCATAAAGTCGCGGGTGAGCAAGGAAATTCTTTTAATTGTAAAATAATCTGTTGGAATGTCTTGAGCTTACGTGAAGAATACAGCGTTTATTTAATAACATCTGCGCCGTAAACTAGTCTGTGGCAGAGGCAATCAGCGTAGGCGGTGTACGCGTGATATGTTGCGAGTATGTAAGGCGGCGTTCATACAAAAATAAAAACCGCTGCGTTTATTTTACTTGATAATGTTGTAAATGCGAAAAGCTTTGGGTATCTATACGCGAGTG
This sequence comes from Choristoneura rosaceana, assembly GCA_037349165.1. NCBI lineage: Eukaryota > Metazoa > Arthropoda > Insecta > Lepidoptera > Tortricidae > Choristoneura > Choristoneura rosaceana. Next base: position 14,099,781 of record JAZBNJ010000010.1, read on the forward strand.
TTTTGTCTCTTGTACAAACTAAAAAAAATTACACCGCGGACAGGAATGTTTGATAATAATTGCAATCTGATTTATTATAACAAAAAGCGTGTTATAACGATACCCCACACTATAAGGTTGGATGAGAAAAAAAAAACACCCCCATTTTACGTCTATGGGAGGTACTCCAAAAAAATTTTTTTTGAATTTTTTATTGTACTGTTTTCTCCGCATATGTTACATATATATTCGTGTAAAATTATAGCTTTCTAGCATTGATAGTCTCTGAGCAAAGCCGCGGATGGACGGACGGACAGACAGACTGACAGACAGACAGACATGGCGAAACTATAAGGGTTCCATTTTTGCCATTTTGGCTACGGAACCCTAAAAATGTGGAGAAGCGTTCAGTCAAACTAACATACCTATCTGCCAAATGTTGCCGATTAATACACCACAATGGTAAGCGATAGACAGTTATATTGCTTCAGAGATGTTTTCCAGGCAGCATAATATTATAAGGTTCACTAATGTTTCGCAACTAACGTTTGGCAACCTGATTCAATTCGCAATTTTTCATTTCGCAAGTGTTAATTATTTCTGAAACTGTAAATATTTCAGGATTTCTATAAAACTAATCTAACCTAAAGGGTTTTAGACGATGGCCCTGAAATATTGGCAGTTTTAGATTTGCGAAATGAATCAGGTTGCCAAACGTTAGTCGCAAAAGGAATGGATCCCATATTATTATTATTTTTATTCGACTTTATAGCAAACGAGCAAGATGGTCTCCTGATGGTAAGAGATCACCACCGCCCATAAAAATCTGCAACACCAGCGGTATTGCAAATGCATTGCCAACCCAAGGACCTAAGATGGAATACCTCAAATGCCAATAATTTCACCGGCTGTCTCACTCTCCACGCCGAAACAAAACAGTGCAAGCACTGCTCCTTCACGGCAGGATTAGCAAGTAACTGTTGTACTTGTTATACATAGGTTAAATTTAATGAAGATACTTCGACTTTGAAATCTTAGGACCTTGCGCAAAGTCCTACCACCTGCATTGTAGAGGTACTATTTATACTGCCGCGTTTTTTAGCCCAATATGAACGCGCCTTTAACCTCTCAACCAGGCGGGAAGTGCCTTTCCCCCGCGGGAATAATTCTATCGAATTACTTCGCATTTAAACAGAGTAGAGCCCTCCCGACGAAGCCTGTACGTTTGCAGCTCGCCCACGCGCGGGCGATATGTTAAACCTACTATCGAGACAATATATTACAAATACGAAATCAGTATTAATATCGCACTGATCCTTTAGACACATTTATTTTCACAAACTTTTGAAGCGGCAGGTACAAGTTTGTAAAATTATAAAATATTCTAGCTTTCGCCCGCGATTTTGTCTGCGCGGATCTAGGTTATCGCGCGGTGGCGCCCTCTACCGGAATAATAGGTATACTATGTTGATCCTCGGGGTTCAAACTACCTATATACCAAATTTCATCAAAATCGGTTCGGTGGTATCGACGTGAAACACGAGAGTTATTTCCGCATTTATAATGTTAGTAGGGAAGTAGGGATTGTTCAATTTTTTTTTTTTGAATTCAACCTTTTTGTTGACTGTACAAGTAAATTGTCATCTAAAAACATTTCAGTACCAGATTTCAAGTCGATGCCATTAACCATTGAGGAGTTCCCTCTTGCGGAGACGATCCTGGCTAGACTAGCAGGAACTATAATATTGTCCCCACATTTACATTAGTTCCAAATTTCAAGTCAATCTGACCACTTGAAGTGGGTCAAATTTAGCTTCCAAGGTTTGACCCAAATAGTGAACTCACTTTTTAACCTTTATCATCATCATCAGCCGGAAGACGTCCACTGCCGGACCAAGGGCCTCCCCCTTAGAACGCCACAATGAACGAGAACTCGCCACTTGCATCCCGGTTTCCCGCAACTCTCACGTCGTCAGTCCACCTGGTGAGAGGCCTGCCAACGCTTCGTCTTCCGGTTCGTGGTCGCCACTCGAGGACTTTTCTCCCCCAACGGTTATCTGTTCTTCGAGCGATGTGGCCTGCCCATTGCCACTTTAATTTGCATATTTTTCCAGCTATGTCAGTGACTTTAGTGCAGTCAGTTAGTGTCAGTGAGTTTATTTTAGTTTTTAACCATCATTCGCTGTCAGTTCATTTACATAGCAGGAAAAACAGACGACGGCAGCCAATCCCATACCTTAGCTGTCTGCATAATTAATAAGGGTATAAAGATGAAGCGAAGGGTTAATAAGGGCATAAGTAAGTACCTACAAAATACAAGCTTTTCTTAAAACTTTTCCCATCCAAAACCGAAACAAATCACTGACACAAGAACAGATTCTCAATAAACTTAAAAATCATCTAAACCCAACTCTGAAGCGCAATGCAATACGGTTCAATCGCGTAGAATTTTAACACACCTTAGAACCTTGTCTTACAAAATTTGTGGAATTCTTCGGTCCCGCCTGATCGGTTCTTTGAAGGTTTAATTGGATACCAGAGAATGGATTAATGCCGCAAACTTATTCAGTTTCGGAGGGATGCTAATTTAACAATATATCGATTTTAATTAACTTCTCTGGAACTTCAATTAATTTTGATAATCAACGTTTTGTCGGTCGAGATTAAAATTTGTAAGAATCGTGTTTGTAAAGCTCCATCTAGAATAGATAAGCATCTGCGGTTATCAATATTATTCTACTGGTTTTATGAATTGAATTCGGGTTTTGCTCCGTGTACCTTGATTTTAACAGGTCCTTGGCATTCCGTGCCGCGTGCTATACCGCTACACCACCGCTAGACAACGGTACAGACACGAATTTCCCCTATACACTTCATATCTCAGCTTGTTTGTTTCTTGTTTAGCCACTTAAGCAGTGGCACTAGCGACATCTATGTCTTAGCCCTCATCGAGAAACTTTCGGCACTCCATTGGAACTAACCGCTCACCCGGACAAGAGATATCATTATTAAGCAATCAGATTAAGATTGTTTTTTTGGAATCTTTTATTTAAATTCCAAATTTTTGTTACTTTTACGGTCATCTCGTAAAACCTATATTGAAAATACAAACTGAAATATAGATGCACAGAAAAACCAGAAAAATAAGACCAGCGTTTTATATTTCTTTTTGCATTTTCAATATTCGGAGAAACGTTACATCTGTGATAGAATGTCTTTGCCCTACTTTTAATCCTGTTTGCGCTTCACAGCCGTATTCTCCGATCGTTAACGATTGAGTAGCACTATCATATCATTTATCGCCGTTCTACATTGTTTCAGCTTTTATACCCCGAGATAGCTATCAAAAGCACGTTCTACATGTAATGACGCAAGTATCATTAGTTTCTTGTACTTGGCCATTAACGTGCCATTTCCATGTTCAGGAAACTTAATTTAAGTTTTAAGCATAAACGCGTGTATTTGCAGCGATCAACCAGGAAATCAGGATAAGTAGAGGTTGACTAAATAAATTATCTTTTTTTTTTATTCGACAGGATGGCAAACGAGCAAGTGGGTCAGCTGATATTAAGAGATCACCACCGCCCATAGACATCTGCAACACCAGGGGGATTGCAGATGCGTTGCCAACCTAGAGGCCTAAGATGGGATACCTCAAGTGCTAGTAATTTCACCGGCTGTCTTACTCTCCACGCCGAAACACAACAGTGCAAGCACTGCTGCTTCACGGCAGAATTAGCGAGCAAGATGGTAGCAGCAATCCGGGCGGACCTTGCACAAAGTCCTACCACCAGCAAAATCAATCACTCAATCAATTTCAGGAAACTAAGCACAGCACGAACAAAACGAATAATAAAACAAATGAAATCGAACACAAAACATTTCAGATTGCCTAAATATTAGAAAATGCATGTGTTTTTCCTTTTGTCGATTAGTTAAATGAAAAATTATGAAGATAATAGCTAGTTAAAGCTCCACGTGACGTTACGCCATACTACACTTTTAAGCAGGGTGTTAAGTTACGGCCCTCCACGCCCAAACTTTGATGCCGCATTTACACACGCATACTATTCGCGAGGCAAGGCACGGGGTGAGAGCACAATAGAAGTAATCTAACCAGTATTCCGACTTCATACTAGAGGGCCAAAATCGACGCCCGGACTCAGCGTGACTCAGCGGCGCGTTTTACACTGCAGCTAACTCAGTTAAGTTCGTAGTGCCACAGAGCCACTCCGCGCGTCGCGCAAGTCGGTCGCGTTCGCTGCGCTGCGCCATCCGCTCTATTCGCCTCGTAACGTGGCTAAAAATAATGGCGGCGTCAAGAGATTGTGCGTATTGCAGTGTTTACGGGTGCCTAAATACGACAATTATAAAACCAACATTGTCATTTTTTCAACTTCCTGCTGATGCTGAAAGGTAAGATTAATACCTATTAGGTAGGTACTTTGTTATTAGTTCATTAAAATTTGTCTAGGTACTTACTCAACAAAATGTAAACCATAATGACGTGTCTATTTATAGAAAATTACATTGAAAAAATATGCGAATCGCTATTTACAAATTACATCTTCTATCAAAATATAAATCCGAACGAATTTATGAATTTGAACTAATATTAATTCACATTTTTAATAAAAACGTGTTCAGTTTAAAACAGTCTTGTTGTTTACATTTTTTTTATTTTGGCCATCTGTAGTTCTGCATTATGACTTGGAAATGAACGTGTCTGTCTGTGTGTTTCTGTCTGCGTGTGTGTCTGTCTGTGTGTGTGTCTGTCTGTGTGTGTGTCTGTCTGCGTGTGTGTCTGTCTGTGTGTCTGTCTGTCTGTGTGTCTGTCTGTCTGTGTGTGTGTCTGTCTGTGTATGTGTCTGTCTGTGTGTGTGTCTGTCTGTCTGTGTGTGTGTCGGTCTGTGTGTGTGTGTCTGTCTGTCTGTGTGTGTGTCTGTCTGTGTGTGTGTCTGCTGTGTTTGTGTCTGTCTGCGTGTGTGTCTGTCTGTGTGTGTGTCTGTCTGTGTGTGTGTCTGTCTGTGTGTGTGTCTGTCTGTGTGTCTGTCTGTGTGTGTGTCTGTCTGTGTGTGTGTCTGTCTGTGTGTGTGTCTGTCTGTCTATGTGTCTGTCTGTGTGTGTGTCTGTCTGTGTGTGTGTCTGTCTGTCTGTGTGTGTGTGTCTGCGTGTGTGTCTGTCTGCGTGTGTGTCTGTCTGCGTGTGTGTCTGTCTGCGTGTGTGTCTGTCTGTGTGTGTGTCTGTCTGTGTGTGTGTGTGTGTGTCTGTCTGTCTGTGTGTGTGTGTCTGTCTGTGTGTGTGTGTGTGTGTGTGTGTGTGTGTGTGTGTGTGTGTGTGCGTGCGTGTGTCTGTGTGCGCGCGCGCGCGCGTTTGTGTGTGTGTGTGTGTGTGTGTTTGTCTGTCTGTGTCTGTGGCACCGTAGCTCTTAAGCGCTTGGACCACTTTCATTGCGGTTTTTTATTTTAAAGCACGTTTTTAGCAATGATTCTTAGACATGTTTTATCAAAATCGGTCCAGCTGTTTTTAATATAAGATAAGATATATTTTATCTGTGCGTCTGCCTGTTCTGCCCATCCGTCCGTCTATATGTCTGTCCGCTGTTTAACTGAAAAACTGTAGCATTACGATTTTTAACCCACCGCAGTGGATGCATTATTATTTCTATAAGGTCAACCGGGGCTATTTCGCCTACGGGGCTAATGCGTCCATTCCAATTATCATAAGGATGAGAATTTTCTACGTCATAAAATTCAACAACAAGTCGTTTCGAACTTGCCTTAATAAGTGTAAGTTATTTTCGATTACCAACTTGTAATTAATTAATAAAAAAATAATCATAAAATTAACATACGTTTTATTTCTACACACATACAATAAAAATCTACACACATCTTTACTTTTTGTAGTTGTCAACCCTAGCGCTCCGCGCAGCCGTAGGTATAAATTTCAAGAATACGGCCGAGTCGGAGTACTGTTAAGATTACTTTTACTGTGGTGAGAGTGTGACCAGAAGCACGCGCCTCGCCTCGCGGTTCGCAGCGCTCGCGTTCGGACCGGTTTTTGGGCATTAAAGGACCTCGCGAGGTACGCAAGCTTGGTGTTTACATTCGCGTTCACGCTTCATTCGAGCTTGAACCTTGTGCTGCGCAGGTTATAAGCTCAAAGACCACTGAACTCGCCACGCGAGTGTAAACAGGAAGCTCATTTACCATCGATCACGCGAGCCGCGGGCCGAGATACGAGACGAGGCGCGAGGCGAGGCGCGAGGCTAGAGCATAAATCCCGCATGTCGCTCTTCATCGTTGACAATTTCTGATAATCTAACTGAAGCAGTAAATATATTTCCTTTATTAAACGACATTAAATGATATTGTAACGGATAACTCACGTCTTAAATCGAGTTTAGCTCGACATGTTTCGGGTTATTTCGAAACCCTTGATCACTGGAGCACGCGACTCGGCGGCTGCCGCAACACGCGCACTACGTGCCACCGCTATGCTCGCGCGACTCAAAATAGTCGCAGTCGCCGCCGAATCGCGTGCTCCAGTGATGAAGGGTTTCGAAATAACCCGAAACATGTCGAGCTAAACTCGATTTAAGACGTGAGATATCCGTTACAATATAATTTAATATGAGTGTAGTTTCATGATCAGATTTCTTTTACCCAGAAAACTACGCAATTGTCTGACTTAGGTGATTCCCGCGGCGTGCATCAGGTATGCTCGGTAATGAAACAACTTATCCTCAGCCGCTAGATGGCGCTAACGGCTCACATTTGGGTTAACGGCCGTCTGGAGTCGCTGCGATGAGATGAGCCGTCTATGACTTATGGAGAGGGCACTCAGGGCTTGGGGCCACAGGTAATAAGACGTTCTTGATAATGGGCAGCAGAACGTGGTCAGTGTTGCCGACTGAAAATAACTATCTGAATATAAAATAAAATAAATATTCAGAGAGGAAACGCTGCCAGCATCTTCGGGACCTTGCCTAAGGGGTACTCTTTGGACAATTTGTTTTAGTTTTAGGTTAAATTTTTATTTTATTTTAAGTTATTGTTAGAAAGTTATGTTTAATATGTATATTATTTAGTTTCTTTTATCAATAAAGTAAAAATAAATATCATTGTTTCGGATTATGCAGCCATATATTCGCAGGTGGTAGGACCTTGTGCAAGGTCCGCCCGGATTGCTACCACCATCTTGCTCGCTAATCCTGCCGTGAAGCAGCAGTGCTTGCACTGTTGTGTTTCGGCGCGGAGAGTAAGACAGCCGGTATAATTACTAGTACTTGAGGTATTCTATCTTAAGCCTCTAGGTTGGCAACGCATCTGCAATACCCCTGGTGTTGCAGATGTTTATGGGCGGTGGTGATCTTTTACCACCAGGAGACCCACTTGCTCGTGTGCCATCCAGTCGAATAAAAAAAAAAAAAAAAAAAAAAAATATGAATTTTATGTATTTCGTCCATTACTACTTTATGTCTTTAAATTCTTGTATGAACTAAAAGAATTTCCTTGCTCACCCGCCGCGACCTTACGATAGCTAAGCTTATGCAAGATATGCGTGTTCATGCAGTTCCTCCACCTCCACACTGTAAGAACACACACAAATTACATAAACCCATCTATCACCACCACCACAACACACTGACGCATTTCGAACTCAACCAGAGCTCATCTTTAGAGTAACACAACCGTACACCATGCTACCAGTAGACAACAGAGTCTAACAACTGGTAGCATGGTGTACGGTTGTGTTACTCTGAAGATGAGCTCTGGTTGAGTTCGAAACGCGTCAGTGTGTTGTGGTGGTGGTGATGGATGGGTTGCAAGTAAATTCTTTTAGTTCATTGATATGGATCTCCGCAAAGTAATGCCTGTTTCAATAAATTCTTGTACATTTATAACATAAACAACGTGGAAATGCCGCGAGCGTTATGGGCACCTTTGCGCCGGGAATGGAACGGGGCGAGTTATTTGACTATGTTATTGTTGTATTTGTGATTTGTAATTTTACAATTAACGTTGAATATGAAGCGATTGAATAAAGATTTCGTTGCGGTTTTTTTCCACGTAAAAGTGAGTTTTCTTACAGTGGTTTTTAGGTATGTTTTATTAAATTTAGTTAATCCGTTTATGAGATATTGAACTTCAAAATGACAATGTCGAAAGTTTTTGAGCAAAACTTCGTCTCAAAACGAGTGATTTAGCGTTACAGCAAGATACTGGCAAATTACGGGAGAGTTATAAATTTGAACTGCACTCAGACCGTGTTGTCGAAGTTTTGTATCTTAAGACTTTGCAAGAAGTTTGGGCGACTTCATCCTTTAAACGATGGGGCTAACTTTATCACCTGCTGCCGCCTAGTATCCATACTAATATTATAAATGCGAAAGTGTGTTTGTATGTTTGTCCGTCGACGGATCGACGTGATTTTTGGCATAAAGATAGTTTATAGGCCCGAGAGTGACATAGGCTACTTTTTATCCCGGAAAAATGCACAGTTCTCGAGGGAATAGCGCGCGATTTTGATATGTTTTTTTTTTTTAATGTATGATGACCAGATGGTCCCAAAGGAAGAACAGCGCCGTTCGCGAGAACGGCAGATGCTGATTTGGGACCATTTCGTGACATGCATAGCTATTTTTTGTTTTTCGTTTTTTATTTAGGTATTTTATTTTTTTTGTCGCGAATAAATGTTTTCTTTCTTTCTTTCTTTCTTTCGATAACCGAATACCACGCGGGCGGAGCCGCGGGTAAAAGCTTGTATATATATATTTGGAGATATCTATAGCAGCCTGCAAACATAGCAGGTTAATTTTAAATATGCTCCCATTTGACATCTGAGCGTTTAAAAGAAAAAAGAATTTAAAACCCTTTCTTTTTTTGGAATTTCGGAAAAAATATGGTTTTCCTACTCAGAATCAAGAGCACAATCGTACCCGATAGTTTAAAAAAAGTACCCCAAAAAAATTACAGTTTTGCGATGTTTTTTTCATACACGCAGTATGGGCGTAATAAAACTGACTCATAAAATTTTGTATGAAAATATGGGGACATTTTTTTTAAGATCGGAATCTATTGTGCTCTTGATTCTGAGTGGGAAAAACAATAAGTATTTTTTTTTATAAAAAAAAAAGAAAGGGTAAGTACACTTCACACTCGATTCCTGGCCGGGGCAGATGTCTGTATGAATAATACAAATGTTTGTTCTCGGGTCTTGGATGTTTAATATGTAATTAAGTAAGTATTTATCTATGTAAGTATGGTTATCCGATGCCTAATGTCCATATAGTACAAGCTTTGCTTAGTTTGGGACTAGGTCAATTGGTTTCAAGTGTCCCATGATATTTATTTATACTTATTTAGGGTTTAGCGTTTAGGTTTTATCATCAAAAATGATGATATCCGCAGTAGAACTAAGGTTACTGACATAGCCCGAAGAATTGCGAAACTGAAGTGGCATTGGGCGGGGCACATTGCTCGCAGGACTGATGGCCGATGGGGTCAGAAGGTTCTCGGATGGCGTCCGCGGACCGGGAGACGAGCTGTCGGTAGGCCTCCAACAAGATGGAGCGACGACCTAGTTATTTCTCTTTCTGTTTCTGGTTTGGTGGATGCAGAAAGCACAAGACCGGTCTGAGTGGAGAGCCTTGATGAGGGTTTAACGCTTCGAAACAGCCTGTATGTAGGAGTATGATAAAAAAAGTACAATATTAGAAGAAACTCCATTCAAGATTTCGGTCATCGTCCAGAGAGTAGACACAGGTTGTAAATAAACAGATGATCAATAAACACAATCTGTATCCCCCCCCCCATCGTGCGAAAACCAATCATCGGGAAGCAGCTGCATCACTTAGCGGGGCTACTCTGAAATTCGAAAATCGAAGTTCGTGTCGTTCCGTCCCGCTGCTACTTATACTATTTAATACGAGAGTGAGAGGGACGGTAAGATACGACCGATTGTCAAATTACAGAGTCTCAGCGCATCATTTATCATTGCTGGCTATTGTACTAAAGTCTTGTCTTATAACGCAATTAACAAATAATTAGAGGCCTTTGTCTTTCATACTTGGAATTGCAATCGTAACGCAGCACGGTATAAGATGAGGGTAGAAAGAGATAGGTATAGGGATACATATTGTAATCGCGAACATCATGTCCTTTACCAACAGGGATGTTATGTTACAGAGCTGCGATTCCGTTTCCGTTCAAATTCAAATTCAAATTCTGTTGAATAAATTATTAAATGAAATAGAGAAGTTCGTTCATCACAATATATTTTCCAAGTGACAAGCAAAACATGTAAACAAACGTGTCCAGGTAACGACCTGACAGCATTAGTCTATGACACACCTCCGCCGTGATTCCCAGGAATTCCTGGAGCCGGGAGTAGCTGGTCAAGGTGGCGTACCCAGGTGCGCCCATCGTCAATGGCAATCTCATAATGTAGATTTCCGATACGACGGTTTACTGTACCGAACTCCCACTTCTTGCCAGTTACTGAGTAGTTCCGTGCCTGGACGCGGCTTCCTAATGTGAACTCTCTGACCCTTGGCCTGGGTTGGGGCACAGGATCTGGTGGCACTCGAATCTTCGCAGCTAGTCTTGTTCTCACGTCTCTTCCGAACAGCGAATCTCCGGAGCTGACTGGTGTAGCCCGAAGCAGAGCTTTGACTGTACGAACCTTATCTAAAATGCCACCACCTGACAGCATTAGTCTATGACAAATTCAATTTCAAATAATTTATTCAGTAAATCGGCCGCAATGGGCACTTTGTATAGGTATTGTATAGGTAAAAATTCACCCTCATACCTCAGTCTAGGTCAGTGCACCTTCTATATTACGCAGTATGACAAGGAAAATTGCGCCTGCACTGAAACGAGAAAATAACGGACGTCCTTTGGGGAGTTTCCACTTTGCAATTGAAATGAGTTGAAATGTTATGCACCTTGAACACACTGAGATAGCTTTTTAAGGTTCCGTAGCCAAATGTCAAAAACGGAACCCTTATAACTTTGCCATGTCTGTCTGTCTCTCTATCCGTCCGTCCGCGGCTTTGCTCAGAGACTATCAATGCTAGAAAGCTGTAATTTTGCACGAATATATATGTAAACTATGCCGACAAAATGGTAAAATAAAAAATTAAAATTTTTTTTTAGAATACCTCCCATTGACGTAAAGTGGGGCTGATTTTTCATTCTCATCCAACCTTATAATGTGGAGTATCGTTGGATAGGTCTTTTAAAATCATTAGGGGGTTGCTAAAACAATATTTCGATTCAGTGATTTGCAAAATATTTAGCTTTAAAGTGCATATTTCATTAAAATCGAGCGTCTCCCCCTCTAAAATCTATACCGGTGGGTGGAAAAATTTGGAAAACTCCAGGATGGTAGTACGTATATCAAACTTACAAGGAAAACTAGCGTTTCAGTTTTCTTGAGAATTATTAGTAGTATAACAGTAAATAGCAGCGTAAGGTATAAAATATACCTAAACTTGGAATATTCCTTACGAAATACGAAATCTTTTGAAAAATATGAGTAAATTTTTATCTTAATGGCTACGGAGCCCTATCTCGGGCGTCTCGGACACGCTCTTGGCCGGTTTTAAAGCAGCGGTTTGGTCGCTCCACATGTTATGTCATGTAGCTATTTTGAAGTGAGAAAGCTTAGATTTTTTACAAATAAGTAATAATTATTATGCACTTTAAACACACAGAGATAGCTAAGTTATTTTTGAAAAGAGAAACCTTCGATTTTTTACAAATCAGTCTCTAGATTGAGGCCCTAAGTAAATTCTACGGATTCAATCTAAGTCGTCACTTGACAGATCCGTCGCTAGAATAAATTTTAGGGACTTTATATTGCTTTCGTCTACTCGTACCTCCAATGATTTTATTAACCCCTGACGGAAAAAGAGGCATGATATAAGTTTGACCGCTATGTGTATCTGTGTGTCTGTCTGTGGCACCGTAGCTCTTAAGCGGGTGGACCGATTTGAATGCGGTTTTTATTTATTTGAAAGCAGATTTTTTTTATGTTAGAGAGCCCAGACAAACGAACTAGTATGATCACCACTGTCCATAGACACCCGCAGCGCTTTAAGCGATGCCAGTGCGTTGTCGGCCCTGCAGAAAATTGTACACACGCCTCTTAAAGGCACCCAGGTCGCAACTCGATGGGAAGATCCCAGCGGGAAGCTCGTTCCAGATTTCGCAACTTTTTGGCAAAAAGACCGCTTAAAACGCACCGTCGAAGACTGCCATTCATTAACATGATTTCGATGAAAGGAACGCTTACGACGGGTGGATCTGTAATGGAACCCCGCAGCTGGAATGAGGTCAAAGAGTTCCTCAGAGCATTCTTATTCTTAGCGATGGTTTTTAGACATGTTATATCATATTCGTATTCATTTATTGTGATCATGTTCATTAGTACAGTTATTGTAGATCTTAAAGTAAACGTGCCAGTAGGTACATGACACTCTTTCAGGGCACTGCAATTTTCCTACGTCCTAAATTGTTCAGCCGATTGTCATATCAAAATCGATCGATTTTTCAGCCGATTGTCATATCATAAGATCGCGGGATCGCAGTGGATGCGAAAAGCACAAGACCGGTCTGAGTGGAGAGCCTTGCGGGAGGCCTATGTCCAGCAGTGGACGTCTTTCGGCTGACACGATGATGATGATGACGAATAATAATAGTAATAATTTTCAACAGTGAATAAATTCCGGTTGATGATGAATGTAAATATTTATGCATGTAACTTTTCATTTCATTAGTATCGTTATCTGTTTTCTTCAGAGTTACACTATATTTATTTATTTATCGTATGGCGATTACACACTGGTTAAAACATTATCAAAAATTAATACAATAACTTAAAAACACACACACTACACACTACACTAGTAAACGTAGACGAGTAAATCCGCCGGCCGCGCCTCGTTTCAGAGCCTATAAACGAATCTAATCAAATATGGAAGGGGAGCGCCGAAACCCCAAAAGCTTCGAGAGCCAGCCGACCTTTTTAAACGATTGATAAATAATTAAAAATCTTATTAATTATTTCATAAGTAATATGTTTATTGAATAGCTAGGAGGAATGGGTTACCTGCTTAGCATTTTTGAAGCGAAGCAACTGAAATACCAGTTGATTTCGTTCCCAAGCGAACTCTAAGTTTTAAAGCATATGATGGAGTTTGTAGCTGGCGAAATGGCACTTGTGCTGTTCTTTGTTCAGCCCTTTCAGTTGTGGAGGCGTTTTATCGCTTTCCTAAAGTCAGTACGTGGCTGACTTGTTCGGTGGGTAGACGTGTGCCTTGTGGCTCCCACTCATTCCCGCGTATCGTGGCAATTCCCCGAGAGTTCGAAGTGTACTGAATCTGTGTTTGTGATCGAATAGTGCATAAAATTGTTGAAGTTTTGATTGAATTTTGGTGACGTGCTGCTGAACGACTGTGAAGGTAAATTAGTTTTAGTGGTTTTTTAGGATTTTTTACGAATATCTACCCTCCTGTTTTTACTAGGAATCGGTTTTATTTCCGTGTTCTTGGAGAGCGTCTTTATGTCTTAAGTGTACACCGCTTACAGAGCTTACTTCAGCTTTAAGAGGATATCGATACGATCATGTGTACATATTTTTATGACTTCAGCCGTATCGATCTTTTAGCTGACTGTACCAATACTATCTCTTTGGAAATAATGTACTTTTCCAATAATTCACTATGCGAAGGATGTAGTTCCACTTTTTTTTGAGGTCTAGGGGGTAAAAATTGGACGGTGGTTATGTCATTGGGCATAATACTTCAAATCTGTCGCAGTTGCATGGCTCAATACTGAATTTTGACATTTAATAAATTGTAACGTTTGTTTTATATTATGCAACATTATCCCTATCCCTACTACTATTACAAATGCGAAAGTAACTCTTGTCTGTCTGTTTGTTACGCTTTTACGTCGAAACCACTGAACCGATTTTGATGAAATTTGGTATATAAGTAGTTTGAACCCCAAGGATCAAGATAAGACACTTTTTATAGATATAAACATAACTTTATTTCGACATCAAACTTAAAGTAATACACAATTTACGGAAGTGAAAAACATTTGATGATGGGATTATACTGAAGTAAGTATATGTGCCTATCACAGTGCTGATTTTCAGTCAATACTTTCATATCTTTGCATCTAATGCGTTGGATCGAAATAGCACAAATAAATTTGTTTAGGATTATAAGGCTATTTCAAATGTCAACGATTGAATATTGTTATTAGGTTTTCAGGCAGGTATTCTTCTGGAAGCATGTCAGTCAGTTCTAGTAATTTTATGAATGCGAAAGTTTGTGAGTGTGTGTGTGCGTGATTCTGGAGCTGAAGCTACGTCTACTTCCCTATGCGAGTTTAACTTCGTTTTTTTCCAGTTTTTTGGAGACCAAAGGCATGACGCAGCAAGCTGACTCCAGTTTGTTATTCGTCTTGTACTTAGTAGAGTCTTATAGCTGGAAAAACACGTAAAAGGATAATGCTGTCCGTGTGTAGAGGTCAGGGTCCATCACGTAGTGGAACCGTAATTAGACAAATGGGCGGGTCGGGATAACGGGCAATCTAATCATGTATTGCGTTAAGAGTTAAGTTCAGGAGCTAATGAGGGTAAAAAAGCCGCCAAGTGGCGAGGCTGGCAGGTTTAAGGTTACGTTTCCACCAGCGAGATGGATGGGTGACCTGGTTAAAACGGGTCCATTTGGCTGGCATACTTATCGAAAGTCCGAATGTAATTATTGTCAGAACGATCGTTTGTCATAACTCTTTTTTCTCTGAATCTAATGATTGTTTGGAATTCTTATAAAATAAACCTAACATAACCTATAGTTTTCTATAGGATGACCATTTAAAATTTTTAGAAAATGTAAGGTTTCAGTGGGAAAAAAATTCGGACAAACGATGATTCGGACTAAAATTACGCTATGACTAGCGAAGACTATGCGAACTTTGGCGTTCCCGGTTAAAACAGGCTCCGCATAGATGCAGGTTCTAATTTGTCGGTATCACTCTTGACAGAGTGGTCATGGTCATCACTTCAGGTGTTGGTGGCAAGCTTCACAACATGCCGCCACTCCTCCCTGATGGCCCTTCCTCGTGCATTCATGTAGTGATGATGGCCATTTACTGACGCTTTTATTTGCTCAGTCCATCTCAGAGGCGGTCTTCCTCGTGGCCTGGTACTCTTAACCTTTCGCTGTATCACAAGTCACTCAATAGCCACCTCCCCTCGGCGGCATACGTGACCAAATGCAGGTTACTTCCAACCAAATTAACAAAGTCTATGGGAGAGGTATTCTGCCTGGAGATGCTACGGCTGATGAGAGAGAGAGAAACATTTCTTTTACACATATTAGATACACATAAAAATATACTAGATGAAAAGAATAAAAATAACATCGAATAATATAAAGTGGGCTCCACTCAGCATAATGCTACGGCAAGCCGCAACGCTGTTTTTCAGTGGGACCCATTTAAAAACTCAAACATAGAAAAATTGCTTGCCCAGTGCCACTTCAACGAGCTAATTCGCTTGGCTATGTCGATGACACTTGTTTTTTTCTATTTCATCATTGCACTTTGTACAGTCACCTTAGGTCTAAGTACAACCCTGTTTAAGGGCATAGCAATATTAGCAACAAGTACAATACAATACAATACAATACAAATACTATTTCTATTATTTCACACCAGAAGTAGTAAGCATGCACTAGTATTGAAGTATATTGCACTTGTCCAAACTTAACTAAAAACATGAGTAGGTTATAACAAATTAATAAAATTCATGCACATCAGGTCCCTAAATAGAAATAATAATAGCAGTTACATGATAAAACAAAATGTCAGTAAAAAATAAATAAATGTCAAGTAAAAACAGATTGAACAGTACAATTTCATTATTTGGATTTCATTAAAAATTATATCAATGTATACATCTCATTACTTCGAACAAAAAAATATATATATATATAATTTTGATAAAATTGGAGTAAAAGGTTTTAATCAGAAAAAAAAAAAAAAAAAAGATTACAAGCATGTCAATTGAAAATTAATGTTCTACGTATCTCCTCATTTCTGATTCGATCCCGTAGAGAAATCCCAAGCCTAGCTCTCTCTATAAGTAGCTGAGCAATTCTGAGCCTATTTATAAGACCTATAGTGAAACACCACGTCTCGGATCCATGTCATCACTGACCACACACATTAATAATAATAATCATTTAATTCGTGTAACTAGGACACATATTTTGTTAGTAATTTTGTGTGTGGTTAAAGACCACCAAATGTTTGTCACGAATAGAAAAGCTCTATTTTATCTATTCTTATTTCGCCGAGCTGTTTCCACTATTGTAATAATAATACCTATCCTCACTCAGTGCATCTCTAGTGGAAACAGCTTTATCACCACTCCACTATAACTCCAATTCAATAGAATCTGACAATCCTGTAGACACTTCCAGCCTACTAATATGAACACCGGCCTGCCTAAGGCTTTGTGATGTGACTATTATTCTTTTTTGATTCCTTTTAGATGAGAATTACAACAAAAGTGCCCACTTTAGGGTGTGTTAAATATGTAGAAAATTGTCAGATTCTATTGAATTGTACTTTAGAGATGCGCTGAGCGAAGATAGGTAAACGAAGCATTATCTTAAACAAAGATTACTTGTCTGCCCTCTTCCTGGCTTCTTCATTCCATCTCCAACTTCCCCGGTCACTATCCCGTGACAATGTTAATGATAAGGGGTCATCCATCACACGATGAGAGGGTGGAGGGAGGGGGATCAGGCGGTTTGTGACATGGAAACGAAATAATGTCGATTTTAATAGCAGTAAGTGCAATAAGGGGGTATTTAAATGGTCAAAATTAGCGTGACGTACTTTAATAGATGGTCCTAAAGACTTTGTAGCTTTTCTACGTTCGTTTCACCATCATCATCATGTCAGCCGAAAGACGTCCACTGCTGGACATTGGCCTTCTCCAAGGCTCTCCACTTGGGCCGGTCTTGACATTCGTTTCCCTAAATTTTATTTCAGAAAAACTTTGCAGATAGCTTAATTCGAATTTCTTGTTTAATTTACTCCCATTGTTCTCGGCACCTGGCCTCTAGTGCTGAGCCGAGCGCTCCCCGTAGTTTGTTAATATTTGATAAGACGAGCAACTTTTAATTACTGCCCGACTTAAAAATATTAAGTCGTTTTCGGGGTTCCTTGGCCGCGAGTTGATCTTATTTTTTACAGCTTGGCTTTTACGCGTGGTTTCAAAGTCAAGGTATCTTCATTTAGTTTGAGCTATGTATGACAAGTACAAAAGTCAAAATCTACCAACGGTTCAGGAAAACTTCTGTTCAAAAGAGCCTAGTAACAAATACAACAAAGAAATTTGGTTTTAAACAGATCTACAATGTTATTCAATGATCTGTTTGATCGGTATTGTTTTTTGGATTTTTTATAACGTATATAATTTCCCAGAAATGACTTTTTGGTTCTAGCCAGTCTGTATGAGATTAAACTTTGAGCTTTCCTGTGTTTTATTTAGTAGTCTTTATCTTATCGACGTTAGCGAGAAAATCAGATATATATTTCCTTACATGTAATTATTCTTCGTTCACATAAATGAGGGACGAATCGACGCCTGGGGCAGGGTGCTAAAGGCATGCGTATGCACTCATAGTTATCATCATGTCAGCCGAAAGACGTCCACTGCTGGACATAGGCCTCCTCCAAGGCTCTCTGCTCAGACCGGTCTTGTGCTTTTCGCATCCACCGCGATCCCGCGATCTTAACCTGGTCGTATGCACTAATTTGCAGAAATTAACAGCTACCGTTACGTATTAGGTTTTAGCAATGTAGGAATAAAGAACCCTTGACTTCGTAAAAATATACTTTAAGTATTTATTTAACGGCTGTAGAAATAAACTTTTAATGGAAAAGATTTATTACAGTTTAGGAAAGTTGTAAACTGCTATTACGCGCGCTGTGGATGCTTTTTTGCTTTGCTCGGGTTTGATTTGTATTTAAAAAATAGGTAAAAACTGCGGTATAATCACTGACCCAAGGCATTGCATGTGCAGTGCAGTCCCGTGCTTATATTACAAGGTGTCAATTAAGATACTGGAAGTCTCAAACATCCAACAGTTTTTTTTGATATCCGACCTTTTTGCAGAATTATTTTTTTCCCACATTTTTTATTTGCCAACTGTTTTATTTCCCAACTCTCAATTTTCTCCGAAAAAAAAACTCAGTTCATTTTCTTGTGATTTTGTAGAAGACATATTATA
The DNA here is from genome assembly GCA_037349165.1 of Choristoneura rosaceana. Taxonomy (NCBI): domain Eukaryota; kingdom Metazoa; phylum Arthropoda; class Insecta; order Lepidoptera; family Tortricidae; genus Choristoneura; species Choristoneura rosaceana. Next base: position 14,118,091 of record JAZBNJ010000010.1, read on the forward strand.
ATTATACTTGGTTTGGATAAGTAATTAAGTAAATGCAAACAAACTTCAGCTGCTAGATTCGGTAGGTACATATATTCTAGGATTTTAAACATTTTACTTTTCTTCATTGTAATTAAAACAAGACTAGTGTATTTCAGTACAGAAATGTAAATGTTTAGATAGTTTAATGGGGGAATTTAAATATTTAAGATACCAAAAAATGACATTGTTTTGTTTAATTTAACAGACCAAGTATAGGTTAGGTTAGGTTCGTTTTATGAATGTTTCGAAAAATATGGTTTCAGAGAAAATCGTGAGTTGGAAAATGAAACTGTTGGCTAGTGAAACGTTTGAGAAAAGATAATTCTGCGAAAAGGTTTAGAACCATTATACCGGGTGTGGCCTGTAACATAAGCAAATAAGTAATTAAAACATATGTACATCATACTGCTCAAACTGAATAACATTAGTTCAGAGACTTTTAAAAATAATTAGTTTATAATTTTTATTACAGTTTTAAGTTTATTCGAAGAAGCAATGTAAAGCAAAATGCTTGATGCTTGTTGCGTGACAGGCGACGTCATTTGTGTTCTAGGATGGCGTACATTGATAGCAGTATTTAATTTGTATAAAAAAGGGAATTCAAAGACCCCATTAATTTTTAAAGTCACTGATGTCATTGTTCAGTTTAACGAGGACGATTTGTGTTTTAATTTCTTGCTCGTATTACAGGCCACACCCGGTATAGACACTTATAGACAGTTGGTTGTTAAATCTACCTAATTATATTTTACTTCATACAATATCAAAAGCGAGTCGCACAAAAGGCTAGGGGCCTCATTTCGTAAAATCCAACCCTGATATGACGTACAAACTTTAATGCATGACATCAATTGCCCTTCTATCCAACATGGCCGCCGTAGTCCGTCAAAGCATCTGCAAGTCACGGCCAACCAATTACTAAATAGTTGGGCTATAAGGTTATACACTGATGGTGGGTATAATTCAGGAAATTAGTATTTTGCTACCCGACTGATCGAAGGTGGGTTTTGTTTTTGGAGTGTGCATGTGGAGCCAATCAACTATTTTACCGACACTTTGGGCGTCTCCTGCGTTACTAAAATTGTCTCTGGCGTTATCAAAAAATCGTACTTCCAACAAGATATTTCACGGTTTAATAGGTTGAACTTACGATGGCATGTATTCATGTACATCATCTATTAAATTACAGGAAAAACATGTTTACCTACTTACAAAATTCTGCACTTGTTTGATTATTGTGGGTAAAAAAGTTGATTGGCCTGTTATATTGTTGTTTTAAAAAACCTAGCCATGTTGCGGAAAACTAATAGAACTAATTTCTTGCACTGGCAACACTAAATTCAAATGCCATCAGTCTTTTGCTGTCAAAGTTTGACGTTGTTTGCGCGTGGTATTTTAAAGTCCTATTTTGTGATTTAATGCGTTAAACATAAGATTTTTCTATTCTAGTCTAAAGTATTTTTAAGTTATGGCGTAACCTATTGAAAATAGGGTTTGATTTTTATGTAAATAATTTTCTGGATTTCCACCATTTGCAGGTCTTTAATTAAACATTCACGTCACATCATTGATATTTTTATTCCCAATATGATCTCACGCTTCGGAAGTGGCTGAAACCTGAGTGTTGTTCAAGGACGAGTTAGACTTACCGCTATGGAAGCTTGAGCTGAGATCGATTGCTCGAGTGTTTTGACATAAATCAATGCGGCCTGGTTATGTCAATGTCTAATAAGTTTTGTTGGAAAAAAATCGGAAAGTTTTCTTTTGCCGGCTTTACTTTTTGTCTTGCGAACGCTGTGCTTTAAAAAATATAATTATAACGTTTTAGAGTTTTATTCTCGTACCTCGAAAAAAAAACTACACCTTATAGGATCACTTCGTTGTCCGTTTGTCTATCTATCCGTCTGCCCTCCCTACCTCCTAGATACCTCTCAGCCTACAGCCAATCAGAAAGGTTTAAAAATTTAGGATACTTGTCTACGTCAGTAACAGTCTAAAATGATTCCACACTGCGTATATTTTGATTAGGAGGGGGGCTCTGCTAATACTGGGTATTCATATATCCATACTAATATTATAAATGCGAAAGTATGTTTGTATGTTTGTGTGTTTATCCGTCTTTCACGCCGTAACGGAGTAACGGATCGACGTGATTTTTGGCATAGATATAGTTTATGGGCCCGAGAGTGACATAGACTACTTTTTATCCCGGAAAAATGCACAGTTCCCGAGGGAACAGCGCGCGATAGCCGAATACCACGCGGGCGGAGCCGCGGGCAAAAGCTAGTAAATACATATTTGTACGGAGCCCTCGGTAGCGAGTCCGACTCGTACAGTCGAGTTCAAAAACATGTGAGCCAAAATTTGATCAAAAATGTCTGAACACGCTTTTACGCCATTAACAACAGAGTCGTCTCCAGATATTATGATCAAAAATTTGCTCACACGTTTATGAGCTCGACTGTACTTGGCCGGTTATGTCACTGACTTTATAATAATTGCATGATTAAGTTCAAAACCGTAATAAAATGAGTGAAAATCGCAAAAGAAACATTCCAGGGAGCAGAGGTATTAGGGAAGAGAATTCTGGATGAAATTTGTGTAATTTTGACAAATAGCGCCGTTCGTCAAGCGGCATTAGAGCAGACGCCATCTTGTCTGACGCAGTCGGCTCTGTTCCAACCAATACGTCTGGGAGTTAGGTTTGGTTTAGTCTGAAGAATTCTTATTTATATGTACACTGGCTTTTGCCCGGCTCCACCCGCGTGGTATTCGGTTATCGCGCGCGTGCTGTTCCCTCGGGAACTGTGCATTTTTCCGGGATAAGTAGTAGTAGTAGCCTATATCACTCTCGGGTCCATAAACTATCTCTATGTCAAAAATCACGTCGACCCGTCCCTCCGTTACGGCGTGAAAGACGGACAAACACACAAACACACTTTCGCATTTATAATATTATGTATGGATTATATTATTTAAAAACGAGCAAATATGTTTATTAACAGTTTTAAAGAAAATAAAAGTCTATCACGAATAATTATTGGGAGTACACACATTAACTTATATATTAAGAACAGTTCTATTAGACCACATTTTTAATTTTCATCAATTTCTATGCAATAATCGAGAAAAACAAAAATACAACGTTGCCGCACAGCAGGTATAAACGTTCGCTCTTAACAACAAATGTCCCAGTTGTTTACGCTCGATCGGTTTTGAAACACTAGAGTGCGTGGGAGTTTTTGTCAATTTATCGGGAAAACCGTTCCCCGAGGTGTAATAAGACACGATAACGCATTTCGCCGTAGATACCAGCGGCTGCCTCACTTGGTACAGTTAGAATTTGATAGAGTATACTCGGCAATAGCTAAAGTGCATCGAAACTAGAACATGTTGAAAAACTACCAATGCCAGGTTCAGTCATCTGCATTTAAAATATCTGCCACAGAGAGTCAATGTCGAAATCGTCGCAAGATATTTCTGTGACAAAGTAATATAGGTAACAATGATATTATGGTTTATTCCGAACCGGTGGTAGATTTTTTGACGTTCATAAGTGCTTCTCATAGCCTAAATCGAATAAAGAGATTTTGACTTTGACTTTGACTTTGATTAACGTTAAAATATTTTTGTTACTTAACTATTGATTCGATTTGTGGCATTCGAACATGGCGGACGTAGTCAATGTATAATTTTGCTATTTCTGTTTCTTTGGCTAGTTGAAGTATAATTTTGATAGTTTTTTATGCGGCGATTAACCTTAACAGTGAACAGTGATCACAAAATTCTATATTGCTCTCGTGTCTGACATTTTTTAATACGCAAGTTGTCTCCACGTGGTTTCTGGAATTTTACTATCAAGTTGCAAAAACTACAATCACCGTACAACGTTGCCTCTCGAAAGAGAATACTTTGACATTGGCGAAATTGTCTTATTAACTAGGACAGAAGCCATATTTTAAAAGAGAAGAAGAAGAAGAAGAATTTATATTTTCATTATTCCCGTTTCATTCTCAACAATAAATCCAACAACTGGATACAATTTTTTTGTGCGTAAGCCATAGCTGACAATCCTAGACCGACCGCCGAGCGTAGGTATGAAAAGTGAAGTACATACATTGACAATGGTCTTTCGAAAAGGTCAGAACTGTTGGACCACTCCTTATTTATAACCATGAGCTGAATCGTTTAATTTTTTTAGTTTCATCTAATGTCACACGAGAGTTTAAGTATATTTTTTCTGAAATAAACTTTGATGACTAGTGAAGTGAAGCAGCTGCGTGGGTGCTACGATAGAGACGGATGACGGTCACGCGTCTCTGTCTCTCAGAATCATCGCGGTAACGAAGCGCACCTGAACTTACCGACGCGGGACCTTTCGTGTGGTAACACGCTTTCACCACTTAAAAGAGTCCCCAGTACGCTCACTTCCCTATACAAACGTTCTAATGCTTTGATAAGCTTTCGTGATTTTCACTTGTTTAGTTTAAAATATTAGTTTAATTATTTTGTTTTTGTTTTTAACTGTAATATTGTTTTCTGGTATTACTGTTTTCGTCTTTTGTCCGCCGCCATCCAGCCCGCTATAGACGATATTCTAGCATGTGTCAACAGGGGCAGACTGAAAACCAGCGCTGGCAGCTTCCGCGCAAGCGCAGCATTAGCTGATTCTGCTCCTTTTGCCGCAGGACAGACTACCTATTTGCAAGCTTACATACGTACTCCTGTGCTGTATTGTACTATTTTATCTTGTATTGCTTATATTGTTGTCTGGTATTGTTTGTACTGTCGGTAATTAAATATTTTTCTTCTTCTTCTTCTTTCTTATTCTAATTTAGGCTGCAAACATGATCAAAAAATAGACATACATACATCATCATGTCAGCCGAAAGACGTCCACTGCTGGACATAGGCCTCCCCCAAGGCTCTCCACTCAGACCGGTCCTTGTGCTTTTCGCATCCACCGTGATCCCGTGATCTTAACCAGGTCGTCGTTCCATCTTGTTGGAGGCCTACCGACAGCACGTCTCCCGGTCCACGGACGCCACTCGAGAACCTTTTGACTCCATCGGCCATCAGTCCTGCGAGCAATGTGCCCCGTCCACTGCAACTTCAGTTTCCCAATTCTTTGGACTATGTCAGTAACCTTAGTTCGACATGCATACATACGCTCTATCTACATTATTAACTCCCATCGCGAAAAGTAGTGTTACAATATAAGTTTGACGCCAATATTTATAAAGTCAAAGTCAAAGTTAAAATCTCTTTATTCAATTTAGGCTATGATAAGCACTTATGAACATCAAAAAATCTACCACCGGTTCGAAAAAAACATCTGTTGAGAAGAATCCGGCAAGAAACTCAACGAGGTATTTTTTTTTAAAACAGATTCACAATATTTATAAATGATATCTATATACTATACATTACAAGTATTTAACACAATTTTATTTTTAACACAGTAGGTTCACTATTTGAAGGGATCGCTAGTGCGGATCGGAATTATTTCCAAATATCCCTGTCCATGATATAATCGTTGACTTTATAATAAGCCTTAGATATTAACGTCTTTTTGATAGTAGATTTAAATTTTGTATCAGTTTCTTCAGTAATATTTTTTGGAATTTTATTATAAAAACGTATGCAACTTCCCAAAAGCGACTTTTTGGTTTTAGCCAGTCTGTAAGATGGAACTTTAAGCTTCCCTGTGTTTCTAGTAGCCTTTGGCTTATCGACGTTAGTGGGAAAATCACGTAATATATGTTCTTCCTAACGTACATTATTATTTCAAAAACATGAAGCGACGGCAGGGTTAGGATACCAGTTTCCTTAAAAAATGATCTTAAAGATTCACGCGTCTTCAAATTATAAATTGCTCTGACTGCTCTCTTTTGCAAGATAAAAATCGACTCGATGTCAGCAGCATTTTCAGCAGGAGTATATTTAGTCTGCCTGTATATTAGTTTATCTGTCCGTCTGTCTGTCTGTGGCATCATAGCTCTCATACAGATGGACAGATTTCGATGCGATATGTCAAGATGGCGTTGCTACTAGATTAATGACCGTAGGCAAGTAGTTGTTCCTCTAGCGAATGGAACTCTGAAGACAATGCATTTTCAGGGAAAACAATCCCAACTTCGTCTTCAAAGTTTTTCCTCATCTAACGTCCCAGGTTGCGATTCTTTCTTTCAATCACATAAAGTGAAATTAATCGTTCCTCGTGCACTTGTTTTTCTAGGACAAGGCGCTGCGTTAACAATTTCATCGCGTTTCTATCGGTTTCTGTAAGGTTTCTGTCCATGAGCGCCATTATAAGTATTTTTCGTTATTAATAGATAGAGGTGTAATTAAATTACGATAATAATTGATTGCATGCCACTTTGGTAAAGTAACGAACTATTAACCTGTTAAATTAAGACCTTTTCTAACATTATTTTCAAGCAATAAAGAATAAATGAAATGAAATGAAATAAATCATTTTCAATGAAAGTTTTTTGACTTCTGTATTTTTTCTTGACTGTTATTCACTTATTTATTTACGGAGAACCAACCGCTGTAAATTCTAGATTAAGCTTAATTATAGTATCACTTAAGTCAATTATAGGGTATCATAAATAGAAACAATTTTTAAATAATTAAAACGTACGCGCATACGGTATCAAAACTCATTAATTAAAGAAAAAAGAAAAAATAATTATGCTTTACCTAGCTGTTGCCCGCGACTTCATCTGCGAACAATTCGTTTATCCCTATTCCGCTGGGACTATGCTGATTTCCCGCAAAATTAGCCTAAGTAAATTTTGTAGGTATAAATACCTTAGATATAATTTAAAAATAAGGTGAACAATCTTGACCAGTCTTATTATTGAAAAAACGTTTAAAAAAATCAGTAACTAAAACTAATGATACCAAAAGAATGTAAATGATCATGTCCTTGCTAATTGTTAAATATTTGCTGCGACTTATTTTTCAAAAGTGTTTTTCAATAAAAAGACGCGTCAAGATTGCTTACCTTCTTTGTCATGCAAAAAAAAAAATGAAGAAGAAGTAAAAATTTAGTTAAAATAACATACTTACAAGATTTGAAACAAACAAACAGGAGGTGAAATTAGATAAAAGTTTGTAAAACTCGGCGAGTTAGCTTAAAATAGTTTGCATTTGTGAGACAAACAAATCCATTCCACTTACAATTAAACTTTAATTGTCCTAACGATGACGCACGAGCATTTCTTGGCCACGATCTAGACTTGTTCTGTGGGATCTAAGCTAATGAAAATGGATTGTAGTTATGATTTTAATGGCTAGCTAATATCAATTTGAAATCAAAATGTATTCATCTCCGGCCTATTTCCATTTCTCTGCTAGGTATGGATTTCTCAGAAGAGGAACTTGAAAGAAAGAAGTAATGAGAAAATACAATATATTACATAAAGAATAATAATTTGAAACAATTATTAACACGTGAACACCCAATCGAAATCGTCTACCAAACAGCTCTAGATGAGCACAAGAGCGTTATGATAGAAGAACATTGTGAGGAAACCTTTCTTCGTTGAGAGGCGATAGGTCAAACCACTAGGCCACCAGGCCAGGCTTCTATATGTAATACCAATAAGAAATAAAAAAATATCAATTTTTTGGAAGTGAAATAACTGTGCAAATTTAAGATTACTATTTGGAGTCTTTTTGTATTTTTAATTTCAACTCCAAATTTTTGTTTCTTTTACGGTCATTCCGTGAAAGTCTGCATATATTTCACGCGAAAACACAAGCCGAAACATGGATGCACAGAAAAACCAGAAAAATAGACCAGCGCTGGGAATCGAACCCAGGTCCTCAGCATTCCGTGCTGCGTGCTATTCCCCTACACCACCGCTGGACAGGAGACTAGACACGAATTTTTCCTATGCACCAATATTTCAACTTGCATTCACTTTAGCAGCAAATTTAGTCAAACTTCGAAGCTTCAATTCAATTTTAGACCTGATAGTGTACACGAGCGACACCGCCGGTAAAAACTAGAAGCAAAATAAGTCAGGGACATAATTCCCTCCGTTTTTCATTCCGAGTGTCGCGACTGTTCAAATGGGCCTCTCATCACGACCGCATAAATATTGAACGTCCTAATCTGGCCCAGCCCGTCCACGCTGCCCACGCTGCCCAGCGTGCCCACTTTATTATTCATGGAGCCAAACACAGCACGATTCTTTCTGGTAATTATTTACGTGGATTTCGTCAAATTGTCGACCAGTACCCTATTTCACGTAGCTACAGTTGCAATTTACAAGCGGTAGTCTTTGTTATTACCCGACTGCGAAGAAGTATGCATGTATGTCTATTCCTATGTCCGCTCGTAACTACTCAACGGCTGAACAGATTTAGATAAATGGTACGCCATTGGATTCGCCTTGACGACGCGAGTGACACCGGGTACATGATTCTTAAAAAATCAAAATGGCGGATTTTTGGCGCCAAATTGTAAGTTTTCAAAAAATGTTTTTTCTTCAAATCTATCGCGTGGGGTATCAAATGCAAGGTAATAATTAGCTCATTCTAAATATTATAATTATAATAGTTTTAATCTACTATTTTCACAGAACTATCAAAAATGTGTGAAATAAAACAATGTATTTAAAAAATTAAAAAACCCGACTGCCTTTAAAAATACTAAAGAGAAGAAAACGAGTCTAGTGGGCTAGAACTCTGTTTAGTACCTAACTTAAAGTTCAACAGTCGGGACCCATTTAAATCGTAACGTTCAAAAATTCTTACCTAATGGGTCCCGACTGTTGAACATTAAGTTAGCTACCAAACAAAGTTCTAGCCCACTAGACTTGTTTTCTTTTTTTTAGTATTTTTAAGGCAGTCGGGTTTTTTAACAGTATGCATTGAAAAGTGACTACCGTTTGTAAAGTGTTACTTGTATTTTTGTGAAATAGGCCACTGGGATGCTATGTGGATTTTTTTTTTTTTTTTTAGTGACTTTGTATTTTGTTTCTTTCCTTTTTAACCCCCAACGCAAAAGGGGGTGTTATAAGTTTGACCGTTATGTGTTGTCTGTGGCACCGTAGCTCTTGAACGGATGGACCGATTTGAATGCGGTTTTTTTTATTTAAAAGCAGGGAAATATAAATGAATAATAACTGAAATATTTTAATGTTTGTCACGCATGCACGATTATTTTATTTTAAAGTGTAATAAATTCGCATTCTCCATTATTGCACAAAAAAGTTCACAGACGCGTGTCTCAAGCGGATGGCACTCGCGCTCGCACTGGTCCCAACCGGTCCGAGATATCATGTCCGTGAGCACTGTCTATGTGTGCGTTGCCCGAGCGCACTTTGTATGTAGATTGATTTCTGTAACCTGTTTTGTGCTACTGTCATCTTTATTGGTAATGACATAAGATTAGTGAAGCCATCTATTGGGACGGTGAGCCCTCGTATGTTTACCTTATGTTTTGACTGTTTGCTCGTGTTAAAGGGCTCGTTTATTGATCTCCGAGGGTTTCGTAGTCTCTCTTTAATTCAAGCTGTTATTTCCGTCATATTCATATTCATATTCATTTATTCATTGTAAAGTCATGTACATATTTATAAAAGGTGTTTCAGTTATTTCAGTTGGTCCATGACGCCCTGTAAGGGCACACAATAATAATAATTAGGTAATAAAAATTACAGTATGTAGACACTTATTAAATTAGATTATTACAATACAAAGAATTTATGCATTCACTTAATATCATTCAATTTTATACAATATGAATATTATAAATATGAATATGCTCTGGGTTTCGTAGTCTCTCTTTAATTCGAGCTGTTATTTCCGTCCAATGATACTTTCAGTGTTTCCATTAATACCTATTACAATTCTTTCCTCCGTTGAAAAGCCAATTTATTAATGATCCTTCTTCGTCCATTCATAACAATTAGGGGGGCGCTTCATCCAATTTCAAACCGTATCGTCTCGTGATAGATTCCAAAACGCTTTGGGTCGGTTGGGACATTGATTTGGGGTGACGAGATTGGTGAACGCCTTTCTTTTGTTTTCATTGAGCTTTGGTCACTTAGGGTTTTGGTTTGGATTTAAGGTTCCGCCAAGAGAACCTTATATTATTTTTCACTTCTCGTGCTCTTAAAATGTAACATTTTTTTTTGCATGTCGGGACTAAGGCTCCTTTTTATTTTCTAAGGATTAAAGTTTTTTTTTTAAGTTACGTTGGAAACCCATAAACAGCCAACATGATGTTTGTATAAAAAGGTTACAAAAAGTGTTAAGTACAAAGACGGACTTGTCCATGAAGGAATTTCTGCCAGTCAACCTTTGAGTGGTAGAGAAGAGCAGTCAAAATAAGGATCGACAAATGAAAAAATAACATAAAATTTACAAAATGCTCGTCGTACACGAGGCAAAGCTTGTCTCGAAGCGACGGGATTCGGAAAACAAAATACTTTAATTAGATTTAATTAAACTTGAAATTAAAACAAACTTGGGTAGATTATTAAATGCGAAAAACAAAGAAATTGACTTAATTTAGTAACCAAAACAGCGGGCTGGTCAATCATCCCAGCCTATACGTCCCACTGCTGGGCACAGGCCTCCTCACAGAATGAGAGGGCTTGGGCCATAGTTCCCACGCGGGCCCAGTGCGGATTGGGAACTTCACACGCACCATTGAATTGCTTCTCAAGTTTGTGCAGGTTTCCTCACGATGTTTTCCTTCACCGCAAAGCTCGTGGTAAAGTTCGAATGTAATTTCCACACATGAAACTGGGTTGGTCAAACTGAAACAAAGTTTGTGTGTGTTTGTGTGTGTGTGTGTAAGTACGTGCGCGTGTACGTGTAAATTCGCATTCATATGTCTTCGGCGTACATACTTAATATGTATACACAAAAACTTTAGAATTTCCTACGCAGTAAAGTTATCTAATTAGGAACTCTGAGTGTGGCAGTTGTCTCTACTGTAGCGTCATTAAGCTGCTAATGAGACGGAATACATAATCAACTGTGTCGCCTGCCAGACACGGATACTTGAATGATGAATGAAAACCGTCGCTCCGGGGAATATTTACCACTCTATGCGAAAATTAATGACACGTACCGTCACTAACGACGATTTTTTACCCATTTTCAGTTTAAAAATCCATTCTCGCCAAGTTACATTTATTTATTTATTTATCAACACTTTCACTTTTTATTAAACACCACAATAGCACAGTATAACAAAGACTTGTGGCTAGACTATAAGGGTTCCTAATTGACTACGGAACCCTAAAAATCATCATCATCATGTCAGCCGAAAGACGTCCACTGCTGGATATAGGCCTCCCCCAAGGCTCTCCACTCAGACCGGTCTTGTGCTTTCCGCATCCACCGCGATCCCGCGATCTTAACCAGGTCGTCGCTCCATCTTGTTGGAGGCCTACCGACAGCTCGTCTCCCGGTCTGCGGACGCCTTTCGAGAACCTTCTGACCCCATCGGCCATCAGTCCCGCCCAATACCACTTCAGTTTCGCAATTCTTCGGGCTATGTCAGTAACCTTAGTTCTACTGCAAATATCATAAGCCCCCTAAAAATACGTATTAAAATTTAACCAACACACGGTAATTTTAACGCTCCGTTCTCCCCAGACGTGTGCTAGGATGTGTTGCGAGGAATTTCCACTAGAGATGTGCTCCGCGAGTATAGGTAAATGAACCATTTCCAACACATTCTCTTACATCTCTGATGGAAACGCTGCCTTACGCCAGCAAAGAGAGGAACTCTCAATAACCAAGAGCACTTAATAATAAACTCAATAACAGCGATATTGCTAAACCGGTAAACAATAAGCCTATATTATACCGGTACAATCATAACAATACGTTATAATTCGATTTAAACAATCATATCGCTTACCAGCGCCAACTAAATCGGAAACCCTAAACTACCCTCAAAGCGAAACGGCCTTTGTTCCTATGTACATAAAGTTCACGTTACGATAGCACGTTCGCAAAGCCTCTTTAATGAAAATTGAACTTGATGCCCTTAATAATAAAGTTGTTATTAAAGTGGTAGTTTGGTTTGAGCGTGGAAAAGAGCAATTTCGAGGGTTCAGATTGATTTAGATTCCAAATTTATTTGGCTTGGCGAGTCATCCTATCCTACTAATATTACCTATACATGTGAAATTTTGTAAGTCACTTTGTTTGTTTGTTACCTGTTTACGTCTTAACCGCTGAACCGATTTAAAGAAGAAAGAAAGAAATCAAGAAATAAGCACTTGAAAAAGAAAAAAACATACCTACAGAAAACGTAATCAGAAGGCAGTTTTTTGTGGCAAAAGAACACATTTGTGAAGAAAGAGAAAGATAGAAAGACATTTATACACGTTCACAAAGACACAAAAGTACAAAATATATATATATCAAACACAAACGAAACAAAAAAGAAATACGAAAATTATTTCGGGTTATTTCGTAGTGCTTCTTCTCAGGAAATTCTTCGATGTAATGTAAACTGTTATTTTTTAAAATGTTGGTATGTTGGTTGTTATTTTTTAAAAGGTTACAAATATCGTACTTAGGAATATTGATTTTTGAAATTGTGCTACGGAGCCTTTTGATTTATGTAAAAGCGCAGAAATAAGTTTTTTTAAATTAAGTAATGTTTTTCATTGGGATAGTTTTTCTTTCGGAAAATTGCATAGTTCCTTCACTTCAATATTTATTTATTACGGGGATTTTGGAAACAGAAATATGTGACGGTTTTCAAGGACGATTGATGTCCCGAAGTATCTGGCTTGGTCTTTTAACAATAAAAAACGAGTTTACAAACTGAGACATGGATGCAGAGAATAACCAGAAAAAGACAAAAAAAAGAAAAAAAGATTAAAAAAAGAGAATTTTTATTATCACTCAAATGTGCATGCGCTAGTTTCCTTAACCCTTTTAGACAGTAACAAAAGAAAAAAAACAAATTAGATCTAGTAGAAACCCACACATTGGACGTGCCATCGTACCAAAGCTCAAGTTAAGCTCCGAACGCAACAATATGAAAATCTGCAAGCATTTTTAAACTTAAATTTGTCTTAAAACTTAAATTTAACTTGCTCTTTTAAAAAGAAAAAACGCTTTTACAAAATCAGACATTGATGCTCAGAAAAACCAGAAAAAAAGAAAAAAAGATTTGAAAAAGAGAATTTCAATTATCACCCAAATGTGCATAGCCCAGTTTCCTTTACCCTTTTAGACAGTAACAAAAGAAAAAAAAAAAACAAATTAGATCTAGTAAAACCCCACACATTGGACGTGCCATCGTACCAAAGCTCAAGTTCTCAAGTTAAGCTCCGAACGCAACAGTATGAAAATTAGCAAGCATTTTAAAACTTAAACTCCCAAGAGAGTTTCTCATTAATAATTCATGAACAAATATCATTAAAGACACCAACAAAAAAACCGCTAAAGGTAAGCCCGCTCCGGGACCTCATGTACAACTTGGAATTTTCCTGAATTTTCACAAAATTTCCAACTCGTATTAGGAACAAAAGCCTCCCCCTCTCCCCCTGGTGATCAATCAACGGCATCCATGGAAATAATCTGTGAAAACACAAAAGCTTTTGTGTAGAACTTGGTATAATGTGTACTTATTGTGTTGTTCGGGTAAAATGTTTGATTTACTTGAAATGCGATCTTTTTCTGCGTTAATTACTACAGAAGTGGATTCATTGTGTGATGAAACGTTTTTTTATTGATTAATGGTATTTTGGGGTATCTGCTAGGGATGTCACGAATATTTGTATTCGCATTCGCATATGCGAATAATTTACATCATTTTAAACATTCGCATTCGCATAAAACGATGCAAAAAAAATTTGAAGAAAAAAACTTTACTTACCTATTTGAAAAACAATCACTTTAGAGGAAGTTATCAAATGAGTTCATAAATAATTCGCATTCGCATATGCGAATAATTCACATTATTTTAAACATTCGCATCAACATTCGCATTCGCATAAAACGATGCGAATATTTTGCGAATGCGAACGTGTGAAAGTCGTGACGTGTTTCGCCTGCACCGGCCACCGGCCGCCGAGACGCTGACTCGCGCATGCGCAAAGCGCGCCAACCCGTATTACGTGATCAATTCTGACCAATGGAAAGCGCTTTTGCTTGTGACAGTGACTCGTGATTGCTTGATTAGTTTTGTTTCTGAAGTTGAGTTTTTAGTGTACTCCCTTAATATTCGCATTCGCACATTCGCGTTCTAAATATTCGCATCCGCATTCGCATTCGCGAATGTGATAGAAATGGCATTCGTGACATCTCTAGTATCTACAGTCATTGTATAGCGTCGTTCAGATTCTTTGAAGATCCATTTTAATTAAAATGTATAGATTGCTTTAAGATGAAGATGATTGGTTTAAGGAGTGTTAATGAGGACTCTTCTGATTAGATATATTGAGTTTTAACATTAATTATGACACTAGCTTTTGCCCGCGGCTCACGCTGTTCCCTCGGGAACTGTACATTTTTTCGGGATAAAAAGTACCATGTCACTCTCAGGCCCATAAACTATCTATGCCATAAATCCCCTCCTGAGCTGGTCATCTAAAACGCAAAACGCCGGAATATCTTATTGCCTTAGACGCATTATGTCTACTTTGCAAATTACCTAAATCGCATTAAGTCTTAGTGGCAAAATGCCTTAGACGCATTAGGATGTTTTTCTATAAAGGCAAATTGTTTTTTAGACAGTGTACTTATACAGCTTAGGTAAACTAAGTTTAAAGTAAATTGTCATTCACGTATTTTGCGTTTTAGACATTATACAGCTTAGGCAACCAGAGGTTTAATCATTTTGCCATGCAGGCATTTTGCGTTTTAGATGTCTTAAATCATAGGCGATATGAGATTAATGTAATTTGCTTATCAGGCATTTTGCGTTTTAGACATTCGTTTTAGGCATTTTATTGCTACCTAGGCATTGTGCGTTTTAGATGACCTGCTCAGGAGGGCATAAATCACGTCGATCCGTCGCACCGTCACGGCGTGAAAGACGGACAAACACACAAACACATAGACATACAAACACACTTTCGCATTTATAATATTAGTATGGATAATAGGGTTTATTTTAAAAGAATAAAATCGTCTCTACTGTGAAGAAAAAACTTGTATCTGAAAAACGTTCACTTTAGGGGAAGTTATCAAATGAGTTCATAAATAATTCCCTTAAAGGGACAAGTCCGCCTTTGTAAAAGTATCTCAAAGTTTGTCAATTGTGTTTTGTTTCTTTTCTTTTGTAATAAAGAGTTTACATACATAATTCTATTTAACATACTTGGTTGATAATTTTAATAATGTATCGCATTTGTATCATTATGGCATCTAATTTTCGGGAAAATAAGAATATATCAAGTAAATTTTCTAGTAAACGAAACATTCGGGCAAATGAAGTTTCGGTCAAATGAAATTATGGCATATAACTTTTGGGCAAACAATAGATAACCGTGTCATTCACTGCAACTCTCGTGACACCACCCATAGTTTCAGGTCTTCAGTTATTTAATTAACCCTCTGTAGTAAGCTATGCAAAAAAAAAAAAAAAATCAAATTCAAATCATTTATTCAGTAAATAGGCCGCAATGGGCACTTTTACACGTCATTTTTTTAAACTACCAGCGCTTTCGGAAAGACCATCATTGCCAAGAAGAATGCGCCGCAAGAAACTTGGCAGAAAGTAATTTTTTCAAAATAAAATAATTACAAATAAAATACTTAAAAACTACAGTAAACAATTAAACAAAAAATCACAAAAAAAAAAAATTAAATAATAATACAGGGATGTATGGGGTCCCTTAGTTACAAAATTAAACACTAACTATATCTACGTTAAGCGGAAGTGTAGAATGCTTCCACCGTCATAAATGAAAAAAAATAAAATAAAATAATAATAAAAAAAACTGAATATAGGAAGGAACAACTCATTACTTCTTGTAAATTAACTTTCACGGCAGAGCGACTTCTGCTTTTATGACCTCCATATTTAAAAAGGAAACAACTTTTCCGTGCACCGCTCAGCTTACGGCCACTGTATATTATTTTTGCAGTAATAAAGTTTTGTTTGCTTCTAACAAGAGGTGGATGGTTTTTAGGATTACTTGACGTTCCCATTATTGTTAATTTATTTATTTATTAGCATTAAATTACACCTAACGATACAATTTTACCTATAAAGTGTAGCTAAATATTTACATAGTACATAAAAAAAATTAAGAATAACATTACGTAAAGTATTCGTAATTCAAATTAAAACATTTACATCACATAAAGTCATCCATAAGAATCCATACTAATATTATAAATGCAAAAGTGTCTTTGTATGTTTGTCCGTCTTTCACGCCGTAACGGAGCGACGGATCGACGTGATTTTTGGCATAGAGATGGTTTATGGACAGAGTGACATAGGCTACTTTTTATAGATAGATAGATAGAGAAAAACTTTATTCACAAATATGCCATGACAATTTTACAAAAACAAATCTTTTATCCCGGAAAAATGTACAGTTTCCGAGGGAACAGTGCGCGATAACCGAATACCACACGGGCGGAGTCGCGAGCAAAAGCTAAGTTCATTATAAATCAGTAGTCATGTTTCATTATATCCCTACTGATATAATAAATGCGAAAGTAACTCTGTCTGTTTGTCTGTTTGTCTGTCTGTCTGTTACGCCTTCACTAATTCACTTTCGCTTCATTCCCTTCGCATTTTTCATTTCGCTTTATTTCGCTTTTTATTAATTTTAGACCCATTACACTAGGACTCTCATTATCCTGGCACATCCAAATAATCTTTGTATTTGCTATGGTTATATTACTAACAAAGCACAGTGTCTGATTATTCGACTAAGATATCAAAGTTACGTATCTTCAAGTCTATTCTTATCAATGTCTGTCATCTTGTGAATGCAGACAGACAGATAGAAAGACCAGATAGATATACATTGGCGTCAATCTTGTATACCCGCTCATTTGGCGTCGGAGATTAAGACCATTTATTATATACGTTTAGTTTAGTTTAGTTTATTTATTCATTGAATACATCATCACATTATAATTTACATAAATGTCTGTCATAAGAATTTGTATTGAATTCGTAAAATGTAATAAGATTAGTAAGAGGTAATTATAAAAAATAGAATTTTGAGCATGTCATTATGTGAATGAAAACAATTAAAATAATACTGGTTCTCCTCAAGGGATCGTCAGATTGAATACACATTGAAATTAACATTAAAAATAAATAAAATAAAATACGCACGCACACATATAGGTATGTATTATACCGGGTGTAGCCTGTAATAATTATTAAACTAAAACTGCAAATAATTAAAACATACATCGTACTCTTCAAACAGAACAATATTAGTTCAGCGACTCTTAAAAATAATTCTCTTAAAAATTAAAACTCATTAAATCTTACCTCACACAAAGAAAGCAAAAGGTAGCGATTAACGGAGCGGTATCGGAGGAATCTGTGGTCGAAATGGGAGTGCCTCAAGGATCCATTCTTGCCCCATTCCTGTATCTTATTTATGTAAATGACCTAACTTATATGGTAAGCCAAAAGTCGGGTATCGTTATGTTTGCTGACGACACGTCTTTACTGTTCAAGGTTAGTAGAAAAGATACCGACTTCACTGAACCCAATGAAACCCTGTCCGTGATATCCGCATGGTTCGCTGCCAATAATTTGTTACTAAATCCTAAGAAAACCAAATGTATTAAATTCTCATTGATAAATTCATCTAACTCGAATTCAATTTCTAATATAAAGTTAAATGGGCAAACTATTGAATTTGTAAAATCAACAGTATTTTTAGGAATAACACTCGATTCTAAACTGCAGTGGGGACCTCATGTCACTGCAATCGCGGGTAGATTGAGCTCTGCTGCTTTTGCAGTTTGGAAAATACGGCAGCTAACCGATGTGGCGACGGCACGGTTGGTGTATTTTGCGTACTTTAATAGCATTATGTCGTACGGGCTTATTTTATGGGGATCTGCTGCAGACATCGAATCAATTTTTATCTTGCAAAAGAGAGCAGTTAGAGCAATTTATAATTTGAAGACGCGTGAATCTTTAAGATCATTTTTTAAGGAAACTGGTATCCTAACCCTGCCGTCGCTTTATGTTTTTGAAATAATCATGTACGTTAGGAAGAACATATGTGATTTTCCCACTAACGTCGATAAGCCAAAGGCTACTAGAAACACAGGGAAGCTTAAAGTACCATCTTACAGACTGGCTAAAACCAAAAAGTCGTTTTTGGGAAGTTGCATACGTTTTTATAATAAAATTCCAAAAAATATTACTGAAGAAACTGATACAAAATTTAAATCTACTGTCAAAAAGACATTAATATCTAAGGCTTATTATAAAGTTAACGATTATATCATGGACAGGGATATTTGGAAATAATTCCGATCCGCACTAGCGATCCCTTCAAATAGTGAACCTACTGTGTTAAAAATAAAATTGTGTTAAATACTTGTAATGTATAGTACATAGATGTCATTTATAAATATTGTGAATCTGTTTTTTAAAAAAAAAAAACCTCGTTGAGTTTCTTGCCGGATTCTTCTCAACAGAGGTTTTTTTCCGAACCGGTGGTAGATTAAAAAAATGACGTGTAAAAGTGCCCATTGCGGCCTATTTGCTGAATAAATGATTTGACTTTGACTTTGAATTAGTTTTTATAATTTTTATTACGCTTTTAAATTTATTCGAAGAAGCAATGTAAAGCAAAATGCTTGATGTTTGTAACGTGACAAGCGACGTCAGTTGGGTTCTAGGATGACGGGCGAATATTCAGCGTTTTTGCAGCTTTTTTTCGTCATTAGTGTCTTCACAGGTGTTATTAAAACAGCTAATGCTCAGGGTTGTTTTTTATGAAAATTAAAGATAACGCCGATGCTGAATTTAGCGTGATTAAAATTCTTTTGACTTGTCTTTCCGTTGTGATTTTCAAAGCTCGGATACCGGTTTAATTTCCAAACCGTTATCATGTCATCATCATCATCTCAGCCTATATACGTCCCACTGCTGGGCACAGGCCTCCTCTCGGAATGAGAGGGCTTGGGCCATAGTTCCCACGCGGGCCCAGTGCGGATTGGGAACTTCACACGCACCATTGAATTGCTTCGCAGGTTTGTGCAGGTTTCCTCACGATGTTTTCCTTCACCGCATAGCTCGTGGTAAATTGCGCACATGAATTTAGAAAAACTCAGAGGTGCGAGCCGGGATTTGAACCCACGACCCTCTGCTTGAGAGGCGATAGGTCAAACCACTAGGCCACCACGGCTTCACCGTTATCATGTACTTGGCGCAAAACCTTTTCATTTTGGTTTCGTTCGCGAAACCGTTATTTTTAAACCGGTTTTTAAGAGAACATTTCCATAAAGTTCTTGTCAGATTAACCGGTGTAGAACAATAAAAACCGGTTTATTCCGGAGCAGGATAAACGTCGCCGCCCGCCGCCGGCCGGCCAGCTGTGTCGAATAAACCGGTTTATTTAGGTTATAAACCCCCTTGCAAAAAAAACGGGCACCTATGTAGTAAGCTTTCATGCACATAAAATACAAAAACCATATAGGTGCCCGTTTTTTTTTTGCAAGAGGGTTTAGTTAACGTTCGCGTTCTTATGAAAGTTCGCAGTTAAACCGAAATAAACCGCTATTTACCGCTATTTTATAAACCGGTTCCGAGTCTTGCTTATTTTAACAAAATAACTTTGATTAACCAAAATTGAATATTACATGCACGCGATGTTCTAATTCAAGACTTTATTGTTCATTCTGTATTCATTAAAATATAGTTGGGTGTCCACGGCATAGAATAAAACAGACGCGCCACTACCCATGGACGCTTAATGGATTCGACCATGTTACGTTTCACAAAATAACTTCAAGCAATTCTTATTTTAATTTGAACAGAGTGAGCTAATTTGTTGCACTGTTGGGAGTTGAATATGCATAATTTTAATTTAGCCGAAATTAAGATAAATATTTAAAGATCAGAGCAATTTGCATTTTGCTGGGTTTTATTTTCATTTGTAGTTACGATTTGCATCCAACTTTGTTGTAAAATTTGCGCTTTACTAGACTTTTAATTTATTTAAACTTTCATTTTTGCCTTGTTATTACTTTCAATTATTTTAATGTCAGCGTAATTACGTCTGCGATTACATCACTTTACTCGGGCATAAACCAAAGTTCTGCGGCTGATCACGCCAACACGTACCGTAATTTTAGCAAGTGTATTGCTAGCAATTGAAATAGCATTGAAAGCATAATCATGCGTAGTCAAGACGAAAAAACCGGTCACGAAACTTGGGTGGCGCATGTTCGGCATTCGGTACTTATCCACTTCAACTTTAACGCATATTATTAAGTAAAAATACTAACATACAACATGACATACTTTCTCGTTACGTAATCGTGGAGACTGCAGCCATTGGCACATGGTACTCAAAGTCGCAATAGCATCCTTATTAATATTATAAATGCGAAAGTGTGTTTGTTTGTTTGTGTGTTTGTCCGTCTTTCACGCCGTAACGCAGCGACGGATCGACGTGATTTTTGGCATAGAGATAATTTATGGGCCCGAGAGTGAGATAGGCTACTTTTTACCCCGGAAAAATGCACATTTCCCGAGAGAACAGCGCGCGATAACCGAATACCACGCGGGCGGAGCCGCGGGATAAAGCTAGTTTATTTTATAAACGTCTCTAAATTTTAGTAATACACCCATAAAAATCCAATTAAGTCAGCATTTCAGCCGAGTTTTGAATAAATTTGTAGCAGATTACGTGTGTGTGTGGTGAGCGGTTTTCGAGCCAAGTGGCTGCGCTGCACATGCATGAATGTTAAGCTGGTGCCCTGCATGCTAAATGAACTCATTAAATTAAGTAATTAGGGCACAAGTTAAAGCTGGAACTAATTTGGACGCCGCTTGTGTTCTTTATGATTATGAAAGTCAGGACACAGGACGGTAGTAGCGGGGAGGGTAGCGGGGCGGGCAGCGGGGCGGGTAGAGGAGCGGGGAGCGTGGGCTCTGTTCATTGCACTGAGACGCTTGGCGCACAGTGGCCACCTGGCAGCATCATCTTCATCATCAGCCGGAAGACGTCCACTGCTGAACAAATGCCTTCCATAGAACGCCACAATGAACGACCACTCACCACTTGCTTCCTCCTTCTTCTTCTTCTTCTTCTCAGCATATATTCGTCCACTGCTGGTCATATGTCTCTTCCATGGATCTCCATGTTGACCTAAATGCAGCAAATCTGGTCCAAGTTGGTCCTGCTGTCTTACGGATATCATCCGCCCATCTCGTTGGTGGTCTTCCTACGCTTCGGCTTCCAGTTCGTGGTCTCCAGTGTAGCGTTTTTTGGCTCCATCTTTCATCCCCCGCGCGACAAACGTGACCGGCCCATTGCCATTTAAGTTGCGCCACTCTCCTACTGATGTCGGTAACTTTGGTTCGTTGGCGAACTTGCATCCATAAATTGAAAATACAAACCGAAACATAGATGCACAGAAAAAACAGAAAAATAAGACCAACACTGGGAATCGAACCCAGGTCCTCGGCATTCCGTGCCGCGTGCTATACCGCTACACCACTGTTGTTGGTCACTTGGTGGTTGTTGGTGGTTGGTGGTGTAGCGGTATAGCACGCGGCACGGAATTCCGAGGACCTGGGTTCGATTCCCAGTGTTGGTCTTATTTTTCTGGTTTTTCTGTGCATCTATGTTTCGGTTTGTATTTTCAATTTAGGTTTCACGGGATGACCGTAAAAGTAAAAATTTGGAATTGAAATAAAAAATGCAAAAAGATTCCAAAAAAACAATCATAACTTGCATCCAGTTGCCCGCAACTCTCAAGATATCTACAGTCTACCTAGTGGTTTGCCTGATACCTGGCAGCACCCGCAATGAATACAAAAACGCTCACCGCCCCGCTATCCGCTGGGGTCCACTGCGGGCTTGGTAAAAGTTTAATGGAATTGGAGAAACGCTCTAGCCCCTAAGATACAGGTTCTTACCTAGTTTAAGGGACAGAATGTTGACCCTTTACATGACACAGTTGTACCTTTAATAGACTAAAACTCAGAATGTAAATTACTGTTTTTTGTTGTACAATAAATCATTATTATTATTATTATTAATGACGGTGACTACTAGAAACCTACTTGAGTATTTTATGCATGTGTGGAATTTTATTAGATTTACTGGCTTTTGCCCGCGGCTCCACCCGCGCGCTATTCGGTTATCACGCGCTGTTCCATCGGGAACTGTGCATTTTCCAGGATAAAAAGTAGCCTATGTTACTCTCAGGCCCATAAACTATCTCTATGCCAAAAATCACGTCGATCCGTCGCTCCGTTATAGCGTGAAAGACGGACAAACATACGAACATACAAACATACTTTCGCATTTATAATACACTCGAGAGCAAAAGTATCGGGTCACTAACATTTACTTAAATATCTTAAAAACGAATAAAGCTATCGTATTGAAATAAATTGAACCTTATAGACAATTTAATGTAACTAAAATAAAATGCATAACATTTATTACTGATCATTTATTTTATTTTGTTTAAAACGACAAATTAAAAATGGCGTCAATTTGCTTGCAAAACCAAAACTGAAAATGTTTAAGATTTTATATTTGCAAGTAGTTATAACGCAGTTTAGTACTTGGTATTACTCCCACGTGCTGTATGCACTGCTGCAATGTGATTCAGCATGCTGTACACCAAGTTTCTGAAACACCGTTGGGGAATGTTCTCCCATTCCTCTACCAAAGCATGTTTCAAGTCACGAAGCGTAATTGAAGGAGGATCTCGCTGTCTCTCACGTCGTCCGAGCTCGTCCCAGGCGTGCTCGGTCGGGTTAAGGTCGGGGCTACGTCCTGGCCACACCATGGGATGAATATTCACCTCATCAAGGTAGGTTTGCACTACACGAGCAGTGTGGGGACGGGCGTTATCGTGCATAAAGATAGCATTCTCACCGAGTCTTGTCATAAATGGACCGACGTGCTCGTTAAGGATTTCATCCACGTATCTTACGCCATTAAGAGTAACGTTTTCGGTCAGTACTAGCTCTGTTCGGCTTTCCGCAGAAATTCCAGCCCACACGAGTACCGAACCACCACCATATGCCACCTTTTCTTCAATACAGGCTTGCATAAATCTTTCTCCTGGTCTGCTGTATACCTTTGCCCTTCCGTCGTTTTTATACAGCATAAATTTTGATTCGTCCGAGAACATGACATTTGAACAAGTTTCAATCGTCCAATCTGAGTGTTCGCGTGCATAAATTTGTCTTGCTATACGATGGTGCCGTTCGGGTTTCGGACCATTTGCGGGTCTAAATGGTTTCAAATTACCTTCAGAAAGTCGCCGTCTTACAGTCCAAGCACAAGGGTTGCTTCCACCAAGCCCTAAAAAATGTTGAGTCAATGCTGTTTCCGTAAGAAATCGATTTCGCAGCATAGTGTTGACTAGATATCGATCTTCCCGTTCCGTCGTACACCTGGGTCTGCCTGTTATTGATCTGCGTAGGTTCAAACCAGTGTCTAGGAACCGCTGGCGAACACGCTGGACTGTAGACAACGATACACCGACTATTCTTGCTGTTTCTTGCTGACTTGTCCCATTTTCCAGCAGCGTGAGGATTCTCGTACATTCCTCGGGTGTGAGTGACATAATTACTACTTTGATAATGACTATTGGATACTTGGGAGACTTTTTATAAACACATTTTATGACAAAACAAAAACAAAAGCAAAGACAGTTGCGAAAATTAGAATTTCTAATTTGAGAAAAAAACGATCATTTTGTTTATAACTTTTTTCATGGCATTACTTCACGTCAACTAATAAATTTTTATACGTGTAATGAAGGATTATTAAATTGTCTATAAGGTTCAATTTATTTCAACACGATAGCTTTATTCGTTTTCAAGATATTGAAGTAAATGTTAGTGACCCGAAACTTTTGCTCTCGAGTGTATTAGTATGGATTTAACAGTTAATAGTCTTGGCTAGAATATAAAAGTTTTATTCACCCCGTTACTATTTTATAGGTAAGTAACAAAATTAAGATTGTTTTTTTTAGCCTTTTTGTATTTTTTATTTCAACTCCAAATTTGTTATTTTTACGGTCATCCCGTGAAATTCAACGAAAATACAAACTGAAACATGGTTGACAGAAAAAACCCAGAAAAAGAGAGCAGCGCTGGGAATCGAACCCAGGTCCTCGGCATTTCAAATTTCGTAGTAGCCCTGCAATACTTGCTCATAAGCCGAAGCCGTGGTGGCCTAGTGGCTTGAGGGTCGTGGGTGCAAACTCCAGCCTGCACCTCTGAGTTTTTCGAAATTACATTTGAAATTTACCACGAGCTTTGCGGTGAAGGAAAACATCGTGAGGAAACCTGCACAAACCCGCGAAGCAATTCAATGGGCGTGCGAAGTTCCCAATCCGCACTGGACTCGCATGGGAACTATGCCCCAAGCCCTCTCATTCTGAGAGGAGGCCTGTGCCTGTGCACTGCTGGCAGTGGGACGTATATAGGCTGGGATGATGATGATGACTTGCTCATAACGCGTCAAACTTTAGGACCAGTACGTCGCCTATGCTGTAAATAATCCCACAGCAAATAAAACCCATGCAAATCAGACAAACTTTAAAAAAATGTTTGCACACCATCTTTTAAAACACGGAGCATTTGAACAAATTGTTTGTCTGCTAAATAAAATTCATTCGACGGCAGCAATTACAAAGTTGAGTGAATGACCGACTGAATGAATGAATGAGCGGCTGAATGTAAAGGATACCCTTTGCAACGCGAGCCGTAATTAAAATGAGCTAAAAGACGTTTGTCGCGACGTTCTCGAAAAGGCACAATTTCGCTGTCGTTTTAACTTTTTGACACGTTAATTCTCTTTAGGAATTAAATTTATGAGGACTCTTATACAGATGGGTATATGAATCTATACTGTACCGGGTGTGGCCTGTAATTCGAGCAAAAAATTAAAACATAGATCGTCCTCGTCAATCTGAACAACAGTAGTTCAGCGACTTTTAAAAATACTTACATAATTAGTTTTTCTTTAAAGCTTATTCGAAGAAGCAATGTAAAGCAAAATGCTTGGTATTTGTAGCGTGACAGGCAACGTGAGTTGTGTTCTAGGATGGCGTACATTGATAGCAGTATTTAATTTGTATGAAAAAAGGAAAATAAAACTCCATTATTTTTAAAAGTCGCTGAACTAATGTTCAGATTGACGAGGACGATCTATGTTTTAATTTTTTGCTCGTGTTACAGGCCACACCCGGTATCCATATCCATAATAATTTATAATAAGAATAATAATAATAATAATAATCTTTATTTATCTTTCATAAGAGAAAATATATTTATTGGTACAAATATGAAATAATGAAATAAAAGATATCCTAAAAATAACTTAACTAAAATACTAAATAAGTATTACAAACTAAATTAAAACTATTTTAAAAACTAAACTATATCTAAAAAAGGCCCCTGCGGCATTGTGCCGAAAATGCTGGCAGCATTTCCTCGTTGAATTGCTATGCTAATTCTTTGAGCGAGGTAGCTGCCAGCTCTTCGGTCACCGGTGGCATCGATAAGCCTCTTCGAAATTTCTTTGAAGAGGCTTATTGCTCCTGGGCCCCACGGACCAAGGGTCTCGACACCGAAAGGGACGAAATTATATTCGGCGCCGAGACCACTATATTTGCTTATCTTTGCGGTTTCGGCTGCCTCTGCTGCGGCTGCTGCCCTAGTGGAGGTCCGGTGGAGATGCGAAGGGGCTAGTGTATCTACACAGGTAGCATCCCACACCAAGACCCTTCCCATACTCCACGGGATCAAAGACATACCGTCTGGTCTCTTACCGTCGTCTCTAAAAATACCCGACGGCTCCAGGAGAGCCGGCACGTTAGCCGACGCAAGAGACCGACGAATAATGTCGTTGAGGGCAGCATGTCTCGCGAAGCGGCCCACGCTCTTCTGGCAGGAGAGTCCGTGGTGTCCAAGCCGGTCTACGTCGCTTCCGCAGGGGCAACGATGTGGAGCGCAGACCGGGACCCCAAGACGAAGGCAAACTGCGAAACGGAGTGTATTGGGGTCGAGAAAAGTGCCAGTGGTTGCAGATGGGTGTGCGTGGAGCCAGAAACCAGCCTCTTTTGTTCTTACTGCTAGAAGTCTGGCTCGATCTGCGGAACAACACTGGACAAGAAGGGAGTCAGCGGTTAATTTGCAAATTGTGTCATCCCAGCACCTTTGAAAATTTGGATGATCGGGAAAATTTTGACCAGGGCAAGCAATTACAATACACAAGCAATCATAATACACAATTTTAACAAACTTATGGGCTACACTTATTAAAAAGGGACAAATAACACACATTACCCTGAACTAGGAAAATTCCTGTATCTCAGGTGTAGATGTAGAAGGGCTTATTAATCAAACTTAAATATCTAATCACATGCAAATTATAAGTAAGGAAGTAATTTTAGCATTAAGGCGTTTTATATGTACAATTTTAAATTATTAACTAAGGGCCTGGACACATGTCGCCGGTACGGTGCCGTCTACGGTGTCACGGCGCGGCGCCGTCAAACGGCGTCGTGCCGAAACACGGTGCCGCGTACGGTGCCGTACGCGGCGCCGCGAACGGAGTCGTACCACGGCGCGGTGCCGTGGTACGACGCCGTGCACGGTGCATCGCTTGGTAGTTTAACTAGTTTTCGTTTTGCTGCTGAACGCATAACACGCAAGTAAATAGTTTGTCATCCCCACATATTTTCAGTGCTTCATATTTTCTCTTAAAATTACCTCCATCATGGTTCATTAAAGACATGTATGGATTCACCCAATATCTTCGTTTCTGTTTTTTCTTCATTCGTCGTCTTAGCAGTAGGAGCAGGAGAATACGTTTTTCTTGGTCCATGTCAAGGCAAAAACTGTATACTTGTATATATTTAAAACGACAATTGTTTTGTATATTTGAACCGATGGTTGTACTTGCGTGTTATGCGTTCAGCAGAAAAACGAAAACTAGTTAAACTACCAAGCGATGCACCGTGCACGGCGTCGTACCACGGCACCGCGCCGTGGTACGACGTCGTTCGCGGCGCCGTTTACGGCACCGTACGCGGCACCGTGTTTCGGCACGACGCCGTTTGACGGCGCCGCGCCGTGACACCGTAGACGGCACCGTACCGGTGACATGTGTCCAGGCCCTAACATAAAAACTACGACTACTAAATTATGTACTTATCTTTGTTTATTTTAATTTAATACAATCAATATCTTTCTGCATCTTATTAGAGCATGAGTCTATATTAGCAATTACTCAGACAAAAGTATTTTGAATTTGCTATAAATTATAATTTACTGCTGATCATATTTTATTGGGTTCGACGTGCATATATCAGTGCAATCGGAAAGGTGAACTGGGTCAAATGCAAGTCTGCAAAATGTTTAATCTTTTGTGCCAGTTTCATCAGGTAGGTAAGCTAGGTGAGTAATTTAATGTTCAAGGTTAGTAGGGCGGTGTTGCGAATAAATATTGTCAAGTTAGTCAGTAAGTAATTGAAAAAATATTGATACCTATTTCTTGAACTTGTTCTACTGTAGGTACCACATGTCACTAATTCAGATACAGAAAAATAATCTAGGTCAGTAATCAAATTATCAGGCTCTGTTATACTTAATATAAAATTAAACTAAAACATGTAGGAGTTCCGAAAAATACAAGAGGCGCGGCGCTCTCAGGCGCCTTCATAATCTATCGAGTTTATGTACCGTTTTTCGGCCATTTTCTTGGCGGGACAATCGGGATCGCCGGTATTGTGATTGTGCGGTTTCCTGAACTTATGACACGTAGCACATTTAGCTGGGTCGGATTTTTTTGTGCACTCTTTAATACCATGCCCTGTTTCTCCGCAGTGGCCGCAAGATGTGATAAATGTGAAAGTGTGTTTAAAATATGTTTGTGTGTTTGTCCGTCTTTCACGCCGTAACGGAGCGACGGCTCGACGTAATTTTTGGCATAGAGATAGTTTATGGGCCCGAGAGTGACATAGGCTACTTCTTATCCCGGAAAAATGCAGTTCACGAGGGAACAGCGCGCTATAACCGAATACTATGTGGGCGGAGCCGCAGGCAAAAGCTAGTAATATCTTAAATTACATAGTCGTAGTCAAAATAATTTTATTACATGTCAGATAAATGAACTTTTCAAGGACGGAGTGGCGGGCACCAGACAGTCCTGTCTTAATATTATTATGGTTGTCTGGAAGAGATCACTTCTAACCTATTGTCAAAAATCAAAATTTGTGTCAATGCGAAACATTTGCAATGATTTTGTGGTGTGCAATAACGAGTATTTTGTATTGTACTGTATTAATTGTTATTGCAAATGTGAGTGTTTATTTGTTACGTTTTAGTTAAAGTACCTACTCAGCTGATCGTAGTGAAATCAGATATAGAGATAGTGTGAGACACTGGGAAGGACATAGGATAGTATTTTGTTCCAGAACAATGTGTAGTTCTCGTATCAGATATGTATGCGAGCTTTGCTGTGTCAGATAATGGTGATGGTTACTGTACATTAAGCAGTAGGTTTTTCAAAGTAATTTCCAGAAAAATCTTCAATAAAGTTAATAAAACGCCACGTTCGTCTAACTTGATGATTTCGCGCTAAATAGGCGCAGTTTATCACTCACTTTATCAAAGAAAACTTGCTGTTTTTAAGCAAAAAAACTCGTGATAAAATACACAAACCACTCAGTGCCTCGGCGGCTGGAAAAGTTTATCTTCTTTGCGCATATTTAATGTGGTCCTAGCTTTAGGCGGGAGTGTGGGTACTCCCTAATTATTAACTTTTTTCTACATTTTGTTCAGGATTAACTACACTGGTGCATAACGCTGGTTATTATTTTTTTACTTAAAATTTATTTTAATTTATTTTTAAAATGTAAAAGAGCAAATGAAAAGTATTGATGAGGTCAAAGGTATCTCACTGATTCTGTCCCCCCGTTTCACCATCCATTGATAAAATTTATTTGACGGATAAATGTGATGCCGTCTCTTTTTGTTTTGTTCTATATATGTATATATAATTAGCTGAAAAAATATGCAAATTGAATTGGAAATGGGCAGGCCACATAACTCGAAGAATAGATAACCGTTGAGAGAGAAAAGTCCTCGAGTGGCAACGAACCGGGAGACGAAGTGTTGCACTCCCACCAGGTGGACTGACGACATCGTGAGAGTTGCGGGCAACCGGTGGATGCAAGTGGCGAGTTGTCGTTCATTGTGCCGTTCTAAGGGGGAGACTTTTGTCTAGGCAGCAGTGGACGTCTTCCGACTGATGATGATGATGATGAGAAATCTATCATTTCATTTCATTTCCAATTCCAACATGGTCTACGTGGGACGCTCCGAGCCTCAGATCCTGCGATGAGACCTGTCAGCAGTGCGATTATAACCCGAGATAGTGGCAATGATGAATTAAGTGTTCCCTCAAATACACCCCATTTCCACATTCTCCACATTCTCCATTTAAGTTCGAACCACCCTAATTTGCTCTCAAGCAACAAAACTACTTACGCCACGTAATCAGTTCAGATCGGAACTCCGTAAAGATTATACACACGTAATTTAATTTGAGTGAGATGTAACTTTGAAAGTTACGCCAAAAACTAGTTCAGGCAAAGTGGCCAACTTTGGCGTTTTAACTTCGCCGATATTATAGGTAGTTGTCTCGGGTGGGAACAGTTAAAGTTGAAGTTAAACTGGAACTGGTTCTTAAGTAGAGTTGAAGGCTTAAATGTCTATAGGTACAGTGTCTATACATAGGATCGGCAAGCGCAGCGTGGGACGTCCACCAACGAGATAGACGGATGACCTGGTTAAAGCCGCGGGTTCACGGTGGATGCAGGCCGCTGCCAACCGAAGCAACTGGAGGTCTATGGGGGTGGCCTATGTCCAACAGTGGACGTCCTACGGCTGAGATGATGATGATGATGACAGCCATAGCATCAAATATGTGTATATATCGATAGTATGATTGGTGGTGTAACAGTGTATAGAGTTTTGACGAGGATTCAATTTGTAACATTCGAACATGGCGGATGTAGACAATATCTAATTTTGCTATTTCTGTTTCTTTGGCTAGTGGAAGTAGTGTTTTATGCGGCGATTAACCTTAACAGTGAACAGTGATCACAAAATTCTATATTCTCGTGTCTGACATTTTTTAATGCGCAAGTTGTTTCCACGTGGTTTCTGGAATTTTACTATCAAGTTGCAAAAACTACCTACAATCACCGTACAACGTCCCTCTCAAAGAGAGTACTTTGACACTGGCGAAATTGTCATATTAATTAGGACAGAAAGCCATATTTTAAAAAAGAAGAAGAAGAGTTTTTGACGTCTTGGTATAACGTACTCGCACATACTTATATGTTAATGCTCTTGGGTGTACAAATTGTGATCATCTACCTAAGGTATTTTTTAATCCCCGACGCAAAAAGAGGGGTTGTATGTTTGTCTGTCTGTGGCACTGTAGCTCTTAATAATAATAATAATAATAATTTTTATATTCAGACCAGGTCCATACAAATTACAAAATTAAAATACAATAATAAAACAATATGACAGTAAATATTTAAAAAAAAAAAAAAAAACTAAAATAAAACTAGAGGTGCGCATGCAAGCGCCCCCAACGGTTCAACATCGGGCTGTCCCATCGCTCTGCCAATGCCTCCAGGATGGTGTTGGGGCTGGCGCAGAGGCGGGCGCGCAGCGACGCGCACCGCTTCCTCATCACGGCTGCGAAGCCGTCCACGTGCGCGTCGGCGAACATGCCAGATGCGCTGCACCTTCGCCCCAGCCCCATCAACACCCGGAACGCATTGTTGTACTGCACGCGTAAATCATTGTACGCCCTCTGCGTATAGTCAACCCACAGGCTGCACGTGTAGAATGATTGACAGTATGCCCTAAAGAGCGTTATCTTGACATCCTTAGTGCATCGAGCAAACCTGCGAGCTAACATATTGCATCGGACGGCCATCGACCTGCGCTCTCTCTCTATATCCATATTATCACTCAAACTGTCAGTGACCCAATGACCCAGGTATTTGAATTTAGTTACCCTGGTTAGAGCAACACCAGAGAGAGCAATTGGTGGCACATTAAAAGGAGTTTTGTTTCCTGCCTTAAACACCATTAGCTCGCTCTTTCCGACATTGTACCTGAGCCCGTGGGACCCCGCATATGCCTCACAAATTTGTAATAATCTTCTGAGTGCACCGACCGAGGGGCTCAGCAGCACCATGTCGTCTGCATAACTAATATTGTTAACGCAGACTCCACCTATATGACATCCGACATTGGTACCGCTGAGCTCCTCCATCAGCCCATTCATATAAAGATTAAAAAGCTTCGGCGACGTTAAACCTCCCTGTCTAACCCCACATTCCAGCCTATAGCCCTTTGAAAACGTTCCTGCCCACCTGACAGTATTTCTTTGGTGGTTATACCAGTACTTTAGCAAGGATGTGATTTCAGCAGGCACGGACGTTTCGTTATACAATTTGTCCCATAATATATTATATGAAACCAAATCAAACGCCTTTGACAGATCTAGATAACATGCATAGACCGGCGTTCTCCTAGCTGTATAGTATTGGACGGTTTGCTTGAGGCACAGTATAGCAGTCTCAGTTGACAGCCCTGTTCTTAACGGCCCTTAGCTACGTCTTATTAAAATCGATAATAATCATTCCTCAGTTATAAGTGGGCAGAAGGATGCCCGTACCCCTCTCTTAACCCAAAGGGATAGCTAGTCACTTGACACTTGAGTCTCGAGAGATTGCTCGGGCCTGATAAGGCACGTGAGGTGTATTAGAACCGCCGCCCCCTCAGCTTTATTGACAGTTTATTGGCAATAACGGTATTGGTCCCATTAGGTTTTCGAAAATACAAATTGAGACATGGATGCACAGAAAAACCAGAGAAACAGACTTTGCTTTGCTTTGTCAGCTATAATAAGAAAAGTTAAAGTCGAAATAACTTAATTTAATTTAGGCTATAACGAGAAAGAAAAAAAGAAAGAGAAAATTGATTTACAACAGCAATGGCACAGTACACAGGTTAGAGAAAAAAAAAGTACTTTATGAATGTCTAAAAGATCTACTGATCACCTTAAGATCAGCTAAAGAAAAGTCAAAGTCGAAATACCTTTATTTAATTTAGTCTATAACGAGAAAGAAAAAAATAAAGAGAATAATTGATTTATAACAGCAATGGCACAGTACACAGGTTAGAGGAAAAAAAGTACTTTATGAATGTCTAAAACATCTACTGATCACCGGTTCCAAAAAATCTCGTGATTTGAAAAGACCCAGAATTCCAAACCCTTCAAGTCGTTTTGTCTGTACTATAGTCTAATTTGCATTTTTAAACGTAGATATTTAAAAAGTTTTACGTTTATACTAGTAAGATTTCAGCTCCAAATCAAAATCAAAGTTTGGCACTTGTCAAAACCCGTGTCAAAACTTTGGAGAACTTACTACATAAAAGCTTCTAGCATCTTTATCAAAAAGAACGAACTCAAACTCGAAGTAAATGACACCGATGTTATTCAATCGCAGTAAATGGCGAACATCCATCATCCCAGTTGGAATTAAAGGTTTGACTTCATTCGCCACGAATAGCAAGCTGTACCGGCCATGGTGGCCTAGCGGTACGAGCTATGATGGTGAAGCAGAGGATCGTGGGTTCGAATACAGGCTCGCACCTTGAAGTTCATCATCATCATCATCATCAGCCGGGAGACGTCCACTGCTGGACAAAGGCCTCCCTCTTAGAACGCCACAGTGAACGACAACTCGCCACTTGCATCCACCGGTTTCCCGCAACTCTTCTCTCTCTTCTTTTTTTAGCTGTTGGTTCTCGTTAAATAAATAAATAAACTCTCACGATGTCGTCAGTCCACCTGGTGGGAGGCCTGCCAACGCTTCGTCTTCGGGTTCGTGGTCGCCATTCGAGGACTTTTCTCCTCCAACGGTTATCTGCTAACAGTTACCTTAAAGTTATTTGAAAGTTATGAGGCCGAGAGCAGGAAAATATTAAAAATACCAGGGTCTCGGTTCAGCATACAACTTCGGTGCTGTCGGCTTTCAGACCCTAGGTCCTTAGGGTCCCGGCAAACACAAATTAATTGAAGAAGTTCAATGTTGTTTTTATCAATTATACAATTTTACTAGTATTTAACCATTAAGATATAGCTTACAGT
Organism: Choristoneura rosaceana; assembly: GCA_037349165.1. NCBI lineage: Eukaryota > Metazoa > Arthropoda > Insecta > Lepidoptera > Tortricidae > Choristoneura > Choristoneura rosaceana. The sequence goes on from JAZBNJ010000010.1 coordinate 14,151,501, forward strand.
AAAAGTCGTTTTACAGTAAAAGTACAACAAAACATGGAGTAAACAAACGGTGACATAATAAAAATGAAACACAATTTTTGAATAAATTTTACTTGGGTCATTTAATTTTAATGACCAAAAATGAATTCACAACCTTTTGTCCACCCAAATCACGATACCACAGTAATTTTGTATTATAAATTTGTAAGTGATAGGTTTGACTTTTGTCACAATATCGCGATGAAATTTCAAACGTCAAAGCCTCAGAGCCAACAAAGTTGCGGACGCTAGGTGGCGCTGATATCGTGCACAGAGCCAATAGGTAAATAAGCGTTTTTTTTGGTCCATGACAAACACATTCCCCGCACATCTCTGGCGGAAACACACCCTAAGGGTGTCGCAATGGGTCAAAACTCTAGTTTGTTGACATTGAAGTATGAACAATAGAAAGACTCGAAGTTCCCGCAAAACAGCGTTCAAATAGTTCAGTTTCATTGTACAGTTCGTTTAAACTCATTGTATAAGTTCCCGGGCTCATTGTTAACCTACAGGGTGTTCTGAGTAATCAGTGCCAAGGCATTATTTCAACAGTTTGCTTATAACTTGAGCCATTAACAATGTAAAGTAACTTGAAAGTTTCAGTTTAAGCTCCGTCACGGTTGTCTTTTTGAGCAAAATTAAATTTAGTTGGTCATAACGCAAACTTATGATGACAGTTTGCCAAGCGTATATTTAGGATATTGTTAAAAATAAAAAGGATTAGTGTCGAATTTTCTCAAAAACTAGTTTTTTTTTCTGTCATAATGTACGAATTTCAACTGTACGTCTGTTACAGTTCTTGACGTACAGTCCTATGACAGACAGACGGATAGTGTACCTAACGATATGAATAGGGTCCTGTTTATCACATTTTCGATACAAAACCCTCAATTTCCGTAGATTATTTGAACATCATCCAATTTTTTTTTAAAGTTTTACTCTAACGACAAATTTTCAAACAAGTTACTAATTAATAATATAATTATCAGTGGGTGAATTTACTCTTACCCTAACTACGTACCCCCTATACTCAGGGGGGGGGAAGCGTGGGCGCACCCACGCGCGGGGCTTATGCCATTTATTTACGCTCCCGTGGTTTTAAGAATCTTATTCCATAGATGTATATTTTCAACATTGACTAATAAAATAATGTTAGGTATGTATGTAGTACGGGAGCCATTGATACTATAGCTAATATTAAAAGAAGTAATAAGATAAGAAGTAAGAAGATAGTAGAACTAAGGTTACTGACATATAGCCCGAAGAATTGCGAAACTGAAGTGGCAGTGGGCGGGGCACATTCCTCGCCGGACTGATGGCCAATGGGGTCAGAAGGTTCTCAAATGGCGTCCGCGGACCGGGAGACGAGCTGTCGGTAGGCCTCCAACAAGATGGAGCGACGACCTGGCTAAGATCGCGGGATCGCGGTGAATGCGAAATGCACAAGACCGGTCTGAGTGGAGAGCCTTGGGGGAGGCCTATGTCCAGCAGTGGACGTCTTTCGGCTGTTATGATGATGAATAAGATAAGAAAAACTTTCTATTTTTTTTTTTGAAAACGCCATTAGTGTATCTCCTATATCGATTCGATAGTTTTGACAAATCTTACCTCATATTATGTTGAATGAAATCCGTCCAGCTAATTACGTTACAGAGAACGTCAAAGAAATATACCGGGTGTTGCCTCTAATATGAGAAAATAATTAAAACATAGATCATACTCCTCAAACTGAACAACATTAGTTCAGCGACTTTTAAAAATAATTAGTTTTTTTTTTTTAATTTTTATTACACGTTTAAGTTTATTCGAAGACGCAATGTATAACGAAATGCTTGATGTTTGTAGCGTGACAGGTGACGTCAGTTGTGTTGTAGAATGGCGTACATTGATAGCAGTATTTAATTTGTATGAAAAAAGGAAAATTCAGACTCCATTATTTTTAACAGTCGCTGAACTAATATTGTTCCGTTTGACGAGGACGATATATGTTTAAATTTTTGGTCGTGTTACAGGCCACACCCGGTACAACACATGCTCAAAAACATAACTTTCCTTCGGGCAGTCTAGTAAAAAGTGCAATTTTCAACAACACCATGTGCATTCTCCCCCCTCTTCCCGCAGGGGGGTTGGACTTGGTTAATTTAAAGTTGCTAACTGCCCTCAGAGCGAGCAGTTTGCTGGCGGACAAAAGGTTCGCACTTCACCTTTATGAGATTGCTAGCTTTTGCCCGCGGCTCCGCCCGCGTGGTATTCGGTTATCGCGCGCTGTTCCCTCGGGAACTGTGCATTTTTCCGGGATAAAAAGTAGCCTATGTCACTCTCAAGCCCATAAACTATCTCTATGCCAAAAATCACGTCGATCCGTCGCTCTGTTACGGCGTGAAAGACGGACAAACATACAAACACACTTTCGCATTTATAATATTAAGTATTAGTATGGATGGATGGATGTATGAGCACAGAACATATAATAGTACTAACGTACAGAATGGCCACGCTCCGCCCCGCACCAGTTCGAGTTACCCCACCCCTCAAGCGTAGATTGCAGGAAAACCGCAGGAAAGCAGTCGGGTGCGCGACGCGATATATGTCGACCGCACGGCACTAAGTTCGGGAGCAATAATTTTGCGAAATGATACCTACTTCCTTTTTCTAAATAAATAATGATTTCTGAAATTATCGCGATTAATACATGAAATAACCACCTAACCTACTGAATAATTTGTTTAAGTTTGTAATCTATTGTAATTGAAAATAATAATGCTTAAATACACAGACAGATACATTTTAAGTAGGTTTAAATAAATAGGTAAGATTAACTATTATATTTATTTGCACTATTTAAGCCATACCTACATAGGTATAAGTACCTTTAAATGTTGGTAGCACTTCCGTGGTAGCACTTATTAGGGTTTTGCGATAGTCAGCCCTGTGTGTCTCACGCACACATTGACGCGTGTACAGACGTCGTGCCTGTGTAGATTCAAGAACGCGTGTTTTGTACGGCGTGGCCGCCGTGAGGTTTTATTAAAAACATAACGCACGAGAAAACACTCATTTATTTCACACCCACGCGTTTAATCCTTACGGAGTTTTAACAGAAAAAACAACACTGTTTGTAACAACTTTTTGCTCTCGCAAATCCGCAGCGTTCACCACGTTTTTGTAAGTAAAACATGCTCCAGCTTCCAGCCACAAACTAAGAGTTTAGAGGGCAATCACAGCGCAGGTACTTTTAAATGTAGGGAGTTTGTTTGCCGCCACAAAATACTTATTTTCCAGACAAAGTTGCTGTGGGAAAGGAAAATATTCAGTATTCAGTATATTTATTTCCATAACAATTTACATTGACATGTCTATTACAGCATATTATGATTAACACTTAATTCTAATACATAAATTAACAATACCATAGAATTTGGGACCACTACAGATATAATACATCACATGCATTACAGGTAAGGTAAAATACAGCGTCTCTCGAATCATCTTAGTATCAATAAACTTCATCCTCATCCTTCCAGCCTATATACGGTTTGACACAGCCCTCCTCTCAGAATGAGAGGGCTTGGGCCGTAATTCGCACGCAGGCCCAGTGCGGATTGCTTCACTGTTTCACCAAGCGACCGTTTCACTTTCGCGTGGACACACAGAATTGTGTAGGTATTTCATGTAGATTTATTTTTATTATTATTTTTTGGTTTATTATTTCGTGTACATAAATTTTGTTGTATATGTGTGTCTTCTGTTTCAGTGAATAAATGTCTTCTTACTTTCTTTCTTTATTAGCTCCTGGTAAATTTTGAAATGTAATTTCACCCATGAGTTTCGAAAACTTGAGGTGAGCCGGGGTTAGAACCCACGATCCTCTGCTTGAGAGGCGATAGGACAAACCACTACGCCACTACGGCTTAGATAATGTTAATGTTATTTTAAGTTATTGTTAGAAAGTTATGTTTAATATGTATATTATTTAGTTTCTTTTATCAATAAAGTAATTCTGTGGGAATTATTGTATTACAAATAAATATTAAATGATATTGTAACGAATAACTCACGTCTTAAATCGAGTTTAGCTCGACATGTTTCGGGCTATTTCTTACCCCTTTTTTCTTCTTCGTCGAGCTAAACCCGATTTAATACGTGAGTTATCCGTTACAATATCATTTAATGAGTGAGTCTCACGGTAGTTTCATGTTCAAAATTATAAATAAACTTAGTGATTCAATTAATATTGGTAAACCGTAAATCTTCTTTTAAACCGCTCAACACAGAGCCATGAGTAAGCCGATAAAATATCGCCTCGCCATTAACAAGTATTGAAAAAACGCAGCCCTCTGTCGGCGGCTTACCAAGACGGACGCCGCCCTCTTTTACACCGCTGGAAAGAGAAAGCTGCTACAAAAAAACGGCTAAGTGCGAGTCTATCAATTATTAAACAAGTTCCTGTCAAATGAATCCCACCAAAAACATTCTGTAAAAACTAGCCAAGTCTCGATGGAGCTGCTTGTTTATCTCTAAAAAGTAATGAAATCTAGACAAAGTCGTGCCAAGTCTAAGGTTCCTTACTGCGATTTCTTTGGATGGATTTGGATGACATTTATTGCGTACATAGCTGGACGTCTGGAATAACACATAGGCTACTTTTTATTCCGCTATTCCCAAGGTATAGGGATAAAATCTTGAAATTTCAACCACTGGATTTAGAATCATGAAATTATATACAGTTGTTCTTAAGATAACCTTAATGAAGATCACGATATAAATTTTGGGATTTCCCAGGGGAATTTTGTAAAATACCAGTGTTTCAAATATAACTACCACATCGAATAAATCCATACTATTATACCTATAAAGGGGAAAGTGAGTTTGTTTGTTTGTTTGTTACGCTTTCATGCCGTAACGGAGCGACGGATCGTCGTGATTTTTGGCATAGAGATAGTTTATGGTCCTGAAAGTGACATAGCCTACTTTTTATCCCGAAAAAATGCACAGTTCCCGAGGGAAAAGCGCGCGATAACCGAATACCACGCGGGCGGAGCCGCAGGCAAAAGCTAGTAAAAATTATAAAATTAAGTTTGGTTTTCTGTCTGTTAAATTGCAGACGTAATTTGGTAATGAAATTCAGTATAATAATCCTTCCCGGTAAAGTCCGGAACGAAACTTGACAATTCCACGCAACGACAATCACTCGCAAACTCGTTATAAATCATTCGAATTCAGTCAATGTTTAAATTAACTCCATTGTAATGATTAATTCAATCCCGATGTCATCCGGAGTTTGTTGTTTGTTTGTTTGTTTGTATTTGCCGAAACTCTGTAAAGCGATATTTAATGTCAAACTTTTTGTAACAGAGTTATGTAAATGGGGGAGGGAAGCTCCGGGCGAGTCGGTATCGCGTTTTCGTTTGTTGATGCCACGTTTTTTTTTATCTATTTCATTTCATCTCGGTATGATAAGTAGCGGAGCTTTGCGGGTGACTGAGCTCTGCCAATCTTCTTTCATTGAAGCGCGACGTGTTTGTTCATGTTTTTAGATATTTACCTAAACAATTTTTGCAGGTAGGACCTTGAGCAAAGTCCGCCCGGATTGCTACCATTATCTTGCTCGCTAATCCTGCCGTGAAGCAGCAGTGCTTGCACTGTTTGTTTTCGGCGTGAAGAGTAAGACAGCCGGTGAAATTACTGGCCCTTGAGGTATTCCACCTTAGGCCTCTAGGTTGGCAACGCAACTACAATACCCCTAGTGTTGCAGATGTTTATGGGCGGTGGTGATCTCTTACCATCAGGAGACCTACTTACTCGATTGCCATCCACTTGAATAAAAAAAAAAACAATGGTAGGTATCGGTGGTGTAATGTGAAAGCGTTTGACAAACTTGGAGAAAATAATCCTTCTTTCGGCAGTCTGGTAAAAAGGCAGCTTAATTTATATCTACAATCGAAGAAAGAGCCTGGAAAGCGTTAAAGGCTGACCAGAATTATAAAAAACCTCACCTTTTTTTACTTGCCCGAATTTCATTTGCCCGAATTTCATTTGCCCGAATTTCACTTGCCATACCAACGTTTGCCATAAAATATATAGAGCAGCACGCTGTTTTCAGGATTTTTTAAAATGTCATTCATCAATAGAATGTAGTAGGTTAGGTTAGGTTACCGTATAATGTAAACTCGGAAGAAATTACTATTTCAGAAATAAATTACTTTATGGCAAGTGAAAATTCTAGAAAACGATACATTCGGGCATATGAAATTCGGGAAAACGATGGAGAACCAATTATAACATCTCCAAACGCATACAATGCATGAATGAATACATTCAAACAATAGCACCAGCTTTACTTGGCAGCGCCTAGATCTACTCTCCATCATTGTGTAACCTAACAAGGTTTAAACAGCGACTAATTCTAACAAATACACTCAACAGCGCCATTGTGAGTTTGAGTGAAGGCGACTAATTTCCCGTGTTCCGGGCACCGGTGACATAAGCGGGCCCGTACCTAACACTGTTGGCGAACTTGTAAGTAGTTTTGATGAGACAGATTTGAGTAGTGGTAACTTTGTAACTTGTTTACCTTTAGATAATACGAGTACATAATACTTTAAGGAAACTTGGGAGTTGGTGCGTAAAATATGAAGTTTAATGTTGCGTCGATCTGTTGCTTCGTTACGGCGTGAAAGACAGACAAACGTACACATAAACACACACAGACTTTTGCATTTATAATATTCATATGGATGAGACGTATAAGTATGGAGTGTAGACGGGAGATAAAAAAGAATCCATACTAATATTATAAATGCGAAAGTGTGTGTGTGTTTATATGTTTGTCCGTCTTTCACGTCAAAACGGAGCGACGGATCGACGTGATTTTTGTCATAGAGATAGTTTATGGGCCAGAGTGTGACATAGGCTACTTTTTATCCCGGAAAACTCCACAGTTCCCGAGGGAACAGTACGCGATAACCGAATTACACGCGGGCGGAGCCGCGAACAAAGCTAGTAGATAGAAGACGAATTATATTACAAATGTCGGTTTGTTGGTTCAACCAGGCAATACCGTGGGTAAAGACTTATTATTATAATGTTCATAGCTGGGAGGTTATTACGTAAGCCCGTGAAGCGGCGGTCACGAGGCGGCCATTTTTCACCGCCGACAACTTTTAAGTGTTTCATCCCGGCCGCTCGTTACCCAACTCGGCCGTGCACTTGCCGACAAGACGGTTAAACACCTCTTTTAGGGTTCCGTACCCAAAGGGTGCCAACGGGACCCTATTACTGAGACTCTGCTGTCTGTCTGTCTGTCCGTCTGTCCGTCCGTCTGTCACAGGGCTCTATCTCTTAAGCCGTAAAAGTTAGACACTTGAAATTTTCACAGATTGTGTATTACTGTGGCCGCTATAACAACAAATACTAAAAATTAGATAAAGTTACAAATTAAAGGGGGTCGTCATACAAGAAACGTGTTTTTTTTAGCGTTTTTTTATATAACTAGCTTTATTCCGATGCTTCGTTCCTTCAAAATCAAAAGTTTACTCCGTAAGTACCTAGGCCGCAAAAGGCTCTTTTACATGTCACTTTTTATGGGTCCGTATCGGCTCGCATACTTGTTAATAAAAGTCCGAATGTAATGTTTGTCAGAATGATCGTTTGTCATAACTTTTTTTTCTCTGAGCAACCTCTACCTTACTGGAGCATATATCCTTCTCCGCGCGGTATTCGGTTATCGCACGCTGTTCCCTGGGGAACTGTGCATTTTTCCAGGATAAAATCTCTATGCCAAAAATCACGTCGATCCGTCGCTCTGTTACGGCGTGAAAGACCGACAAACATACAAACACACTTTCGCATTTATAATATTAGTATGGATATTCGAATTAGTCCATTTTGCGATGCATTATGGCATCTTTATGTCAAACCCAAAACGGCGAATCCCATCTTGTACCGTCTCCCGAGACCCGTGTTTCATCGCAGATTTATTCGGTATCTTTATCTATGTGTACTTTATCTTTTCAATTATCTAGATGTTTGTTACGGCGTGCGACGCCTTCAATCCCAGACAGTTCAGATTAGGTAGAGGATTGATTCTTAGAAGCTTTAAGGTTTTGACAAGATTGCCTTCTGTGAAACATAAGGCTTCTGTCGACACAACTGACTTAGTTCATTGAATTAAGCGTTATTCAGATCAATCAATGAAGTAAAACAATCACTTTGTTCACCCGCGACCTTAATAGAAGTCTCTTTGTTCCATTCTCCATACAAATGTAGTCCCGGTCTCATTTGAAAATTAGGCAACAGAAGTAGATGAAATTTTGTAAGTATGGACTAGACGTAATTATCTATGCCTGTGTTTTTTCAGATTTTCATATAAATTTAAAATAAGTACCAGAATTACAGGAGCTCAAAAGTCGACCAAAAAAAGATGTCAACTTTGCACGAAAATTACAAACTTAAAGAATTATTTTTTACAAAAATCGTAAATACCACAGGCATAGAAAATATATTGACTGTAAAATATCATTTATTCCTGTGCTATTTATACTTTTCGTATGAGGACAACGAACCAAAATTAAACCACCCAAATGTTGAAAAGCCTACAGCTATCTCGATTTATACATTAGCGGGAAGCGGAGAAGCGGGAGGGGATGTACATAGGGGGGACGGCTGCGAGCGCTTATGTCACGAGCGACAAAGACAGCAATATCCCAAACGAATACCTAACGCGGCAGGGAAACTTCTCTTAAATATGCAAGAAATGTGTGTTCATGCGGTTATAGTGTGTTTCTTGTGTAGAGTGTAATACTAATAGTATTCCAAGTGCGAAAGTTTGTGGGTGTGTGCGTGCGACGAATCTCTATGAAATTTGGTATTCCGATAGCATGCCTGGAATATATAAGCTACGTTTAATCCAGATGTACTGACGAGATCAGCATAAAATCCCGATATTGTAATCGCTAGGATTAGACATGAAATTAGTCGCGGTTTTTGCAATTCTGATGAATTATGGTGTATGTTTTGGGAATTTTCACAATTCTTTTAGCTGAATCATTTGATAAAAGATTTTTTTTTTTTAAATAAAACAACATTAGAATCGACTATATCAACATCATCATATTATCATCATCATTCCCGCCTGTATATTATACTTCTTTCTACTACACATAGACCCAGCGCAAAGAGAAATTAGAATAGGGATGATGACACCACCAATCAACTGACGTACTTTTTGTGAGCTGTCAAAACACAATTCTCCCATAGAGTTTCAATGGCAATAGCCAATTGCAAACAACAGCGAATTATGATGTCACTATGCGGTAATTCAATCAACTAACTATTTATTTGTTTTAAAGCAATAAAATAATCTTATTTTACAGTAAATCGAAAATTAATCTGGTTTCCAGGGCTAAAATAAAGCGTTTTTTTTTTACTGGAGTCGTGTCTTCTAATAATTTTTAATGGCGTCATCATCCCTATTAACACGAGAATGGAGAAATCGTCAACAAATGCAATTGCCTTTTATTCAGTATCTATTGATTATCAAGCACAATTGCTGCTCGTACTATTATGCAGTTATTTTCCAGTCATTAAGCTATTTGCTGCATCGACGGGGCTTTTACTGCAGAGAACTAAACTGTTTATGATAGATGTTTATGTTTATGATGATAGCCTACAGCTTTTTATTAAATATATAATCGGATAATAATGGGCCATGAACGGGTCTTTTATTGGTTTACAGTCAGCACCAATGACACAACAAAGCGTGTATAAATACTTAATACGGCTCTATTTCCATGGCGGTACGATAATGCATATTTTGCATTCAGATGCACGTTCCGCTGTGGCAGATATATTAATATCTATGTCAAAGTCAAAGTCAAAGTCAAAATATCTTTATTCGGCTTTATTTATTCAATTGAAGCTATAACAAGCACTTATGAATGTCATAAAAATCTACCACCGGTTCGGAAAAACCTCTGTTGAGAAGAATCCGGCAAGAAACTCAACGAGGTATAATTTTTTTTAAAACAGATTTGCAATATTAATTAATGATATCTATGTACTGTATCACAAGTATTTAACACAACTTTATTTTTAACACAGTAGGTTCGCTATTTGAAGGGATCGCTGATGCGGATCGGAATTATTTCCAAATATTCCTGTCCATGATCTAATCATTGACTTTATAATAAGCCTTAGATAATTAACATCTTGATAAAGTCTATGGTCAAAATAAGTGGTCTATAATTTTTTTTCGGACACGCGAAGTAGATGCATTTGCGTAATCTAGTGTAATTTATATCTGTGACGTCGACAGTCGATTCATTATTTCATCCCTTAAGGAAGGGAATTCTAAATTTGTCTTGTCAAACAGTCACACGATACTAGTACTTGGTTACTAGCCTTTTACAGAAACCCTAACTATCAATAGCGACTCGAGATTACTGCTGAAGTTTGCGTATGATGAAGCTCAAATCCTACACTGTCTTCACGTGTCTTCAATAATAGTCAATGAAAATCACAGCGGCATAAAACCAATAGGTTCTTTAAAGTACCTCCTCAAACAACTCGCTTAATAGCTTCACCAGTCGCACCTATAAAATACCCGATAAAGAAGACGGCCACACTAAAAACTTTGCGTTTAAAATAACGACCGTAGAGATTAAACGACATGAGAGGGAAATAAAATGACTTTGAACAGTGCAGAACGCTGTGAGAGGGTAAAAGGTTTTTTTTTTTTTATTCGACTGGATGGCAAACGAGCAAATGGGTCTCCTGATGGTAAGAGATCACCACCGCCCATAGTCACCTGCAACACCAGGGGGATTGTAGATGCGTTGCCAACCTAGAGGCCTAAGATGGGATACCTCAAGTGCCTGTAATTTCACCGGTTGTCTTACTCTCCACGCCGAAACACAACAGTGCAAGCACTGCTGCTTCACGGCAGGATTAGCGAGTAAGATGGTGGTAACAATCCGGGCGGACTTTGCACAAGATCCTACCACCTGCAAAAGATGCTACCTTGCACAAGATGCTACCGGCTGCGGTCGCATTGCCAATCCCGGGTTTCAAAATATCTACCGTGTTAAAAACGTTGAACATTGAAATCACATTATTAGGTATCATCAGCCAATAATTCACTGCTGTGCATAGACCTTCCAAAATTAATTAAATTCGGGTTTTATTCCGTGTACCTTGATCTTAACGAAGCTCGATATTTGGGCACAGTTGCATGCGCCATGGTTTTCCCATTTGAGTCTTTAGGAAAACGAAGAAAACCGACGAGTCCCGGGTTAAGTACTGTAAGTGTGATGAAAAGGTTTCGCCTCGTACGAGTATAAACACTACTCGGTTTTAGCTCGTCTGAGGCACTTGTCCCAGAGTGCGTAAGAGCGAGTAAGCGATTAGCTATCGGCGATTTTCTCGCCCAAGAAACGAACAAAAGATAAGGATCCTGTGTTAGTAAAAGAGTCACATATATTAATAGTTCATCGCTGGCTGTTCACACTGCCGTTGAGAGAACTCGCTCTACTAGTTTGTCGCCGCGACAAGAGCTATAAAACTCGCTGAGCTATAAAACTAGCTCAGCGATACTCGCTCAGCGATGTTAGCTTGGTGGTTGCACCCCTCGAGCGAGTGGAGCGAGTAATCGCCCGTCGCACTCGAACACTCGCTTGCAGCCGAGCGACAAAACTACACTCTCTTCTTGCTGCTCGCCCACTCGTTTCTAGTTACTCGCTCTACTCGCTTCTCGCTCATCGTCGGCGGTGGGACTGACTGACGTTTCTATTTCTTTTATTAGTTCTCTAGTCTGGTCTGTATTTGTCCTTTATCTAACAATCTGGAGTTTATTGTGTCCCCAAGTGCTACTGTATTAAAATATTTTTGCTAAACAATTGAGATACCAAATATTTTTCGACTGGAGATAGCTAAGTTCTGTAATGAAGAAAATAAGTATAAAGATTTTTACTCTATTCCAAAATGTGCATTTTTACTAACTTTGTGTTCTTTGTTTTTCAGGTAAATTCAAAAGGAATTCACTGGCGTCGAGCTCTAATGTGGTATTCAGAGTTTTTATCAGATCTTTAAATATTTTCTCTAACAAAATCATCCAGATAAAATTTAATCAGAACATAAGTACTAGCTAGGACTTAGAAGTTGTTTTGGAAGAGTTAGTAGTTGGAGTGTTGTTTAGTATATTGTTTAGTTGTTTAGCACCAATGAGGATCATTTATCTTCTAAACTAATTTATGTACCAAATTAAGGAGTGAATGTTCAAATTCAAATCATTTATTCAGCAAATAGGCCGCAATGGGCACTTTTACACGTCATTTTTTTAATCTACCACCGGTTCGGAAAAAAACCTCTGTTGAGAAGAATCCGGCAAGAAACTCAACAAGGTATTTTTTTTTTAAAAAGCAGATTCACAATATTTATAAATGATATCTATGTACTATACATTACAAGTATTTAACACAATTTTATTTTTAACACAGTAGGTTCACTATTTGAAGGGATCGCTAGTGCGGATCGGAATTATTTCCAAATATCCCTGTCATTGGAAAGATTTATTGGTCATAGGTAATACTTTTGGCCTCAGGTGACCCCAGGGCTGGCACTTACCTGTCGCAAAGATTAGCAATAACAGTTCAGAGAGGTAATGCTGCAAGTGTCTTGGGGTCAATGCCTGAGGCAGAAAGCTTAGTGACCAACACAGCTTCATAAGCTCGAGGAAAGACTTCGTCAGTTTTTACCGCGTTCCCAATAAAGCTAGTCAGCCGATGACGTCGACGGAAAGTGGGAAATAGCGATCGTCCTTATGGAAATCGCTGCAACACTTGAGGCGTGAAATTCAGCGGGATCTGACCGGGATCTGACCGGGATGACTCCTTGCTCCCATCGCCCGATAGTTTCAGAAACGATATTTACAACTTACCAGTTTGTTGATAAAATATTTTCTGGGATAGAAATAGAAACTTGGTCTTAAAAGAGGACATTCTTTGTCACTACTCTTAAGGATAACATTAATACTCAAAAAGCATCAGCAAAGCATCGCCCCCTCAGCAAATTTGAGTAACCTGAGCGAAGTAAGAGTCCATACTAATATTATAAATGCGAAAGTGTGTGTGTTTGTATGTTTGTCCGTTTTTCACGTCGAAATGGATCGATGGATCGACGTGATTTTTGGCATAGATATCCATATACTAATTTAAAAAATGGCGTGCGTAGTTCTAAAGGATGTTTTTCTTATGATAATTGGAATGGACACATTAGCCCCGTAGACGACAGAGCCCCGGTTGACCGAAAATGTATCTCGTTTATAAAATTACTTTAAATCAACGTTCTGAATTATGTTTCCGTACCAGTCATTTTCTAAAGGGCCGGGTTCTTTGTGCGGACAGTGATTTAAAAAAAGTGCGGACGTAATTTCAGCTCATCTGTTTGAATGAAATAAACGGCACACGGCCCTTGGAAAGGCTCAGGCCTGTCTTTGAGTTCTAAAGATGAAAGCAGCTGCTTAATGATGGACAAATAGCTTCTATCTCACCTGGGGACTTGTACTAACAACTTGTAAATACTCTAATGCTTCATATTTAAGAAATTCAAAGTTAGAAATTCTAATTAAGGAAACTGGCAATCTGGTATTTTAAGGGGATGTTTCACCATCCATTGATTAGTGTTAACTGACGGTTAAATGTGATGCCGCCTCCGTTGGGCCGTAGTTCCCACGCGGGCCCAGTGCGGATTGGGAACTTCACACGCACCAATGAATTGCTTCGCAGGTTTGTGCAGGTTTGCTCACGATGTTTTCCTTCACCGCAAAGCTCGTGGTTAATTTCAAATGTAAGGTGCGAGGTGCGAGCCGGGGTTTGATGTACCTACTTAGTTATTAAGATCTGTACAATACTATGGTTGCAATAAATAAATGACTAAATGACTAAATGAATCCACGACCCTCGATCAACCTCGATCAAACAAATCACTGAATCGAAATCAGATCATCTAATTATTCCTATTTCATTTATTCACGGCAGCGAACCGGCGAGTATAAGCTAGTAAGTCATAAGCGTCAGTTATTACCCGCCATTAATACTGGAATCTCGGGGCGTCGCAAATCATGGCGGCGGAAGCGAGAGGCCATAACTGAGATATACTCCCGAATTACTTCCACACTACACTGACTCTTGACACGGGCGCGGCAGGGACAACCCTGGTATATACAACGCCCGTTACTAATAACTAAACTCACGTACCGAGGGCTTCGCTTTTTTTTTGCATGTTAAAATATACACTCGCGGTCAAAGAAAACGGGTCGGTACGAAAAACTACAATATCTCCTAAAATAGTAGAGCTAGGAGCATGAATTAAACTGTATATTATAGATAATTCTATAATTAATTAAACGACATGATAGGTGTGAAAGTTATTCATTTGTTTATTCTAATTACGTACAAAACAAAATGTTTACAAATTTTACGTAGAAAAATTAACACTTGGTACCTCACATTACAACAGAAAAAACTAGCTTTAAGCCAAATTAATTCTTCGTATTGCCTTCACGGGCTCTTTTTAAAGCTTCCTGATGATTGGGCATGCTCTTTATTAGGTTTCTTATGCGATTTTGCGGGATATTGATTCATCCTTCCACTAACGCATGTTTCAGGTCTCTAAGTGTAGCTAGAGCGGAGTTTCGATTTCTTACATGCCTTCCAAGCTCGTCCCATACATGTTCGATCGGATTTAAGTCCGGACTTCTCGAGGGTCAGTTCATAAAAATGATACCAACGTCGTCAAAGTAATCATTTACAATCTGAGCTGTGTATGGCCTGGCGTTTTCATGCATGAACATGGGATTTTCACCCATATTAATTAAGTATGGACCGTCATGCTCATTAAGAATCTCTTCTACATATCTTGCACTAGTTAGCGTACCATTTTTTATGAAGACTTACTCCATGTGTGTCTCTGAAGAGATTACAGCTCAGGCCACAATAGACCCACCGTCAAACGACACTTTTTCCTCAAAATAAGCTCGAGTAAAACGTTCACCTGGCCGTTTGTAAGCTCTTCGCCGCCCATCATGTGCATAGAGCATAAATCTGGATTCATCAGAAAACATATTTCTTGCTAATTCTTCGTCTGCCCACCATCAGTGTTCGCGGGCGTAAATTAATCTTGCTGTTCGCTGCCCCTTTTCAAGTTTTGGGCCATTTGCCAGTCTACGTGGGGTCAAATTAGCTTCTTGTAGCCGCCGCCTTACAGTCCACTCGCTTATGTTATTTTTTCGAGTCTCTCGAAGTTGATTTTGGACTTCAACAGCCGTGAGGTGCCGATTTCGGAGCATGGTTGTAACAATAAATTGATCTTCTCGAGCTGCAGTACATCTCGGTCTGCTGGTTCCTGGTCTTCTAATGTTCTGCCCAGTTTCTCTGAAACGTTGGACGACTCTCTGCACGGTAGAAAGTGACATGCCAACAGTTCTCGCTGTTCTTCTCTGAATTCCGCCTTCTTCTAACATAGTGACGATACGTGTACATTCTTCTGGTGTCAGCCACATGATAGTAAATCAAGAATGATCAAGAAAGACAACAATGAGTGCCTTTAATCATTATGCTTTGACAGATTGAAAATAAAAGTGAGAAAACAGGCAAAAGTAAAACAAGTGTAATTTTAATTTAGACCCTAATTAGAGTTTTTTTTAATTTTAACTTTTTCCAGCAACCATGTAAAACATTTGAAGGTTGTATTTAATACGATATTAAATTCTCTTTAATATATAGTTAGACTTATATAAGAATACAATATTATTACTTTTAATATTATTTAAAAACGTATTAATGTTTATGAACGGTTTTTAAAGAAAATAAAAGTGTGTGTGTTGCCAGTGATGACATACGGATCCGAGACGTGGGCGCTAACGATGGGCCTCATAAGGAAGCTCAAAGTCACTCAAAGGGCTATGGAGAGGGCTATGCTCGGGGTTTCTCTGCGGGATAGAATCAGAAATGATGATATCCGCAGTAGAACTAAGGTTACTGACATAGCCCGAAGAATTGCGAAACTGAAGTGGCAGTGGGCGGGGCACATTGCACGCAGGACTGATGGCCGATGGGGTCAGAAGGTTCTCGAATGGCGTCCGCGGACCGGGTGACGAGCTGTCGGTAGGCCTCCAACAAGATGGAGCGACGACCTGGCTAAGATCGCGGGATCGCGGTGGATGCGAAAAGCACAAGACCGGTCTGAGTGGAGAGCCTTGGGGGAGGCCTATGTCCAGCAGTGGACGTCTTTCGGCTGACATGATGATGATGAAAAGTCTGTACCGAATAATTATTGGAGTAGACACATTAACTTATATATTAAGCAGGTATAAACGCTCTTAAACCTGGTAACCAATAATACTGAGTCATTGTATTTTTGTATATTGCCTTGAACGTCAAAACACTCCGTAACGACGGGCTTACAATCAAAGGGCTGTACCCGGGACAGGATATTCGGGGATTATAACTTACCGCGCGATGGTAACGTGCAGCCGTGATTTGTGCGAGACGCCTTAATGGGTTTGTTTTTGAGGAAACTCTGTCGCGCTACGTTGCTATTATGAAACGTTTATTTTTAGTATTGGGAAGTCAGGATGGATAATAACCTAGTCAACTTATAAGTAGATGAACCGTGGCATCGTCATTATAGTAGAAAGAACAAAAGAAATCTCTATAGCTTAAAAGATTTCGAAATAATAAACAAAAATCACTTAAAAACATATTATTACGTTTTAAAACTAAAAAGATAAATTTTAATTTCATCAACTTTCATCGCTTAAAACGGAACTCTATTTCAATAGAGCTTGACTGTGCTTATCGACCGAATCGATTCCACAATCTTGTCAAATCGTTTTCTCGCATCATCTCTGTCAATTAGGACAATTAGTATGAGAGAGAAGGTCCTTAAATATTTGTATCAAGTGTTTCGTGTTGTTTGATGTTTTGACTTTGTTATTCAATTTTGTTTTTACGGTTTTTGTTATTTTTTACCGTTATTAGTTTTGATATGTAATAGTGCCAAAGAAGATCGCAAGGTTTGTGAGATCCAGATAGACAAGCAAAAACATTCGCTACGCGGGTGAAGCCGCATGCAAAACTAGTTAAAAATATAAACTAAGAATCACTAATAAAATCGATTACACGCCCCTAACATATTTAATCGAGAATCACAATAAATCGATTAGAATCTAGATTGTCACAACCCTTTAATTGCTTAATGACATCTGTTTTCAAATAAAAAAACCGCATTCAAATCGGTTCACCCGTTTAAGAGCTACGGTGCCATAGACAGACACACATAACGGTCAAACTTATAACACCCCTCGTTTTGCATCGTAGGTTAAAAATAGTGTCTCCTTCCATTAATTTTGTTGAACAACGTTCCGTTATATAATAAAAGATTAAGTTCTTGCTTGACAAATCTGCAGGGCTACTACGAAACTCGAAGTTCATATCGTATCATCCCTCTCGCTCTCGTATTGAATAGTATAAGTGTCAGAAGGACCGCACGACACGAACGTAGTAGCCCTTCAGTTTTTTTATCGTTATGGCCGGTCGATGTAGCATTCTTTGGAGGAAGACCTGTGTTGACTTAGATTTAAGTATATTCTTGGAACCATGCCACAGGGGCCTTTTTTAGAGTTATATTAGTTTTTAATTATTATTATTAAGTTTTTATAGTTTAAATCGATTTATATTAGTTTTTAATTAGTATTATCATGTTTTTATTGTTCCTTAATCTTTTAGTAAATGGTAAGTATATTCTTGTTTTGATTTTAATTATTATTATTGAATTGAACTCTAATTTGACATTTTAAATTCTATTTTTTATTTTTATTTGGCTGACAATTTATTGTAATAAGATTTATTTTTTGTATACTTTTGACTATCCTTTTGTGAATTTCTCGTAATTAACTGACATGTATTTATAATGTATTTTTTCAAAAGGTAATAAATATATCTATCAATCTAATCTTTGTTCAGCAGTGATGATGATGATGAGGGCTGTAAGTATGCGATTGTATGAAACATGTCCTTCCCAGGTGCAAACCTCTTCACTTTAAGTAGGTAATGAGTTGGTGGAGGGATAATGCTGTCTATCTCGCTAACGCGCTGTCGTTTACTTTTTCTGCCGTAGCTCTTTTGCTGATTTCGTTCTACATGCACTTTTTCTATACTAGAATTTTGGCCGTAACTTTGTCCGTGTAACTTTTAGATCATCGTCTTACAATATTAGTAGTTCTGGACTTATTATCGATAAGCCGAGTCCGGAGCAGAAGCGACTCGGATAGGTTAGGTTTAGAAGGCTAAGGCGGGAGCGAAGCGCAGCGTAGCTTCCGCCTTAGCCTTCGATGTTAGGTATTTTTTTATAGCAGCCCGGATAATAATGATAATAGATAGATTAGTAATAGAAAAAAGCAATTTTAATCAATCATAATCAAAATAAACACTATGTAGTATGGCGTTTGAATATTCTATTAAATAATATTATTGCACTTAATAATATGGAAAACAATACGTATTGCATTCGTATCATTATGGCATCAAAATTTCGGGAAAATAAGAATATATCAAATAAATTTTCTAGTAAACTAAACATCCGAGCAAATGAAGTTTCGGGCACGTGAAGTTCGGGATAATGAAATTATGGCATATAACTTTCGGTCAAACAATAGACAACCCTTGACGATATATATGGAAAACAATAAAACATTAGTTCTAAATCTCTGAGTAATGTTACTAAATCTGATTTATAAAATCCTAGCTTTTGTCCGCGGCTGCGCCCGCGTGGTGTTCGGTTATCGCGCGTTGTTCTCTCGGCTATGTAGATTTTTCTGCGATAAAAAGTAGCCTACATCACTCTCGGGCCCACAAACTATCTCTATGCCAAAAATCACGTCGATCCGTCGCTCCGTTACAGCGTGAAAGACGGACAAACATACATAAACACAAACACACTTTCGCATTTATAATATTAGTATGGATGTCAATGTTAGTTTAATTCTGAAGGTGCGGTGTGTTCATCGTAATATTCGTAAACACAGTAAGCAAATTGTAAGTTCTCTGTAAATCATAATGCATAGATAATTATGTTTGTTCATAGTCAGCGCGCGTTGCGGTGTTTGCTCTGTGTTGCTGTAACGGATACAGCAACACGGCTCGCTGCCTGTTGTTTTAGGCGGTTTAAGTTTCAACTCAAGGCGTATGCTAATGACATGCTTAATTATTTATTGACTAGCTTATACTCGTGGAGTTTCTCGCGAGGCAGTGTTGCCACCTTGCCCAAAGAAAAAGTAGCTAAACATAAGGTAAAAAGTGGCTAGTTTATAAAAAAAAATACACTGTTAGAAGTAGCCAAAAGTGGCTAAACAAGAAAAAGGCAACAGATAACTTATAAGTCTTAAAGTTTTATATTTCTTTCTCTTACATTATTATTTACAGAAAAAAATATTCAAAATGTATGTCATCTTGTGATGTCGAAGGTCCGACTTCTTCATTTTTTTCGGGTTTTTTGGTTTTCCTACTTATTTATTGAAGGATATTCTCAGGAATTACGTAGGTAGCGCAGGGAAGTACGTTTTACATTACAAATTAAATTGATTGAAACAGTGGTTACTTAGTTGCTGAAAGTAGCTAGAAAGTGTGGCTAAAAAAGTTGGCCACTAATTTTTTTTTTTATAGCTAACTATTTCGTAAATGTGGCTAGATCTAGCTAAAAAATGGCTAAAGTGGCAACACTGTCGCGAGGGCCATCAAGTTTCGTAGCTGGAGTCTGAAGTGGAAATGCATGACTCCTAAATAAACCCCCTTGCAAAAAAAGGGGCAGCTATGGTTTTTGTATTTTATGTGCATGAAAGCTTCCTTTCTAAACTTCAATGCCTAAAAATCTGAAAAACCATAGGTGCCCGTTTTTTTGCAAGGGAGTTTATAAGTAAAACGTTGGTATTCTTTTTTTTCTTTTTTTTTTATTCGACTGGATTGCAAAAGAGCAAGTCTGGGCCTCCTGATGGTGAGACACCTGCAAAACCACGGGGATTGCAAATGCGTTGCCAACCTAGAGGCCTAAGATGGGATACCTTAAATAAGTGCCAGTAATTTCACCGGCTGTCTTATGCCAATTTCACACGAGGGCAGAATAGTGGGACAGAACAGTAGGCAGCACAGTACTGCTACAATTTGAACGGACACGCCGAGACAGAACTGTACTGTTTTGTCTCTGGGTGTGCGTTCAAATTGTAGCAGTATGTCTCTGTCTCTAGTCTCTCACCTGGGCTAGTCTCCCGGACTCCCACTACTTTTGTACTTGGTCATTTTACAGCCTTGTATTTATTTATTTCGTATATTACAAGATTTATAACGCGATGCGCTAAAAAGTGATCCGTTACTTATGATGCTGACCACATTATCATCATCATCATCATCATCAGCAGGAAGACGTCCACTGCTGTGCCTTTAGTGTAAGTTTTCGGTTACAAAATACATGTATGTATGACGCTCGCTAAAGTCCGTAAAGCCGCAATAGTCTGCACCGTCACTTAACTAGCTAGTTTCAAGGCGTATAAAGTTTGTTATTATTAAGACACAAAAATATTTACAATGTCTATAATCACAATTAATATTTATTTTACAAAACCGAGCACAACTGCACCAATATGTCCGGCGAGAGTTTTTTTCATGTGTCGCTGACTGCCGGCTTTTTTACCTTCGAAGACACGCGGCAAAGGACTTGCGTCAATCAGCCACCGACAGCAGAGGATGGAAATTCAAAAAAAAATTGTTCGCCATCCAAAATACTTTCACAAATATGTCTCTGTTAATAAAAATATTTGTACTTTGTATTTGTTCTTATACTCGTACTATATATACACAAACGCGCGCATGCAACATTCTCTTCTCGGTTCTACTACCCTGAGGTCAAAATCATCCTATAAATTTCTTAAGCTTGTCATTCGTAGGTGCCTCTTGTATTTAAATGAAATAAAAGAATTTCCTTGCTCACCAGCGACCTTACGATAGCTAAGCTTATGCGAAGTATGCGTGTAAATGCAGTTCCTCCACCTCCACCATTGATTTATACTATGGATACGCACGTTCATGTCAACAATATGTTCAAATACCGGACTGTCACAAGACGTCATCGCTATATAGATTATACACCGCAGAAGTGACACAGCTATTTTACGTACAAAACGTAATAATAATGCTCAGACGCAAAAAAGATATTTTCGAAAAAATTTTTTTTAATATTATTTAGACCAAAAAGAAAGAACATTAAATAAATATTCAAAATATCAAACTGGGTATAAATAAAGCAATTAAACGAAATGTCATTCATGTTCAGTTATTTTTTTTTATCTACAACCAATTCTGAATGGGAACGGAACGTCTGCACGTTTTTAGTCTATGATTGTAAGATGGCGTGACGTCTTATTTTAAAAAATGTTTTTATTGTGGTATTACAATATTATTAGTTGCTTAATCACTTGTACAAGATGTAATTTTACTTACTTGAGTAGTGAATTGTCACTTACGTGCAGGTTCATGCCTACATTCGGAGTCTCAATCAAAAACTAGTTCGTCCGCTGCTCATGAATGTCAAAGTCATACTAAAGTCCTTTGTACAGTGCAAGGTACAAAGCAGTGGAACACAATGAGTGTTCGGATCGCGATATCTAGTAAGTACATATATATCGATGACCTCCACACTGTAAGAACACACACAAATTACACAAACCCATCTATCACCACCACCACATCACACTGACGCGTTTTGAACTCAACCAAAGCTCATCTTCAGAGTGACACAACCTTACACCTTGCTACCAGTTGTTAGTTGTTGTGTTACTCTGAAGATAAGTTCTGGTTGAGTTCGAAACGCGTCAGTCACTGCACACGTGCAAATCACTGAATCGAAAAATCGTTTTAGCAACCCCTTAATGATTTTAAAAGACCTATATCCAACGATACCCCACACTACAAGGTTGGATGAGAAAAAATAATCACCCCCACTTTACGTCTATGGGAGGGAGGTACTATAAAAACATTTTTTTTTAATTTTTTTATTGTACTGTTTTGTCGGCATAGTTTAGGTATATATTCGTGCAAAATTAGAGCTTTCTAGCATTGATAGTCTCTGAGCAAAGCCGCGGACGGACAGACAGACAGACAGACATGGCGAAACTATAAGGGTTTCGTTTTTGCCATTTTGGCTACGGAACCCTAACAATAATAATATAGACGTAAAGCGTGCCTCGTGTATTTCAATTTTCATGCACGTTTTCATTACTATAAAACTTAAAGAATGATAGCCGTTCGGCAACGGGCTGATCAGCGAAGCCATAACTCGCGGAGGGTGTTAGCGAATGAACAACGATCGCCGAATACAAATGGCGGCGCTGATTTATAGAGGGCGCCACCGGCCCGACGGACGTCGCGGAAACTCGCGAAATTGCTCTTACGTGCTTTTTGTAATGGGATTTTTGGATATTTGTTTTCTGTTGCCAATGATTGGTTCCATTGGTTGATCGGTGGCCGTGGTGGCCTAGCGGTTTGACCTATCGCCTCTCAAGCAGAGGGTCGTGGGTTCAAACCCCGGCTCGCACCTCTGAGTTTTTCGAAATTCATGTGCGGAATTACATTTGAAATTTACCACGAGCTTTGCGGTGAAGGAAAACATCGTGAGGAAACCTGCACAAACCTGCTAAGCAATTCAATGGTGCGTGTGAAGTTCCCAATACGCACTGGGCCCGCGTGGGAACTACGGCCCAAGCCCTCTCATTCTTAGAGGAGGCCTGAGCCCAGCTGTGGGACGTATATAGGCTGGGATGATGATGATGAATGATTGGTTAGGTCATCATCATCATCATACCAGCCGCAGGACATTCCACAAGAGAAAACATTTACTGTTTTCATTCGTTAATGTACAGTCAACCAACTTGGTTTCTAGGCCTCTATATCTTTTTTTTTATTCGACTGGATGGCAAACGAGCAAGTGGGTCTCCTGATGGTGAGAGATCACCACCGCCCATAAACATCTGCAACACCAGGGGTATTGTAGATGCGTTGCCAACCTAGAGGCCTAAGATGGGATACCTCAAGTGCCAGAAATTTCACCGGCTGTCTTACTCTCCACGCCGAAACACAACAGTGCAAGCACTGCTGCTTCACGGCAGGATTAGCGAGCAAGACGGTGGTAGCAATTCGGGCGGACCTTGCACAAGGTCCCACCACCTGCAAAAACCATAGCATGGTTCTATGTCCCGTAATTTTTATTTGTTTATAGGAATGCTTAGTGGATGTCATAAGTCACAGTGACAAAGTTCTGTGGTGGCTATGGCTTAGGAATAAAATTGGTTGACTGCTATGCTTCCACAGTCTAATTACAAATGACAATAAACACCGTATTTCGACAACGCCGCGTTTTATTATTTACAATATGGCGGCCATATTTTACGAGGCGCGATGTCACGCTCCAGGAAGCTTGCGTCATAAAATTCAAATATGGCGGCCATTCAGTTACCGTAAACCCGTATTACCAGTATTACCTATAGATTCGAGAGCCTTTCAGTGAAATTTTGGGGTTTATTTGTTCGAAAATACAATGGAAACATGGATGCACAGAAAATCCAGAAAAAGACCAGCGCTGGGAATCGAACCCAGGTCCTCAGCATTTCGTGCTGCGTGCCATACCCCTACACTAACACTGGACAGGAGTACAAACACAAATTTCTTCTATGCACCACATATCTCAGCCTGTTTATTTCTGATTAGTCACTTTTTCTACTAGTATACTTCTCACTGCAGGGCATAGGCCTCCTCTCGGAATGCGAGGGCTTGGACCATAGTTCGCACGCAGGCCCAGTGAGAATTAAGGAACAAGTCTCACACCATTAAATTTAATTTGATTTTGTTTGTTACTTGTAAAATTAAACTAGATATACTCGTAATAAGTATACGAGTAAGCTCGCCTTTGTTCTCCTCTCTGTGTTTATATATTTTTATTTTTATGTGCAATAAAGAGTTTACATACATACATACATACATACGAGTACTTGAATAATGTTTTGTCACCAGGATTAGGTATTCGGAAAATTTGAAAGTCCTGGACAGTGGACACAGAGTGCAAAAACGTTTTAAGTTAAAAAGTTTTTAGTAAAAAAAACATTTTTAATACAAGCTTTTTTTGCTGACTGCACATTTTGTTGACTTGTATTGTCACCCAGACTACATTTTGTGTATTAACGTAGCTAATAAAATTAATTACATGTTTAGTTTTAGTTATGTAACTAAGGGACCCCATAGGTACGTCTCTCTATTATTATTATAAATTATAATTATAAAATTCTTTTCTTGTATTTTTTTTTAATTTTGTACCTACTGCAGTTTATAAGTATTTTAATCGCAAAATAAAATATTTTAAAAAATTACTTCCTGCCAAGTTTCTTGCGGCGCATTCTTCTCGACTATGACGGTCGTTCTGAAAGCACTGGTAGTTTAAAAACATGACATGTAAAATTGCGACCTATTTATAAATAATTTTAATTTGAATTTAATACGAGTATACCTAAGAGTGCTACACGTTTTGTATACCTAGAAAAAACAAGGTAAATTGAAGAAAGAAAGAAAGAAAATACATTTATTCACAATTAGCTTTGATGAATTATACCTGACAATATTAGTACCTATCATTTCATTTTCTCTCATAACGTTGTTTAAAAACGAGCAGAAGGTTTCTTTCGTCTCAAATACTCTGTGAAACAACCCACGTTTTAAATACGTTATTGTACATTTCCTTTTACATATAAAGCATCACAAATGCGGTAGAAAATTTTAAGGCACCAAAATGTCGAGTTAGAAATACGTTTACGAAGGTGGTTAATTAAAAGGGAGCGGGAATGGAATTGTCGTGCATACATAATTCGAAGCTGTGGCTTGTATTGGAAATACCTACTGATATTATAGGCGTGAAAGTTTGTGTGATATGTTAGCTTGCATGTTCTTCGAGCTACGTATTTAACTCTAGTTCTCCAGAAAATATGTGTGGTAACTTTTTTTTTATTTGACTGGATGGCAAACGAGCTAGAGGAAGATCACCACCGCCAATAAACATCTGCAACGCTGGGTATCAACGTTGCCAACCTAAAGGTTTAAGATGGGATACCTCAAGTGCCAGTAATATCACCGGCTGTCTAACTCTCCACGTCTACACAACAGTGCAAGCAAGTGAGTAAGATGCTTATATGTATGTATGTATGTATGTAAATACTTTATTGTACATAAAACACAAAGTAATACAAAAAGAAAACAACAAACAAAAAGAGTACAAAGGCGAACTTATCCCTAAAAGGGATCTTTTCAAGCTAACCTAAACTAGAAAGGAAAACTCAAAGATAGGCGAACAGTAATTTATGGGTGAGGCCGAGGTTTTTGCCACAAAACGTGTAATCTAACTGTCCGCCTCATTTATTTTTTAAAATAATGCCTATATATATATTTCAAAAATATCATTGTATTCCCTAACTAATGGTGAACCGCGGACACTGAAGAAGTTGAAATAAATGCGTAAACTTGGAAAGTTATAAATTATTTTACTACAAAAAATGACCAAATTTTCGCAAAAACCGGTTGTCCGCTTTTGCAGTAGTGCACTTGCGGAATCAATAAAACCAAATAAAGACATCTTTGTGACTATATTTTTGATTCGACGTTATGAAATAATAGTTAGCTAGCCACCTTTTAAATATCGTTTCATGTTTTCTAAGAAAAAACATTATTTTTCACACATTTAAAAAAAATATTTAAAAATTTTTGATTTCATTTCTTTGCGTCAGTTTTATTGCGCAACCATCAACTCCCTATTTCGTGGAGCTAAACAGTAAGCGGATTTGTATCTGGTAGCGGCAACATTAAATTATACCTTGTCCATAGTCAATAAGGCGGTAGCGGCTATATTTTTCGAGTACGATGTTAAATTCGTTCGGAGGGAAATTTGTCCCACCCGTGGCGCAGAGTGCATTTTTTGAGATTCCAACGTAAGTTTTTAATTAATATCTGTTATTGTATTTGCTCGTTATTTATTAAAGTGTGTGTAATCGTTTAAGGCTAAATTAACCTGGGTAAAGAGCTTATTTATCGAATTATGATAGGTTCCTTTTGCGTCATAGTTGCGCAAAAATGACTTTATGCCACTTTGCATCACTTTGCGATACCTTTTACTGTGCGCTACCGAATAAAGATGCATGCACACATACGTTTTCGGTTTTCGGGTGTTTTTTTTTTTTTGCTGCTGATATTATACAATTTCATTATATGTTATATAGATTTTAAAATACAACTTGAAGCGTCATGCCTTATTTTACAAATTACCAAACTTAGTGATTTTTTTTGTATAATGTAGGATATTTATTTCCTAACAGTGTCTTTTCTACATTCCGCGTATTCGAAATAAATAATAGTATTTAATTTCGATGATATTATCTGAACTTAAAGCGGTATCTTTGCTGTAACAAGTTACTTTCAACCCTTGGTTATGACGAATTTCTATTATATATTAATTCTATATTTCTTTAACGAAAATCACACACTGTGTACGCATCCTTAACTATTTTGCGTTACCAGTTTGCGTCACTTTGCGTTGCGCTATTTGTGGCAAAAACCTCGGCTTGACCCTTATGTACAGTGAGAACAAAGAAATATATAACATAAATAAATATACTGAATAAACAACAATTTGTATGACAAATTATATATACACATATATACATACACATACATATATACACATACACTATACCTACCATTTAACTGAAACAATACACATAAATAAAAAATAAAAAATAATACAGTTACTTCCACAGTTTCTTCAATCTGTCCCTGAACGATGCCACAGACGGGGCCTCCCTAATGTGCAAAGGCAACTCGTTCCACAGCTTCACAGAATGGATGCTGAAAGATTTAGCATATGAACGCGTATTGTTCGGCGGGAAGGCAAGTGCGAGACTGGAGCTGGACCGCAACCGGTGCCCGCTTCCAGCGGCCAAGTAGCTAAACCTTTCAGACAGGTACGAGGGAGAGGCAGGATTGAATAACAAATTAAAAAGGAGACACAGGATGTGAACGTCTCTCCGCCGTCTAATCGGCAGCCAGCGAAGCTGCTCGCGAAAGTGGGAGACATGGTCGTACTTTCGCAAGCCAAACACATACCGAATGCACACATTTTGCAGTCGTTCAAGTTTGTCAAGCAGTTCCTCCCTCAAGTCAAGAAACGCAATATCTCCATAATCTAGAAGGGGCAAAAGTAGGGAACGGGCAAGGGTAAGTTTTGTACGCATTGGAAAAAAGTTTTGCAGGCGTCTCAAGGAGTGAAGGGACGCAAATAGTCTACGACTAATTTCACTAACATGAGCCGTCCAAGAGAGCGTCTGGTCCATGATAATACCTAAATTCTTAACATTAGATGAAAAAGGGATTGAAGTCCCATCAAATAAAATATTAGGTAGTATCACTTCCGATAGTCTGCTAACAAAATGAGGACTGCCTATAATTATAGCCTGAGACTTAGCTGCATTAATTTTAAGCCCAAACTGCTCCGCCCAAGCACGTATGGAGTCCAGGTCCCTGTTTATTGTCATCCGGGGGACCTTGCACAAAGTCAAAGTGAAGATATCTTTATTCAATTAAGGCTATAACAAGCACTTATGAATGTCAAAAAAAATCTACCACCGGTTCGGAAAAACCTCTCCCTCTTGAGAAGAATTCGGCAAGAAACTCAACGAGGTATATTTTTTTTAAACAGATTTACATTATTATTAGATGATAATTATCACAAGTATTCAACACAACTTCATTTTTAACACAGTAGGTTCGCTATTTGAAAGGATTGCTAATGCGAATCGGAATTATTCCTACCACCTGTATCTATGGTGTTTATGATAGTTTATACTGTGACACTGTGACAGGTTTACGTAGTACTGGAAGAGGGCGGCCTTTTAAATGAAAACTCATATTCTTCGCACGTACGCGATCTTGCACTTGCGTCGGTAAATCAGTACATAACGTAAAACGGGAGTCCATGTTTATACCGTAAAGTTAAAAGCCTGCCAACAACGAAATTAAATGCACAAACAGATAACAAAAACGAGTGTTAAAACGACTTAATTTTACTGCTGCCACAGTTAATTTTGAACTGAAACTTCCTCAGATCCTTCCCGACCCACTTTCAAACTTTCCCGTGTCATCTTCCGAGGTCAACTTACTACCTTTGAAGGAAGAGATCAAATGACACAGCGCCATTTGAGGGCCAATCGAACCCGGTAATGTATTTGCATGGGTCTTGTTTGCGGATGGCGCAATCTCATCGGAGCTTTACAAAGGCTTCCGCAGCATTTTTATTATTGCACAGCTAATAATGACTTGCGCACCTTTTTTTTTTAAATATAGCTTTTATTTGTGCACATCAAATATATAATTTACCTATCAATTTATTTTCAGCATTTGTATACTTTTTACATAACCAGCACTAATAGAAGCTAATTATTTCCTAAATAAACAAGGTTCTTGCGCTTCGCTGACCGCTGCCGCGGCGCGCTCGCTTTGCTCGCTCGGCTCTTGTGGTCGCAATTGTACCTAACGCTCGTTCTCGCTCCACTTGTCGTCGTACAGTAAAAGTTATTTTGCTATAAGAATGAGTATTATCTACGAACGCTCTAGTTAATTTACCGTGGAGTCAGTATTTTTGATTTGATTGTAGTATTTTTGATGTGATTGTAGTATTTTTACCCGACTGCAAGGAGAGGTATTGTTTTTCGCATGTATCTTGTATGTAAGTATGTAATATTCTTTATTGTATAGTTCGTGTTTGCAATTATTTATTTGACTAGCTTTTGCCCGCGACTTCGTCTGCGTAGATTTCGATATTTACAAAATACTTCATAGTACAGGGGAACCTTTAAACACACACTACACAACTGAAAATATTTCAGGATTTATTTCAGGGCCATCGTGTAGATTAGTTTTATAAAAATCATGAAATATTTACAGTTTGAGAAATTCAGAAATATTAAACAGTTGGGAAATGAAAAGTGGTCAAACGAACCAGGTTGCCAAACGTTTTTCGCCGAAACGTTAGTAAAAAACAAAGTTGTGTAGTTTCTGGTGTACAATAAAGAGCATTTGTATTGTATTGTATTGTAAACCTTTGAGTCCGGACGCACCGTCGAATTTTATCAGAGTCATAATAAATTCCATTGTAAAGCAATGCGATGTCACTATGACTTTTTCTACGAAAATGCTTCACAGTGAGTTACGATACAGTTGGTTCGAGAGTACCTAATCAGATTTTCTCACAAACTTCAATGTCCCACATTTTCCGATTCATAAGGATTTTCGAAAACTTCTTTCAAACTGCGGATAAATATCAACTGAAAAACCTGTTCACTAAGATTCACATTCACATCTGGAGACCCTGTTTTACAGCTCAGAATCATGGACTGAGTCTACGTCCCAAAATTTGTTGAAATCGGAGAGATAAACTCAGGGTATAGCGGTAGATTTGGTATACGTACTGCCTTTTCGGCGAAATATGTTTCGCCAAATTTCACTTAGCAACCAATCTTTCGCCGAAGCTTCATTTGACAAACCAATCGTTGGCATAACTTTACTTCGCATTTTTCTTATTTCGCAACGTTTTTATATTGCAAAATTTTACTTCGTCACACTTTTATGTGGCAAATAATTAAGTAGCAAATGATTCGCTTAAACAAATAACAAATTGTTTGGCCAATTTTTATGTTAAGTACAAATTATTATTTCAAAATTTGTGCGAGCGAGCAAGACCGCTCGTAGCAGAAGCGACTTGGATAGTTTAGGTAAAGGTTGAGAAGGCTAAGGCTTCGATGCCACCTTAGCCTTCGATGTTAGGTTTTTTTTTATCAGCCAGTATAACTTGTCAGTAGGAAAGTAGGTTTAATGACATTCAACATGTTGCTAAGTTAAGGTATGCCAATCAATACATTTTGACCAAAACATTAATGACATCTTAAAAAAATCCCAGGTAATAATTTGCATAATAATAATTTATCAAATGATTAGTTGGGAAATGATATCAGTGCGAAATGTTGAGTTGGGAAATAATATTTCGCCTAAATAAAAATATGGGATAAATAGTTTGGGAGCTAATAATTTGCTAAATAATTTTCGCCGAAACATTACTGTTGTGGGCTGGTGCCTTAAGGGCTGAACTCGGCCTTAAGGGTCTAGGAGTCTACCAAATATAAAACACGTCTTAAACGGTGCAAATGTATAATCAGACTGTCAAAAGGAACATGTAAAATTATTCAAAATTGGTAAAAAAAGTATAAAAACATAAATTGATACAAAAAGGTTGTGCCTTCGGCACAATTACTAAACCGATGTGTACTGCCTTTTCGGGGAAATATGTTTCGCCAAATTTCACTTAGCAACCAATCATTCGCCGAGGTTTCATTTGGCAAACCAATCGTTGGCATTACTTTACTGTGCATTTTTCTTAATTTCGTAACATTTTTATATTGCAAAATTTTACTTCGTCACACTTTATGTGGCAAATAATTATGTAGTAAATGATTGGTTTAGACAAATAACAAATTGTTAAGTAAATAACATTTGACCAATTTTTATGTTACAAAGCATTAATAGTACTTCAAAATTTGTGCGAGCGAGCAAGACCGTTCGGAGCAGAAGCGACTTGGATAGTTTAGGTTCAGAAGGCTAAGGCTTCGATTCCACCTTAGCCTTCTATGTTAGGTTTTTTTTAGCAGTCAGTATAACCTGTCAGTGGGAAAGTAGCTTTAATGACATTCAACATGTTGCTAAGTTAAGGTACCTATGCCAATCAATATTTGATTGAATTAATATGTATCATATACTCAAGGAATAAAATTTTACATAATTAAAGGCGAGCCCCAAATCGTTTGACATGTACTCCGCAAACGACAAAGAATTTTTTTTTCAATGTACCCACCCTCCAGAGCCATTATTAGGTGCTTAAAATATACGATAATATAATTACGATTACGTATAATTCATGACATACTGAATTCATAATTTTATAATAATATTAAATAAGTACGCAGTTATAATTGTGTGTTGATATACATTACGTGACATTACGTAACTATGTAAACTCATTCATTCTTCATTACTTAATGTTTACTCAGTTCTCCAAAAGATGGCGCTGCAATGTGTGGCAATTAATTTAACTACTCATCGCTTGATTTGGTTCATCATCATTTAAAATATTCAATTTAAATGTGTTGATATCCGTACCCCCTCTTCTAAATTTCTTAATTTAGCAAAATCCTTACTCAGCGGCTTAACCATGTCACAACGTTATTAATTTCAGCGCCATCTGTTAGTATAGCGGGGTACTCGATAGTCATAGCACGTATTATTTGAAAACTTGAAGGTGCGAATTCAATCGAGTGTAGTAGCTACCTCCCCTTTTAAGGGTTGAATTTTTATAGCCTAAGGGTTGAATTTTATAGCCTATAATTTGGCCGGGAATTTTCTCGACAGCTTAGTATAGTTTGCATCAAAATCCGTTCAGCCGTTCCGACGTGATGCCCGGTGAAATAAACGACAAACAGATAAACAGATAAACAGACAAACAGACAAAAATTCTAAAAACTGTTGGAACGTGTTCTGTTATCGATTCTAAGTATCCCCAGCCAACTTTTTTTCGAATATCTTCCATGTACAGACTTTCGACCCTCTTCAGCTTTATTATATGTATATAGAATAGATAGATAGCTTTTGCCCGCGACTTCGTCTGCGTAGATTTCGATATTTACAAAATACTTCATAGTACAGGGGAACCTTTAAACACACACTACACAACTGAAAATATTTCAGGATTTATTTCAGGGCCATCGTGTAGATTAGTTTTATAAAAATCATGAAATATTTACAGTTTCAGAAATTCAGAAATATTAAACAGTTGGGAAATGAAAAGTGGTCAAACGAACCAGGTTGCCAAACGTTTTTCGCCGAAACGTTAGTAAAAAACAAAGTTGTGTAGTTTCTGGTGTACAATAAAGAGCATTTGTATTGTATTGTATTGTAAACCTTTGAGTCCGGACGCACCGTCGAATTTTATCAGAGTCATAATAAATTCCATTGTAAAGCAATGCGATGTCACTATGACTTTTTCTACGAAAATGCTTCACAGTGAGTTACGATACAGTTGGTTCGAGAGTACCTAATCAGATTTTCTCACAAACTTCAATGTCCCACATTTTCCGATTCATAAGGATTTTCGAAAACTTCTTTCAAACTGCGGATAAATATCAACTGAAAAACCTGTTCACTAAGATTCACATTCACATCTGGAGACCCTGTTTTACAGCTCAGAATCATGGACTGAGTCTACGTCCCAAAATTTGTTGAAATCGGAGAGATAAACTCAGGGTATAGCGGTAGATTTGGTATACGTACTGCCTTTTCGGCGAAATATGTTTCGCCAAATTTCACTTAGCAACCAATCTTTCGCCGAAGCTTCATTTGACAAACCAATCGTTGGCATAACTTTACTTCGCATTTTTCTTATTTCGCAACGTTTTTATATTGCAAAATTTTACTTCGTCACACTTTTATGTGGCAAATAATTAAGTAGCAAATGATTCGCTTAGACAAATAACAAATTGTTTGGCCAATTTTTACGTTAAGTACAAATTATTATTTCAAAATTTGTGCGAGCGAGCAAGACCGCTCGGAGCAGAAGCGACTTGGATAGTTTAGGTAAAGGTTGAGAAGGCTAAGGCTTCGATGCCACCTTAGCCTTCGATGTTAGGTTTTTTTTTATCAGCCAGTATAACTTGTCAGTAGGAAAGTAGGTTTAATGACATTCAACATGTTGCTAAGTTAAGGTATGCCAATCAATACATTTTGACCAAAACATTAATGACATCTTAAAAAAATCCCAGGTAATAATTTGCATAATAATAATTTATCAAATGGTTAGTTGGGAAATGATATCAGTGCGAAATGTTGAGTTGGGAAATAATATTTCGCCTAAATAAAAATATGGGATAAATAGTTTGGGAGCTAATAATTTGCTAAATAATTTTCGCCGAAACATTACTGTTGTGGGCTGGTGCCTTAAGGGCTGAACTCGGCCTTAAGGGTCTAGGAGTCTACCAAATATAAAACACGTCTTAAACGGTGCAAATGTATAATCAGACTGTCAAAAGGAACATGTAAAATTATTCAAAATTGGTAAAAAAAGTATAAAAACATAAATTGATACAAAAAGGTTGTGCCTTCGGCACAATTACTAAACCGATGTGTACTGCCTTTTCGGGGAAATATGTTTCGCCAAATTTCACTTAGCAACCAATCATTCGCCGAGGTTTCATTTGGCAAACCAATCGTTGGCATTACTTTACTGTGCATTTTTCTTAATTTCGTAACATTTTTATATTGCAAAATTTTACTTCGTCACACTTTATGTGGCAAATAATTATGTAGTAAATGATTGGTTTAGACAAATAACAAATTGTTAAGTAAATAACATTTGACCAATTTTTATGTTACAAAGCATTAATAGTACTTCAAAATTTGTGCGAGCGAGCAAGACCGTTCGGAGCAGAAGCGACTTGGATAGTTTAGGTTCAGAAGGCTAAGGCTTCGATTCCACCTTAGCCTTCTATGTTAGGTTTTTTTTAGCAGTCAGTATAACCTGTCAGTGGGAAAGTAGCTTTAATGACATTCAACATGTTGCTAAGTTAAGGTACCTATGCCAATCAATATTTGATTGAATTAATATGTATCATATACTCAAGGAATAAAATTTTACATAATTAAAGGCGAGCCCCAAATCGTTTGACATGTACTCCGCAAACGACAAAGAATTTTTTTTTCAATGTACCCACCCTCCAGAGCCATTATTAGGTGCTTAAAATATACGATAATATAATTACGATTACGTATAATTCATGACATACTGAATTCATAATTTTATAATAATATTAAATAAGTACGCAGTTATAATTGTGTGTTGATAT
The DNA here is from genome assembly GCA_037349165.1 of Choristoneura rosaceana. Taxonomy (NCBI): domain Eukaryota; kingdom Metazoa; phylum Arthropoda; class Insecta; order Lepidoptera; family Tortricidae; genus Choristoneura; species Choristoneura rosaceana. Next base: position 14,185,594 of record JAZBNJ010000010.1, read on the forward strand.
ACATTACGTGACATTACGTAACTATGTAAACTCATTCATTCTTCATTACTTAATGTTTACTCAGTTCTCCAAAAGATGGCGCTGCAATGTGTGGCAATTAATTTAACTACTCATCGCTTGATTTGGTTCATCATCATTTAAAATATTCAATTTAAATGTGTTGATATCCGTACCCCCTCTTCTAAATTTCTTAATTTAGCAAAATCCTTACTCAGCGGCTTAACCATGTCACAACGTTATTAATTTCAGCGCCATCTGTTAGTATAGCGGGGTACTCGATAGTCATAGCACGTATTATTTGAAAACTTGAAGGTGCGAATTCAATCGAGTGTAGTAGCTACCTCCCCTTTTAAGGGTTGAATTTTTATAGCCTAAGGTTTGAATTTTATAGCCTATAATTTGGCCGGGAATTTTCTCGACAGCTTAGTATAGTTTGCATCAAAATCCGTTCAGCCGTTCCGACGTGATGCCCGGTGAAATAAACGACAAACAGATAAACAGATAAACAGACAAACAGACAAAAATTCTAAAAACTGTTGGAACGTGTTCTGTTATCGATTCTAAGTATCCCCAGCCAACTTTTTTTCGAATATCTTCCATGTACAGACTTTCGACCCTCTTCAGCTTTATTATATGTATAGATAAGTACGCAGTTATAATTGTGTGTTGATATACATTACGTGACATTACGTAACTATGTAAACTCATTCATTCTTCATTACTTAATGTTTACTCAGTTCTCCAAAAGATGGCGCTGCAATGTGTGGCAATTAATTTAACTACTCATCGCTTGATTTGGTTCATCATCATTTAAAATATTCAATTTAAATGTGTTGATATCCGTACCCCCTCTTCTAAATTTCTTAATTTAGCAAAATCCTTACTCAGCGGCTTAACCATGTCACAACGTTATTAATTTCAGCGCCATCTGTTAGTATAGCGGGGTACTCGATAGTCATAGCACGTATTATTTGAAAACTTGAAGGTGCGAATTCAATCGAGTGTAGTAGCTACCTCCCCTTTTAAGGGTTGAATTTTTATAGCCTAAGGGTTGAATTTTATAGCCTATAATTTGGCCGGGAATTTTCTCGACAGCTTAGTATAGTTTGCATCAAAATCCGTTCAGCCGTTCCGACGTGATGCCCGGTGAAATAAACGACAAACAGACAAACAGACAAAAATTCTAAAAACTGTTGGAACGTGTTCTGTTATCGATTCTAAGTATCCCCAGCCAACTTTTTTTCGAATATCTTCCATGTACAGACTTTCGACCCTCTTCAGCTTTATTATATGTATAGATGTGCAATTAATAATATTCCATAATAATATCACTTAATACAAGCTCAATAATGTCTTGAAATATTCTACATATTCAAAACCATCAATATCTTATTGATTTATTTCAGTATTCATTTGTATTTTTATTAAACTAGTTAATCTTTTTAGATAAAAATACTTTCTGCGAGGAATGATTTAACTTTTTGGGGTAATTGGTCTGAGTTCTTAATTGAGTATTATTGTAATTTAGAAAACAACCTAGGAAAATACGAAATAGCGAGAGATCCAAAAGTGTCAACATCGATTGTGCTACAAAATACATTAAAGACAACATTTTTTTTTCCTCTCTTTAATTCTACAACAAAGACAGGAAGAACAATAAACCACTGTCTAGCCTAATAAACATCACTAAAAATTATTTCCACAGAAACATGAAAGTTTGTAGCAAAAAGCGTGCCACAAACGATGTCCCCAACAATTGTCTGTCAAGAAAATATTCAGCTCATTTATTATTTATGAACACAGCTGTAAGATATTTTAAAATGCGCACAATTTGGCGGGAGAGACATAATTTGATCCCACGATAGGGTTGCCATACTTCCTGGTATACCAGATACATAAGAGCTTAA